>CM021108.1:125185754-125508378 GCA_007115665.2 Sequoiadendron giganteum | reverse complement strand
AGATTTTGTCTTACCTAATATTTACGAATAATGGTATACAAGTATACATCGATTTAATGAAACAATTTGGAAATAATTGAACATTGTTTACTATTTTGTTCTATTTTACTAATTAACTGTTTACTAAGGAGTATCTTAATGGTTTTGAGAATAAAAAAGTAGAATAGAATTGGTGCCCTAAAATTTTGAAGACTTGCTAAAGGAAATTTTTATAAAATATTAAAAAAAATAATTTAATAATAATAAAAATAAAATAAAGTATGTTTTTATTAAATATAGTTTTTTTAAAAGTGTTTTCGTGTATTTAAAATTTTGTAATAAAGGTGGTCTTTTACAATTTTCTAACTAAACATAAATAAATGGGTAGATTAAATATTTCATTTAGAATAGTTGTATGTAAATAAAACTTCAACTAGAACAATTATAAATGAAATAATATAAAGAAAATGATATATAAAAGGAAAAATGTTTACTCAATCTATTAGAATGTCATAGATCAATAATGATTATTGATAATAAACAATGTTATGTGTCTTTACAACTGAGAATTATTATATTATTGTACTTGTGTTTATTTTATTAATAAAAATTTGTAGCTAAATAAATTTGTAAAACTCTTTACTTATGCAATTGACATGTTTTTTGCATTTCTAATTGATTACATAAGGAGGGGATTTAAACAATCAATGTAAAAAAATTATATTCAATATGTACATTTACTTAAATTTTAATGTAAAAATAATTATATCCAATATGTACATTAATCCTATAAAGGTTCAAAGTAACTAATCTATTTTATATTTATTAGATGAATATCAATGAAAATGAAAGGACCCTCATTTGCAATGCCACTTTTTAATGTGCTTTCTTATTAAATATACATAGAACTAAGAAATGTAATGGTAATTGAAATTGAATTTTTATACACTTATTATTGATTGCAATGTTCAAAACTTAAGCATAAATTATAGTGACATTTAATATAGCATCTTACTACCACATGTCATTATTCCATCTTTACCATCATTAATAGTGTAGTGAATTTATCATTACACATGAAAAATTGTCTTTCTACCTTATTCAATTAGGTTTATAGTGGCTCATAATGTAATGCCCCGCCAAGTAACCTTAAAGGAAGTTGCAATTAACATCATAAGCGAACCAATTTTTTTTTATAAAGTGCATTTAATATACACATTCACTTACTAATTAACAACAACCTCTAAGACTACAAGGTTAGGATTACTTAAACTCACACATACATAATACATATAATCATAGCCTTATGAACTTTATGAAATAAACATCATACATTATAAGAATACCACATAACATAATAAGATAATCAACCAAGATACAATCTCATAAACATTATCTTAAACCAATAGTTACATCACTCATTCCCAGAATGAGGCAATAGTATATAAGATTACAATTACATAACTCCACCTCATAAACATAAGAGGGATAAAATAACTTATACAAGTTAAAATATTACAATGCAAGAATAACAACAAGAACCGCGAGCTGTCCATCTGGATGTCTCGCCACCAAGTACTGAAGGTAGATGGGGACCCAACGGTTTTGGTGCATGTTCCACCCTACCAATGTGGTACCCGAAGGTCCACCCCCCATGCTAGGAGATAGTAACAAAGTAACATGGAGAAAGATTCTACTACCTCTAACCAAAGGCATACTCAAACTAACTCATACTATTATAACTAACCAAATGAATTAACAAGTACAACTCAAGTACAATACAAGTACAAATCAAATACAATACAAGTACAAATCAAGTACAATACAAGTACAACTTCAACATCACTGACATAGGTCACATTGCTTCCAGACATAAAGTAGATCAAGTATGCTCATAGAACCATATACATAAAACAATTAACAACAGTTGTCATAGATAGAGTGTCATCGCAAGGTTTGTCATGAGATCTCCTCTAGGCATTCTTCATAGGCTCCGACACAAGTAATCCTGGTGACCTCAACCGAATCCCGGCACTCATACTCACTCATGCAGAATCAACTACCTCTCGCAAGAACTAGATAGTTAATCTTGCCATTCCAAGCCTTCCCACTCATCCCAAGTCTAAACAAGCCCTTGTGTCTATGAGTGAGGTAAAATTATCTTGATTAGTGAGAAGCTAGTCCTAATCTTCTAGATACATTATTTTAATTATCACTTGTTTAAATCACTCCTAAAGGTTATCCAGTTTACCTCTTTGGGCTCTGACGCCTAACAGAAGCCACTCTTCTATTCGACAACACACATCCAAACAATCCACCAAGGGAAACACAAGTGCATACAAACTAGGCATCATAACCACTCCAACACAAGGAGGATACAAATAAAAGAAACTCACTCCAAACATCTTGGAGGCAACAATCACATAGTCCACTCCTTTCATAGGAGGCAACAAGATGAAACCACATAACAAGGTCACTCTATACAAGGAGACATGGATCCCATAATCCGCTCCTAAACCAAGGAGGTGCAAATATCCCCATTCGTGAAACTCGGATAAAACTAAAAAGATGCCATGCACTACCCAAGGGAAAACAATTGGATAGCATAAAAACTCAACAACCCTTATCCTCTAAGTTCTTCTAGAAGACTTATAATTTAGGACTAACACTAAATCCTAAAACCAACAATGCAACTTGATGACATAATAACAAAAGCATTCAAGTCATTAATCAAATCTAATATTTGGATTTCCTAAATCTATATTCATTCAATAGGTAGTGTTGAAAAAGTCAAAGACATGATAACTAGATCATCTAAAATAATCCTAACCCCTATTTCCCTTTTCATTATTGGAAATCTAAAACAATTAAACTTACTTCCCTTTATTGATTACAGAGAATTAAATCTTTTAACATAATCATGAGGAAAATACTACTTTTGGATATACTAAATCCATATCTTTTTCATAATCCAATCACAATGATTCAACTAATTTAAATAGAAATTAATAAATAACATAATTGATTGCCTCATCAATAAAAAAACTTTTTGATTTACTTTTAAATCGACACAAATCCATGCAAGTAAACTCTTTCCATTTCCTAGCCAAATCTTACATCTCATTCAATTTTTTATTTAAAATATTCAATCACTTTAATATAATAACATATTGTTTCTCTATCCATTTTCCATATACACTAATCAATCCATTTTAAATCTCTATTCAATAATATATTGCATTCTTTAAATCAAATATTTAACTCCTTCAATTAAATTTTAACATGACATTTTAAAATAAACAATAATCTCTCATACGTTTATAATTTTAATTCCACTAATCTAATATACAAATTTTATTTAAAATGATATACATAAATATAATACTTTAGTATTATAAATTATAATATAAAATATTATTAAATAATATTTTAATATTATAATAACAATACCTAAAATATTAATATTTATAAATATCAATTTATTATTATTTTATTTTCAGAACAGCCATGGGAAAATAAGTTAATAGCAGTCTCATGTTTCAAGCATAACTCAAAAACTACGATCTGGGTATTTATGATTTTCGGACAAAGGTAAGAAAACTTTAAAATGCAAAAACCCTTTAAATTTCTTGAAAACCTAGTTTGCGAAAGTAAATTTATAGGCGACGCAATTAGACCGTTTTATCATGAGAAATATAACTATACTGCAGATTTTAAAATCAGATTTTTAATAATAAATAGAGGGTTTCATTTTCTAAAAACATTCTAAATGCATTGTTCAATCTCTATGTTTGATTTCAATAACAAAAAAATCGATTTCCCCAAATAATTTAAATTCAACTAAGGTTTTGACAATTCTCACTCAAGAATTTTCACAAGCAAAGGCTGTAACTTTGTTTAATTCTTTTCTTCTAATATCAAATTTATTTTCTAAAACAGATTTAACAAGCAAATATTTAATCATTACTATTTTAAAGAAAAACAATCAAAAACAATAAAACACAAAGAGAAAAACCTGGTACAAGAAGCTACAGGAAGAGATGAATTTCTGATGCAAGCCTCCTCCAAAGATTTCTTGAATTTTCTTCAATCCTCCAAAGAATCCAATTCAAAATCCAACAAATGCAAATAATATTTCCTTCATTCAATTCTACAATCAAATTTTCTTCAAACCCTTGTGCAAAATTTCCAAAATTTCTTCCTTGCTATAAAAATGTATTTTTCTAAAAACTTTCTGCCCTAAAATCAAAACATATATTCTTATAAATCAAAAAAATATCTAATACAACCATAATTCACATTACATGCAAATTAGATATTTCAATTTCAATTTTAATTTTCAATTTCAATTTCACTTTCAATTTCAAAATGCAATTTCAAATAATAAATTAATTTCCAAAGTTGCAACTAATTTTCCAAATAAACATTTAATTACAATTTCTAATTTAATTCCTACACGTTGAAATTAAATTCCAAAATTAATTTTAATTCTTTTATTTCCTTTAATTCTCTTGCATCACATTTAATTAATTAATTTAATTATTTAATAACTAAATTCAACCTCCATAAATTAAATATAATTAATTAATTTAAATATAAACTTTTATCCACATTGCATTATTTAAATTAAATAACCATTAACATGATTTAAATGCAATTATTCTAAATATCTATTTCCAAATCAAGAATTCTTCATAATTAAATAACATCAAAGCAAGACAAACAATGACTTGACACACACAACTGACGACACACTAAGGCTAGGGTGTAGACTTGACACATGTTACCTAGCTACTATCTCCCGTTCAACTTAACCATTGGATCGACATGCTCAAACCTGTGAAACCAGGTGGATTCAATGTCATGTACTTGCAATCTTGCAACCAAGTAAACAACATCATACAATATATCCAGCATATAATACACACCGTGAAGAAGAAATTACGGATTCTCAGGGAACTCGCAAGCGAGTGATGCGAAACCGTCCTCTTCACCAATTCACTCATCGAAACTAACACTTCCATCATAATCCAGTAATCTCACAATAACATCTCATGTTAATTCTACAACATCATTAATCCATAATGCATGTAAAACAATAATCAGATAACTACATCCCACCATATTATTTGTCACTTAATAGTAATGATCAAAACATCATAACAAAATGTATCCAGTATCAAAGTAATTGCAACCAAACATAGCATAAAGCAACTTGAACAAGAATCAAAATGGAGGGGTATTACACATAACCTTACTAGATTGTGCTCCAATTTTGAAACTTTTGAGATTTTGGTGCACATAGAGTTCTACATGTTTTCTAAGTTTCAGTGAGAAAATGTCCTTATATAGTTCCATAATTAATTCAATATAACATTTTTTGTGGTTTTCATATGCAACAAAATTACTTTATAGTCCCAATCCCTACCATTGTTGTAAGACCCCTCCATTTTTCTCTTTTGATTGAATAGTGTTCTATTTGGTTAGGCCTTATTCTCTATTAGTGCTTTGACCTTGGTATTCGGTTACTATGTGATCACTACTTTTATTGTGATATGGTGATGTCTTTTGATGTGATGGTATTTTATTATGATGTTATCATTATGGCATGCTTTAGATTAGCATTGTGAACATTTGCATTAATAATGTTTTATGTTTTGATTACATTAATGATGTTAGATACATCAGTTAGTAATATTGTATTGGTGAAGGCGACGGATTGCACCACTTGCTTGCGAGTGCCCTATGATTCTTTGATTCCCCCTTCATGGTGTGTTTTGATTATGACATATATATGCATGTGGATATGCTCTTTGTTCGCAGGTTGATAGGTACATGACATCGACTCCACCTGGTTTTACAGGTTTGAGCGTGTCCATTGCCAAACGGTATTTGATTGGGAGATAGTAGCTAGGTTTTTCGTGCCAAGTTGTCATCCCAGTCTTAGTGTGTCATCTGGTGTTAGTTGAATTATGTTGCTTTTATGATTGATCATCTTGCTTGGATTTTATTTAATTGCAAGTTAAAAAGGGTAATTAAATGGCTTAATGTATTTAAGTTGTGGATTAATTTATTCTGATTTTATGTTGAAATGTAATTTATTTTATTAATAATTTAATTTAATTAATAAATAATTTAATCGTTGATTAAATCTATTTATTAATTTATTAAATTTATGATGTTGAAAGAAGTTAATTTATTATGTTGAGGTTATTGTTATATTTGTTGAAATTGACAATAAAGAAAATTCATAAAAGTCAATTTAGAAAATTTGAATTCAAAAATTGAAAAAATTTAGATATTTTCTATTTTTTGTTTTTTGAAATTGATTACAGTGGTTGAATGAGATATTTTTTGGAATTTTCTTTATTATTGAATTTTCCTTCACAATTTTGGGAGGAGAAGGTTTTGAAATTTGAAAATAGAGGAGAGGAGGAATTGTTGAATTTTGGTGGGTTTTGGATTGAATCTGATGAACTCATTGATTTGAAGAGGGAATCCAAGCCAGGATTTGCGCATCATCTCGATCTTCTCAAACTCTTGCATACCAGGTTCATGTTATTTAAATTGGTTATTAAATTTGAAAAGGTTCATGATTTTTTTGGAATTGGTGTTTGTAAAATCTGTTGTTTAAAGACATTTAAATCCTCTAATTAGTTGCAAAGAAAACCCATCTCAGATCTTGCTTCCAAACTCTAAAAACCTCCCTTTGAAAATGATTTTTTTTCTCAAAAAATGTTCTTCGTTGTAAATGGGTTTCTTAAAAAAAAATTGTGCAATTTGATTTGTTAATTGAGAGATTTCAATATATATATTCTTATATATATTGTGTATATACTTTATTTGGAAGGAGGTTCATGTTGTAAAAAATATATATATTTTTTAAAATACCCTCTGAGAGGGCACGAGTTTCCAAAAAAATCGATAGGTCTTTAAGTTTTAAAAAAATAAAAATAAAATAAAATAAAAATAAAATGGAAAGTTTTGTTGAGGGTTGGGGCTCAACCCACAGCCGCCCCCATAAGAGGCGTTGTGGGGAGCAGTGCCAGGCGCCCCAACTCCTGGCCGTGTGGTGGCTTAGCACCGCCGCCACCACAATGGTGGTCAGTTGTGCTAAGCACACCTGAGCCACTCACTATGGTGGATGGTTGTGCATAGCCGTGACCGCCACAAGGGTCGGCGCTACCTCTACCCAGCCACTCCTTTGCCTCTGCCTGTGCCCTGCGCATGACCGTCGCCGCCTGCAACACGCAGTCGCCCAATAGAAACTGCTCGGCCTTAAGCATGCGGCCCAAGACAACCGCGACCTAACATTTAGGGTTGTCGCGTGGCCCGAGGCATGAAATTGGGCTGCTTGTAAAAAACTAAAATATAATAAATTAAAATATCTTTTTTAATATTTTAATATTATTTACATATATAATATTAAATATTGTTATATATACATATATTAATCATTAATGTAAATATATTTAATATTTAATATTATGTGTATACAATATTAGAATATTAATTTAAATATATATTTAATTAGGATTATGATTTTAATATATATATGTATTTAATATATATATATATATTAAAAAGGATGAGTAAAATAATAATAAAATTTAAATGTAATTGGGAAGATTTTTAACTATTATGCTATAGTTGTGATTATAAAATTTAAAATGTTGAGTTGATTAATATCATGATTTAAATGTATTTGTGGAATTTTAGATTATTGCATAATAGTCAAGTTGAAGAATTTATTTTAGAATATTATATTTGTAAGGACAAATATTGAATTCAAAAGTAATATGTTTAAGTAGCGAGATTAATTGACTTTAAGACGATTTATATTGCAAAGGGAAATAATTATTTTAAAATGATATGTTTTGAATTAACAAAGTAACTATTTTATTTTATTATTATTTTCAAGCAATTATGGACTAGTTATTTACTTAAGTTTTAGCTTTGTCTGAAGAAGACGTTATTGAATCAGTTTATTGTGGAATAAACTACTAAATTTTATTCAAGGAAATGGATTTAATATATCCAAATTAGTTATTTTCCTCGCAAATGTTTTATGTGATTATTCCTCTATGTTCATGTTTGGGGAAATGGGTTAAGTGTCTTTAATCTGTAAGTCTTCCAGAGGACCCTAGAGGTTGGGGGCTATCATTTTGTAATGACGACCGTTTGTTATTTCCTTGGGTAGTGCATGAAGTTATGTCATTATTATTACTCAGTTTCCATGAACATGGATGTTTGTACCTCCTTGGATTAGAAGTGGACTACGTGAGTTGTGCCTCCTTGTCAGGAGTGACTTTGTTAACTTTGTTACCTCCAATGTTTGGAGAGGGTTTTGACTTATGTTGCCTCCTGAGAAAGGAGTGGTCGTGATATCTTGTTTGTTTGCACTTTGTTACCCTTGGAGTTTAGATGGTATGTGTGTTTTCAAGTAGAAGAGTGGCTTCCGTAGGGGCCAAAGCCCCGAAGAGGTAAACTGGGTAACCTTCAAAGGTGGTTTAATCAAGTGATAACTAAAAGAAAACTTAGAAGATTAGGTGGTACTTCTCACTAATCAAGATAATTATGCCTCACTCATAGACACAAGGGCTCGTGTAGAATTGGGATGAGTGGGAAGTCCTGGAATGGCAAGGTCATCTATCTTGTCTTTACGAGAGGTACTTGATTCCGCATGAGTGAGTATGGTAGCTAGGATTCGGTAGAGGATTCAGTAGAGGCCACCAGGATAACCCAAATCGGGGTCGAAGCCTAGGTAGAATTCCAAAGGACAACCTATGACGAACTGTGTGATGGCACTTTGTCTAGGACAACAATTGGTTTTTGATTTGGTGGGTATGGTTTCCTTAACATACCTATTATGACCATAGTTGGTATTTGATTTGGTGGGTATGGTTCCCTTAACATACCTGATGTGACCACAGTCGGTATTTGATTATTATGTGTATGGTTCTCTTAACATACTTGATTTGCTTTATTTCTGGAAGCAATGTGACCATGTAGAGTTGTACTTATGTGGTACTAGAGTTGTACTTGAGTTGTACTCGTGATGTACTTGTGTTGTACTTGTGAGGTTAATGTGATTGGTTGTTTCAATTTGGTTCAGTTTTGTGTTAGCCTATGTCTAGAGGTAGATGGTCTTGGCGAGGATTCCTTGTTACTATCTCCTAGCACGGGGGGTGGGCCTTTGGTTTCCACTTGGTTGGGTGGAATCCACCTAAGTCCGTTGGGTTCTTTCTTCATGTTCGTGTGGACGAGACTTCTAGTTGGAGAGCTCATTCTATCCAGTATCAGTTCTTGCTTTATTTCATTTCAGTTGATCTTGTAATTTATTACCCCTCATTTGTTATCAAGGTGGAAAGATGTAATTTGTAATTATGTTTATTGGACTTGCCTTATTCAAGGAATGAGAGTTGTAATTGTAATATTTAATTATGTTTAAATGAAATTGAAAGTTTTCTAGTATGCTTTGATGTAATTATCTTGTATGGAATGTATGCGTACTTATTTTCTTAAGTAGATAAATGTTATGAATTCATTTTTGTTGTTGTGGGTTTATAGGTAATCTCATTCTTGTAACCTTAGGGGATGGTTGCAATGGGAAGTGAACTTGCATGTTTATTGTACTTAAACAAAAAAAAAATTAGTGTGTTTAAGTAGTTAATTGCAACTTCCTCTAGGGTTGTGTGGTGGAGCGTTACAATTGTTCTAGGTGTGCATAGTGGGAACATGTATTTTTTATTTGTTTTGTCCTAGTGATAGGGTCCAAATTGTATTACTTATTTTTTTCTAGTTGCAAGGCTCCCTATTTGGTGCCACATGGCATGCTCCAAATAATTTTAAAGGAAAGATAAAAAAGTTTTTCTTAGAATTGTTGGAGTCATCCTTTTGTACCATGTAGTATCTCATTCAATGGCCTACAAGGTTCATGACTATTCTTGGTCATTATTTAGCACAACCATTAGAGTTTGATATCAACGGGTTGTTAAAAGAATGTGGAGGAAATTCACTAGAAATAAATAATTTGGATGGGGTTATTATTTTCAAAATTTAAATTTCTTCCTCACAAATACATAATGGATTTTGATTTAAGTATATTGTTTCTCTCCAACACTTGACATAGGGCAATATAATACCTAGTGATGGTCTAGTAGTAAATAAAGAATCAATTCACTAGGAAAACACTTGGTACTCATTCTAGAAGAATCTCAATAATAAATAGGGACATTTATGCATTTTTCTTACTCTACTCTAGTGTTACATTGACTTGTATTAAAGTTATTTCCTTATTAATTCTAAATTTCTAAGTTGAAATATTTTGGGAAGAATTCATGATTGAGGGATATGTATTGTACTATAAATTAAGATGGTTTTTCTATAGAGTATCTATTGATCCTTATGCATAAAACTTTCACCTTTTTCTAATTAAGTAGGATAAGCTCTCTATATGGGTTCAAAATAAATTATATTGCATTATATATTGTGGTTTTGTAGCATTAAAATAATAACTACAATAAATGTTGTACTCAATAATTTTTTATTTGTTTATAGTATTTGAATTCATATAATACATAAATTTCATATTTCACATTACTTCTTTTGACTATAAGAGAGCATTCATTTGGCATGGATCTTTTGAAATAGATCACATGCTTTCTATCTATTTTCTATTTTTCCTCTAATAAATCAAAGCTTAGTAAGAACAGATAATAATCCAACCTTATAGATTTAAATATTGATTTGTAAGTCATATCCTACACTTACAAAACATTTTATACTTGTTGGCCTTGCATGATGTGTTTTCTTTATATGCTATCCAAACTATAACAAGTAACAAATACAAATAATAATTACTTATAATATTATGCCTATATTATACCCCCCAAAACATTGACTAACAATATTAGAATCAACATATATATCAATTAAAAATAAAGCTAATTAATATTAAGATATATATTAAAAATTATTTTGACTTGAATATAAATTTATAGAGTTTTTTTCTATAACTTCTTATTTCATTAATAATTGAATAGAACATAAAAATATTTATTAAAATACAATTTTTTTTTTTTAATATTTGTAATCTTGTTACACATGTCATTTTTACCATCCCCTCTAGAAAAAGAATAGTTGTGATCACCATAGCACATGGGAAATTGTAGAGGATATTTGCTATTGTGAAATTGCATATGGCTTTTCGTATATCTATATATATATGTGTGTGGATCTTGAGATGGTATGTATTTATTATAGTCTTTACTAAAATAAAATCTTGTAAATATTTTTAAGTTATCTACAAAATTTAGAGTGGTTTTTAAAAAATAAATAATAAAATTAATAAATTTATTCATAATTTTTTTATATTTATATTGTATTTAGTTTTTGTTAATTTGTAGACATTGTTTGAATACACTTAGTGATATACATGTTTTTATGTTGAATTTTTAGTTTTTATTTTTATTTCTCTCCTCTTTATCTCTTTTTATACACTTTTATATAGGGTCAGTGCAAGACCATGATGGGTCAAACAAGATCCTTAATTGGCAATGAAAATACAAAATAACAGACTTAAACAACTTCATATAAGAATTTGAATAGGTTATTATATAATTTATTAAATATGTAGGAATATAATTTGTAGAGAATTGAATGTGGTTTGTAGGCTACTAAGATTTTTTTGGAAAAAAAAAGTGATTTTATTTGATGAAATTTTAAAATTTCAATTTCATAGTATTTTTAATTTTCAATATTTTTTTAAAAACATGTGTTTGTCAAGCCAACTTAAGTATGAGAAAAACTAAATGTTTTTCTTTTGAAGATTTCAATATAAGTAGAGGACACATGTTTGGATGTGATACACTTTGTTTGTAATTTTTTTTACAAGTAAATAATTACTTAAGGATTTTTTATTAGGAATTTTTAAAAATATTAGAAACCATTTACTTGACCACCCTAGCTTGGTCAAAAATTAAGAATTATTTTTTTAGGCTATAGTTTGTGAAGGATAGTGTGTGACATATATTTCCAATTCAAAAAATGTGAAACCTTTTAAAAGTTATAGATGTTTTCAATAAACTTATCAATTAGGATTTTACACATATAGTGCATGTATATAAAATCAATAATAATTATTTATTAAACTCAAAATAAAGAATTTCTTATATTGGTTGAATGTTGGCATTTTACTAAATAAACCCTTTTCATTTCATCAAATTTGGATTAAAAAATAAAGTTGTCAACATGGAATGTGAAGTCCAAAAAGGCACTAGAACCCTTCTAAACACATCGGGGTAGTTTAATTTAATATTTGACATCCTCAATACAAAACTTGGAAAGCATTTTTGAATGAGGCAAAAAAAGTGTTAGAAAAATCGATATCCATTAATAATAGATATTCAATAGATACGAAGAATTGTTAATAAATAATATCCAATAAAAATAAATATCCACTTTTTAAAGTTAAAAGATAGATATCCATTTTTAAAATATAAGAAATGGATATTTGTGTCTTTAAATTAATAAATAAATATCTATTTCTTTAACTTAAGAATAACTTTTTAGAAAGCTATAAATTAAAATTTAGCATGTTATATAATAACTGAGAGTAATATAATATACTATATATTATATTATATAATATATTATATATTATATTATTTAAATATAATATTATATTAAAAAAGATTGATTATTTTCTTTAAGGGAGTTTATAAGAAGAGCTTAGAGAAATATATACATCTATCCCTGTCACCTACCTCTCTACCTATCTTTCCCTCCCTCCCACCTTTCGCCCTCTCTCTAACATTCTCTCCCCTTCCTTCTCTACTTTTGTTTATCTCCCCTCTCTATCTCTCTATATACCTATCCCTTTATTCCTTCAACCTAACCTCTCTCTACCTACATCTCCCTACACCCCTCCTTCCCTCTCTCTCTCTCTCTCCATATCTGTCAATCCCACCCTACCTCTCTACCTTTCCCTACCCCCCTTCATCCCTCTCTACTTATCTATATTTATCCTCTCCCACCACCCTTCCTAACATACCTCTCCCTCCATTTTTCCATCCTTCCCCCCTCTATTTCTCTCTACCTCTCCCCTTCTCGATCTGAGTTTCTCTCTACATCATGTAAATCTATCTCCTAGATTACCCCTCTCTCTTACTCTCTCTCACTCTCTATCTACCTCTCCCTACCTCCCCCTCACTCTCCCATCCCTCTTTACTCCTCTCTATCTCTCCTCTCTAGCCATCACTCCTAGCTTGTCTCTCCATTGCTTTGTCCCTAATTTCCTCTATATCTACCTTTCTCTACTCTTCCTCTCATTCTCTCTAGATTTTCCCTCAATCTATCTTTCTATGCACATATCCCTCTATCACTTGTACCTTACCTCTATCTTTACCTCTCCAACCCTCTCTCTCCTCTCTCTCTCTCACTCTCTTTGCTTCCTCTACCTCCATCCCCCCATCCCTCTCTACTTATCTCCATCTCTCCTCTCTCACCATCACTCCTAACCGACCTCTCCCTCCCTTTGACCCTCCTTCTCGATCTCTCTCTAAATCCCTCCCATTCCCACTCTAATTTTTGCTATATCTCCCTTCAATATTTCTCCATATATACCTCTCCCACCATACCTCATTTCTCACCTCTCTCCCTCCCTCTCTATCTATCTCTACATCCCCCCTTCTATCTCTCTCATCTATTCCTTCTCTCCTTCACCTTCCTAAACTCTACTCTCTATCTCCACTCACCCTCTCCCTATTTACTTACCATTCCATCAATCCCTCCCTTCCTATATCTATTTCTACCTACATCCCCATCCCTTTCAACTACCCTTTCTCTCTACCTCCCCCCCTTCCATTTGTACTTCTCTCTATCTCCCCTTACTCTCTACCTAGCTCTCCCTATATTCCTTTCACCTTACCTCTCTCTACCTACCTCTCTTTATATCTTGCATTCCCTACATTTGGATTGTTTCCATAACTTTTATTTGATGTTGTATGATAATTATTTGGTGGAATTCATGATGTCAGTGGTCCCTTCAAATGATTACCTCAAGGAGTGTAATTATGAACTTTTAAAATTTATTTAATGACATGGAACTCATCAACTTATTTCTCAAGATCATTGTCTCCCTCATTAGGAAAAATTTAACCATCTAAGACCAAGGTAGATTCATATCCCATTAACACCAACTCTCTTCTTGATGAAGTTCTTAGCTCATATTTATCAACGCTCAAGATCTCATTTTCAATGATATCTAAAAATTTCTTGAATTACAGGGAATTAAATAATCAGATGAACTAATAGTATGAAACTACTTGTTAAACATGCCATCGAGTATGTGCATGTAAATGGGGCATCAAAGGGGGTCTTAAGAATTTTCTTTTTTGAAAAAAATAGTGAAAATTGATCTTGGATGAGAAATTGAAGACAGTTACATAAAATTTTAAAGAAGTAAAAAGAACAAGAGTCATAGTGCTCTAAATATACTTTCTAAACTAAAATAATGAAAATAGGTTGCTCCACCTTTTAGGAGATGGAACATACATAAGGGTTCCTATTTTGCTTAAGTTTCACTCAAGGATACCTTAGAGATCTCAATACAATGATAGAATAAGAGAACGAGATCGTAATAAGGTGTCCTAGGGTATGATTAAAGACTAAAAAGGGGGTTCACCACCAAGCTAGGGCTTGAAAAGACAATTCACATGCAAAACCTAATGAAAAAACCTAAGGATGTACAAACCTTAAGTAAATGACCTAAAAATGTATGCAAAACATAACAAAAATTTGAGAAGATACAAAGGTGAATTGGGAAGCTTGAATGTGCTCGGAAAAAGATCTAAAATACATTTAGACTTTAAGGCACACTGGAATCATACACTAGATTGGGAATATCAGTCGTAGACCAAGATTTTTGGCCAAAAATAGGAATCTAATAGTGGTAAATTTGAAACTTCTGAAATATAGAAAACTCACTGTACTGGGACTCATACGAAAGAAGTGGCATATTATTATTGAATATCTTTTTCAAAGGTTCAAGATCTTAATCTTCTCTTCCATCTTAGCTCTTATGTATCAACCTGATTTCCAAATCTGAACTGCTAAATTTTTCTTTGTAGGTGTCTTTCAGTGTTCTTGTAAACAAGGTGACAACTTTGACAACTTTGCAACATTAAAAACTTCTTCTAATCTTTAGATCCTCAATGTATCTTCAACCTATATTTTCAAATAAAACACTAAAGAGGGAAAAATGTTGGTTTTTTAGTGGAAAGACACTTACCTTGGTCAAACCCCATTTTGGTAACCAAACCTTGAAATAGAATGAAAATGAAATGAAGAATGATGAGTGAAAAAAATGCTATATTGTAACTCACCAACTGCTTGAATAAGATGATGAAAACATGTATAAAATTGGTAGCATGAATGTGGATCTTGACTCTTTCTTGGATGGTATGGATATTGAATTGAATGCTTGCTTGAATCATGAAACCCTACATCACAAATGTTGGCTAAAAAAAAATGATGCATGATGACTTTGACATGATTCTTGATACTTGAATGATACTCTATAAAAGTTGATAATTATCTCTTGAATTCTCTTGTAAACTCAAATTTTCTATAAGGAATGCTCTCATGAAAGTCTTAGGTGAAAATGAGTTAAATAACGTTATATTTATACTTGTTTATGCCGAATTTCCTAAAATTACAACATTAAAAGATGACATCAGATCTAGGAGAATAAAATCCCACCAAGAATTTGAATTTAATTTAGGATTAAGAAGTGAGACTTATATGCTAGTTGTAGCATATGATTCCCATTAGCGTAATCTTGGGACACATTTTTCAATAAATTCTTAGATTAATGTGAAATCTAGCTTGCGTCCCCTAAACCTAGGCAGGACTTGTACACCCAAGGTGGAATATGAGTTCTAGATCAATAAATCTAGGCAATACAATCCAAAAAAAACTATGATTGGATATTGGTAAATGTCAGGATTTATCTCAAAAAGATGAAATAATTAAGGCTTGTGGATGTAAAATAAGGCCAATTAAAGCATAAAGAAGCTCAATTATTAATAAAAATCCTAGATTAGTGTGAAAGTGTAAGAAAACACCCTACAACATGCTAAATAAGGTGCAGTTAAGTCCATTTAGTTCAGAAGGGCCCAAACAAGTGTGAAAATATGAAGGGACTCATTTTTCTACACTATATTTAGCCCAAACTTTAGTGAGAGGAGGAACTTGCTTCAAACTCACACTAAAGTAGATGAAATCACATCAAGAGGACTTCAAATGTACCAATGTTGGTAAGATAGGATGGAAATTATAAAAAGAGATGATCAATCCAACAAGATCAAGATCCTATGGAAAACCAACATAGGCACAAAGGAACACACATTAACATAATGTAAGGAGAAACAACAAGGCACAAGCATACACTACCAAAGACACAAAGAAAAAATAAAAGAAAAGGGGTGGATCAAGCTTTGAACATTTATCCTACATGCTCTGGATTGGATCTAAGTTTTTTTTTTTTTTTTTGAAAATACACACTCACTCTAAGGAAATATAAATTCAAGCTTTTTGTTGGGTGAGTATCCAAAAGGGTGAGATATATACACATGTGACTAGTATGCGGTCACATAATGAAGGAAGTGGTTGTGGGAAAGTCAGCCTAAGTTTGGCTCCCATACGTACAACCATACCAAAGCTATACCTCTTGATAACTTTGATAAGGTTGCACACAACAATTAACTTGAAGCTTCATGAGGCAAGAAAAAATGTGTATTTTTGAAACTGATGAACAAACAAGATGGGTCTATAGGAAATAATTTTTTTTTATACAAGGTGGTCATATAATCAAAATTGTAAAAGGTAGCTTAAGTTAATCTCAAAGGAATTTTTCTTAGTCCATGTAAGATCTTGACCTAGGGGACATTGTGCCTAATGTCTCCAAGAGAGGACCAATTGAAGAATAAAAGATTCACAACTTAGGGGATGCGGTGTGTCACATCAAGCCACTAAGAGGAATATAATATGGTAAGAGAGATCATGCACTTGAGGGAAATCACACCCAATATCACCACAAATAAAAATATGCATCACATGAAGTAAGAAGACTACACAATGAAGCATGAAATGTGAAAGAATAATGCCAATGTATGCCCCCACTTTAAATAAATTTCTAAACACCATTATGTGAGCAATAAATTTAAAGTGGAATATGATAAATACTAACAATAAAGAGGACATGAGATATTATTTATAAATCCCCATGCCAAGCCATATGTTTCCAAATAAATCTTTGTCATGGGAAAAGGGTTACCCCCAAAATGAAATCCCAAAAACACACAAGGGATCCATGGATTTGTGGTCAGTATGTATTTGCTACAATTTTTTCATATGGCTCAAAATTGTCATCATTCCCCAAAAACTCATGGAACATAGGATAATGACACAAAGAGAGTGAAAAAAAGATAATATTTTGGGTGAAGAGACCTAAATGTCTCAGCACCTTACATCATCCGTAAAAGGAAAACACAAGAAAAATAAAATATAAAAGAAAAGCTTTACAACATAGAGAAGAATGTAGGTACAAATAGAGGAATGCCACAAAGTGATAGAAATACATCAAATAGAACATTACGGGGGATCACATTATGCACAGGAAATCACACAGAAGAAAACAAAATAATGAAAAATACTAGTAAGGTACATTGAGTCAACCTATTAGTAGGTCATTTGCATTCCAATCATGTTCATCATATATATAGGGTAGAAAACTAGCCAAAGGGACAATATCAAGTGCCAAACTAGGGTTATCACCAAGTTCAACACTCATCCTAAGAGAATTATCATTTAAAACCGTAGAAGAGGAAAACAATGTAATCAATTTGTTATACACTTCTTCATCAATCTTAACAACCTCATCATCATCATCTAGAAGTCAATCACAGTGAGAGGTTGAATGATAATTTCTAAAGAAGGATTTATCTCTTGTTGTGGTTGTGATAAAGGATATTTATGTTACAACGAAGAGGGAGACTCATCGTGTATTGCTTCAATCAAGTGAGTATTTTTGTTTTCTTTGTTGTTCTCTTCATTTAACATTCGAGCAAGAGCATGACATCTACACATGCACTCTCTAGTATTCCTATTTCTTTTAGTAAAATTTTCAAGTTGTTCTTGTGTAGTAGCTGGTTTATCAATAATAGGTTTATTTTCTTCCCTAATGGGAGGAACAAAAGGAACCATGGAAGGTTATTCAACCATGTTCCCCTTAGCTTTGTAAAAAAATTATCATAGGAGGCATGACAGGATGGCTTTCATGATCTCTTCATCATTTATAGGAGATGGGAAAAGGATTGGTCTCAGGTTGGTTGCTTGGAATGTATTTTAGTTAATCATAGTTTCATTGAGGATGGTAGGCTCAGTCATTGGCTGATTTATGTTTGTAAGGTATAGTGTTCCTATGTATTTTTCCTCAAGCTTTTTATAGGATTTTAAAAATAATTCCTTGTGAGGTTTAATAGGTTCCATAGGCTCAATACAAAAGAAATCTAATAAATTTTTTTCTCAGGAAGACAAAGAATTAAAGATGTTATGGTGCACAGTGAATATTTCATTATCAAAGGAAAAATTTCAACATTTATGCATGACTAACAAGATGGATTCCATGGACCATAGTCATGGGTACAATCAAGCTTCACACAAAATTGATCTAAAATTGATATGATGGAGAATGAGACATCTAATATTTTTGGTCCTATTTGTAAAGGAAGGGTGATTGATCCCATTGTTGGGCAAGAAAAAGCATTATGTGTTTCTATCCATCATTTTGGTTTGTCATATGTTTCTTGATAGAGTTCATGCATGAGTAAGAATTCCCCAGTGATCACATTTTCTCCACAAATTGGATCAATTAATATCCCATTAGTGGAATTTTCATTAATTCAGATGGCTATGTAAAGAGGGCCATTAGGTGCATTTCTAGCTATGTCTTTTGATGAGAAAGAAATGTCAAGAGACTTTTTTATTTGTCCCTTACAAGGTTGAGTTTTGATTAGTGCAACCAAACCATCAATAGGGTTTTGTTCATTAGTATCTATAGGACCTTGTTTATTAGTATTCATGTTATCATCATCTATGTCAACATTCATCACATGATTCTTTGTAGTTTCACTAGATTTGATAAATGAAATATTATGACTCAACATGGGGTTGGTAAAGATTTCCAAATTTTGGTTAGGAGGGGAAACGAACTTATTTCCTATATCATTAACACCTCCAATTGAAAGACGGCCGAAATCAATGAGGTCTTGGACAAGATGTTTAAGATGCTTGCAATGGTTTATATCATGCCCATTTTGTCGATGATAATGGAAATAAGCATTTGATCTAAAATTCAGAGGTAAAGGATTATTAGGATCAAGATTCTTAATGGTACACAAGGTGATCATTTTTCATTCTAAGAGTTGTGTCATGGTGTTATGGAGAGTCTCGAGTATGGGAGTGAATCATCTAATGAGATACCCAAATGTGTAAGGAGTTGTCTTCCTTATAGCTACCACTTGGGTATCAACATGCCGAGTTGTTTCATGAGGAGGATTAAGTAGAAGGAAACCTTTATTTTTATTTCTAAAAGGTTGATAATTGTTCTGGTTTGTAGATTTAGAATTCTCAAGATGATTAGAGGTGGGTTTTATTTCACGACTACTAACTAAATTTTGATAATCACAAAGGGTAGTACAAAAGTGTACGAAGAAAGGAAACTTCATCATGCTAAGCTTATCTTGTATCTTAGTTTTCAAGTTCTCAATGAACATTCATTGAAGGTGAGAATTAGGGATCATTACACTGATTTGGGAGTAAACTAATTGATAGTATGAAATGAAGTTAGTAACCTTTTCATTGTGTTTTTTCTTACCAGGGAAAAATTTAGTGGTGAATCTTCACCAATTGGTGAATTCTAGGAATCAGGCAAATTAAAATTGGCGAATTTACCATATCCAACAGGGTGTTCAAATCGCCCGGACTTTATGAACTATCGGTCCAATGCATGTCGATTCGCCAACGGTTTTTTTTTACGAGGCATATTTAGGCAATAAATTCGCCATAACAGACTATGCAATTCCAATGGACCGATTAATATTTTCACCTGAATACCAGGGAGAATGTCATAAAACACCAACATATTCACCAATACTATTAAAACAAAATTATATGAGGACCCATTTCGCCAATTAAAATTTGCAAATAGTTGCTTGTGAAGACCCATTTCGCCAATTAAAATTTATAAATAGTTGCTTATGAGGACCTATTTTGCCAATAATATTTAAAAATAATTACATTTGAGGACACATTTCACCTTGAAAATTATAAATTATCATTGTATAAGCATGCGAGATTCGCCAAATATTTATCATACCAGTTAAAAATCTCATGGAATTCACCAAATATGGATTGATATAAATACAATTGAAAATGTTATTTATTCTTATACATTTTGTTTGGTTCTAAGGTTCTACTTCTCGATTCAAAATTCAGCAAAACCTAAAAATTTAGACTCAAAGGTGAGTGATCATTTCTTCATACTGTTATTAGTTGTTAGTTATAATAATAAGATTTCTTTATCTATTTTCCATTCTTGCTTCAATCTTAAACATGATTTTGAGTAGGGATTGGTATCTATATTATCTATCGGTCTTTCCTTCTTAAACAAGAAGACATTTTTTTCTAGCTTTTATTGAAAGTGAGATATCAATATGTCAAGCAGCAAGGGTAAGACTCATGAGGGTAATGAAGAGAATGGGAAGCCATCAAAATGACAAGAATGTGGAGGTACTATATAGTCTTACTTTGGAATTGGCAATCTGGAGGTCCACATGTGAAAGAAGAGGGACCAATTTGTGCAACATAGGCTCTCCAATTCCAAGTGTCAGTACTAGTGGCAATGGCAATGGAAGTGGGCCTGGGATAGATGAGAATGATATTGAAGTTGACACAAATCACACAATGAATGTTGAATTTGAGACACATACCGAAGAAAGTGAAGAGTAGACTCAAAATCAAGATGACTCTTTTACTTTATCTCAAAATGAGCATCAATTTGAGGATCCTAACTCCATTTGGGAAATGGAAGAGAATTAGTAGGTTTTAGGTATTTTTACTGCACTTCATGAATCAGTTTCCATTGTTCCAAAGTCCAATCTGTAGTTGATTATATTTTATATTGCATTCAATGAACATTGAAATTTTGAATCATTTCACTTCATGATATCTTATTTTATATTCACTCAAGCACTACCTGAATCATATTCCAAACTGTAGTTGATGATTTTTTATATTGTATTCAAATAAATTGTGAATCATTGCACTTCAAGATATATATATATATATATATATATATATATATATATATATATATATATATGAAAAAAATCATATAGCCATTATATTATATTATTATAATTATTATAAAATATTACAAAACCTGATTCAAAATGTATATCGAGAGGAAATAATTAGGAAGAAAACCTCTAGTTGTAGCATATTTTAATACAAAATTGATAAAATTGTTCAATTATTGTAACTTAAAATACAACCCAAAATAGGCACCTATTACATAGGTTTTCATCATGATGATCACAAAATGCCTTCAAGCCAACAACCCTCCTTTTTATCTAGGTGGCCACCCAAATTGATCTACAACCCAAAACCCATACAAAAATTTAATCTTACATGATAGCTGCCACCACTTTGAGTGACACTTTGGCCCTGACATTCTTTAAGGTCTTGGTGATGTCACTTTGTCCATTCGATAGGAAGGTCATTGTTGTATTGGGGGAACATCCCTAAGTGTCCTATTGATGATGTTCACTCACGCCGATAAGGCTTTGATACTCCACCTAGGGTTCACACTCACCTTTTCATCCTCATGTTTGCACCGTCATCATTCATGTCAACACCTCTCCTAGTGAGATATCCACCAAGGCACAAGTACACTGCTTGTGTAATTTTGGAGAATCAAGAAGGGAATCTACAATATTCGCACTAAGCTCCCACAAAGATGTCCAATCAAATCTTTGTTTGATCTCCACCATTCACTATTGCCAATAGTTCATGACATACATCATCTTCCACTATCTTAGAATGTTGTCCGATCAACCTCATTTAATATCAGATGCTCATCCTCGTCGTCAATTTCACCCACATCATTATAACTAGTTCCCACTACAAAATGTTTCCTTCTCATCATTGTGTCGGGGGAGCAAGTTCTTATATTTTTCCAATGGAATTTACTCTCATTGGGTCATCGCTCGCAACTCTTCAGTCACCTCCATGTGGCATCCTATCAGAGCTTCCCTTCGAGACACTTCGATTTCCTTTTTATAGGCTCCGATTGCTTGACACATGGCCACATGAAAGGGAAATATGGGCTTGCTTTATTCTCATATGGGGCCGACACCATCTCTCCTCAAAACATGCAACCAACAAGAAAATCAGATCACACAACTCCAATTACACCATTGGCTCTCTCTTCTGAGTTGGTTGGGTCAATGTGCACCCAACTCATTCCATGGGACCCAACTCAGTATGAGTTAGCACTCGCAACTCTCTGGCCATCTCCATGTGCCATCATGAATCATATTCCAAAATCAAACTTTAGTTGATGATATTTTATTTTGTATTCCATCATCCATGAAATTGTGATATTAAAATTTAAATTTGATCTCTTAAAAGGAAATTTATTTTTTCTTTACAAAGAAACTATCCTCCACCGAGTCCACCCCACTTATCTTCCACATATCAATAATCACAAAAATATATGACACTTTAATTTTATGTTTCATAGATTATCAACAATGCAAATTGTAGAAATTTGTGTGACAAGATCAATATTATAGCCTACATTGCATCCATAAACAAATTTGATTTTTTTTAGTAACGTATTGCTTCCTCCATTCCTAAAAAAAATCAATATCATCGGCCTAACAATGCTTCATCGATGGAACCCCCATCATAGTCCCGTCGATGGCCCAATAAAAATAGGGCACAACCTAGTATCGGTGTAACAATACTCTATCAGGTTGACTCCTAAGGTGCTCTCCCAATATACCAATAGAGTCAAGTTGTCAACAAAAGTAACCATGAATTATAACCATGGGCATGAATTATCAATTGCATAAAGTATATATGTCATCCCATCGATAGAATGAAGGATAGGTGTCCATTAGTGTAGAGGATGACTATCGGTGAAAGGTTGATGTGACATCCCAGGGCATCGTCGACTTCGAGATATTTGAAATAAATGTTCTTCTTCGATGACAAGATTGAAAGAAGGTCTATGGATGGTGCATTTATGAACCAGAATTGAAGTGAATTATATCATAAGTTGATCGGATAGTTGTTACAAAATTCTAGAAGATTTCACTTAGGGTAGAAGCAGAAAGGCAAAAAATTAGAGTTCTGACACAACAACTCCAGTGAATGAAACTTCTTAGGTCTAGTTGAATATTCTTAACCGTCGATATTTCTAAATCTAACAATTGTAGGGTGATTTCAAAGGTTTAATTTGGTAAGCCCATCGCTCTGTGTATTTCATTATGGAATGCAACTATAAACTTAAGTAATTTATGATATTAACTTAAAATAATAAACATGACACATGTGTTTTAAATTTTTTTTAAACTTTTGTGAATTAAAGTGAATGAAACGTCTTAGGTCTACAAGACTACAAGTTAAAAATTCTTAACCATTGATCTTTCTAAATCTAATAGTTATAGGGTGATTGTAGAGGTTTAAGTTGGTAAGCCCATCGCTCTGTGCATTTCATTATGGAATGCAACTACAACCATACATCAAATGTTCATCCAACGGTTGAAACTTGAGTAATTTATGATATTAACTAAAAAAAATAAACATGACACGTGTGTTTTAAACTTGTTTGAAACTTTTGTGTGCTAGGATTGGCATCAAGGCCAAGGGGCCGGTAAATTAATGTTGCAAAGGACTTCAAAAAATCTCACCATGTGTTGACCCTCTCACTTTAAAAAAATCAATAATCACTTGATAGTTGACACTTAGCAGTACAAAGTGCTTTAAATGCTTTGTTTCTCAAAATTGGAACATTAAAGTGAATGAAATTTCTTAGGTCTATAGGTTGCAAATTATTAATCTTAACCATTGATCTTTCTAAAGCTAGCAGTTATAGGGTGATTTTGGAGGTTTAAGTTGGCAAGCCCATCGCTCTGTGCATTTCATTATGGAACACAGCTACAACCATGCATCAAATATTCATCCAATAGTTTAAACTAGAGTAATTTATTATATTAACGTAAAAAAATAGACACGAGACATGTGTTTTAAAGTTGCTTTAAAATTTTGTGCTCTAGGATTGGCATCAAGGTGAAGGGGCTAGTAAATTAACATTGCAAAGGACTTGAAAAAATATCAGTGTGTGGTGACCCTCTTAGTGTCTCACTTAAAAAAATAAATCATTTGACACTTAGTACTACAAAGTGCTTTAAATGCATTTTTTCTCAAAAATTCAAAATTGAAACCGTTGGTCTACAAGTTGCATATCTTAACCGTTGATCTTTCTAAATCTAATGGTTATAGGGTGATTCTAGAGGTTTAAGTTGGTAAGCCCATCACTCTGTGCATTTCATTACAGAATGCAACTAAAACCATACATCAAATTTTCATCCAATGATTCATCATCCCATTCCATGATATTGGCAAGAAGTACCATTTTGAGGAAATTTTGAGTCTAGATTTCAAAATTCTACCACCTTTCCTCATATGCAGGTTCACTTAAATTTACTGCCATGAAGTGACCATTTATTTTCCAAGAAAAAAGTGCCAATCTATTACTAAACCCATTTCTCTAGCTTCCTTATTTAAGAGCTATCCTTTCGAAGGATTTAAAAGATTACATTAAACCTAAAGTTGGTGTTTGAAAGCATTTGAGAAGACATCCCTTAATGGCATCTTTCAATTCATTAAATGAGTTGACACTTTGAAACTTTTGCATCCCACCGAGGTCGCCCAATCGTTGAGAAACAAAAATTTATAACGATTATTATGGTAATAAAATCTCAGCCATTGATTTCTAGAAATATAACGGTTCTAGTGTTATTCCATAGGTTTCAAATCGCAAGTCTAGTGCTTTAGAGATTTGCTTTTGGAATGCAACTACAGTCATCCATCAAACATTCATCAAACGGTCCCTATGCTTTTTCGTTGGCATATCCATTTATTTTGCCACTGGATTTTTTTATTATTTTGAGATTATTTTTAATTTTCCAATGAAAATATATTTTTTCTTTGAAAAATGGTTTTAATCACCAAATTTATTTTTTTTCTGTTTTGAAAACAAGATTAATTCGCCAATGGAAAAAAAATTCTAGTTTCAAAAATGGTTTTAATTGCCAATGAAAAATATTTTATTCAATTAATTTTTTTTGCAATTCTCTAAGATTTTCTACAGATTTCTAGGGATTATAAAATATTCACCAATTGCAATTTTTTTTTTTACCAAAAATGAAAAAAATTGCCAATAAAATTAATATTTTTTATCGAAAAGTATACAAGATTCGCCAAGATTTTACACCTTCACTGAGTGGGGGGTTTCTTAAAATTTTCCTTGTTTCTTACATCTCATCAGATCAGCTAAGGTCATCTTAGGAGTCATATGCTCTTGGAAATGGTTTATAAATGCCTCAACAAGTTCATTGAATGAATAAATTGAGTTATTCGATAATAAGGAGAACCATTCTAAGGTGGTATCTTTCAAGAATATAGGGATAGTATTAGCTAAGAGCTTATCCTCAAGAATAAAACCACTACATAAGGAATTATAAGTAGAAACAAGGTTAGAACGATCTCCTTTCCCCCAATATTTCTCAAATTTAATAATCTCTATACCCTATGGTATCAAAATTCTCAATATCTCAAAGGATAAGGGATTGATTTTGACATAGTATTTAGGTTGTCCATCTTGATTTTGGTTTATGGTGGAAACTTTATTTTCAAGAGATGAAATAGTTTGCAAAAGTTGATTTATGAAATCATTTTTTGCATTTTGAGATGGAGGTGAATATGGTGGGGGTGTATATGGGTTTGAGGGACAAGTTAATGGAATTTTTATGGGAGGTAAAGTTGTAGGAGATATGGCATGTGATTCCACAAAGGTACTAGGAATTCTAGCAGAAATACTCAAGGTAGGAATGACATTACTAGTAAGTTGCAACATTGTTGTAACTTGAGGATTGGTGTAGGTAGGAATAGATGCAATGGTTCTAGGATAGGTAATTTTAGTTCCTCCTTTACTTTGGAAATTTTTTGAAGGTAAAGCATAACTACTTGTTGAGGTAATATGTTTTCCAAAAATTTGAACTATGTTACACACAATTTCTATTCCATATTCACTCTCAATCATATGATGTGTGTATATCTATGGTAGTGTTAGGAGTAGTTGAATTTTTTTTAGTTCTCACTTGATGTTGTAGGTTTGCTAAGTCTTCATGGATTTGGATTATGTTTTCTTGTGGAATACTAGCAACCATTGTTTCAATAGTTTTCACACTACTTGAAGGTAAAGAGTTGTGAAAAGTATGGTCAATACTTAGTGAAATAATGTTAACAATATAAGTGAAAGAGCTAGATAACCCAAGATCCAAGATGATTGTGCTATCACGAGATGACATGAGTCTCAAAATATGTCTCACTATAGTATAGCAATATGACACCAAGTAGTAAAGCTCATAAAAGGGACAATCACAGAAATGCAAGGTGCTACTAAGAGAATATTAATGTTATTCTCTAATTTTGATTCAAATGAAATTAAGCTAAATGCAATGAAATGAAGGAAATAAAAACTCTGAAAATTGAAATTGAAATGTAATAACAATAAATTGAAATATAGAAACATATATTTTAATGGTGCAAGATGTAGTTTAAAATTTGAAACAAGAATAACTCACTCATATGGGCGTATGAGTCCCAATCAGGGTTTGTCAAGGATTTAAATGTTGAATAAAAACCACCATAGAATACCTAGAAATTGGGAAAGCCATCTATGTTGAGACTAAATCACCTAGAGGGGTGTATGAGTCCTAGATTAGGGTTTTTGCACCTTTTTCAGCAATTTTTTAATGTAAATATTATGATTTTTGTTCTGTATGATGTCTAGACTAAGTGGAAATGTAGTTTCGAGTGAATTTTAATGATGTAAAAGACAAAAATGCAACTTATATGCAATTTCACTAATGCAAAATTTAGAAACCATAGAGTGAAAATTAACTAATGTGAGACCTAATGCAAAGTTAATGCAAGCTATATCTAGGATTATGATGCATTCCAAATCAGAAATAAGGTATTCTAAATGTAGGTTCACCAAAATAAAAAAATAAAAATAGGGTGATCCACCTTTTAGGAGACGGAACATGCATAAGGGGTCCTATTTAACTCAATTTTAACTCAAGGATACCTTAGAGATCTCAATCAAATGATAGAATAAGAGGAGATCTACAATAAGGTGTCCTAGGGTATGATTAAAGGCTAAAAAAGGGCATCACCACCAAGCTGGGGCTTGGAAAGAAAAGTAACATGCAAAACCTAATGATGTACAAACATGAAGAAAATGACCTAAAACTAAATGAAAAGCATAAAAGAAAATTGAGAAACATAGAGGTGCACCTGGAAACTTGAATATGCTCGAAACAAGCTCTAAATTATTGAATTTATGTAGACTTTAGGGCACACTAAGACTCATAGGCCATACTGGGCGTATAAATCCTAGTCTAGGGTTTTTGGGTAGAAATAGGAATTTGACAGTGGTAAATTTAGAACTTTTGAAATCTAGAAAATTCATTATACTGGGACTCATACTCCAAAAGTGGCATATTAGTCATGATTAGCTTTTTCAAAGGGTTGAGATATGAATCTACTCTTTTATCTCTTCTCTTCCTTCTCAACCTGATTTCCATATCTAAATTGCTAAATTCTACTATGTAGGTTTCTTTCAGTGATCTTGTAAACAAGGTGACAACTTTGACAACTTTGCAACCTTGACAACTTCTTCCAGTGTTTCTCTTCATGTATCTTCAACCTAGATCTAAAAATCACACACTAAAGAGAGGAAAAAATGTTGTTTTGTTAGTGGAAAGGGGTTTTTCTTTGTCACACCCCATTTTGGTAATCAAACCTTGAAATATAATAATATAGAATGGATGAACGATGAGTAAAAAAAATGCTATGTTGTAAGTCACCAAATAATTCAATAAGATGTTTCAAACATGTTGGAAATGACTATAATGAATGAGTATCTTGAATCTTGCTTGGATGATATCGATCTTGAATTGAATGCTTGCTTGAATCATGAAACCCTACATCACAAATGTTAGGTCAAAAAAAAATGATGCATGATGACTTTGACATAATGCTTGATACTTAAATGATACTTTAAAAAAATTGATAATCAGCTCTTGAATGCTCTTGTAGAATCTTTAATTCTCTTGTAAACTCAAATTTTCTATAAGGAATTCTCTCATGAAAGTATTAGGTGAAAATGAGTGAAATAACCTTTATGTGAAACTTCTTGAAATTACAACACTACAAGCCAACATCAGATCTAAGAGAATAAATTCCACCAAGAATTTTAATTTAATTTAGGCCTAAGTTAAGTGGGAATCTTACACCAGTTGTGGTGTATTCAAGTCCCATTAGACTAAGCTTGTGACATATTTTTCAATAAATTCTTAGATTAATGTGAAATCCAGATTGGGGCCCCAAAACCTAGGTGAGACACATACATCCAAGATGGATTATGAGTCCCAGATCACTAAATCTAGTCCATACAATCCAAAAACATGTGAATTATGATTGGATATTAGTAAAATGTCAAGATTAATCTAAAAGAATTGCATCAACTAAGGCTTGCAGATGCAAACTAAGGCCAATGAAAGAATAAAGAAGCCTACTTAATTAATGAAAACCATTGATTAGTGTGAAATTGTAAGAAAAACCCTTACAACACCCTAAATAAGTTGTAACTAGGTCTCTTTAGTTCACAATGGACAAAACAAGTGTGAAAATGTGAAAGGATACATTTTTCTACACTACATAAACTAACATTTTTTTAAATGGTGAATATTAAGCAATTTAAATAGGGGGATCATGAAAAGTGCTCCCATTTTTGTCTAAAAATATAGCATAGCATCTATTATGTTACCCCAAAAATATTAATTTCTTTTATAGCATTTAAAAAATTTAATTAGTATAACTTTAGCTAGCACCTTGTAGTTTTCATTATATGGGAAAAATGGGTTTTGAATGAACCAAAAACCATTTACAAACAGGTTTTAACGGGAACTAAAACTTGAACAAGGATGATCATTCTACCAAAAAAAATTAAAAATGAACAACCAACAACTAAAAAAAAATTCTTCAAAGGATCAGTAAGAGAATCCAAAGCTACAAGAAATCCAAGCTCCAAAAAATAGTTTTGAAAGGAACCAATGTAACGCCCCGCCACGCAACCCTAGAGGAAGTTGCAAACAACTACTTAAATAGGATAATTTCTTTTTTTCTTAAGTACAATTAACATGCAAGTTCACAACTAATGCCAACAACCTCTAAGGTTACGAGACAGAGGTTATATAGAACCTCAACAAAAAACATGAATATAACAATGTCAATAAATTAAATAATAAAATAACACATACATTCCAAGTAAGATGATAACTTACAATTACATTAATCCATAATTAAATATTACAATTACATGTCTCATTCCCCAAATGAGGCAAGTCCAATAAATAAGGTTACAATTACAACTTTCCACCTAGATAAAAAATGAGGGGTAAAATAATACAAGATCAACTGAAATGAAATAAAGTAAGAACTCATACTGAAAACCATGAGCTATCCAATTGGAAGTCTCGTCCACAAGAACATGAAGAAAAAACCCAATGGATTTAGGTGCATGCCACCCAACCAAGTGGAACCCAAAGGCCCACCCCTTGTGCTAGGAGATAGTAACAAGGAATCCTAACCAAGAATAAGATGTCTAGACACAGGATAAATCATAACTGTACCAAACTAAAATGACCAATCACATGAACCTCACAAGTACAACACAAGTATACCATACACACATCACAAGTGCATCACAAGCACAACTCAACTTGGTTATATTGTGTCTAGATATAAAGTAGATTAGGTATGTTACAAGAACCATACACACAGAATCAAACACCAACCATGGTCACATCAGGTATGTTATGAAAACCATACCCACAATAAACAAGTACCAATTGTTGTCCTAGACATAGTGTCATCACATAATTCGTCATGAGTTACCCACCGTGGATCGTCAAGATGGTGGCCTCAAATCGATCCCTGGCCCTTATACTTACTAATGCAGAATAAAAAACCTTTTGTATAGACAAGATAGATGTCCTTACCATTCCAGGCCTTCCCACCCATCCTGAGCCTAACTGAGCACTTGGGTCTAGGAGTGAGGCATAATTATCTTTTTAGTGTGAAGTACTACCTAAAATTCTAAGTAAATTGATTTAGTTATCACTTAATTACACCACTTCCAAAGTCTACCCAATCTTACCTCTTCCGGGCTCTGGCCCCAAACGAAAGCCACTCTTCTACTTGACAACACATATAACATCCAAACATCAAGGGCACAAAGTGAAAGAGAAAAGGTATTACAACCACTCCTTTCTCAGGAGGCAACCTAAGTTCAAACCCTCTCCAACACTAGAGGTACAAGGTAACAAAGTCACTCCTGACAAGGAGGAAAAACTCACAGAATCCACTCCTAAACCAAGGAGGTACAAAATATCCCCGTTCGTAGAAACCAAGTAAATAACTGATAACGTACTATGCACTACCCAAGGGATTCAAAAAATGTGATATTATGATATGACACCCACAAAACATAAGGCCCCCATCTGGAAGACTTAACCACTCTTCTGATCAATTTTTCCCCAATGTGATAATGTAAGAGATTACTTTTAAACAAGCAGCTTAATCAGAATTAACTCTACTTCGGATTTCCTAAATCCATATCTTCATTTGCATTCAATAATTAATAGCCTTAAGAAAATTGAATTAAATAATGTCTCTTTAAGATGAAAGATGAAGTCCAAATCAAATGTTTAGTTTCACTAACTCCTTTACAATAAATATAATTTCAACATTTATTTCAACCATCAAATGACATCGTTTAAAAATAATATTTGTTTCTTCTTTTCAACATATTCATTTCTAAAACCATCAACTTAACTTACTCAACCAAAAATTAAATCTACTCTACCACTAAATCCATTGTTTTAAACTAAAATCCATAATTTGACTAAGAGCATCGTAATTTAAACTCATTAATCACCTCTAAATCATGCCATTTAAATCAACAATTCTAATGCATGTTAAATTTACATCACCACTAAAACACACACACACACACATATATATATATATATTAAAATGATATATATACATATTAATCTTTTCATACCACATAATATAATAATAAATATTAAATTATAAATCCTATTTATTAATATATAATAATATTTTAATATTATAAAAACATAATATTGAAAATATGAAATATATTTTAATATTATAAATTTATAATATTAAAAATATTAATATATATATATATTCTTAATTTAAAAAATAAAACTAAGAAAAGATAAAGCAGCCTCGGGATGCGCATCGTGGATTAGGGTTGGGCGGCTGCACATTTCTTATCTCAGGCTGTGGTTTTTACCAGGCTGCGGTTGGATAGCTGGCGCATTTAAACACGGGCGGGGGTTTGTAGGCTTCGATGGATTACATAGCCAGGCCCCCGACAATGGTGACTGTGCCAAGTACAGTCATCCACCCTTACAAGTGGCACGACTGTACTTACCACTACCGACCACTAGCGGCGGTGGTGGCTGCGTAAGCGCTGACCACGGGGTGTGTGTGGACCGCGTTAGGCGCGGCTCCCTCCACCTGCCTCTCATGGGGCACGGTGGGGGTCAAGACCCCAATGACCTCCCCAACTTCATTTTTTTTTTTTTATTATTTTATAATATTTTTATCCCTATGGATTTTTCTCTAAATCCAATTTTCTTTCTTTTAAAAAAAATAAAAACGAAGCCTTTAGCTTCTCAATCTAAACCATAAGGGATATATAATATATATATATATTCACAAGGAATTAACATGATTAATTGAGGAAATAACACTAAAATTATAATTTCCAGCCAAGAACACCATGTTTTTTTGAAGAAATATCTTTCCAAAGAAGGGATTTTTTGCAAACAAACTCAAATTTCAACATGGGTTTTCTAGTTTTTAAACATAATTCATTTGAGTTTTCAAACAATGAATTTTGCAAACAACAATTTCAAAACATGAATCTTTCCAAATTCAATAAATAATTAAATAACAAGAACCTAGTATTTTGAATTTGAGGAGGTCCAGATGATGCCTAGCTTCCAACCTTGCTTCCAAATCTAGTTCCACAAATTTTTGCAGCTTCAATCCAAAACCCACAAAAGTGTAACAATTCTTCCTCCCTCTATTTTCAATTTTCCAAAACTTCATCTTTTTTTAAAATGTGAAGAGAAATTAAAACATAAGGATAAAACCCTAAAATTCCTACAACCACCCTCATAAATTCCTCAAAATAGAAAAATAGAAAATATCTAATTTTTTTCAATTTTTGAATTCAAACTTCTAAAAATGCAATTTAAATCATTTTCTTTTATTTTCAATTTTAATTCCAATTTCCCATTAAAATTTCAATCAATTAATTTAATTAATTAAATAAAATGAAGTTAATCCCAGATTAACTCATTTTATTAATTAAATTAAATTAATTAATTAATTAAATGATAACTTCCATCATAACAACTAATTAATTTAATCAACAACTTAAATACAAAACCCCATTTAAATACCTTTTCTAACCCGAAGTTAAATAACGAAGAGAGGGGACAATATTCAAAGCAACACAACCTGACAAACACCTGACGACATACAAGGACTAGGGTGATGACTTGGCATGGAAAACCTAGCTACTATCTCCCAATCAAATACTGTTGAGTATTGGATATGCTCAACCCTGTGAAACCAAGTGGAGTTGATGTCATGTACCTGCCAATCTACAAACAAATAGTATATCCACATGCAATATATGTCATCATTAAAACACACCGTGAAGAGGAAATCTCGGAATCACGGGGCACTCACAAGTGAGTGATGCGGTACTGTCCTCTTCACCAATACAGTAGTACTAACTGACAAATCTAACATACTAAAATAATCCAAAGTATATACATACTTTATTCGAATATCCATTTATGTCAATTCAAAATATGCCATAATGATACCATCAATATTAAAATACCATCACATCAAAAGATAACATTAATGTCGCTTTATAGATAGCAATCAAATAGTAGCCTAGTACCATAGTCAAGGTACCAACAGGAAGTACAACATAATAGAGCATAACACTATTCGATCAAAAGGACAAAATGAAGGGGTATTACAACTGAAAACCCAAACCAGATTTTTATAGGGACCTTGAACCCAAAGGTTTTTTAGGGACCTTAAAACCTTTACAACCAAGTTTTTCCCAAGGACCTTGAACTGTTAGACATCGCCTACATTAGTCATGCAGCAAAAAACCAATCACTCAGGTTGACAAAATAATTTCCTAAGACAATTAGGAAACTATTAGCCTATAATAACTAGATTGTAGCATATAAAATTTAGCACCAAAACCCACCCAACTCTCCAAACCACTGGTTGAAAGAGATAAGTCACAATTTTTTTTTTTTTATAAAAAGTAGATCCCATCAACACCCCCTCTCCACCTCCATAGGAGAATTCACCATGAAAACCAATGTTGCCACTACAAAGGAACTCCAACCAATCTGTATTCCATCTCCATAAGAATTGTTGCCTCCTCAATAGAAGTTACATTGGAGAAAACTCATAGAAGTGAGAAAAAACCACCACACCAATAAAATCGATCTCCACATCAAAAAGAAAGGTCTCCACCTCAATAGGAGACATCAACTACAAGACACATGATAAATCCAACACTTAAGAAAAAGGAGTTAACATAGTAACCAAGGGAGCCAAAAATAATAGGGTATTTAGGATAAACACAATAAGAAAGCCTATCAAATCCAAATCAAGGGCTGAAACAACACCCTTAAATTCTTACGAAAGAAGAGAAACCAATGAACTAAAAACTTCTTTATCCACCTGAAAAGACAAAAAACCATCAAAAGAAAAGGAATTCAAGACTCCCTTAGAGACAAATAACAACTAGGACAACAAAAAAACTTGTTGGAAAAACTAGTCAGTCGCTTCAAAACCAAAACCGAAATCAACAAAAACACTAATCTGCACCAACAACACTTGGGACTTGAAAGAAAAAAGCCCATCCAAAAAGACAAAAAGAGAGGCACCAAAGGATAATTAATAATGAAACCTTTGAGGGAAAAAGGAAAGAGACAAAAGGATGCACCTTCAACCACAAGGAAAAAAACCAAAAAAGAATGGAGAGAAAACCACCACTCCAAAATAGTCCCATTAGTAGATAAAGGAATAGGCACAAACCTCTAGAGATAGATCTATTGTGAATCATCCCAAGTGAAGAAATCCCCATTCAACACTCTAAATCCAAAACCCCAAAGAAGAAGAAGCCACCCAAAGAAACATAGGTAAAGAATCCCAAAAAATCTAGACAAAACACCCCTAGTATAGAAAAATATACATATAAAAATAAGTATGGATAGAAAAGAAGAAACAAAGAAGAAGAGAAACCCCACTCCATAGGAAAGAAAGGAGTGGGTTTAAACAAAAAGTACAACATATTCCCTAACATTGTAGTCGAGGAACACAAGTAGCCAAGCCTTGAGCACACCGAGAGTAGGAAAACTGAGCTCCAAACCCTTTGCTAGGAAAGGAAAAGTAGGAATAAAACATCACTGCAATCAAAGAGCCACACACAAAAATCCCTACATGGAAAATACAATAGCTTGACCTAAAACATAGCTCCCTAGTAGGAAAACTACAATAACAAGTGTTTACTCAGATAATTAACTTCAATGTATGCAAGGAGTAAGCAAAAATAGTTGCCAAAGCATACAATATTCTAGGAAGTAAAACATGAGATCATCATTGTTATCTTTATTTCTTCAAGATATGCCAAGTACAAATAATTCCTAACCATTATATCAGCAATATCTTCTATTGACTCCATGACCCCAATACATATAGCGGCAGAGTTGGTTGAGTACCAACCATCACGTCGCTTCATTACAATAAGTAACCTTTCAGGAACTAGTCTCTGAACTATTGACTAATTAAGATAAAACATCCAACTAATTGCAAACTAACTTATTCATTTTTTTCTTGGCCAAATAATTACATTATGACTAACTACATCATCCCCCCAACATGTAGTCATCTTCTAGGCGACTGAAAATAAAACAAAAGCTTGCTCAAAAGGGAATTAAGAAGGGGGAGGGAGAGAATGCACCCCTGGGTGTATAGATGAAGATGGGGTGGTGGTGGATTATTGCTGAAGTCGCTTGAGCTTTTGAGTGGCTGCCTCTTTTTGTTCTTGAGCTAGCTTTACAATTTTGATTGCCTCAACGAGCTTGACTTGAGAAATCACCAGCTCCTCTTTTTCTGCTAGGTGTGTTGCTTTCTCTACCAACTGTACATCTCTTTCTATCAACTGGTTATCTTTCTCAGCCAGCTGTCTCTCCTTCTCTGCCAATTCCTCCTCCTTCACTACTACAACCCATGCTCTCTCAGAAGTCACTTGAGCCAACTGCTCCTATGACTTACGGATTTTCTCTGCCAACTCTATGTGGCATTTGGCTACTTGCCCCAATGCCTTGTCTCGTTCACCCTCTATTTCTCCAATAAGGAGTGACTACTGGCGCAGTTTCCTATATGCCTCTCTGTAGCATTGCTCCATACCATAAAGTGCCACTAGGACCTTGCCATGTCTTCTTGCTACTGCCGGTCTCACTGGCTGCCAAGCGGCTGTCATTTCATCAAGATTTTCTTTTGTCAACACATTCGGCCAACCTTGTGTTGTAAAGCACTAGAAGAACTCCTTCTCACATCCCTTCTGCATGAACACCAAAATGCGCTTTGCCTCCTGTGCTAGTAGAGGGCCAAGTCCAGTGAGGAGCTATTGGCTTACCTCCCCGACCTCCTGCATGTGTCGACCCATGGCACTCAATTCCTCTATGTACCTATGTAATGTGCCAATAGTATCTTGAGGGTTTGTTGGTGTCATCCCTGCTCTTCGAACTAGGCCTACTGATTCATCTCCACTCAATGTTGCCCCTTCAGGATACCCCCCATCTCGGTCGCCTAGTTTGTTTTGGTGAAGTAGTGGTGTGGTCTATTGGAGGGGTGACTCATCTCCCTGGTGCCTGCAAGGTTCTTGCTATCACTACTTGGCCAAATAAATTGTCCATCCCACTCAAGCGTGGCTGCTCACCTGGCAACTCAATGTTCCCTTGTATATTTGCCAGCTGTACACTCATCTCCCTTTGGATGCTCCCCTAAGTGCTTGGCTGAGTGGTGTCTGGTAGAGATATGAGTGTTGGCTCCTTAGCCGTACCTGGGGATGCTAGAGGAGTTTCTGCCTATTCCCCCATCCCGTCCAGCCATGCATCCACTGTTTTGTCACCTTCCTGCATTACTAGTGGGGAAATTATTGGGATGGCCTACTAAGGTGTGCCTGCTCTGATCGCCTCCTCCACCTCCTGTAACCCTACCTCCCCTACAACAAAAACTTCATCCATTCTCATGTATCCTCCTTCGTCTAAGGACACCTCAATGGCAACTTCTTCTATAGTGTCACCCTCACTTGTTTCTTCCTCCTACTCATCCTCTTCCTCCTCACTAGGCTAAGTCATCTGTCATCTCCTTTTTATCAATGGAGCTCCTTGTTGTGCCTCCTCTCCAGCACCCTGAGTGTCCAGATTGGCCTAGTAAAATAATTTCGGCCACCCCTCCTCAATTTCTATCAGTGGTTGTAGCGTGCCCCAATGACTAGCTAGTACTTGTTAATGGATGGTGTCGAGCAATAATCCTATAGCGTGTTGTGTCATGTAGCATGCTTTATGTCAGAGACTCATGAAATCTCTCATCCGCTCTGAAAGCCCACTTGCCCAGTTGTATACATTGCCCGCCGCCAACCCAATCATTAGCTTGATCCATATAGCAATGCCAGACACTCTGCTTGCTTCTGTAAGCTTGCTCTTGATCAGGTCCAATACACACTTCCACTCGTCATTGCCGAGGAAGTGCTTCCTCAACCTTCTTTTGCTTGCACCCCAAATGGCATCCTTTTACTCTTGTGTGAGGTTTGACTTGCAGACCCTGTTACTAAGGCCTCCTGTTTCTTCCTTGACATTTTTCATGGAGGTTCCGTTGGTGCCATTCCTCAAGAAGGGATTCCAAGAACCCTTGTGAATTCAAGGGCACCATACCATACTGACACTTCATAGCCCCTAAATTTAATTGTAGACCAGTGGCTATGTCTATCGTAACCGACTACTAACTAGCGCAGGTAGGGTTCAAAATCTCTGGTACTAAAAAATGGTACCTATGTTGCTTTATCCACTAGGGCTTTCTCTAATGCCTGCTTTAGTATGTGTATATTAGGCATTGTAACCCACCATGACCAACATTCTGCACCCGTAATATTTTCCCATTTAATTGTCTCTGGGGTGATTGCATCATCACTAACCTTGGCCATTGTCGTGCTTCCTACCACCTTTGGTCGAACAATACTTAGCTTCCTGGCTTTGCTAGTACTAGCTGCCATTCTTCTTCCTATGTGATATTTGTTCTCCAAATAACACCAATGATCTTCCCACTCTTTGCACTTGCCTACCAGCTTTAACTTGTCTATTTTTATTGAATTTTTTCTCAGTGTGATTGGTAGCTAACGACGGTTGCAGTGACGGTCATCTGTCACCCAATTCACCGTGAGTGCTTTCCACTTAATTTTTCTTGCAACACACCTTTGTACAATCACCTGGTAACTTTGTACGGTCTTCTTTTTGTCATGGCTGCGTATGTCTATTGGTTTAGGGTGTATGACTTCTTGCTTAATTCTTACGACAACTCTTTTCTTAGCTCGTGCGGTCCTTGTCCATACGGTACCTTCCTTGGAGCATATTTTTACTTGATCTTTCTGTGCGGGCCTCTTTTTCTGCGTACAGTCTTCTTCTTTTTGGTGTATGTATTCCTCTTGGCTTACAAATTTCCTTCGGCATATGGTCTCCCCCTGGTGTATGGACTTTGCATGTAGTTTGAGTACAACCTCTCCTTGGCATGCATACTTTCTCTATTGGCCACATACAATCTCCTTTTGGCTTGTGGTTTCTTCCTGGTGTATGACTTTCTTTTGGCGTACAGGCTTCTCCTGGCAATCACGTATAGTTCTCCACTGATACTTCTTTGGGCTGCGTATGGATTTCCACTGGTACTTCCTCTGGCTATGTATGGGTTCCCATTAGTACTTCCTTTGGCTATTTACAAATTTCCACCTTTGGCTACGTACTCTCCTGGCAACCTGGATGCCTTTCTTCTAGACGCGCACGGTGTTCTCCTTTCTTTGGCACTTCTCTTGGTGACTTCTTACTCTGGTAATTCCCTTGGCAACTTGGATACCTTTCTTCACAATGTGTATGACCTCTCTTTTATAGTTTTTTACGGATAACCCTCCCTTTTTAGAGCATACGGTTTGTTGGGTTTTTCTCACTCGTGCAGTTTTAATGACTTTGGCTACTTTTTTAATTTTCCATCTTTTCATCTCTCTTTTTAATACTTTTTTTTCTCCCCTTCATTAAATTATGCTTTTTTACCTTTATTTTCTTTCTCTTTCTTTTGTCAATTCTCTTTTTTTCAATTTTTTGCTTTTTCTTATCATTTATTTTTCCTTGATCATTTTTCTTTTCATGCCTCTATTTTGGCCTCATTCTCGAACCTTTAACTCGGAAGCATAGTACCATCTACAGGTATGTGGAGGGTTTTTGTAACATTCTTCTTCACAACATGTACCTATGTATTTCACATCAAACCATTTATCAAGTAAAGGGGCGGGACCCATACCTTTATGACTACCGTCGACATATCTCCCGCTGTATTGTTGAAACCATGTGACATCTTCACCTTTTACTATGGGGAATCCGGCTGGGTTGGGTATTATTTTCAAGAGTCTGTCTTTTGTTGCTATCTTCCTTACCCTTGGCACCTTCCTTCTCTCTCTTGTCATTAGCTGTAGTATTTCCTCTGTATATCTGTCCACATGTGATAGGAACTTGTCCTCTGTCATGATCACCATTTTTAGACAAGGGGCCATCTTTTCAAAGTATTCTTCCCATTGTTCATCATCCCAATCTTCCTTCTATTCGTCATTCTCTTCAGGTTGGGGTTCTCTTGCCGCTTGTTCTTCCTTCTCCTTCTGTGCCTCTTCATCTATTTCTTTTGCTAGATACCCCTTCCATATGCCTTTGTATGGTGCGACGTAACTCCAATGTCCACCCATTCATTTCCATAGTGCAGGTGTCCTGAACACTACATTTCTTAGGTGTTTGTTTATCTGTGGTACTACAATTCCCTCCACTTTCTTTTCCACCAATCTCTCTTCCATTTTCTGGTTCTTGCTTGCCCAGATTTCTTCTCTTGCGTATCCAGGGCCTCCCAAACCCCAGTCTTGCTCTCTTGGTGCCTCTATCTACACAGGCCAATCTTCCTTGGTGGCATATTTGAGCATATTGATGGCTATAATGTGTTCCTTCTCTTTTCTCTCATGATATATTTTAATCTTAGATCCGTTGATTGCACTCGGTAGGGGTGATCCATTCAAATTATTGAGTTTTATCTACCCATTGTCACCTATTTCTTTGATTTGGAACAGTCCTAACCACCTTACTCTGAACCACCCTGGTTTGATCTCATTATGGCCATTATACTTTAAAACTAATTTTCTTGGCAAGAAGTTCATTCGCCAGAGGTGTTTGTCATGCCAATGCTTCGTTCTCCATTTCTTTTTTTTCATGACCCATTGTGCCATCACTCTCCGCTCATTTAGTTTGTTGAGTTTGTACAACCTTTTCTTCAAACTCTTTGTATCTCCTAACTAGTTCTCTATGGCTATCCATAGGCTGGGTACCATGTATTCCATTGGTACTACTGCTTCCTTGTCGTACATCAACTGGAAAGGTGTGTGCCCTATCATGACTTTGTATGTCATACGGTATGCCCACTTGACAGTTGGTAGCCATTCTTCCCAATCCATTTTCTCTATACCACATGACTTGTGGATGAGTGCCACTAGTACCTTATTCATAGACTCTACTTGACCATTGGCTTGTGGGTAGTATGGGCTAGATAGGTTGTGAAATATCCGGAACTCTGTTGTCATCAGTTGGATGACGTAATTCAAAAAATTTCCTCCTCGATCACTCATAATTTGGATTGGGATCCTGTACCATGTTACTATCTATTCGTAGATGAATCTAGTTGTGCTCTAGGCTATATTATCTGGCAATTCTCGTGCTTCGGCCCACTTTGTGAGATATTCTGTCACCACCATGATGTATCGTTACCGGTGTAGGTGACTCACTTTTAGTGGTCCGATAAAGTCCAATCCCCATTGCTCAAACTACTCCTGAGGCTAGGATGGATAAAGTGGCATAAAATCCCACTTCAGAGGTTTTCCCACTCTCTGGTAGGTATCACATCCTATCACCCACTCTTGTGCATCTATGTACATCGTCGGCCACAATAATCTTGCCAGAAGAATTTTTCTCACCATGGCATCTAGTCACATATGTCCGTCAGCCAAATCCTCATGTGCTTCCTTTAGTACCCTTGGTATTTATTCTTCTATAACACATCTTCAGAGGATCTGGTCAGACCCCATCTTGTATAGTAAGCCATTAATTAGCTGAAATGTTTTTCTTTTCAATACGAGTTTTCTCCTTTCCGCCAGTGCCATTTCCTTGGGAAACGTGGATGAGGACAAGTATTCTCCTATTTTTTCATACCATGACAGAAGTAATGCAATCTGAAAGAGGTGTGCATCTGGAAAGTCTTTGTTCATGCCTCCTTTCGTAGGTTCCCCCGATCGTATTCTTGACAAATTGGTCGACGATCAGGTGAATCTTCCCTGATCATACTATGATAGTGAATGTGAACTCATGAAGTAATAGCAACCACCTACGTACTTTGCCTATGATTATAGGCTTGTTCACCAGATACATTAGGGCTTGATGGTCCACATAGAAGGTGAATGGTGTTTCTAGCAAATAGTGCCTAAATTTTTGTACAGAGTATACCATCCCCAATGCTTTGCACTCGATCATACTATAGTTCTTCTCTACCTTCGACAGTAGCCGACTAGCAAAGAATACTAGTTGGTCCAACCTGTGTTCTCCGACTTGTGCGAGTATTTATCCTATGGAAAATTTTGAGGCATCCACATGTATGTGGAATTCCTTGTCCCAGTCTGGGTACACCAGGATGCGTGAGCTGATTAGCCATTCCTTTAGTTCCTTGAATGCTTTTTCTTGTTCTTCCATCTATAGGAACGGTTGTCCCTTTCTTGTTAATAAATCAAGTGGGTATGATACCTGTGAAAAATTCTTAATGAACCTCTGGTAGTACCTGACATGGCCGAGAGAGGACTTCACTCCTATGACATTTTTCGGAGCCTCCATATGTACAATGACCCTTATTTTGTCAAGATCAATCTTTAGCCCGACTTTACATACAATATGGCCTAGTAACTTTCCCTATGGTACCATGAACATGCATTTCTTTGGGTTTAATGCTAGACGTGTTGCTCAACATCTTTCCATGCATTCTCTAAGAGCCTTGAGATGTTTTTCCTTGTCACTGAAAATAGACTAGTCATCTAAGAATGCCTTGAAATTTCCCACCGACATCTTGTCAAATATATGTAAAATTATCCTTTGGAATGTGGCCGGTGCATTACACAACCTGAATGGAATTCGGTGGTACGCGTATACTCCATCCTCTACCACAAAAGTTGCTTTCAACTTGTCTTCTTTGGCAAAAAAAAATTGGTTATATCTGGAAAACCCATCCAGGAATGAGTACATTTCATGCCCAACAACCTCCTCCAAAATGGTGTCAGTGAAGGGAATTGGAAATAGGTCCTTCACTGTTACTACATTCAAACACCGAAAGTCGAGACATATCCGAATTTGCTCCGATTCTTTCTTTAAGGAAATGAAAATTGGTGACACCCACTCACTCACATTTACTTTGAAAATGATGCTCGCCTCCAACATCTTCTCTATCTCCTATTGTAATTTCGTAGCATAGTTCTTGTTCATCCTATACGGTCTCTTCCGTACGGGTTAGGCTCCTAGTACAAGCGAAATCCTTTGCATGCATAGTTCCAGTGGTACTCCTTTCAAATCCTTGTATGTCTAGGTGAATGTGTCCTTGTAGTCCATGAATATTTTAAATGCCGCCGCCTTCAGTATGGGGTCCCAGTCATCACTGACAAGGATCTCCCTAGGCTTCTCTTGTTCTCCCAGATTCACCATTTTGATTGTCGGTTCCTCGTACTTGATGGGTTCATCTTGTTCAAGCTTATGGGCTAGCATCTCATCTATCTCTACCCTACCTTCCTTATATTCGCCATACTTTGGCGGGAATGCCTCACTAGCGAAGCCCTTATCTTCACCTTTTTCTCCTTCCTTGTTTTGCAACATGTTGCAATATGGGTGGAAGACTTCATAATCCTCCATCTGCCAGTGAAATAACCCATTCAGTGAACTGGTTTCATCTTTTGAACAACTTCCAATTTCTAGAATGCCTTCCTTGTTTGGCTCCATGGTTCCCCTTTCTTCATCACCATCTGATCCCTCGTCAGATTCTGAAGATGCCAAGTCCTCACTGACCGCTTGATTCTTCAAATCGATGATATACTTATTCCCATGGCTCTTAATGGAGACGGTATTCTTCTTCTAGTTATGGTTTTCCTTTGTGGCAATTATCCATCCACATCCGAGTAGTGCATCCTAGGATTTTCTCTCTAGTGGAATGATGACAAAATTCAATAGGAATCGTTGCATACCTATCACCATTTTTTGTGCCATCAATGTACCAATTGGTTTGATATTATGTTGATCGACACCCACCAGTTGAAATGTCAGCAGCTAGAGTGTGGGTATCCTAAGGCTTTTCCATGTATCCTTAGGTAGTACATTAACTCCCGATCCTCCAGTCGACGATGGTATTAGAGATTTTCATCCCTACAATTTCCATCTCTATGACGACCGGTTTCCTCCCGCCACTTATTGTGATTAGCATTGGATCCATGGTTGTTCCTGTTGGTTCTATGGTGTCTTTGCTTGAACCCATTTGAGTATTATCTGTCATGATATTTGTGAGTGCTACTCTTAGTTGTAGTATGGTTTGCAGAAGGTCTATCACCTTGAATGGTATAGTTGTGTGAAGTACTTGCAGTACAATGTTCTTTTCCAGCTCTAATAGCAATAGCATACTAGCCACTTTGGTAGTTCTCCATTCATTTTCCATTGCTTCTTCTACTTCCGCCCTGGCTTCTCAAAGTCGTTCTTTCTTCGTACGGGGGTCCAGGTAGTTAGCCTTCTTCATCTGCGCCCTTGTAAGTGTTAGGACTTCTTCATTGGCTACCTCTAGTATGTTGATACCTTTCTACTTGGGACAGTCGGTGTCTTTGTGATCGCTCGAGCCGCACAACTTGCATAGCTTCCCTTCGGTGCCTTGGCCGTTCTGGCATTCCCTAGAAAAGTGGCCCCATTTGCTACATCTATGGCATTGGATCATGGGTCGACCTTTGCTGTCATATTGGATTTTGCTTCTTGGTGTGGTGTTTCTCCGATTGTTGTGATAGCTGCTAGGGGATGCGTTGTTATTTTGATGCTTTGGTCATGTGGTCGGAGGGGTAGATTGTTCCCCTTGTGTGAAGAACACCTGTGCACTCTGTGTTTTCAAATTGTACGGTCATTCCTTGACGAAGTGTCCCATAACTTGGTAGATGTCACAAAACATCTTCTTTGGGCAGTTTTATTTTGTATGGCCTTCCATTTTACATTTCGTACACCATAGTTCAGTTGGTTCCTTAGATCCTTCCTTGTCTACTTTTAGCTCCTTCATCATCCTTAGCATGTCGTGATAGAGTGCTTGTACAGTTTTTGATTCATCCCCACTATCCCCTACGCTTTCTTCATCATCATGCTTCTTTCCTCTAGAGGATGTCTTGTTCTCACTTTCAATATCCATCGCACGGTTGTATGCTTCAGTGTACGAGGATAGAGGTACTACCTTCATGTTCTTATGTAGCGAGGGAAGCAGCCCTTCAATAAACCATCTTTTCTTTAACCCATCTGCTAGTTGTGATTCTAGTTTCCCCAGTAGGTATTTTAATTCTCGATTGTAGGTTCATATGCTTTCGTTCTTCCCTTGTTTGGTGTTGTAAATCTCGGCCACAATTTCACTGTCGTCTCTTAATAGTTTGAATTCTTCCTAAAATGCCTGCTTCAACACCCTCCACGAGGCTTTCTGTACTCGGTCCAACTCCGAGTACCAGTCAACAAAATTGTCTTGGAGTGTTGCTGGAAATGTTTTCAACCAGTTATCTCAGTCATCTTCTCCACTTTCTATCCAAATTGCCTCACATGTTTTGCAATGTTGAACTAGATCCTCTAACCCATTCCTCGTAAACTTTGGTAGCTTTTGTCGCTCTGGAGTCACCATCCTTCCCCGCTATCCTCTTTATATATTGGACCCCACTAGACCGGTTTCCTCTTTATGTTTTGGTGTGTCACTTGCACTCTTGGCCACGTACGAGTCACTTTCCCATCCTTTGTCAGCGTCCTCTACACCTTGAGTTTCCTGGGTCCCACTCTCGTGCTCCCCTTGCCAAGGGGTCTTGGGCTCAGATCTCCCTATCCTCAGCCCTTCATCGTCATCCAATATGGACAACTCTCAAAAGCATTGGATACTGTTCTCAAGTTTACCACTCAAGTCTTCCTCATTTTCTTGGTTTTTATGTTTTTCTATGTATGGGGTGACGAATGGTTCCTCATCCCTCTCTTCCATAGAGTGCTGATGTGCTTTACTAAATCTCAACTGCCTATTTTCTTGCTCTTGTATTCTTAATGATCATTGAATTCTTTCCTCCTCCACTTCGTGCCCAAATGGTACTCAGTTCTTGTCCTTGTTCATCCATATGGGAATTTATAGGTCTTTCATGTGATCAGTGTTGGTTGCCAGGGGTACATCTCCGACTAGTATCCCTTTCTTCCTCTTCCTGTTTGGTTCTTTCCTTGTATCGCTGCAAGATTTTTTGCCTTCGGCGTTCTTGTTCCTCCTCCACCCGAAGTTCTTGTAGGATGATGGAATGACAGGCCAAAAATCTTGGCATGTAGTGGAGAAGGTGATCAACCTCATCATTTACTTCGAGGCGATCCCAAATAACTGCCTCAAGGACTTCTCGTCGGAGGGCTTGCCTCCGTATGTGGTCTCGTAGGGTTATGTTCCAAAGATTTGTCAAATCCTATGTCAAGTCATCCTCTATTTCTTCATTCGTTACTATGGGTTCATCCGCTGGTCGATCCATTACGCTGCCATTACACTGAGTGCTTCCCTAGTCCACTTAGGCAACAACACCAAATATTTACTCACACAATTAACTTCAATGTATGCAAGGAGTAAGTGGAAATAGTTGCCAAAGTATACAATATTCTAGCAAGTAAAACATTAGATCATCACTATTATCTTTATTTCTTCAATATATGCCAAGTACAGATAAGTCCTAACCATTATATCAACAATATCTCCTATTGACTCCATGACCCCGATACATATAGCAGTGGAGTTAGTTGAGTACCAACCATCGCGTCGCTTCATTACAATAAGTAACCTTTTGGGAACTAGTCTCTGAACTACTGACTAATTAAGATAAAACATCCAACTAATTGCCATCTAACTTATTCATTTTATTCTTGGCCGACTAATTACATTACGGCCAACTACAACAAGCACCAAACTATAACTTCTTTGAAGGACAAGAGAAGCACATAGACCCACAATAATGCATCCCTGGCCAAAGACAACAACCAACACCACTCTTTAGTAGTCCCACAAAATAGCACCAACCCAATAATAAACCATCTACATTTACAAAATCATCTCCTTGCTCTCTAGAATCATCCCCATATTTCAAATTCCCTCTACTTTTCTTCCCACTCCCTCTCTACTCCATTGTTATTATTTACAATTTCTTACTAACACCTTGTAGTTAATGATTTCTTTTTTTCTAATTTTATATGAATATGATCTTTTTTAATTTTCAAAAGTGGACACATTAAAAAAAAATTAAGTGTGCTCCCTCCTAATATTTTGGAGGTTAATTGAAATTCAAGTCATTTTTTAATATTAAATGAATAAACACTAGAATCCAAAAGTATAATTCTTTTGAAATTTTGATGAAAGATAATTTAGAGTAGGGGGATTCATTTCTCATGAGTCTATTTCTTTCCAAGATAATCCTAGTGAATGGACTACCCTAAACCACCTTGGGTTTTACTTAATTGAGCTGGACCTTTGAAATGAATAAATTGTAAGGAACAAGCCAAAGGAAAAATATAAAAAATGATAGTCATATAGACTACTTCAAAGTCTAAAAGAGTGGAATATTGATATCTCTATCAAAAAAGGAGTAACTATCAATAAAAGGATGACAATACAAGATCAAGACACCAATGCAACACATGGAATTCCTTGAGGCACGATGGTATCTTATATGGAAAATCACTCGACCTCCAAACACAAATATTAAGGACCTACTAACTAGTTTAGATTTGAGGTCTATTTCTCTAACTAAATTGATAGAGAGAAAGAAATTCTAAAAATACACAATGAGTGTAGAGAACCCACTTACAAGAGGTTTTATTTTTGAAACCTTTCTCTAAACTTCAAATGGATGAGCTACACACAAGATGAACAAGAGAAAATATTGGGGCTATTTTGGGGCTTGCCATAGTGAAACCCTCATTTTAGTGTTCCTACCTCCACATAAAACTAGGTAGATAGAGAGATATAGAAATGAAGTAAATAGACACAAGGTTATAAAATAAAACACCGCTTAAGGAGGAGAACCCATATCATGAGATAAAGATTTAATAAATGATCTATTCACAAATAGACAAGAAGCAAGAGAGCATTAGTAATAGTATGTGGCTCCTTGTTGGCTTGATATACATATTTTTTGAGCACTAACAAGAGATCTTTGGTTGTTGGAAAGACCTCAGTCTGACAAAAAATTGTCATAGAATAAAGGCCGATAAGAGAAGAGCAACATAATAGAGTGAGAGCAAGAGAATGAAGTGTTTGAATCCATGAACTTGTAAAATGTGAATGAAATAATAAGTTTTGTGTTGTTTGCATGGGTAGGGGGAGCCTTTACTCTTAGAATTTTATTTTAGGGACATGTGTCATGAGTCAAATATTCAAAGCTTCCCCATTGAACCCTAAAAATACATGATTTCTAGTGTGTTGCACAAATGCATGCAAGTCGCACAAGTGTCCAACTAATCATTTTTTGAGAAATAAGTTGGGAGCATACTATCACTTTATCATTGGTCCTCATGGAGTTTCAATTGTGAAATATTTACCCATAAGGTTCTTATCATAAATGTGGCTAAGGACAATAAATTTGGGGGTCAAACGTGTAAATGTGAAATTTCTCCCATGATGCAATTTTATTATATTACATTTTCCGCAACTTTAGTTGGCTGAATGTTTGAAAAATCAGTCACACATAAGTAGAAAAGAGATTACCTAGAGAAAATAGATTTTTTTTGAAATTTTTATAGATTTACATACCAAAAAGGATGTTGTAGAAGCTATAGAGGTCAAGTAGGTAGGTATTGACGATCCCATAGTGATCAAACTCATAAAAAAATTACAACATTACATGTGAAAATTTGTAAAATATTGTTCTCCAAAACTCAAATTTTAGGCTAGCTCAAAAATTGAAAGAAGATACCAAAGTGAGAAGAATTCTCAAGAAAATATCATGAAGAAGTGAGTATATGCCCCCTCCTAATTTTTCCCCTAGCTTGGCTGGTTAAAAGTAGGAAATATGGTAGGACCATGATTGCTAGGAAAAGGATGCACTCAGGGAGCCTATATATACCCGAGTGGGCCCCTAGAAGGTTCATTTTCACTATTCATTGTGAGATTTTGTTGACTTTTGTGTGAGAAAAGCCAAAAAAATCTGTCATAGATGAGATTATGAGGAGCCTAGGATCAATTATTTATGCTAGATAATTGTTGAGAGTTGCAGGGTTGCCTAGGTGAGTCCAAAAGCTCAATTTTTCTGCCATTTATAGCATTTTTATTTATTTTTCCAAAAAAAGTGTAGGCCTTGCAATAGCACAAAAGCATCATATCGGTGCAATAGCATCCTACCTACATAATGGAGGCCTTTGGCTACACTTTTTTCCACCTTATGCACTATTTTCTAGTCAACTATCAATGGCGGATCTTAGACATGTGTGCGGTGCATAGACATCTATATGTCTGCATCTCAGAAGTTATACTTAGATTTTTTTTGATATAGAAAATAGTTTTTTGATAGAGATTATTCATACTTGAGTATTTTTCAATTTTGTAGGACTATCTAGATATCAAAGAGTATGGAGAGGGATAAGTGTTGTAGATGCTCCATCACCAAGACCAATGCATGTCTCTAATTGAATAGAGAATTCTTCAGTGTGTAGGATTTTGGTGCTTCTAATGAATGCTAGAGATGCTATACCATGACCACATGTTGATGGCATTGATGGAGTGATGGGACATGACCACCTCCATATTCTATCTTACATTGAGTGTGATGAACATCACCCTAGAGGATGTTTACCATATCATCGACCTCCCAATCCATGGACAACGTGTGGTGTTAGATGATACACACTCTACTTGAGAGTGAGCCAAGGACATCCAATAATTATTAGGTCATGAGGATAGTGGTGATGGGACTAGGCACATTTATATATATTGGGTCAAGTAGGGAAACATGGTGGTTCCATTTGTATGGAGGGTGATAGTTGTTATGGTCTCCATGTGAGTCACAATAGATGGGTAGATCTCTCACTTTCATAAGGGTCTCTTCCATACCACTAGAGAAAAAACATAGCAAAATATTGTCTTCGTGTTAGGACACAACATGATAGCAAACTTGTAGCTTGAGTTGGGCAAGTTTGTGTACTTTGAGTATGTGATCCTCACCATATGAACCTAGTTAGCTAGCTACCCTTGAGGGAGAGAGTAAATTTTTCCCATGACTCATTGGTATGAGCTTGAACGATAGTGGAGGTACAAGGACCTCTACTTTTGGTGACTTCAGTTTGATACCTTGAGATTCGACCAGATTAGATGGTGGCTATATAAATTAATGAGATGGTTGAACAAACAAAAGCAACTATGGAACATGTGGCATGACCACTTTTGTTAGGTTATATTTATTATATTATCATTTCCTTTTATTATTAGTGTGTGATGATGCAAATTAGTATAATGAAGACTAATATAAGAAAATCACAATCATACACATGAGTGGTGACGAGTGTGATGAGGCTGGGAAACCTTTGGTAGCTCACCATCATTGACATCATCCCTACCGATAATGAAGTATAGGATCGATACTGCCCAACAATGCTACAATTGGATGACTTGTGCATTGTGGTTGGCTTAGAAAGGACCTTGTGGATTCAAGAGGATGATGAGATAGAGGTGGAGATATTGGTGAAGAGTAGCAATAGGGTGAGGAGGTGGGTACGATAATGAGACTAAGGTGATGGTAGAGGTTATCATCTCCTCCACCCACCATACAAGTCTCAATGGTGGTACTATCAACATATGTCACCCATTAGTGGTATTAGTAGTAGCAACATCGAATATGGGAAACATAGGACCTAACATTGATCCTCCACCTAGACCACACGAAAGGCTAGGGACATATTTACTAGAGTTATTTATGCTATTTCATTTTAGTATATTTAGTTTTGACTCATATATATTTTATTCTTTGGAAAATGTAACATGTGGTATTGATTAGTCCATTTTCTTTGTGGTTGCACTAGAAACATAAGAGTTGATTGCATTCATCATGCATTTCATATTAGAGGTGGTCCCTTCCATGCCCATCCAATGGATTTTTCTTCAGGCATACAAGTTAGCTTTAATGAGGTAACATTCCCATGTTTTCAAGCTAGTTTCATGCCTAAGGATAGAAAATGAGGAGGCATAGGTGGATTTTTTCAAATGACCACTTATGTCACCACCATCACATGATAAAGTGATTAACTATCTGTGAAGATGTGGACTACCCTTGTTGAGAGAGACAAGGAAATGATGAGAGTTGAAATTTTTTTTGAGTCACATGACACTCTTTAGAGTTGACTCAATAACCTCATAGCACATCCAATACCTGAGATTCCAGTAGGTGATCTAAAGCTGCGAGAGGCCTTGTGGAGAGTCAAGCTAGAGATAGCCTCACTCTAGGGTGAGATCAAATGACTGTGGGATAACATGTCAACCTTGTGGTCACATAGATCCTACTCCATATCCACTATTCAACCATGTCCACAACAACCTCTAGAGCCAAAGGGCTCAAGGAGTCATATATCAGGGAATTATATGTTCATTTTGATACACAACATTTTTGTAGAAATGACACACATTTTATGAAGCATTTTTTATGTATAGACCTTGATAGAAATATGGCCATCACTATAAATTTATGAAAATTATGTGATGCATGTACATAACTTATATTTGATACTTATATATACATGATATTTCACTTCTGATATCATGGTGTTCATTCTTTTATGTGTATTCTTTTTAATTTCATGTATGATTATGGGATGGATGTTATACTTATGGATGTGTGCTATATTAGATGCTACCATGATCTAATAAAAACACATATATGTAATTTAATTAAATATAATGATGATCTAACTACCTAGCCAAAAGATGTAATGCAATGCAAGGATATATAGCATAGTGAGACACATGCATGTATGAAACACACACTTGCACATTTTCATATCACAAGAAAAATTCCAACCATGTGTTAATGAAGGGATGCCAACATGTGATATGCCACAATAAATGAGGGACAAGCATCACAAACACATGACACATACAAACTATGTGTAATATCAAAAATGGCACATCACACTACTAGTTTATTTAAGAGGCACGTCATCCATAGATGACAATCCATAGGTACCAAAACCATACACAAAGATGATAATGTAAGGGCCTAACCAAGTAGGATAAATTTCCCCTTTGATCAGACAATATATTTGCATAAAAAAAATTCTTGAAACTTTCTAGATTGATACAATGGGTTACCAACAAGCTTGGGATGTGTAGAAAACAAAAAAAAATCTTAGAAGAGTTAGTTTTTGGCCTCCAAGGAATCATTTGGCAAGGGGTGAATGTGTCTCGGTATAGGGTTTTTTGAAATTTGAAAATTTAATTTCTTAGTGATTATATGTGTTTTCTATTCTAGGTCTCAGACTCATATTTGTGTAACAGAATTTTCCAAAAAAATATATGTAAATGCAATTAAAACTAATTACAAATAATGAGCTATGTGACACTTTCTGAAATTTAATTTTGATCTAATTTTTGAATATGAATGATGAAAAGTAAACTAATATGCAATCAATGTACAAAGTTAATGTAATATGCATGCAATGTTTTGAATTCTTTATATTTTGTAGCATCAAAAAAAGAGTCCTTTGCTTTTCACACTCGTTTGGGTCCTCCTTGCAGATTTTGGGTTAACGTTCCTTTGATTTAGTGTTGTAATGTGGATAACACATTCAAATTAGTTCTTGGGCCTTTGTGAACTATTGTATTTTAATGGTGCCTTGTAAAGGAGTTGTAGCACATCTTGACACTTTTCTAGAGTTTCATCAAAAAGCTAAGCATAATTTCAATCATAATCTATCTTAACCAAGGTTTTCCTTATTTGGTGTGTTGTAAAGTTATCTAAAATAATTTCACATTCCTCTAGGGTTTTCATTAATAATTGGGCTTTGTTATGCTTTAATTGGTCCCCTTTTTGCATCGACAAGCCTTATTTATGTGTATTTTTGAGGATAATCCTTATAAAAGGCATTTAAAACATCAAAATCTTAGAAAACTACCTCAAATTCCTAAGGTGGGACTCATTCTCCATTCTGAACGAATAAGTCCCCTTAGGTGGGACCCATTCACCCAGGGTGGAAAATGAGTCCCCTTTAACTCAAAATCAAATATAATTTAGATCTTTGGCGGGATTTTATTCTCCCAGATGCAATGTCGGCTTGTAGTTTTTAATTTTGGTAAGTCTTACATAATTGAGTATAAATAAAAGGTTCTTTCACTCATTTTCATCCTAACACCCCAAGCATTCAAGTACTCATCCTTATAGAAAATTAAGTTCACAAGAGCATTTGAGCAAGAGCATTCAAGGCATTCAAGGGAAAATTATCAAGTTTTCAAGAGCATTCTTCAAGCATCAATCATCATTTCAAATATCACATTCTTCATGTTCATCATTGTGAGGACAGTTGTGATTTAAATTTCATGATCCAAGCAAGTTTTTCATTCAAGATCTATCAACATCAAGCAAGAATTAAGAACCATATTCGTTGAAGGCATTTCAAGCATAATGACAACATTTTATTGCTAGGGTTTGGTGAGTTGCAACATCATAGTTTGTTCACTCATCATTCTCACTTTACATTTTCTTTCATTTCAAGTTTTAATTAACAAGAAGGGATTTTCCCAAGGCAAACCCCTATTCTCTAACCCCACAACCATTTTTCCCTCTTCTTGTATGTGATTTGTAGGTTTAGTTAGTATATTTATCAAGGATAGAGATTGGATAATTTTTCATCAAGTTGTCAAAGAAATTAAAATTTGTTGAAGTTGTGAACAAGCCTTGGAGAAACTTCGAGAAGGTCTATAGGATAAATTTTGCAATTTCAGACCAAGATCTGAATCCAGAGAAAAAAATAAAACTAAGAGCTACAGGACCCAACTTTGAATTTCTAGAAATCTAGAACTGGACTGACTCACCACTCTTGGAAAATGAGTCCCACTATACCTATCTGTCAGGGATGTTTGCAGATCTTAGTACCCATTTATCTAAAACTTGTTCTGACACAACTTACTCAAAACTAGACTGATTCACCTAGCTTGGCATATGAGTCCTAGTTGGCTCCAATAGTGTATTTTCAAGATTCCAAATCTCCCTTTTTCCTTCTCTAGTTTCTTAGGTGCACATTTCTAGTTTTAAAGCTTTTTGTTGCATTCTACTTGCATTTCTAGGTTGTCTTGCATACTACATGCTATGTTTTCAAACATTTTCTTTTCCAAGTTTTCGCTTGGTAGTGAACCCCTCATTTTTTATCATTCAATCCCCTGGAACATTCCATTTTCTATATTTCAATCTCCTTTGCATTTAAATCTCAAGGGTTTTTTCTTCAGTGAATCATTCCTTAGAAAAAGGTGGACGTATTTACATTTAGTTCTAAAACCCTAGAAGCCTTAAAGAGAAGATCCACCCCATTTTTCTTAGGTTTAGATTTAAAAAATGAAAAAATAAAATTTGAACCCTTCTATGCAATGAAAACTAATGAAAAATATAAATAACCCTACATGTAATGCAACTAATGAAAACCTGATACAATATATTGGAAAACTTAGACCTTAAGTTAAAAGGACTCCAATTCTCAGAAATGTTGTTCTACAAGGTCGGGTTCATCAAAATGAAACATAGAAAAATATGATAGGGGAGTTTCCCAAAATGGAAAAGAGGACCCAAAGAGGGAAAATGGGTATATCTCTAATTTCATTAGGAAATGAGATCCACACAATACAATGACTATCAACCTCAAGGTGAATCAAGTCAAAGTGTGAATCTACAAATTCCCCTTTTATGCAAGGATGAGGGTCTAGTTTAAGTAGAACTTTAGGGAGAATGATTAAAAATGGAAAATAAACTCAAAATTCTTATCTATAAAATGCATCTAAAAGCTTAAAAATAAAATTTATGGAACCTATAGACTTTAGGGAGAGTTTGGAAGGGGTAAATATTGTGTGACTCTCTCAAAAATTAATTTTTGGAAGCCAACTAAGGAACCATTCACCATATGGAAAATGGGTAAGAGTTGGAAAGCCAAAAATAAATATTGTATGTCAATTTATATCAAATTGTAACAATGGTGACAACAAATACAAATTTGTCAAATTTTTAATTTTTCTTTACAAGAGATCTTCCACTTAAAATATGCACAAACCGATAGAGAAAAATGTTTTGATTGTACAAGAAAAATAGGTTTTGAAGTGACCCAAAAACCTTTACAACTTGAGATACAAAATGTTACTAAGAATATAGGAAAAGAGATACCATCATGAAGGAAACAAAATGGAAAATGTGTTGAACAAGAGATAAAATAGAAAATCATCAATACCACTCAACAACAATAACACAACAAAAATATAATCGAGACCCAGCAGAAAGAAAACAAAAAACAAAGAGAACTGAGCACTATTCCATACTGCTTAAGGTGTTGGCCATCTCAAGCTCCTAGCACCTATGTAGATTGATCATGTCCAGAAGCTCCTTCTTCTCAACTTCAAAGGATATTTTCCAATCAATAGGCCCTTTAGCATCAAGGAATTTTCTATCATATTTTTCTCCCTCTTTTCCTTTGCCCTTAGTCGCATGCTCCTTCTCCATTAGTTCAAAAAAGTACAATTGGTCCTCCCTTAGTTCACTAATCTTTCTTAATAGGACTTCCAAGGATTCCAAACTATTTTCAATAGAAATATGGCATGCATGAAACAACTTCTTAATGTTTGCATTGTTGTTTGCAACCTTGGCTTCTAACCCAACCAACCAATATTCACAGAGAGATTTGAAATCATGGAATGAACCCTCTAGGTCCACGATTATGTCAATTAGATTGTTCAACACTGATCTTTTCAGTATATTCTTCAAGTTCTAAAAAATCCTTAAGAGTACACTTAGCCAATTTAAAATATTTGATGGCTCGATCCCTTCCCATGTCCAATAACTCAAAGATTGAGGGAGGCTCATCATTTAAATAAGTCCTCAGAAAGGGGATCTACCTTTGGGGGTTTTGATTTAGCATTCATCTTCTCAAAGTCTTCCTCATCTAGACCCTTGTTTTCTTCCTATAGATCATCATTGGTCAATTTATGAACCAGTGAGTCCTCAATATCCACTACCTTTTCTTTAGTAGCCTTATCCTCACTAATCACCTTGGCACCCTTAGCAAGAACATTCAAGACTTGGTTTTTCATCTTGGAAATGCATTTGGATGACCTCCTCAGCTTGTCCTTGGCCTCTGAGGTTGAAACATTCTCTTTCAAACCCTCCTTATTACCTGCATCTTCAATTTCAGCTTGGCCAAAATCCAACTTCACCTTCCTATGAGAGGAATCAGCCGAGACAACCTTTGTATCATTGTTGTCAGAAAGAGTGAGGAACTTAGGGGAACAATTGTTTCTAAGGATACCCTTCTTCCTCTTTTTTGAGGAGGTCTCCTTAGGGGACAAAAGATCATCATCATCCTTTTCTTCCCACTCCTCATCTTTAGCTTTGTCAGTTTCTGATCCAGGTGAATAACAACCCTTCACTCAAAGTCTTCTCCTTGCCCTTAATAGCAGGGGTAGTGAGAAGAGACTTAACATGCTCCATTATTAAAAAGGATGATACCCTCATGGGGGACTGGAGCCTTCCTATTTTTTAAATGTGCATACAATAAAATCTCCATGGATGATAGCTGAAAAATAGGAATGAAACAAACAAACGATGTCTAAACTGATTTAAAAGAGTGAAATGGTGACCCAATATAGTAGTAAACTTTCCTTCCAATGTCACATAGTGCATAATAATCTCATAGACCTCTTCCCATATCATCTTGACTGACTTACGCTCATAGCCCCAACTCTCAATCTTAATCAACTTTTTCCTCTTGTCAACTTTGAAGAAATGGGCCATCGCTTCCTCATTAATCTTCTTATCCTTGGAAAAATTATGCCCAACCATCCATATTAGCATCACAAAAGCAGTCAACTCCTCATTTACCTCCACTTCGAGACCCTTTATTTGAAGCTTATGGTTATTCCAATAAGAAACAAACTTTGCCAAGGAATTTGGGTCATTCCCATGCAATATTTCTAGAAAGGGTGTAAAATTATTGTGGCGCATAATCTTCCATGGCTTCTTTTCCTTCCTCAAACATGTACAAAAGTGTGATTCAATTCTACTTCTATCACCACCCATTTCTTTAGACACTAGAAGAGAAAAATCCTTGTGATAATGACTCAATTGAATGCCATTAATTCAAAAGAGACACACACAATATGTGTGTCAGAATAAGGTACATAGGCTTAAATGTCATCACCACATCAACTCAGCCCACACCTTAATTTCTCATTAAGCTCCTAGATTTCTCAGGAAGGATCGATCCCACCTCCTATACACGAAACTCATGCAATCTAACAGCCTCATTAGAAAAACTATCTACCAATGAGTTTCCTTCTTGGAAGATGTGAGATATGTGGATCTCTTCACAAGCACTTAGCATGATTATAGTATCTTTGATTAATTTATCCACATTCCAACTAGGCTTATGGGTGGCACATAGATAATTAATTACATTTAAAGAATCTCCTTCAACCCATAATTTGGTATAACCTCTGTCCACAACAAATTTTATACTTTTAAACATAGCCTCCACCTCAACACAAGAGATAAAAATGTTGTTTTGTTAGTTGAATGGGGGTTTTCCTTTGTCAAACTCTATTTTGGTAAGTAAACCTTGAAATGAATAAAAGTATAAAATGAATGATGAATGAACAACTCTATGTCACAACTCACCAAACCCTTGGATGAACCTTTGATAACGGAGGTCTGTATTTTTTATGAAATGGCTTCAATGAATGTGGATCTTGACTTTGAATCTTTGTTTGAAATGATACTTTGAATGCTTGATTGAATCATCAAGCCTAAATCAATATATTAGCTCCATAAACATGCATGACTCCACATAGCTTCAATACATAATGCTTGGATCTTGATTGTTGCAACAAATGATCAATAAATCTAATCTTGAATTCTCTTGACATTAATCTTGGCTCTTGTAATTGATCTCTCAAAAATCTAATTGAAATTTTCTCTATAAACATGGACTTGATTTGATGAAATATCCTTTTATTTATAGTAATTCATCCTTAATTAAAATATCACAAGCCAATATTGAAATATAGATTTCAAATCGTTAATCTACCACAAGACAATATTGAAATATAGATTTGAAATCATTAATATACCACCATAAACATAATTTAAATTAGGGTCCTAGGCCTAATTGAGGACCCATTCACTTATGGATGAATGGGTCCTAGGTCACTTACCTAGAACACACATTGCTCAATTATAAATGTCATGGGGTATGTGTAGGATCATGATGGGTTGAAAAGTGGCGATATGTAAGTGATATGATGGCCCATGTGGCTGGCGACTTTTTTTTCCCCAAAATTAATGAAATGGAAATGGTTATTAAAGGAGATTCTAATCCTTCCACCAATATAAATTATGCTTTACTTTGAATGTAATAAATTATTATTATTCATTTTCTATTTCAATTACGACTAAAGTCCTGATTGATAGGCTAATTGAAAAACATCTATAGATTTCAAAAGGTATCATATTTTTGAATCTGAAATATGTATCACATTCTATGCTTCACATACTATGGGATTAAAAAAAAAGAAGAATTTCATGAAGTTTTGAAGTGGTTAGACATACGATTTTTTTATATTTTATAAAAGTGGTAATAAAAAATTCATAATTAATTATTTACTTAGAAAAAATTACTAAAAAATAAGCATCACATTGGGATATGAGTCATCTAGTTATATCTAAAATATTATCATTTTATTGTTGTTAGGGTGGTCAGAAAAACACCTAATTTTTATTTTTCCCTAAAATTTAAGTACTACTGCATTGAAATTTTAAATTTTCATCAAATAGATTTAAAAAAAAAAAACCTAGTAGTTTAGAAACTACATTCAATTTGCTACAGATTCTATTCTTACATATTTTCAAAATAATATAGATAACTTATTTAAATTTTTACGTCAAATTTCCTAACTCTAATTTTCTGAATTTTCATTGCCAGTTAAGGGCTTTTTTCCATGATGATCTTGCACATACCCCATGTTATGGCAATAATTAATGTCAAGGTTTCCTTTTTAGAAATTGTAATTAATTATTCTTGGATTTGAATTAATTGGACCAATTAATGCATTATTAACCTCAATTAATTAATGAAGCCCTAGATAAGTGTGAAAATGTAAATAAATGTACTTTACAACACCACATATAAGGCACAATTAAGTCCATATTATTTAATAGGGCCCTAAAATTAATGTGAATATGTGAAATACATATTAGAACACTAAATAAGGGCATAATTATGTTCATTTTAATTAATTACTAATTAAGTGTGAAATGGTATACTTTTCCTAGACTACACTAATTACCTTAATTATGCTTTCCAAAGCCTTATTATTCTTGTTTTCCAAAAGGGAAAGTTATATTAAACAATTTCCAACATTAATTTAAACACCTTGGAAATTTTGTGTCCTACGACCCATTCGCCCAAGGGAAAATGGGTCCCCTTTAAGTGTTAGGAGCTAATTTTTAATATGTTTTTGATGGAATTTTAATGATTCAAATAAAATTTTCAGTTTTTGGCTTGTGGAATCTAAGTTTCAATAAATTAGATAAACAACTATAAATACATAGTTATTTTATCAATTCAAACCCAAGATACATTAGCAATACTTCACAAGAGAAATAATTATTGCCAAGAGCATTGATGATTTTATCTTTTAGTAATCTACAACAATCAATATCATATCATCATGTCAAAGTTCATTTGTGCTCATGTAATGTATTGGAGCTAACATTGTGATGCGGATTTCAAGCATTCAAGCATCAAATTAAGAAATAATTCAAGCCCTTTCATGTAGGATCCAATCCTTAGAGTGACGTGTTAGTCCTATAAGGGTATCCATTAAGGGCTTGGTGATTTGCAACATAGCTTTGTTCATTAATCAATTCCTTCCATTTATCATCATTTCATCATCAATTTTTAATTACCAACATGGGGTTTGACTATGGAAACCCACCATTCACCCAAAAGCATACATCTTTATTCTCTTTGTATGTGCAAATTTATAAGTGAAAAAGGATTGAAGATTGATCATAGCAGAAATTTTTCAAAGTTGTCATCATTGTTGTCAAGCTACTAAAATTCAACTATAAATTTTATTCCTGGATTTTTGATGGTCAAACTTTGAGAAGTTAGAAGCTTAGATCCAAGATTTGAGGACTACAAAATTGAATTTTGGACCCCTGTGTTATGACCCATTCACTCTATGCCAAACCAACCTTGCTATAGGACTCAAAACCTAATTTTCAGGCTAGGTGCACACCATTATTCCCTTCTCAGATATGCCTACAAATTACTTTTTCTTTTTTCTTATCATAACATTCTACATTACAATTGTTGGTTCATTAAATTTAGTTAGTAAATTCATTTAAAATTATCTCTCAAAAGTGTCAATAAGCTATTTGTTTCATAAGAGAACAATGAAAATTCCTAAAAGGGATGACTTACCTCAAGTTTGAAAGTCAACCATATCCTTAGGAGATCTAATTTTCTAATGAAATTAGGGAAACTGTAAGTGTCTTTAAATCCTTAGATCATTCCACAATACCCACACATTCACACACACTTACATTTTTTCATCATTTCATAATATTATGCCCATAGTCTACCCACCTAGAACATTGGAAAAAAATATTAGATACAACACATATTCAATTAAAAATAAAGCTATTTTTTATTAAGATATATATTCAAAATCATTCTTATTAGAATATTAATTTCTAGAGTTTTTTTCATAACTTCTTATTGAATTAATAATGGAGTAGAACAAAAAAAATATTTATTAAAAGACAATAAAATTTTACACTTGCAATCTAATTACACATGTTATTTTTACCTTCTCTTGACGTTTCTCAGCTTGTTTAAATTAAAAACAAAAGAAATTTTACTAGTTACTCATAGAAATAATGATGAACATTTATACACGGTACATGTCATGTTGAATGATGGAAGTTCTTAAGTGCTTAAATATTACATGCTCCTCTATATTTAGGTATTGCACAAAAAATAGGGTCTATAGATATAATTCCCCCAATGAATAACATCCATATATTTTTGTATGGAAATAAATTTTTCGACATGCTAGCTAACATTAGTGTCTTCACCCCGAATTTAGTAATATGGGATAATATTTTTCATAGCCCTAGACATGTGTGCAAATTAATCAATAATGAATCTGAAGTTATCCCAAATTGAGATCAAGCTGGATCCATAGTTTGCGAACTCTTTGAGATTTTCCATGAGTTTCAATTATGGAAAATTAATCCCTTTAAGTAGTATTTTCATAAAATCTAGTATTCATCTTGGAATTTCTATAGACTTTTTTTTCTTTCTCTAAATTCAATGAATGCTGCCATGGGAGGTGAACTAGTTCAAGAAGAACATACTAATTGTGATATTTTGAAAAGAGAAAAGGAATTTTGGCCCATTATTCAATGGGGTAAGTTGGCCTCATATGTGGAAGGAATTCAATGGCATGAACCCAACCTCTCTATTACATTAAATACCTCTTGGGTGAATGACACTATCACTATTAATGGGTTTTCCTTCACGATGACTACCAAGCTTATTATGGAGATGATGGGATTTTGTTGGAGGTTGTTGGAACTCCCTGTAAGTCAAAAGGCCATTATCTGAAAGAAATGGACTACTTTTTGAAAGAGGTTGAAAAGGTGGAAAAACTCAAAAATAGCTTCAATTGGGTTGACCTCCCCGACATTTGGAGTAAGGTTGTGGACATCATAATGAGGTATGTGACACTTAAGGTTCGATTTCATCTCTTTCATGCTCATTTATTTTTTATGCTTAACCATACTCATTCTAATATAAAGATGAACTTTTCCTTTTGGATTTTGTCTTCTCTTTAACAATATGTCAAAATTTGTAAGTTAAAATCAAGAATTTAGCTATTCACTAGGGTCTTATCTTCCATATTTGTCATTACTAGGCCAGCTTGTTATCCTCTCCTACCACTATTAAAAATAACACCTTGGTTATTCATGACCCCATCAAATCTCATTTGGACCTCATCCCCTCCATTACCCTAGACAAAACCCCTCCCACTTCTCATCATATTACTTATGCTCGTGGTAAAATCCCTAATAACGAGAAATACCCTCCTAACCATATCAAAGGTGTTCCCCTATCTAAGCCCACTCTTATGTCTAGTGAGTCTGATAACTTAGACGACGAGTCATGGAATCCCATACCTACTAGTTCCCGCATGAAATATCTTGTTCATGCAAAGGTTTCTGATGTCCCCAACACCCCCTCTGTTATTAAACCTAACCCTTAAAATTCCCCTAATTTCTACATCAATTTCGAGGGGACTCATGTTGAATTCAAAGTGGTTTTTAACAATTTTGCTTCTAGCGACCACCTTTACAACAACATAAATAAAATTTTAGAGATTTTTAATGTTCAATATTATATACTTAAGTGGATCTTAGGTGAGCTATTTATTTCAAAAGAGAGTATCAAAATTTTGGAGAATAAAGTAGGATCTATGGTCAAGGGAGGTGGAGGACACTAGCCATTGGGATATGATATCCTCCCTGGCTAAGTCATTTGAGTGCTGGAAAAAATGGGATAAGGAGATGGAAGAGCTAAGAGGTATCATTGGGATGGAGGAGGATAAAAATAATTTATAAATAGAGATTAATGTTATTCATAGGAAGCAATAAAAAACCACACAATGCCTCTAGGTCATAATAGATTATACTAAGGAGATCATGAAGAACACCATCCTCACCATTCAAATATTTCAACAAGATATTAGGAAGGTCTAGAAAAAATGGGTGGCTAAGGAAGGACATGATGATAGTCACAAGAAGAATAAAAGTAAGGCAGTGGAAAGCTCAACTCTGGATGCCATGGTGGATACTCAGGCTATTCAGAAACACCCCTATCTTTTGAAGAGAAGATTCACTTTGTAGCTCATGAGTGGAAGGAAATTGGTGGTCTCAAGTTGTTGGAAGAATTGTAGGTGTTTTGTGGTCCGATGTTGGTCTTTGGCTTGTGTTTTTTCTCATTTTCTTTTTGTTGGTAGGACTATTTAAGTTTTAGTTTTTTATTTGTTTTGTTGGGTGTTTCACTTCTTGTGAGCCCCTTGTTTGCCTTGATGGATATTTTGTAATGGATACTATCCATTCCAGTCTTAATCTAATTGAAACACCCATATCCTCCTTCTTTCTAAATATTTTCTAGACAAACCATTCCTAAAAAATAATAGTTATGATCGCCATAACACATGCGTAATTGTAAAGGATATTTTATTGTATGAAATCACATAGGTATTTTCACATATATATTTGTGAATCTTCCTTTAGTGTTTATTTATTATAATTATTTTTAAAATCAGATTTTATAGGAATTTTTAAGTTATCCCAAATGTTTTGATTGTTTTTTAAAAATAAGTAATAAAATTAATAAATTTATTGGTAAATTTTAATATTTATGTTATAGTTAGTTTTTGGTTTATTCATAGATATTGTTTTAATATGATTAGTGATATACATAGTTCTATTATGAATTTTGGTTTTTTATTTTTATTTTTCTCTTTCTTATTTTTTCTTACACATTTTTTTGAAGGAAAAAATCTACTCCACAGCTCCTAAGGATCACTTGCAATGAAACACCTATCATGAAAAGAGCGAATAAAACAATTATGGAGGCCAAGAGCTATCATCCCAAAAAAGAATTAATCATTATTAATGTGAATCTTAATGAGTAATATGATTGTGAATCCTTCTAAAATGGTAATTAACCTAGAAACCGTAGGCGAGGATAAAAATATATCATGATATGTATTCCCATCCTATTACATAAGACATAAAAAGAACATGACCTAAGTGATCTTAATGTACTAGAGGAAAAGGAACCTAATAATTAAAAAATAATTAATTAAGATATGAATTTTACTCTAATTTTTGGTGTGAGCCCAAGATCTACAACTACAACAAATTACCTTCACAAAAAACAAGAGAAACAACACTATCATTTCACAAAATAAGGAGTGAATAAAATGAGATGAATAATGTACATATGGTACGGACATTTAAATACGTGAAATAGGTGATGGGTGAGAAGCTTCCAAACATGGGAAAACTTACCCGAGAGAAACTAAATGCAAAACAATAAACTAATTTTCCTAAGTTAAAAATTAAGATGGTAAATTTAATTTACTCTAACAACCCCCTTTAAGTGCAACTTGGGGAGAACACAAATGAAAATATTAGGATGTGGTATGGGTCACACATAAAAAATTATATTAGGTATAGTAGATAAGGGGGATTTACTACTCATGAGTTCTTTTCACTCGGAGAGCCTCACGGGGTGAATTTACCTAAACTACCTCATGGAATAGTGGTGAGAGTTCTAGAATTAGGAAGAGCAGGTCATAGAGATTCTCTAGAAAAACTAACAAGCTCTTGGAAAAGAGATGAAAGCGCACAATACAGATGACAGTGTAGAACACTGGTGTCCCAAAAGCACGTTGGCATCCTGTAGAGACCAAAAAGTGTGAATGTCTCAGAAAATGGTAAAGTCAATGATTCTACCCTAATTGCTGATAACTTCTAGAATGTGATAAAGAACAAATAGACTGAAATAGAAATGATAAACATAAGGAGAAGAAGGGAAAGGAAATGCTTACAACTATGTGAGTGATGAAGCCTCCAACGTGTGAATGTATTCAATACCTGCACATGAGAGAGAAATATAAATTTTTGGGTTTGTATAGGGGTTTTCCTCATTCAAACCCCCATTTTCGTGTTCCCACATCCACATACAACTACATAGATAGAGTAAAAAAGTAGGAAATGATGTAAAGAGCACAAAATCACTATAAAATAGTGTTATGCTACTCAAAAAAATAATAGAGGAGAGGAGTATAAGCTTACCACCTACACCAAAATTTCTCAAGGCTAAATGGGGAGAAAATGAGAGGAACTCAAGCCTCCATTGCAATGGTTTTTATTCCACACTTTCTCTACTAATTTGGAGTGTTGATGTGGTTGATGTGAAGTGTAATGTGTTGCCTGAGATTGAAGAGATGGTGAATAAGCTCCTTAGAGCTTGTGAGGATATTGTGAAGGGATTGTAGAGAGGATGTGAAAAAGTGTGTAGGGTTCAGAGAGAGCTAGAGAGTGAAAATGGATCAAGGAGAGGTGAATTTGAAGAAGGAGATGAAGGAAACAACCATATTCAGGTTGGTTGGATAAAGAGGGAATTACAATTTGACCCCCAATGGGAAGTGTAACGCCTCTGTAGGCTCCATATGTGGGAATATATTAGTGATGTAAGTGTATAATGCAAACATCTACACACCACGTGGGTATCCTTGATAGTTATTTCTCTACTGACACTTAAAACAAGTGCCAAGTGTAGCCAAGGTAGTGGGATTATGTGGAATTAAGCCTTTGGATTTATTTTTATAAAGTGGAGAAGGGAAAAAGGGGAATTTTCATTAGGGGTGCAAATTTTTTCCTATACAATTTTTTCCCCACTTTAGCGAGCACGAGTACTCATTAGTTCTTTGGTAAAGTAGATCGAAGAAGTAAAAGGGTTAGAAGTGTATACCTAAACCATCAAGGAAATAGACCACGATCTAGAAAACCCAAGAGTGTAGGATAAGAAAAGGACTTCATACCTCTGTAGAACTATGAAGCTAAAGAAATAAAGTGCCACACATTCTCGCGGACCTACAAATAAAGTATCCTCCAAGAACTCTCACATGAAGGAAACCAAGGAAAGTGCCTTATAGACTCGTAGACCTGTAAGGAAGGTATCCTCCAATAAATCTCACATGAAGGAAACTAAGAAAAGAGCCTTATAGACCCAATGACCTACAAGAAAGCTATCCTCCAAGAAATCTCACATGAAGGAAACTGAGAAAAGCAGACTTTGTAGAGTAAAAAATCGCTGACATGTTTTCCCACAAATAGAACATGTTAGGAAGTGGCCACATAGGAAATTAAGCAGATAGTCACATAGACCATTGAGAGGTTGGAATAATTTTCAAGGGGTCCCTCTAAAACTCTTCAAAAGGAAGAGGGGTCCACTCAAGGGAGACACTATTTGAAAAGTAAGGTCTAGTCAGGCTACCCCCAAGCTAGACGTAAAGATATGAAATAGGTCTAGTTAGACTACCCCAACGATAGATGAAAAGATATGAAATAGGTCTAGCTAGGCTACCTCCAAGTTAGATGCCATATGATTCATTTGAGATAAAAAAATTCAAAGGGGCTCCCTTAGGAACCCTTCATAATAAAAAGGGGTTCACTCAAGGGACACTTCAAATTGAAAGACATAGAGAAGAGAGGGGGTCCTTAGAAGGACACACATCTTTAGAACAAGTCATCATTGCCCCCAACATACAAGGGAGGAGAACCATGCAATATATTTAGAACATGTTGGATAGAGGTAGACCTCGATATCACTTGTCATTTAAAAGAGGCAGGTGAACCAACAAATGAATAAGTGATGGCACCTAAATCAAAAAGTTGTTGTATTTTATCCTTCAAGGCCTTACATTCACTAGTGGAATGGAAAGCACTAGAAAAAATATTCTCTTGCTCAGATAAAGAATAAGGAGTAGGAAGCAACCCTTTCTCTCATGGATAGAATTTTGGTTGCTCATAAGAAGAAGATACAAAGATCAAAGAAAAAGGAGGAGGATCTTCATAGAGAGAAATATTCTAGTAATGTGGATCACACTCTTCTATGGGATCATCATAATCCTTCTTAACAAGACTTCCAATATTATCCTCTTTAACATGAGTGTGATCATCTTCCTTATAAGGAGGGTCAACGCCAATAACATTACAATTTTCATTCACATTTTCTCACACTACAAAAGAATAAACATATTTTATAGCAAGTGTGAATGATGTCATCAAAAGGTCTAAGTGGATTTGGTCAAATTTATATTCCTGAATAAAGGAATTTGTAAAGTCTTGAGAACCCCAATCATCACAAAGACATGCATTTTATAGAGAAGAGGTAGAAGAGAAGACTTAGGATTTATTGCTTCAAAATGATCTTCTTTAGGGACATCTATCTCAAGACTATCCGTTGTAGTAGGTACTACTAGAGTAAACATTGAAGCAATGGAAGATATTGAAGGAATAAGAGTAGGAACAACTGAAACTTGACCAACAACTGCTATCTCACATAAGCACATAACATCAGGGTCAACTTTAACTATGAATAACTCATTATTGTTAGTGAAATTCATAGATCTATGCAAGGTAGATGGGACCGCACCCATAGCATGAATCCATGGTCTACCAAGAAGAAGATTATATGATAAATTTTTTGACATATCATATACAAGAGCGGGTATAGTAACAGGTCCAAGCTATAGAGGCAATACTATTGTACCTAGAGCTTGTCTCCCAACATTATCGAACCCATGAATGCCAACAAAAGAAGTATTAAGAGAAGATGGATCAATATTAATCTTAGGCAATAGATCAATGCCACATATATTTAGTGCCAAAACAACATCAATGAGAGTATGTCTAATGCAAATTTTATTAATGTTAACTATAATCATTAAAGGGTCTACTTGCTTTTGTATTTTCAGATGTGGGAGTTCCTACAGATAGAATGTAATACTCGGTGCATTTGCATGAATATGAGCTATCAATGCATACCCATGTTTTGGCCTAGCGGAAGAAGGCAAGATGACCTTTTTGGACTAGCCACCTGCATCTCCCTTTGGGTTCAAAACATGATTTAACTGCCTCCCATGGATATTAACTAATGCTTGTATTGGGCATTGATAGGTCAATCTTTTGTTGCAACAAAAAGGCCAACAATTGGTATCAGAGAAAGTCATGGGTTCAAACCCCCTGGGTGATGCCGAGGGGGGGATTATTGGAATAACCACCATCATCTCCCTTCACATTCACGATATGGTTTAACCGCCTCCCGTGGATCTTAACTGACTCTTATATCAGGAATTGAAAGATTGATATTTCGATGCAATGAAAAGGCTAACAAACCTTTTGCAGGGCTTCCTGAAGCATACCTTGACAAACCAGAGTAGACTGAAGCACATCTGACAATGAGATATTATCTGGAGTAACTAGAAGTTGCTGAACAAGACTAGAATCACTAGGTACTTTAGTTTTAGGTTTAGGTGCTAAAGGAAGACTTGGTTGTTTATTCATTATATTATCATAACTATGGGCAACCACTCTATAAGAGGGATCTTTAGAAATATTAGGAGAATTACTATTGAATGGAATACCATCAATAAAAAAAATCCTTTCAAGAGAAGGACTATCTAGAGTCACATAAATGACGAGTCTCCGAGGACTTTGAGGGGTACCAGAGACATAGATTACATTTATAGAATCATCACAACTAGTAGAAAAATTATTTGAATACATATTCTCAACATCAATCCAAACAGGATCACATGTGGAAGGAGCTTCATCATGCACTAATACATCATCTCTAGAGGAGAGTGCATTAGAATATATAAGAGAGTCATCATTCACAAATGCATCATCTCTAGAAGAGAGTGCATTGGAATGAATAGAAGGTAGAGTAACATTAAGAAAAGTATCAATGATTTCATCTTCTTGCAACAAGATATTATTTGAAGCAAGAGGACTCTCATGAGAAGGATGAAAGACAAAAAGTGACAATAGAAAATCCAAGTAACTATCACATGCATGAAATGAAACATCATTAATATTTTGATCAAAATTAGATACTGAGATAATAAAATAAAATATTAAATTCATTATGATTTTTTCAGTATTTTCTATGTTCTAGTAATTTGCATTTTCGAAGGTCTTCAGAGTGGAATTTAAGGTTGGAACTTGCGTCGATCCTTAAAATTCAATAGCCAATTTCATTGCATTTTAGGGACTAAACTAGTTCTCTAGGATACCTTTCCAATAGTGCAAATGGTTCTAAATTCCGAGCACCAAGTCAAAAGTTATGACCCCACCAAGTAAGGGTAAATAATTTCCTAGTTTTTCAAAATATTTTCTCTTCATGTCAGGTTCACCAAAATGTAGAGAAGGGGGATTCACTACTCATGAGTTCTCTTCCCTTAGAGAGCCTCATGGGGAAAACTACTATAAACTACCTCATGGAACAACGATGAGATTTCTAGAATCAAGAAGAGCAAGTCATAGAGATTCTCTAGACAAACTAACAAGCTCTTAAAAAAAGGATGACAATGTGGAATATAAATGACAACATAGTGCGCTAGCATCCTAGATGCACATTGGCATCTCGTACAGACCAGAAAGTGAGAATTCCTCAAAAAATGAAAAGTGAATGCCTCTACTTTAATTCTTGTGAGCTTCTAGAATGTGATAAAGCATAAATAGATTGAAATATAAATGAGAAAGATGAGGAGAAGAAGGGAAAGGAAATTATTACAAACATGTGAATGATGAAGCCTCCAACACGTGAATGTCTTCAATACCTGAACACAAGAGAGAAAGTGAAATTTTTGGGGTTGTATAGGGGTTTTCCTCAGTCAAACCCCTATTTTGGTGTTCCCACCTCCATAGAAAACCACATAGATAGAGAGAAAAATTAGGAAATAAAGTAAAGAAAACAAAAGCACTACAAAAAATTGTTATGCTACTCAACCAAATAATAGAGGAGAGGAGTAGAAGCTTAGCCTATCCACCAAAAGCACTCAAGGCTAATGGGAGAGACAATGAGAGGAACTCAAGCCTCTACTGCAATGGTGTTTGTCCCAAAATTTCTCTACTGAGTTGATGGAGTGTTGATGTTACTACTGTGAAGTGTAAAGTGTTGCCTGAGATTGAAGAGATGGTGAAGAAGTTGCTTAAATCTTGTGAGGATATTGTTAAGGGATTTTAGAGAGGATGAGAAGAAGTGTGTAGGTCTCAGAGAGAGATAGAGAGTTAAAATGGATCAAGAAGAGGTTAATTTGAAGAAGGAGATGAAGGAAACAACCATATTCGGGTCAGTTGGCTAAAGAGGGCATTACAAGTTGACCTGCAATGGGAAGTGTAATTCCTCTATAAGCTCCAAACATGGGAATTTCTCATGGATGGAAGTGCACTTTGTGGATGTCTACGCACCACATAAGCATTCCTTACAATTATTTCTCTTTTGATGCTCAAAACAGGTGCCAAGTGGAACCAAGGCAGCGGGTTTATGTGAAATTAAGCCTCTAAATTTGGTTTCCTAAAGAGGAGAAGGGAAAAAGGGGAATTTGTGTTAGGGTTGAAAATTCACTCCTATACAGGTACCCATTGACAATGCAATCTCTCACAACCAAGGAAAATGAGAAAAACCCTATGGGAAAACACCCCTCTCCAAAAGAGAGAAAATAAAAGAAAAAATGATGCATGGATGGAGGACTCAATCACACCCCCCAAGGACTACATACATCATATATACAATCAATGGACCCCCCATAAGAGGGAAAGAGAGATACTATATAGCCCCCCCCACAATGTATAATCACCTACAAAAATGGTAAGTTTGTGAAGACAAAACATGATCCAGTGTCGACAAACAACTTGTCTCCCTTTTAGAAGAAAAAAACCAAATAACAATGCAGGTATGCTTCCCATTCCAAATAGAAATTGAAAGAAATAAGCATGATAGTGTATGATGGTGTGTCTAAAATATGTTCATGTGTCACCAAGACCCTGGAAGATGATGCCATGAACCAATCAAGAACATGCCCAATCACAATAGAAGGTGAAAAAAAGGTACCACTGGAAATTGATCCTGAAAATCTCTAGAGACTGAGATGAAGTGATAATAGTTATACCACAACTATCATCAAATAAGAGGGATATACCCTCAAATGTGTCTTCCAATTCAAAAATGTGAGATTCCACAAACAATGAACCAATGTCTAGTAAATAAGAATCACAATCAAGAAGACAATGAGATAATGGTTGTCATGAATCACCAACAGAAGATGAATGGTCTTAAAAAACATGAATGATAGAAGTGGGTATGTGTAGGATCATGATGGGCCAAAAAGTTTCCATATCTAAGTGATATGATGGCCCATGTGGGTGACAACTTTTTTTTTTACCCAAAATTGATGAAACGAAAAGGGTTTTTAAAGGAGATTCTACAATTTCCACAAAATTTATAAATTATGCTTTACTTTGAATTTAATAAACAATTATTATTCATTTTCTATTTGAATTACGACTAAAGTCCTTATTGATAGGCTAATTGAAAAACATTTATAACTTTCAAATGGTATCACATTTTTTGAATATGAAATATGCATCACATTCCATGCTTCACAAAGTATAGGATTATAAAAAAAATAAAAAAAATCATGAAGTTTTGACCAAGTTAAGGTGGTTAGACATACGAGTTTTTTATATTTTTTAAAATTTGTAAGAAAAAATTCATAATTAATTATTTACTTGGAAAAAAATTATAAAAAAATATGCATCATATTGGGACATGAGTACCCTACTTATATCTAAAATATTATACAAAAATATTATCATTTTATTGTTGTTAGGGTGGTCAGACAAACATGTACTTCTAATTTTTTCCTTGAAATTTAAGTACTACTACATTGAAATTTCAAATTTTCACCAAATAGATTTTTTATTTTTTTAAATAAACCTAGTAGTTTAGAAACTACATTCAATTTTCTACAAATTCTATTCTTACATATTTTTGAAATAATATAGATAACTTATTCAATTTTTTACGTCAAGTTTCATAACTTTGATTTTCTAAATTTTATTGTCACTTAAGGGCCTATTTTTTCCATGATGATCCTGCACATACCCAAGTCTCAATCAATGAATCTACATAATGATCACTAAAGATAAATGTACATCAACTGTCTCTAATGGAGAATAAGCATTAGAAGAACCCTCATCATCCTCATCATCAACATGTGCAAGGTGTTCCAAAGAAGAAAACTCCTATAGTGTATCATAGTCATATGGTATATTATTTGAATCATCAAGAGGGACAAGACAATCTAAAGCCAGATCATCTAGGAAGGGTGGAGTATTAGGATATCGATATAACTCCCAATTTTTGGTCCATAGAGCATGAGGACACTCAATATCATCAATGAAACTCAATGTGTTACTATCAACATGTTTGTTCGTATGAGCCCAAGATCACCAACTGCAGAAAATCATTTTCACAAGAAACAATACAAGAAACACTACCATTTCACCAAATAAGGAGTGAATAAAATGAGATGAATAACATAAATATGGTACACATGATTTTAAAACCATGAAATAGGTGATGGGTGAGAAAATTCCCAGGTCAGGAAAAACTACTCGAGAGAAACTAAATGCAAAACAATAATCTAATCTACCTAAGTTAAAACTTAAGATTTTAAATGTAATTTACTCTAACACTAACACCTCCCCTTAATTGAGACTTAAGGAGAAGCTCAAATCTATAGATATGAATGCATTATGGGTCCTGAAAAACAAGGCCTAGTGAGGCACCCATGTACAAAATAGAGGTTCTCTCTAAAAAAAGAAGAAGAGAAAAACCCTATGGGATAAACCTCCTCTCCAAAAGAGAGAAATACAAGTGAATGCTAAGAAGAAAAAAAAAGGGAGTGAAGGACTAAGAGGCCTCCAAAACAATGTGAAGGAGGAAGAAGCTTCCAACCAAGATTTTTCCCATGAGATAAGAACAAAGGATGAACATGGAAACACCACTAAACCAGGAAGAGGCTGAAATAACTATCAAAGAATGATTGCTATAATGTTGAAAGAAGAACTCCCTCTAAAATAGGTAATGATCAAGATCAAGAAAATAAAAATCTATATGAGTTCCTCCAAAAATACTACTTGAATTAGATGAAAAACAAAGGGAAACCATCTAGAACTCAAAGGCACAGATAACACTAGTACCAATAGTTTGAAAAGTTGATCAAGTGAAAATAGGTCACCTCCACAGAATAAGAATGCAGGAGTGTCCATATGGTAAATGGTCCATCTCACTGAAATGCATGTTTAACTAGCCATTGATGTATGTTGCATCTACCTAGTACATAGGAAAAAATACTAGATACATAGCTCACTATAATTAGAAACCAAGGAAGCATTAGCAACAATAATAGAACCCCCCCAAAATGTTGAAAAGGGAGAGCCATGATAGGTACACTAAAATTGAATACCAAAATTTAGTGCATGAAGAAGAACCAAGAACATGTGAACGTGCAAACATGAAAGGTACCAACAAATATAAAGCATTTGCAAATAAGAGGAACACATACATGAGGAAAGAATCAATGTGATTCATTATTGTCATTGAAGGGACACTCACTTGACAAAAATCTGATGGAAAACATAGGAAAACATCAACCCCTTGATGGTACTTTATATTATAGTGCAAATATAATAAGATACAAAATGATGTCCAAGATCCCAAACCATACAATGTTGAGGCACTTTTTTCAGTGTGTTTACATAAGATAAATTCTTAGAGTGGAACCACAAAACTTGTGAAATGACAAAAAATATACAAATACATAAATAAAAGCCTAAAATAAGTCATCCCACATAAACAAAATGTTTCTAGGATCTAAAATGTCCAAGTAATTCACTAGAGTGTAAAAAAAACAAAAATTGAATTAAATGTACTTGGAGGCAAACTTGGAAAAGTACATAAATGGTTGTGAAGATATTTGAGAGACCATCCTAATTCTGGTGGAAGTATAAAAAATAAGGAAAATAATAAAAATTTATGGGCTCAGGAGTGAAAAAAACACATTTAAATTTGACAGACTATAGAATGCACCATTAACAAAATCTTAGAAAGAAACTAGCCCCACTAAATACTGCTCATAATCAAATTTTTGTCAATATCTTGTTTTCCAAATTTTGATATCTGAGCAAAAAGTTATGACCATTTTCTTGATTCTATGTATTTTTCAACAAAAAAAATACAACCTAGAAAGGATGGGAATTGGTTAGAAAAATCAATTCAATAGCTCCAAAGTATCACCTGCAATCAACCACCTATCACAGAAAGAGGGAATAGAAAAGATATGAAGGCCAAGATCTATTAATCCAAAAAATTATGAATCATTATGAATGTGCATATTAATGATTAATACAATAGAGAATCCTTACAAAAGGATAATTAACCTAGAAACCCTAGGTGAGAATAAAACATGCTCATGCCATGTGTTCTCATCCTATGACATGAGACATAAAATTAACATGAACTAAGTAAGCTTGTGTAATTAGAGGAGGGTATTTGCAGGATCATCATGGAAAAGACAAGTCCTTAAGTGGCAATAAAAAGACAGAAAATCAGAGTTAGTAAACTTGACATAAGAATTTGAATAATTTATTTATATTATTTCAAAAAAAAGTAAAAATAGAATCTGTAGATTCAAATTGAATGTAGTTTCTAAACTACTAGACCTTTATTTTAAAAAAAAGAAATCTATTTGGTGAAAATTTGAAATTTCAATGCAGTAGTATTTAAATTTCAGGGTAAAAATAGGAAGTAGGTGTCTATCTGACCACCCTAACGACAATAAAATGATATTATTTTCTTATAAGTTTTTAGATACAAGTAGAGGACTTGTTTCCCGATGTGATGCATATTTTTTTATAATTTTTTTCCAAGTAAATAATCAATTATGATTTTTTTATTACAAATTTTAAAAAATATAAAAGCACGTCTGTTTAACCACCTTAACTTGGTAAAAAATTCATGATTTTTTTTTTTTTTTTAATCCTATATATGCAAAGCATAGAATGTGACGCATGTTTCGGATTAAAAAAATGTGATACCATTTGAAAGTTATAGATTTTTTTCAATTAGCCTATCAATCAGGACATTATTTGTAATTCTAATAGAAAATGAATAATAATTATTTATTAAATTCAAAGTAAAGAATAATTTATATTGGTGGAAAGTTGAGAATCTCCTCTAAATTTTTTTTTCATTTCATCAATTTTGGGTAAAAAAATTCGTCAGCCACATGGGCCATCATATGGCTTAAATATCGCCACTTTTTGGCCCATCATGATCCTGCACATACCCAGGAATAAGAACCCAATAATTAAATAAATAGTTAATTAGGAAATACCTTTTACGAGCTAACAATTTTTATATATGGTCATTGCAAGAACATGATGGGTCAAAAAGTTCCCTTAATTGGCAATAAAAGTAAACAAAAATAGACTTAAGGAACTTCATATAAGAATTTGAATAGGTTACTAATATAATTTGAAAAATATGTAGAAATATTTTTTGTAGAAAATTGAATGTAGTTTGTAGGTTACTAGGTTTTTTTTCGGAAAAAAAGTAACTTTTTTTGATGAAAATATGAAATTGCAATATCGTTGTATTTTAAATTTTGAAAGTAAATAAAAAAAATGTGTTTTTCTGGACAACCTAAGTATGAGGAAAAATAAATATTTTTTCTTTCAAACCTTTCAATATAAGTAGAGGATACATGTCTCATTTTGACACATATTTTTTTGTAATTTTTTAGCAAGTAATTAATTTCTTATGTATTTTTTAGTATAAGTTTTTAAAAATATTAAAAACCATTTGTTTGGCCAACCTAATTTGGTTATCAATTTATTAATTCTCTTTTTAAGCTATAGTTTGTGAATCATAGTGTATGGCACATCTTTTGGATTCGAGAAATGTGTAAGTGTTTAAAATTTATAGATGCTTTTCAATCAACTTATCAATTCGAACTTTATGAATAGTTCATGTGGAAAATAAATAATAATTATCTATTAAATTCCAAAATAAAAAATATCGTATATTTGTAAGATTAAAAAATGTCATTAGCATGAAGGGTAAAGTTTGAAAAACAACTGGGAATTTTAACATTTGAAACCCCCAAGCCAAATCATAAAGCAATCTCAAGGTAATAAATGAGGCACAAAAAAAGAGAAAAAATGGATCTTTGTTAACGATAGATATCTGATAGATAAAAATATCTATTAATAACAAATATCTACTTTTTAAAGCTAAAAAATAGATATCCATATTTGAATTTTAAGAAATGGATATCTATTTCTTAAAGTTAAGAAACAAGTATCTATTTCTTTAACTTAAGAAACAAATGTCTGTTTCTTTAACTTAAGAATATTTTTTTTCGATGGGTATAGTTTAAAATTTAACATGTTATAATATATCTATTAAAATTAATATTTCCATATATATTTAAAATATTAATATATATAATATGATTTATGAAAAATTAATATAGACTAGGACATATAAATATTACTATAATATAGATATTATATATTATATTATATAAATATAATATTATATATAATAATATAATATAGTGTAAAAAAGTATTTGATGAATTGTTGTAAGGGAGTTTTAAATTTCATATTTATTATAATAAACCTAAACAAAAGTTAGAGAACTATATGCATCTCTCTCTATCTCCCCCCCCTCTCACCTTCCCCCTTCTTTCTACCTCTCTATCTTTTCGTCTCTACTTCTCTTTATCTCCCCTCACTCTCTCTACGTACCTATCCCTTTATCCCTTCAATCTTACCTCTCTCTAGCTACCTATCCCTACCAATGTCCATCCCCCTCTTTCTTTGTCTCTTTCTCTCCCACACAACCTATCTACCTCTCCCTACCTCCCCCATCCCTCTCAACTTCTTTATATTTATTCTCTCCCACCATACCTCCTAACCTACCTTTCCCTCCCTTTTCTTTTCCTTCCCCATATCTCTACCTCTCCCCTTTCTCATTTAATTTTATGTATCTCTCGTCAGTCAGTCTCCCAGCTTACCCCCTTTCTCTCTACCTCTCCCCTTCTCCATCTAATTTTTCTCTATATCCACTCAATCTATCTCCTATCTTACCACCTCTCTCTCCCTCTCTCTCTACCTCTTCTTACTCGTCTATACCTCCCCATCCCTCTCTACTTTTATCTATTTCTCCCCTCCCACCATATCTCCTAACCTACCTATCCCTCCCTTTGTCTCTCATTTTATCTTTGTCTACATATCTCTCCCCTTGCCCCTCCAATTCTATCTAGATTCCCCTCTCTCTCTCTCTCCCTCTCTCCCTCCCTCTCTCTCTTACCTCCCTATCCATCCCTCTCACCTCTTTACTTATCTCTATCTCCCCTCTCCCACCATCACTCCTAACCTTCCTCTCCCTCCCTTTTTCCCTCCTTCCCCTCTCTCCCATTCCCCCTTTATATCTCCCACCAATCTATCCCTTTATGTACATATCCCTCTATCCCTCCTAGCTCACCTCTCTCTCTCTACCTCTCCCTCCCTCTCTACTTCTCTTTGTATCCAATGCAAGAGGATAGTCCCCTCTACAAAAAAAACCCACACTCACACCTCTCTATAAATCAATTTGATAACAATATGGAAATTAAAATAGATAAATTATGAAAAATTATAGTATTGAGCCTCAATGACCTTACATACTAATAGGTTGTCTCCAAACATTCAACCCCACTACTTTCCACACCTTATTTTATCTTATATGCAGCCTCAAACATTTTTTTGAAACCTAAAACAAGAGGTATCATGGCCCCCCTTTTTGTCTTCTCTTGGATTATTATTCACAAGCCAATAAGTTCCCTATTGCTTCTTTCTTCTCTCTCCCCATTATCTTCACAAAATCCAAACTTATATCACTGTTGGAATTCCATCATTCCATTTAAATTCTCACCTTTGATCTTGGAGAAGATCTTCAACTAACATATCATAGCATAGTCCCACCATATCTCCTGGTAATGGCCATGGGGTAGCAGTTTCCTTTAAATACCACACAAAAATTTGACTATTATACCACAAATGGTTTAGATCTTGACCACAAGGTAATGGTTCCTGGATGACTGTGAACCTTCAAACTCTCCACCATTGAATCATGGGGACCCGCACAATCATGGGCCTTCTAACTACATATCGTGAGGTAGTAGTGCTCGAATAAACATCTATGTTTGACTTGCAATACTATAGGTAATTGATATTCTGACCCCACGGTAGTGGTTAAGGGATGAATGAACAAAATACACTTCGCCATCCCACTAAGGAAAAACCAAGAACCTACGAGGGTTTAGTAAGTCACCTTTTGACTCAAGATGAAAATCAATTGTCACCATTATTGACGAAGGTTGAGCCTTTCCATTCTTATCAATGTTTGTGCTAAGAGAGGTTGAAAGAGAGCCAAATCAAGCCAAAACTGAAGTAATGAAATGACAATTTATTTGGGTGATGAGGATTTCCTATTCATGTGGGATGCTCCTACATCAGACATGTCATGTATAAATATTGTGAACATAGGATCAAAATGGTGGAGTTGAGTGATAGAACTACTCTTTAAGGTTGTAAACAATGTGCAACATACTCTATCACTATATTGGGTTGTGAAAATTTAATCTTTCTTCCACCGCTTCTAGCATCTCTCTAGAAATCTCACCTTATTCTTCCAACACTCGACTTCATCCTTCGTTCCTCTCATGGACTCAAGTCCAACACAAACCATCCTCCTCTGCCAAATGCCTTCTATTCTTTTCTTATCATTCATGGGATCCAACCCACTAAAAACTGACCACCTCCACCAAAATATTGCAAGATCCTTTACAATTTCTATGCAAAAACTTGCATCATCTAGACACCAATCTAAATCTACAACATTATCCATTTTCTCTACATGATTTTATTTTCTAACCATCTCTTCTTCTACCATCTTATCTTAATATAAAATATTATCAATAATTTTTTTAACCTTATCTCTGTTTACAATTGCAACTTGTATTTCCTCATCTTTCGTTGCAATGTGCATCTTCTCATTTTCACTACTTGCAACTACATCCTCTACTACTATAATCAATTCATTTTCTTGCACCTTAGTTATTTCTTTACATACCTCCCCAATATTTTCTCTTACCTTTTCTCCCACTGTTACAATTCCATCATCTTTTGCAACATCAACAATCTCAATTGTATCTTCATTCTTAGTAGCTACAAGATTTTCCTTCCACTTATCCTCTATCACCACCATCTTCAAAAAAAATCTTCATCAACCTCTGTAACCTTAATTGCAATCTATTCTCTTTCATCTCAATCCTTTTTCACAAAGAACTCCTCTTCTTTTTCTTCAATCTGCATATCTATTTCAACCATTTCCTTCTTCTCTACATCCTTTAAAGGCTTATCAATCACTTATTTCTCACCTACTGCAAATTTAATGTTTCTTTCTTCTTTCATACACTCATTAGAGCACACTAATGCAATTTAATTAACCACTTCCTCTTGTTTATCTGACAAATGGATTCAACACATATTTCTTCCCATCCTTTAGTATGCTATAAGTGTTTTTGCTACTATTATGTATAGCCTCCCTATCCCAAAGCTAAGGTTGTCCAAAAAAAACACAACAAACATCCATGGCTACTTTATAACACATGATTTCATCCTCATATCTATCAATATGAAAACTCACAATTCTTTGTTCACTTACACAAATTCAATGACCTTGCAACCAAAAGACATAGTATGGCTTCGAGTGCCTCATCTGCTTCAATTTGAGTTTCCAAACCTCTTCCAATGCAACCAGATTTTTTCTCCTATCATTGTCCACCATTACTTTGCAACATTTTCCAAGAGACTTGCATATAGTTCAAAACACATCGCTCCTTCATACGGATTCTTGTTTGACTTCCCATGGCTTCAAATATTCCTTCTTCATCCACAAACTCTCTCCATATCTCCAAGAAATTTTGAAAAACAAGTATGACACTTTCTCTATCTACAACCACTATAAAAATAGAATCAAACACTCACTACCTCTATAGGTTCCCCTTGCAAGAAACTCTCACCACTATCCTCTACTCAACAATATTTTGGAAGATGCACCCTCACAATCTCTTATGCTCACTTCCTCTCAGTGGAAGAGATTAGCAAACATTCTACCTAGCCTCATCTATGTTAGAGGATAGTCAACATTATTCCCATGGAACTAATGGCCTCTCAAAGATTCTTCAATATTCATAAAATCTTCACCCATTGTCTCAGTGGATACTCTCCATGCTCAGGATTACCTACTTTGATACCAATTGATGCAAGAGGGTACTCCCATCCATAAAAATAACCTACACTCACACCTCTCTGTCAATCAATTTGATAACAATATGGAAATTGCAATAGATAAATAACCAAAACACCTAGTTTATTTAACATTCATATGCCTAATATAATTACAAACAACAATTACAATTATTGGCCTTAATGATCCCTTTCATAAGAGTCAACCCCTGCTGCTTCTTTCACTTTCAACCTTACATATTAATATGGTGTTTGCAGAAATTCAACCCAATTTATTTCAACACCTTTCTTTAACTTATACCCAAACTCACACATTAATTTAAAACCTAAAACAAGAGGTCTGCTAGCCCCCTTTCAGTCTTGTCTTTGATTTTTCTTCACAATCCAATCAATTCCCTATTGCTTCTTTCTCTCTCTCCCTGTTCTCTATGAAAATAAAAAATTATACAACCATTGGCATCCTATTATTCCCTTTAAATTCTCACCCTTGATCTTGGAGAAGATCTATTACTAAAATATCATACTACAGTCTCACCACACCTCTTTTTCATAGTTGTGTGGTAGTGGTTGCCTTTAACTACCACCAAACACTGACCACAATAATATAGACAATTCATATATTAACTATGGGGTATCAATTCTTGCATGAGCATAGACCAACAAAGTCCCCTGTTAGGAACATAGGGCCCTACACTACCACGAGCCTTCCAACTATGTATTGCAAGGTAGCGATGTTTGAATAGCCATCCAATTTTAACTCACAATGCTATAGGTAATTGATATTCTAACTGTGGGGTAGCAATTAAGGGCTAAATGAACACAATACACCCTACCAGCCCACTAAAGACAAACAAGACACCTGTAGAGGTGCACGAAATCACCTTTTGACCCGAGATAAAAATAAATTGTCACCATTGCTTATGATAATTGAGCCTTTCCATTCTAGTTGATATTTTTTTTGAGAGAGGCCAAAATAGAGCCAAAGCAACCCAAAATTGAAGCAATCAACTAAAAATATTCTCAGGTGATGACTCTTTCCTATTCACCCAATATACTCCTTCATTAGTATCCCCAACTCTCTATCTTCCTCACCTTCCTCCTTTACTTATCTCCATCTCCACTCACCCTCTCCCTCTCTACCTACCTTTTCCTCAATCTGTGCCAACCTACGTCTCTTTCTACCTACCTCTCCCTCCCTCCCAAATTCCCCCTCTCTACCTATCTTTACCCTTCCCTCTCTACTTCTCTCTATCTCCACTCACTCTCTCTACCTACCTCTCCCTCTATACCTTTAAACTTAACCCTCTCTACCTACCTCTCAGTATCTCCCTCATTCCCTGCATTTGTATTATTTCTATATTTTATCCAAAGATGAATCAAGAATATTAAATATCACTTAAACAAAATCTAGAATATTCCATAAACACCCTGCAATGCACCAAATTCCTTCACAAAAACTTTCACCTAAATACAAAAATCATCCTATAAACGTGCATATAATCTTCCACAAACTATAACTCAATAAATAAACTTGTGGTGCACCAAACAACAAGTAACTTCAATAAAAGGTAGATATGAACCTTATCAACACACTTCTAGAATTGCAATACTAGAAGAGAAATTGTAATAAATCTGAAGCAAAACCATTTTTCCTAGACATGACTATAATACATAGTTCACACAATGGTGAACACAAAATTTACAAAACATTAATCCATACCAAGAAACTCTAGATATAACACCACTGAACACATTTGAACAACATATCCAAATTGCATAATAAAATCTTCAACACAAATGAAATTCAAAGAAAAATCAAAACACCTCTTAACCAAACTATTTCCTCTTTTATTCAAATTTTCTCAAAATCACTTGGAAACCAAGCACCACAAACATATTCTCATCATCTAGAATACCTCCTCATCACAAAGAAACCAAATGCAACATAGAAACTCAACCATACACATGCTTATTAAAGCAACAATAGAGGTTGACAATAGTAAAACTTACTAATGACAACATAATGAAACTAATCAAAGAATTTCCACAACTTCTCAACCATCAATAGACTTACAACAATCACCAATAGTATATGAACCACTTTACATCAATGGTAACACAAACATAATCCTTTTGACATCAATGACAACACAATTTACTCATACTTTCAACTGTGACATGTGTTAAGGAATGTCGAGTTAACTATGGTATGTTCCTATTTTTGTGGAAGTTGGTGCCCACATTTAAAAGTTTAGATTGGAAGTTTTTAATTACAAGGAGAGTTGTGTAGGGATCCATTTTCTATTCCTAGTTGAGTGAAAGTTTGAATGTAGATGCCCAAATTTTTGATAGGTAATTTTTTGCATGTTGATGCTTGGGCATGGGTTTAAGGGATTTTTTTTCCTAGGCATTGTATACTCTATAAATACAAGTGCTCTTCTAGAGAAATTAATGTGAGGATATTTATTCATAGGGTTTATGCTACCAAAACTTTGTTAGAGATGGAACAAGCTGTAAATATCATGTAATGACCTTGAGCCTGAAGAATTCTTTGTAACTATTTTTTTATTGTTCACAACATATACTATATTTTTGAATAATAGATATACTTAATTTTAATCATTTTAGTCCTCAATTTTGTACATTAATAGATCAAACCATGTAAAGAAATTGAATACCATAAGATTTAGGATCAACCTGATATATATTAACAAACACCACAAGGAATCAAATTTACTGGACCCTATTTATCACCTTGTAAAGAGATACATTCATGGTTTAGAGGGTGGTTAAATTGTGTAATAACTCTTAGATGTATCCATTAGTTTTCATTTGTTGCATGGTTTTATATTTGAAATAAATTTTATTTTATACTAAAATTTAAAAACTTATGTAAAATACACACCACATTACATTGCATCTAACAATGGGTTGTTGAAGATGATGTTACAATTTAATTTTATTAAAATTACATGAAATAATGTGTATATTTCATATGGGTTGGTCTAGATGAATAATAATTCATATACAAGATCTAGGCATATAATAAAAAACTCTCATAATAAGGATCAATTTTAATATCTTCAACATGTCTACTTCTAATTATTTCAAATAATCTTTAGATAATATTTTAAGGCTAGATATATTGTCAACTAAATTTAATTCATTGAAAATTATTTCGTATTTGACCATCATGTGTTAAAAGTTATTTCTTTAAATATCATTTTCTTTGATGTTCTTTGTAGCGTACATACTAAACGAAATTTAAAATTTGATCTAGAATACAATTAGAACCATATTAAATTTTATTTAAGGAATTTTTTGTGACATGTCTACAAATTATTTTGTACAATAAGTCTCATAAATATATTTCAACTTGAGCTTTTCCTAATTATTGAATAATATAAAAATCCTCTACTTTAAATGTGATTTAACGTGTGCAAGGTAAGTTAAATTTATTATGGTAAAAATAGAGGTGGTAAGTTAACATATTATCATGATTTTAACATTTGATGTTTAGGGCTACTAATTTATAATCATATGAATTAGTGGTGTCATGAAAGTAGCATATAGTAGTCACATAAGCCATATTCATAAATTATGAACTTATTAAATGATGGATCATCGAAAGCTATTTATAGATCATACATGATATCCTCATATGATAGGAGTAGATAATTTTTTTTTAAAGAAGCGGCCATTTTTTTTAAGGGAGATGTAGATAAAATAAGATGAACCAAACCATTGCAAATCCCTACCACTCTAGTATAATTATAATTAACTAATTAAAAAATTTCATCACCTAACTACTCATAAATAGTGAGAATAGCTCCAAATTTAGGGAACCATCATAATATTCATGGAATATTTCTTCACAAGGGCTCATAATCTTGACATATAAAATGTACGACAAGGTAATCAATTAGAAATGGAAGACACAAGAGAAGCTAATAAATTATCATGAAGGAAAAAACTATTATTATATATAGTAGGAAATTACATTCAAGGATGTCATAAATATCTAATAACACCAAAATGAAGGAAAAACTATCATTATATATAATAGGAAATTACATTCAAGGATGTCATAAATATCTAATAACACCAAAATGAAGGAAAAAATATCATTATATATAATAGGAAATTACATTCAAGGATGTCATAAATATCTAATAACACCAACATGACATGTAAGAGATGTTTTATTAAATGGTACACAAATATCATTCATGAGTGAAGGATGTTTAATATCATCAATGGTAATTGCATTACATGTATACCATGATATATTTTAACTAATGGATTCTCATTATTGCCACCAGTTATAAGATCGTCATAGATTATATAGTTAAATTTTATGAGCATATACAATAGAAGGAAATAAGAACTATCCAATTCAATGAAAGAGAGGATATACAATACATGGGAAATTAATACCTACATAGAGAAAATAATTGCATCCAAAGCATAAAATTTATGATTCTATCAAGAATGGATGTGCTTTATGACATGAAATATAGGAAAATCCCAAAACATAAGATAATATATGTAAACTATGCAAGGAAAAAGATATAAAAGGAGACATTAAGATTAATTAGGATAGGGTAGGAGGGTTTAAAGAAAAATAAATCACTTACAAACCCTAGTCAAAGTACATAAGCATACACATAAAATCCTAATAAATTTAGAAATGAAGATAAAAAGGAATTATATTATATCTAAAAATCTAAAAATCAATCAAGGTATATCCTTAAATTCAAACCCAAGAGGGTGTAATCATGGATAAGTTCCTACAAAATGTGAATAAAATAAATATTTCCATACTGCATTATCTAGATTAAGTAACTAATGAAAGTAATACGTAGATAAAAAAATAGATATTGGAGATGGAGGTATAAACATCAAAAAATTAAATTTGAATTACACAAAGGGAATGTGATGGATAAGGGTGATCAGCTCTAAAAAAATAATATGGAAGATGATTTTGATTTAGTTCTAAAATTAATAAATATTAAGATTAAAATTAGTTCCTACTTGTCTATACTCGATATTAAAATTAGAATGACTATGTCAATTTTATTATATGTATAAAATCTATGAAAAATATGAGTCATTTATTTTGGTATGGATTTATCATGTTATTTGTGGATCTACATAGGAAACTATCATTTATGCTTCCTAATTAATTTAGTCTCCTATTTTTTGCTAGTTATTAATGACTACTAGTGTTTAAATATACCTAGGGGATATTATCAAATCACATTAATTTCAATTTTTATAATATCTACCCATTGTTATAACCAAATTTTTACTTATTGAATGGGATAAGTTAACATTATTCAAACATCAAAATTATATAGAGAGATTATGTATATTTTAGTTTTTTAATGTATCAAACAAAGATTTTCTAACATGCTTTGTAAATAATTGATCAAATAAAGATTGGATATGTGTCCATGACGAATGAAAATTCAATGTCTTTATATACTAAGACACATGAATAAATTATGTAAGACATGTATCAATTCAAGGCATGATAGGAATAAAATGGGTAGGAGTAAACAAAATATAAAGATAATTTTTTAGAAATGAATAGTTAGATATGGTAGTGCAAGATTGTTGATGCATAATAATTTGGACATGGAAGTAGTAATGTTGATGAAAGCATGGACATGTTGATATAAAGGGAAATAATGAGCATAAAAAATGTTAAAGGTATGCAAAGATATTTGTGGATATGGGCAAGATACTGTTGACTATGGAAGAATATATAAATAGAATTGTAGCACCCATCTGATTTGCTCATATGTTCAGACAATGTTTTTCTCTGATATGCTTATGTTTTTTGACATTACTTTTAATTTTATAGACCATGAAACTAAGTTTTTATTTGATCACTGACTTTGGAGTGATGTTGGTTGTATATTGTGATGTGATGATACACTTTGTGGATGTCTATTGTTTATGACATGCTTTATGATTAGCATAGTTGTTTATTTGAGTGGATATTGATATATGCTCATCTGTATTTGTTGAGAATTAAGTTTTGTTAGTTTGATGTGACATTGTATTGGTGAAGGGAATGGGATTGCATCACTCGCTTGTGAGTGCCCTACAATTTCACAATTCTCTCTTCATGATGTGTTTGATTATGATATATATACATGTTTGACATATTCTCTGATTACAATATTGTAGGTACAAGACATCGACCCCATCTAGATTCACAGGTTTGAGCATGTCCATTTCCCAAGGGTTAGATGATTGGGAGATAGTAACTAGGTTTCCCTTGTCAAGCCACAACTCTAGTCACAGTGTGTCATCGTTCTCATTTTGGTATGCTTGTTTTCATGTTGTCCCTTTTTTCCTTGTTGTTTATTTATTTTGCAAGGTATGTTTAAGGGAAATATCTACTTTTAAATATTTTAATTGTCTATTTAATTATCTTGATTATTGTTTTAGAAGCTTTGTATTTAATTTAATTAATTAAATTAAATTTATTTTGTAAAGTGCTTTAATCTCTGAGATTAAATTTACTTTATAAAGTAATTTAATTAATTAGATTAAATTTAAATTAGAAAATACTATGTGATTTTAAATTATTAAAAGGCATAAATATCGAGAAAATATCTAGAGGGATTATCTATGAATTGGTTGAGAAGATATTTGATTTTCGACATGTGTTGGGAAAATTTAGATACAGTTGTTGGGAAATTATTTCATGGAGAGAATATTTTCTTTAACTAAAAGAGGAAAGAGGCTACTTCACGGACAAAGAGAAGATATTTTTGGGGAGGTTTTTAAAAATTAAAATTGGTTGGTGAATTTGGTTGTTGAAAATTTTGGGGAAGGCTAATCTCAAGAAAAAACTTTGGCACTAGCTTTGGTTTTCTCTTTATGGAAAAGTGATTATTTGGGGAAGAAGCTTGTTTCTTTGGTTGAAAGAAGCGTTGGTTAACTGGAAGAAGCCCTACTTCAATCTTCATTTCCTCAAGTGTTTGGAATCAGGTTCCTTAAATTTTTTCTTTAATTTCAATTTGGAAAAGTTATTAAAGTAAATTGTTGTTCTAGAAAAGATTGTCTGTAACGAAAAATTTGTTATTTTTTAAGAAGCTTTATTTTATTTTGTAAAATTCTAAAGATTGTCGTGTTTGGAATTTACCGTAAAATATTATGTAGGAATTACTTTAAGTTTTTTATTTTTTTTGAGATTAGAAAAAAATTTAGGAAAGATTTGATAAATTATGTATGATTTTTTTTTAAATAGTAGAAATTCCTAGAAGAAAACAGTAGAAGTTTTGGAAAATTTTGTTGAAATAGATTTAAATCTTCCTACGAACTTTTGAAAGAAATTTATAAACCTCTAGAATATTTTGTTAATAATTCTTGTAGAAGATTATTTCTCTTCTTCCTATTAGATTTTTTTATCTGGAAGAAATTGTAATCCTTCGTAGAATTTGTGAATACCTTTCTGTAGAAAACTATTTCTGTAAATTATTTGCCCAACTAAAGCATTCATTTTGACAAATTTGTATATCTATATATATATATATATATATTGTAATGCCCCACCACCTAACCCTAGAGGAAGTTGCAAAGAACTACTTAAACGGACTATTTTTTTTGTTTGTTTAATTACAATTAATAAGTAAGTTCACTAACTAATGCCAACATCTTGCAAGGTTACAAGACAGAGGTTATATAGAACCTCAACAAAAAACATGAATATAAACCATGTCAATAATTTAAATAATAATTAAACAGATACATCCCAATTAAGATGATTCACATCAAGCATAAGAGATAAATTTCAAATTCATTAATCCATTCATTTAAACAATAGTGTTACAATTCTCATTCCTCGAATGAGGTAGGTCCAAATAATACGGTTACAATTAAAATTCCACCTTGAAATAAATGAGGGGTAATAAATTACAAGAAAAACTATAATGAAATCAAGCAAGAAATGCAACTGAAACCATGAGTTCTCCAACTAGAAGTCTTGTCCACACGAACAAGGAGAAAAAACCCAACAAAGTAAGGTGCACATTCCACCCAACCAAGTGGAACCCAAAGGTCCACCCCCCGTGCTAGGAGATAGTAACAAGACTTTCTACTCAAGAAAATCTACCTCTAGACATAGGCTAACACAACCATACTCAAATAAATACAGTGACATCACTAACACAAGGTTACAATGCTTCCAAAAATTACGTAATCAACTGCATGACTGATGCGAACAAACTGTCGACATAGGAGAAGTGTCATCACAATGTTACATGGGTTATCCTGGTGAGTCTTCCTAGGCCCTGACCCCCATTTCGAGTTATCCTGGTAGCCTCTAACAACTTATGGCCCCTCATGTAAATCAGTGCGGAATCAATTATCTTTCATGGAGACAAGATAACGATCTTGCCATTCTAGGCCTTCTTGTCTCAACCCAAGTCTTTACGAGCACTTGTGTTCATGAGCGAGGCATAATTATCTTATTAAGTGTTTGATACTATATGATACTCTAACCAGTTAATTAAGTTATCATTGGATTAACTAACTTACAACGAGTTATCCTAGCACCACTTTGTGTGTCGGCCCTCGTTACAAGCCACTCCTCTAAGACGACACATGGAACAAATCCACAACCCAAGGGTACACAAGTGCAACATAATGGTACCACATTCCTAGCCATGACATATAGTCAACACACTTTCGTTCATGATAACCGAGGAACAAACTAGTGAAGCGCACTACCCAAGGTAATCCAAAGGTTGAATACACAGTACGATAACCCACAACTTGAAAACCCAATTGGAAGACTTGCTTAATATTAAAACCCACTTTTTCTAAATGATAACACACATAGATCAAAACCAAGGGAAGAATTAGATCTATTGTGGGTTCACTAAACCCATTTCCTCACTAGCATTCAGTAATCAATGCACTAAATGGACTGAATTAAATACGCCATTTCAAAATTATTTTATTTCCATGTAGCATTTAAATACATGAAACATTAATCCATATCTCAACAATTCAGATAAAAGTATAATCCCATTTTAAAATAAAATACTTATTCCATAATCAATAAAACTCATTTTCTAAAAAAAACAATATTCCCCTTTAAATAATATAATAATAAAATCAAATTCTCACATTTTAATATGTTAATAAAACATTAATATTATTATCATTATTTAAATGCATCATAATATTATATAAAAAAAATCATAATATTCTACTATTTAAAACCATTTTAATTTTATAACAAAACATAATATTAAAATATAATCATAATCTGTAATATTAAAATATTATAATAATTACAATATTATAATATAATAAAACTTATATTATTAAAATAAAATAACTTATTATTATATTATTTTTTGAAAGGCCAAAAGCCAAGGGCAATTCCTCGGTTCGTGCGCCAACCCCTAGGGTTGAGTCACGCGACCTCGGGCTCAGTGCGCAGGTTTGACTGAGGTCGGCCGCGTCTTCCATGGCTGGCGGTGGTGGTTTATTTCATGGCAGCCGCAGGAGGCGACGCCGTCAGAAGGTGTGAGGCGCAGGTGGAGAGGTTGCCGCGAGTAGCATAGATAGTAGCCCTTTCTTGCCACGGTGGTCATAGGAGGTGGCGGAGAGGAGTTTGGCGTGGCATGGGCATGAGCAGCGGAGCTAGCCACCACCAATGGTGGCACAACTGCACAGTCTACGTGACCATAGGGGAAGCTGGGCGCGGCTCCCCCACTCCACTCTCATGGGCAGCAATGGAGTGAGTCCCTAGCCCCTACAAAAAAACATTTTTTTTTCAATTTACCTCAAAAACAACTGACTGTCATTTTGCATTTATTAAAAAAAAAAAAACTAGAACTTAAAAAAAAAGAATGAGACTTCAATAAAATTTCAATCCTCATAAAATTTATAAAATTTTGCAAGCATAACCTTACAAAATAGAATTTAAAACAAATATATAAATATAAAGAAGTATATGCATATATATATAAGGCTATATATATACATATACACATAATTTCCATTCAATCAAGATTGAAACTCAACAATTTGAAGAACAAATAGAGAACAAAATAAAATAAAATAAAAATTTGCAAACAAGAATTTTGTTTCCAACCTTCAACAAACTTATTCAAATTTGAAAGCAAGATTTCACAGAGATTTGTTTTGCACACAAACAATAGATTGCAAGTAGTTTTTCCATCAACACAAAACCTTTGAATCAAGCAAAATTCAATTAATACAAGATGAGAACCTGATTTTTTTGAAGTATGGTGAAGATCCTGATGGTGCTTTGAATCCCTTTTAAGCTCCACAAATTCTCTGATCTTTTTATCCAAACCCACAAAATTGAACAATCCTTCCTCTTCTCTTTTCAATTTTTCCCCAAAAACTCCATTTTTAAGACTTGTGAAGAAAATTTATAATAATACAATTTTTTTCCCAAAAATCCTACAACCACCCTCATAAATTCCAAAGAACAGAATAGGAAATATCTGAATTTTCAAATTTCTAAATTGACTTTTTAATTCATTTTCTTAATTCTCAATTCCAACTCAAATATGCATGCATTTCCAAAATGAATAATGTAAATCATTTCAACACAAATAACTTAATCAATTAATAAAATAAACCTACTGCAAGATTAATTTATTTATTAATTAAATTAAATTACTCACTAAACTAAATCACATTTCTAACATTATTCTAACTTCCTAAATAAACTGAAACCAGGCAAATAGAATGAAATAGAACAACTAGACCACACTATGACCGACGACACACTATGACCAGGGTGACAAGTTGGCACATAAATCCTAGTTACTATCTCCCAATCGAATGTTGTTGGGCCTTGGACACACTCAAACCTGTAAAACCAGCTGGAGTCGATGTCCTGTACCTGTCAACCTGCAAACAAAGAATATATCCACATGCAATAATATGTCATAAATAAGGCACACCATGAAGAGGAAATCATGAAATCATAGGGCACTCACAAGCGAGTGATGTGGTACCATCCTCTTCACCAATACAGTAGTACTAACTGATGCATCTAACATAGCAACATAATCAAAAGCATGAAACATCATAAATTTAAATATCCACACATGCTAACTCAAAATATGCCATAATAATCACATCCAAATATAGGATCATCACAACAAGATACATCATGATAAAACAGTGATCAACTGTAACCAAGTACATAGTCAAAGTACAACAAAATACTAAAGCATAAAAGAGGAAACAACAAAGTTCACACAATAGAGAAAAATGGAGGTGTATTACATATATATATATTGAAAGATGTATAGACATATACATATATATAAATATATATACATATATTAGTTATGGAAAAATAATTAACTTTTCTAATTTTGAAAGCCCTGTGATATTACTGTATGGTGATTTCCAAGAATGGAAGGTTCATAGAAAATTTTGATGGAAATTTTTATTGTTTATACTGTTAATGGGGGAGGTGGTGTGGGGAGGCAGCACCCAATGGTTCCCTCCCCACAATTGCACCCCTTTATGGTTGAGGGTTCAGTTGTGGTAGCACAATCAGCCCCCCATATTCTTTAATCAGCTTCACACAGTCAGGAATACTTTCATTTGCATTAAAAAAATTCAATTATGTTATTTTGTATGCTATTTTGAGTTATTAAAATATTATATATATATATATAATTATATATATGTATATATATAAGTATATAATTATATATATTTATATGTATATATATATATATATATATATATGTATATTTATGTATACATGTTTATATATATGAATATATTTATTTTTGTAATTAATTTTTAATATTTAATTAATCTATATATGGGGTATGGGTGAAGCCACAATAGTTCTTTACAATTCAAGTGAGGAAGGAAAACTCACAAAAAATGAATACATGGCAAAAAACTTGATTTTAGGGGTTTGTACGAATCTACTAGTTTGAGTGAACCCATAAGGGGTTCATTCGAACCAAGATTTGAGTGAACCCTTTTAATTATTTCCTTCCTAAAAACCCAACAAAATCCCTTATGGCAGGTTGGTTCGCTCGAACCAAAGTTTGAGTGAACCCCCCTTATTCCTCATCCCCCCATGAGACACAACAAAACCTAAATTTTGGCACTTTGAAGCTCGGGTTGAGGATAAAAATGGAGGATTCTTCAAAAACCCAACTGGAATCAGGTATTCCTTGGAACGAGCTATCCAACTAGTATAATTTTAATATGTATTAGTTCTATTATGTATTTGTTTTTTTAGTTTTATTAAACATAGGTTTTTCATCAAAAATGAAGTTCTTTCTTCTGCACATGTGGAAAAATAGCAGATTATAAAAAAAAAATTGAAAACTATGAGTGCACCAGATATTGAAGTCCTTGATCCAACAAAAATAAAATAAAATTTTGATATATACAAAAAAATTTACGTGTTATAAGATTGCACTATGTCTGAGTTGTAATTGGTTTGACTCTGAAACTTGATTAAAGAAAAAATATTCAATAAAAAACTATCTAATCAAGTGGAAGCACTAGATATTGGAGTGAAAATTCTGAATTTGAAATAATTACAATTTTATCCTTCATGGAAAATAAAATTTATGTGTTATACGGTGTATGCCACTTTTTAAAAATGTTGTTTTCTGAAAAAACAAAAAAAAAAAACAAAAACCAATTTTCATGGGAGATGGAAAAAAAAGCAATCTGATTTCAAAAAATTTGAAAAAAATATTTTTAAGAATCTAGAGACAAAATTTGACGAGACTCTAGTTTGCATCACCTTCAAATTCCTCACGGTTTAGCCGCTATAGGTGCTTGAATGTAAAGATTTAGTTAAAAATAATAATTTCAATGTCGAGTTTAGCCAAAAAATGTAAACCACTATTGTGGGATCACCCGTATATATATAATTATATATAATTCTATATATAGTTATGTATATAGTCATATATATATATATATATATATATAATTAAAAGATATTTGAAATAGGTGCGTGCATTAAATGCACAATTAGATGATTTTTAAAATGGTATGTTTTAAAAGAAGAAATTAATATTTTTATTAAAAGTAATCGAGAAATTGAAATAAATAGATAGATTTGATTTCCTCTATTGTCTGTAATTTTTTTTTAATTAAGTTAAATTATTCAGGCAATGCATTATTGTATTTTGTTGAAGGTAAATTGGATTTAGGAAATCCTAATGGTAGATTTATTTCCTGCCTAAATTGTATTTTTATATGACTTATTTTGTTCACATTTTTGGGGGAAATCCATTAGTTTTTATTTTGTAAGTCTTCTAGATGTGGTATTATTATTTGGGGTTGTTGTGTTTTATGGTTTCAACCCTGTATTTTTCTTGGATAGTGCACTAGGTTGTATTTAGTTAATCACTCAGTTACCACGAGCGTGGATGTGTTGTCTCTTATATTTTGGATTAGGAATTATAATCCGTATGTGTACACTAGTTTACCCTTGGGCTATGGATTAGATCCATGTGTTTTCTATAGGGGAGTGGCTCTCAATGGGGGTTGACACACAAAGTGGTGCCTGGGTAAATCATGTGAGAGTTAGTTAATCTAGTGAAAATGTAAATAAATGTATTAGGGGAAAGGGTAGCTTTAAAAAATTAACAAGAATAATTGTGCCTTGCTCATGGGCTCAAGGGCTTGTTTAGACATGGGATGAGATGAGAAGGCCTAGAATGGAAAGATCATTATCTTGTCTCTTTGAAAGATAATTTATTTCGCATTGGTTTGCATGTGGGGCCAGGGGTTGTGAGAGGCTACCAGGGTAACCCAAGATGGGGGTTGGGGCCTAGGAAGATTCACCAGGGTAACCCATGCAACTTTGTGATGAAACTTTTCATATGAAAAAAGTATGTCTAGTTCAACTATACAATTGATTATTCTACTCTGGAAGCAATGTAACGATTATGTTAGTGTTGTACTTATATTTGATTAAGTTCAGTCATGTGATAGCCTATGTCTAGAGTTTTTTGGTTTTATCTAGGAAGCCTTGTTACTATCTCCTAGCAAGGGGGGTGGTCCTTTAGGTATCAGTTGGTTGGGTGGAATGTGCACCTTACACCATCAGGTTCCCAATTATGTTCGCGATGGCAAGATCTTCTAGATTGGAGAGCTCATGTGTACTAGTTGGTATGTTCCATTCTTTTGGTATATTGTATCAGTTGGATACTTCGTATATGTATCACTCCTCAATTGTATTTGAGGAGGATTCTTGTAATTGTAACATTATTGTATGATCTTCCTCATGTTGGAAATGATCTTTGTAAATATTATTTGGAATGAATGCAATCTATTGATCTTTTATGTACTTTTATCTTATGAGATGTATTTATTTATTTGGATGTGTGATCTTTAATTCACGAGAATTAATTTTATATGCTATGAATGAGTTATTTTTATATGTTATGGGATTCAGTTGTAAGCATTGTCACATACCTTAGAGGATGTATGTGTTAGTGTAGTGCACTTTACTTGCTATTAATTACACTTTAAAAAAATTTTTGTTACACTTCCATTGTAGTTGCATCTTCCTCTAGGGTTACATGATGGGGCATTACAAGAATGACTATGATATAGGAGAATCAACCAAAATACATGAGGAAAAAATTATTGATATATAATTGTATTACATCGTTCTAACAAAATAAGGCAAAAAACAAATGGAAATAGATGTTGATATTTAGTTTTCATTATTACAATACTATTTTAAAAATTTCTATAATAAATTTATATGGTGCACATTTGAAAATAGTATAAGTAAATAATATTTATAATATCAAAGTCCTATGTGGTTATTTAGCTAATTTTATTCAACAATCAATATTTAAATAATTCGAGAGTTATTTTGGGAGTTAGTGCTTCCATGACTTTTAATTTTTTCCTAATTTTAAGTAGTTGTGAAACTTTAAATTTATTTACCATTTAAATTTGAAAAATATAAATATGTCAAAAGTAAGAAATAAAATATGTAAAAAATGAGAGGAGAAAATATGTGCTACAATGCAGTACATTTATTTTATTAAATAGTAGCTACCTAATTTCAACTTTTACTATTTATCCATATCTTAATTTCAATCTCTACACTTTAATAGTAATCGAGAAATTAAAATAAATAGATAGATTTGATTTCCTCTATTGTCTGTAAAAGAAATTTTATTAAGTTAGATTATTCAGGCAATGCATTATTGTATTTTATTGAAGGTAAATTGGATTTAGGAAATCCTAATGGTAGATTTATTTCCTACCTAAATTCTTTTTTTAAATGTGATTTATTTTGTTCACATTTTTGGGGGAAATCATTTAGTTGTTATTTTTTAAGTCTTCCATATGTTGTATTATTATTTGGGGTTGTTGTGTTTTATGGTTTTAGCCCTATATTTTTCTTGGATAATGCACTAGGTTGTATTCAGTTAATCACTCGATTACCACGAACGTGGATGTGTTGCCTCTAATATTTTGGATTGGGAATTATAATCTATATGTGTACACTAGTTTACCCTTGGGTTATGGATTAGATCCATGTTTTTTGCTATAGGGGAGTGGCTCTCAAGGGGGGTTGACATACAAAGTGGTGCCTGGGTAACTCATGTGATAGTTAGTTAATCCAGTGAAAATTTAAATAAATGTATTAGGGGAAAGGGTAGATTTTTAAAATTAACAAGAATAATTATGCCTTGCTCATGGGCTCAAGGGTTTGTTTAGACTTGAGATGAGATGAGAAGGCTTGGAATGTAAATATCATTATCTTGTCTCTATGAAAGATAATTGATTTTGCACTGGTTTGCATGTGGGGTTGGGGGTCGTGAGAGGCTACCTGGGTAACCCAAGATGGGGGTCAGGGCCTTAGAAGATTCACCAAGGTAACCCATGCAGCTTTGTGATGACACTCCTCTTATTAGAACAGTTTGTTTAGTTTAATGATATAATTGATTATTTTAATCTGGAAGCAATGTAACCATTATGTTAGTGTTGTACTTATATTAGATTAAGTTTAGTCATGTGATAGCCTATGTCTAGAGTTTTTTGGTTTTGTCTAGGAATCCTTGTTACGATCTCCTAGCACAGGGGGTGGCCCTTCAAGTACCACTTGGTTGGGTGGAACGTGCACCTTACACCATTGGGTTTACACTTATGTTCATGATGGTGAGATATTCTAGATTGGAGAGCTCATGTGTACCAGTTGTTATGTTCCATTCTTTTGATTTATTATATCAGTTGGATACTTTGTATAGGTATCACTCCTCAATTGTATTTGAGGAGGATTCTTGTAATTGTAACATTATTGTATGATCTTCCTCATGTGTTGGAAATGAGCTTTGTAAATATTATTTGGAATGAATGCAGTCTATTGATCTTTTATGTACTTTTATCTTATGAGATGTATTTATTGCTTTGGATGTATGATCTTTAATTCATGAGTATTAATTTTATATGCTATGCATGAGCTATTTTTATATGTTATGGGATTCACTTGTAAGTGCTGTCACATACCTTAGAGGATGTATGTGTTAGTGTAGTGCACTTTACTTGTTATTAATTACACTTTTAAGAAAAAAAATTATTACACTTTCGTTGTAGTTGCATCTTCCTCTAGGGTTACGTGGTGGGACGTTACAAGACTGACTATGATATAGGAGAATCAATCAACATACTAGAGTAAAAATTTATTGACGTATAATTTTATTACATCATTCTAACAAATAAGGTAAAAAATAAATCGAAATAGATGTGATATATAATTTTAATTATTACAGTACTATTTTCAAAATTTCTATAATAAATTTATATGGTGCACATTTGAAAATAGTATAAGTAAATAATATTTATAATATCAAAGTCCTATGTGGTTATTTAGCTAATTTTATTCAACAATCAATATTTAAATAATTCGAGAGCTATTTTGGGAGTTAGTGCTTCCATGAATTTTAATTTTTTCCTAATTTTAAGTAGTTGTGAAACTTTAAGTTTATTTACCATTTAAATTTGAAAAATATAAATATGTCAAAAGTAAGAAAGAAAATATGTAAAAAATGAGAGAAGAAAATATATGCAACCATGTATTACATTTCGTTTATTAAATAGTACCTACCTAATTTCAACTTTCACTATTTATCCACATCTTAATTCCGATCTCTACACTTTAATAACCACACTATTTAAAATGAAATTCTCCACTATCTTTTCTATTTAATTATACAACTTAACTAGGATAGATATGTTAAATAAATTTATTTAAAAAATGTCAAGAGGCATCAATTTGAAGTTATTTTATTTACCACACAATGGAGACATAAATTTATGTGCTACTTATTTTGAAAATATTATGTTTATTATTAAATGTTAAAAATTTGGCATATAAATGGCTCTCCAACTTAAAGTAAAAGATATGAGTTATGATTATCATGTTCATATCATCACAATCCACTTCTTATTGTCAATGTAGAATACCTATTGACATTAATTATACAATTAATTAAAACAACTATACAAATATGCTAAAAAAAATCAATATTTAACAATGCCCCTTCTACAACTTCAAAATTGTTTTCTAATAATCACTCGTATTTAATAGAACCCGAAATAAACTATGTAGTAAATAATATCTTTGTACAATGAACTTATAGCAAGATTGCAACTACTACTACTTATATTTAACATTCATATCATCTATTCCTCGCCTCCAAATTTAATCCAATCATTGACCTCTCACTAATAGAGTGCTTTGGATGCTGATGTCATGAAGCAACAACTCAATGACACGTAGAGCTTATTCAACTTCCCACTCAAATTCAATCCAATCATTAGCCTCTCACTAATATAATGATTTGGATCAAGAACTCAATGATATGTCTGAAAATCAGCTCGACATTTCCAAACTAAGTAAAGCTTCATTCCAAGCTTAAAGCTCAAGTACATAATTTAGTTTTTTCCAATACCACCTATAACACTTAGCGCCATCTATTCCCATGGCGATGCTAAGAAACTTGTCTATTTTCAACGCCATTGTAAAGCAAATGCATACTGCATACCACCAATTACCAAAAATGAGGCTAAAAAGAATAAACCAACAATCAATATTTATTTTATTATGCTGTTCTACAATGACTATCAGTCGTTGAATACTTAAAAGAGAATACCCGCTCACAATTTGTGCGTGATGACCATTTTATTAAGCTCATGTGAAAGTGACTTTGTTCATGTTAGTGTATAACATGCTCACTTACAACGCGTGCGTGATCGTTTGAGTGTCACGCGAAAGTAATTTTATCCTGGTAGTGCAAGTGGTACACCAATAAAAGAATATGCGTAACTGAAAATTTTAAAGTGATATTTTTTATTGTCTATATAAATTTGCGAAACAACAAATATTTGTATTAAAATTTTAATTAAAAATATTTGGATTACATTTTTTTTAATGTAGTAAATTGAAGACAAGATTTGTAACAATATAAATATTGAGGAACTTTAGTGAATGATGGATTTTGCTTATACAAAAAGAGTCTTTTAAAAGTTTTATGGTCCATTGATTTTGTGGCTACCCATTGAAATAAAAAGTTAGTCAGACTTATAGTATAAATGTATGTTTGGTATTATTTACAAGAATACAAATTGTGGGAAAAGGAAGTTTGTGTGAAGTAGAGAAACTATATGTGACATAATATAATGGAAAAATTGGTCGATGCAAAAATATATGAATGTGAACATTCACTTGTGCATCATGAAGTAGTGAATATATTATGTTAGAAGTTATTTTTGTAAATCATACAAAATGAGTATGAAAAAAGAGAGAATAAAGTGTAAGTGTCTATAGAGAAGGTTGTGTTAACAATTGTGTAAATGAACCCATTATACTGAGAGTAGATGTAGTCAAGAATCTTCCCTTTTTTCTAGTATTGGTATGTGGATTGTTTTTCATTCATGAATATTGATCAAAGGAGAATGATGGTTCTATTGAAAGATCAATTTTTGGACTCTAGACATAGTTGTAAAATGTAACCCTTGCCTTTCTACTTTACCAATATCGATTGTTTCTTTGTTAAGGTCCATTCCTTGAGATTTATGTATGGTAATAGCCCATGTCATGGATAGTTGTATTTATCTACATATGATCACCTAGAGATATGGGCATTATACATATATTTTTGGGATCATCTAGGTTATATAGTGGGCCATTGTAATTATCAAATTGCACTACTACTTATGAAGGTAAATTTGTTGGTTCATAGCCAACTATGTACATATTTTTTGGCAATTCTCCAAGAGACCCATTTACAAGCCATATTTGAATCCACAAGTTTGTTGTTAACATGACTTGTTGGCCTCTACATAGTAGAACCTCTTTTGGAAGTTGTTCAACATCATTGTCAATATTTTATTTTACATGTCTTTGTATTGCAACACTAAGTACAAAAGGAAGATTTAGTAGTTTGAGCATTTTTTTGTTAAGTATCCTCACCTAATCATTTGTAGAAAATAGGTGCATTGATCGGTCAAAATATTTATGTTCATAATTTGATAGATATTTGTTTGTGTGATTCACTACTAATTCCAGCCTTCTTCAGCTAGTTCTACATTACACATGTTTTGCAATGTGTGACAAAAGCCAATCTGAGTTTGAGAGTCACCTTGTTCACAAAAAATGTTTGTAAAGTAAAAATTATAGTGATTTTTTCCCATTGAAATATAGCTTTTGAGTGTGATGCATATATTGGTTTGTTCATAATAGGTAGAAATTGTGCCAAGTCACCTATAAGAATAATACATATACCACCAAATCACATATGTTGCTAGTGGGGTAAAGCTTTGTACAATATTTTGTCTATTTTAATATAAACTCTAGTCCAATAAAGCTCATCTCATTAAAAGGAAGTATTAAACATGCTTCTTGTCTTCATGAAACAAAATGAGTGATTTTCCTTTCAATGGTTGTATTTGTTTTATTGGAATCTTAAGGGTTGAATGTATAGTTCAGGCATGTATGTTCAATGCAATGATCCTTGTAGGTGCACCAACATGGAGGGGGTTATAATTTTTTGATGATAAATGTAGTGTAGAAAAATGTATCCCTCTACATTTTCACACTTGTTCAGGCCCTCCCTACTAAAATTGGGCTTTTTTATGCCTTATTTGGTCCTATTTTACATCAATGAGCCCTATTTAAAGCATCTTTCCAGGGATAATCCTGACACATATCTAATGACCAATCATAATATAATGATTTTGGGTTATGTGTCCCAGATTTAGTGATCTAGGACTCATCCGCCACCTTGGGTGTGTGGGTCCCACCTATGTTTTGGGGCCTCCTCAATATGGCATAGAAGTCAACATTTCTTGAAATTTTTGTCCCAAGCTTAGGTTACTAGGACTCATATGCCCCAACTGGTGTATGAGTTCCACCTTACCTTGGACATATTTTAAATTCAATTCTTGGCAGGATTTTATTCTCTTATATTTGATGTTGGCTTCTAGTGTAATTTTGAGAAATTTAGCATAAACAATTATAAATACAAGGTTATTTCACATAATTTCTCCATAAGATTTTCAAGAGAGCATTCATATAGCATAAATTATGATCAAGAGCAATTCAAAAGAATTCAATAGTTGATTATCAAGCATTTTTGAGCATCAATTCAAGATTCAAGCATCATGTCAAATTCATCATACATCATATGTGTTTTTGAGCTAACATTTATGATGTAGGCTTTCATGATTCAAGCAAGCATTCAAGTCAAGATTCGTAGCATTAAATAATGAGTCAAGATCTACATTCGTGATAACCATTTGAAACAAGTTTGTAGCCTTTTAATCAATGGTTTTGTGAGTTGTAACATCTCATTTGTTCATTCATCATTCCTTCATGTTATTTCATTTCATTTCAAAATTTGATTACCAAAACAACGTTTGACCGAGGCAAACCCTTATCCGCTAATAAAACTACATTTTTTCGCTCCTCTACATATGTAATTTCAAATCTAGGTGTTTTAAGCTTGAAGATCCTTTGAAGACTAAGTCACAAGATTGAAGAAAGTTGTCAAAGTTGTTAAGCAGTTTTCATCTTCATGCAAAGTCACCTACATACCAGAATTTAGAGTTTCAGACTTGGAGATCAGACATTAGAGATGCTATAGAAGATCACTAGAGGATGTTAGGTTTAAGAAAAACCCTAATACTGGGACTAAATCGCCACCTTGGGCATATGAGTCCTAGTATACCACTTATTAGCCATTTTATGTAGATCCTAGTTTACAAGTTGCAAATTCTAGATTCGGCCAAAAACCCTAAACTAGGACTAAATCACCCCAAATGGTGTATGACTCCTAGTGTGCAATAAAATTAAAAAGTTTGATATTCCATACCTTGTTTCAAGCATCTCCAATTTTCTAGGTGCAAACCTCTATTCATTCTCAGTTTGTTATTCTGATTTTGAGTTTCATTTCCTAGGTTTTATAGTTAGATTTGCATGTCACTTGCATTTTCTTCTTTCTAAGCCTTTGCTTACTGGTGAACCTCATTTTGTATTTAATCACACCTAAGGAGACCTTATAACGACCCCTTCTTTCAATTAAACCATTAGATTGATACCTCCAAGGTTTCCTTGGATGAAGTAGAGTGAAATAGGATAGGAGGGATTCCATATTCTTGCCTTTGCCCCCTATTTCCTCCGGTTTAGTGAATTATAGAGTTTTTCTTATACTATGAATCAAATATGATTTTATCGTACTTTTAATTCCTTTTATTATCATATGTAATGATCTTGGTTTAAGGAATAGTGATCGTTAACAATAGTAAGTGCAATTTCTCATTTTTTGAGATAATGGATAAGGTAGACCATTCAAATCAAGTGTGGATTGGTCATTTTTGTTGGGATATTTTGTTTGTGCTTATGCAATTTTCTACAATTTCATGTAAATGTGAGGGTATAGTATGTTTATCTTATTATTTCATATTATCAAAATCATGTTTACCAAGCATTTCAAGGGTATCTAGATTTTCCTGACTAGAAAGGCATGTTTGTAACAACTCCCATTCATGCATCTATATTATATTTCTTGCACTTGTCTCAATATCAATTTCCTCATCCTTTTCTTGGTTAACTTCTATATTAATTGTATGGTAAACATGCTAAAAAAATTATTGATTTATACTCATTTTCTTCCAATTTATAATAGTATAATCTTTAATGAGACCTCTATCTATGAAAATCTCCCAAAAATACTTCTATAAAGGTAGCTCAATCAAAAAAATATTTCAAAATGTTCAAAATACTCATTTGAAATACTATAGAATTAAGGAAATAAATTTACAATTGCTTTATGTTTCATATCTCTCCACTTGCACCATTTGTGAAAGGAAGAAAAAGAGAATGATAATGTAGGTTTAATAAATGTTGTTATTTTCATATCAATAGGTTATTGTATTTAGGACTAGACAGATAGTGTAATGGTAATGTATCTCCATCTATATTTCTTCTAATTTGATGAAATATTCTTTTACGAGTATTTAGTGTTAGAAATGAGTGATTACAAACAAGTGGCAGTTTTTGTAGCATATGGCATGTCTCAAGTGTAGACCTATATTACGTTTGAAAAAATATATGTCATGAATTTTTTATATATTTTTAGGGCATGGTCTATTGGTTTTTGATTTCTACATACCTGTGTGATCACATCAATACAACTCTCATATTTAATTTTTGGCTTAGCTACATACTTGACAATATATTTGAGCAAGATAATTTTTGATACAATGGGCTAACAGTCCATATTAGCTCTCTATATCTAATTTTTCATCATTCTGAGTAGGGGCAAATGTATTTTCTTTATTCATCACATCAAAAGTAAGAGGTAACATGCTGATTCCAAAATTATTTGTATTAGCATGCTACAACTTGATCCTTCGAACGTAGACATGTTTATATAGTACATTTTTTGTTTCTTTGAACATGATTGAAAAGACATTTGTATTCACCAAGTGTATTTTGATAAAATATTTGAGAAATAATAAAAAATGATCATCATGTGCGAATCAATGTTATGTGATGTATCTATCATATGGATTATGAGGATTCCATGCATTGAATTTTTTTTAGAAGATTTTTTTTTCTTGTTCTATATCTACATTGTCTTACTAGTCAATCTTGTCCATGTTTGATGCATTAGCAAGCCAAAAAATTCCATGCATGTGTAAAGAACCCTAACATTTCCATTCATATCTATACCAATAATTTTTTGCAAATCTAGTATCTTCTATAATAATTCTTCATGAAATATTGTGAACCATTAGTGCAAGTATCAGGGTGTGATATGTATGTTATTAATTATGTTTTTCATGTGGGTTTTGTTAGTTTTTGGTCTAGTTGTTATGTCATTTGAAAGAGTCAATGTAAATCTAGGCATTTAGTATTTGTTGCACTGAATGTGAAGAAAAGAGTTGGCAATCCATGTAGTGACCCTCCTGATGACATTTCTATTTCAGCTATTTTGAGATACTATTAGTAGTTAGATGTTTGAGATTATGTCACTTTGATGCTTTATGTCATGGTTTTCATGACCAGTTGTGAAACTTAGTTGATGATACACTTTACCTTATGATGTGATGTTTAATTTCATGAGATGGCATTATTATGATTCTCTATTATATACATGATTCAATACTATGATATGGTTTATGTTAGATGCTATGTTTTATGTTAGTCACTAAAGGAGACGGTTTAGCAGTAGTCATTCGTGAGTGACCTACTACTTCACGATTCGTCTTCACGGTGTGTCTTCATATTTGTACATGTTCATTTGACCGTGCAGTGTGATGCAACTTTCAGGTACAGGCATCGACTCCACCTTCTTGTCAGGTCTGAGCGTGACATGGCCCAATGGAGTTGTTGAAGGGAGATACACTTGTCCTTTGTCATGAACCATCGTTCTGAAAAGAATGAGTATCAGTTGTCACCCTTATTATGATGTTTTCATTTTTCATGTGTTCGTTTTTATCTCATCATGTTGTATTACCATATTTTCATAATGTTTATTTAGATTATTTAATGATTTAATGAAAATAGTAATGTTGATTTGTTTATTAATTGAAATGTTTAAATTTGGAAAAGTTTTTTTTAGATTATGGATGAATTAAAGTGAATTATTAAAATATCTTATTTGCAAAAAGGTTAAATATTTGTAAATTGATTTAATTGTGCAAGTGGATGTTTTCAAAAATTAATCAATCAGTTGTGATTTAGTTGGAAAATATCTTTCTTGATGATTGTTTTGAAAAGCTAACTGATGGTTAATATGCATGCATAATAATAAGTTAATGTGTTTATTTTTTTGTAATTTTAGAAATAGAATATAACATAGGAAAAATCATTCATTATAGACAGAATTGGATTTTTGAAAAAAAAGGATTGTTGTTTCACGAGAAAGTTGTTTTATGTATTCCTTTAGGGTTTTGTGTGAAAAGTTGAAAATTGACCATTGAAGGTTGTATTCATGCTGAGCAAGTTCTATGGATTGTGCTTTTGAGGATTTTGATTCACTATTTCTTGAATCCAGAAAGCGATTCAAGTTTTAGATTTCAAGTTGTTTTGATAGAATCTTGTCAAATTCTTGTTGAAATACTTTGTCTATGATATTTGTGAAAATTGATATTGAGATCTTGCATTCTCCAAAAAGGAAATGAAAACATTATTTTCATTATTTTTGAGTTTTGCATGCAATAAAAATAAAATAAAATAATGGTTATTACTATTTATTCCAAGAGAGATTCTATAGAGAAAATAAGTTTGTTTTTGTGATAGTTCAATAAAATGAATTTACGTTACTCTTGTTGGCTAGATTTGATTAAATGGTTTACTATGAGGTTTCATATACTTGGCATGGAGGTCACCTCTATTCTCTTGTGTTGCTATGTCCCTATCTTCCTGGTTGCAAAATGGATTTTGGGATGGGACGGTTGTTTTATTCTCTTTAGTTCATGTTTTTTTTAATATTCTAGATCTCCATCTATCATGCACTCATGATATTTTTCACCTCTATTCTAAATTTTATGTCAACTAAGTCTATGTTTAACCTATTCCTTATTATGATGTTGGTTGTATCTTATGTCATGCCTATTTTTGGTTGTGTGCCTCTCTCTAATACCATAGTTGTATATTCTTTTTGTAACCCTAGATTAATGATTAAAGGCATATGGTTGGGGTAGCTCATGAGTCAAATTTGTACATAACCAGTCATTTCTTTCTGCCTTCATACTCTTGGTATCATCTCCTTATGTATACAGAATAATGTTTATGAATCTGTTCTTATATTCAAAGTTAAGTTATACCTATTATCGACTGTATTTGCTTCTTCATCATGGCTAGATGTTTCTATCACACTAGATCCCTGTTTTCCATGAACAACATGATTCTCATAGTATAACCGCATATTTTAAGGCGTAAGTTTTAGTTTTGCATGCATATGGGTTTGGTTATTTTACATTTATCCTATTGATTGAGTCACATGCAAAGCATGCTTGATTATGGAATCACCGTCACTGTATGTTTGAGTTTTTACACTCACATTCCTCCACTCCACACCCACACACTTTTACACTGCTATTCACCTTTGAAGAAACCCTTGTGATCATCATTTAACTATGGAACCTTTAGTTACCCACATGTGGTTTTGTATTTTTACCTTGTTGGCCGGTGCAACTTTATGTCTTGTGTTCATCGAGCTCTGCAAAATTGTGCATATTCTTGTTGTGAATGTGTTTAGTATCATTTACTACCACCTCTTTTTATTTTACATGCAAGATTGATTATGCACTACCCTCATGGTTGCTTCATGGACGTCCATGCTTCTCTGAACTTTTCCATAATAGTTAACTATGAATAGTGACTTTTGTTTGTATGTTAACTTTAGTTACCTTCACGTTTGAAATCATGCTTAACTAATAGCCTTTAGCAGCATCGCTTTTCTCCAAGTTGTTGAATGTATTATTGTTTTGGGATGACTGTCTATACACCTCTTGTTCACTATATATGTATACATTATCCCTATCATTTTTAATGAGTATTTGTTACTCTCCCTTTTAGCCGATTTAACTAATTTTAAGATTCTTAATTCTTTAATATTTGTTTTGGGGTGCTCTGGGCATTGTCCTCTTTGAGGAGCAGTTTATTATCTCTAGACTATTTTGGTTGATTGTAAAGGTTGTGTAACATCAGAATAACTTTGTTGATAAGATCTGTAACTAGAACGAACAATTACTAATCCTAATCTAAATCAAAACTAATCTAAAAATCAAACAATAAAGAACGAATATGAAAACATGATAAAAACTAAACAAACTAAATTGATCGCACCGAATATGCATTCATTCCTTCAAATTATCTCCATTGCTCTTCTCCATTTTTCCTTTTTAGTATTCTTTCCCTCAGATTTTTGTGTTTCATGCAAGCATAACCATGTTGAATGTCTAAGAAAAATATCGAAGATTGTTTCTTCTCAAAAATGTATAATGATTTCGGGAGAGGAATAATGATAATGACAGGCCATTTTATAGATTGTGTGTTTTTGAATGATCAGCTCAGATTGAAAGAGAGATCGACAGACGAGATTGATGAATGCCATGTGATGTGAGTTCTGTCAGATAGAATGTGAGTTAGAACATGAGTCAGGAAAGACTAAAAATAGAACAAGATCTCAATCTTTAGTTAAGAATCTTCGAAAATAGAACAAATAGACTTTGAATGTCAAAGACAAAGTCAAAACTTGAAGATGAGGAATTCAAATGCATAATTAAATTAATTAATTAAATAAAAGATATTTAATTAATAGATGCATACATGCATATAAGTTAGAACTAGTTAATCGACTAGTTGTGACAGAGAGTCTTCTTTCAGACATGATCAGCAGTTGAATTTAGAGATAACTGGAGAACTAAAAATAGATCTCAAGTCAAAAGGTGAGTGAATGATTAGATAACTGATTGATAGAGGAACAAATTTGAAAATAAAAGATTTAATTAAATAAATAAAGTTAATTTATTTAATTTGACTTTCGAAAAGGGTGGAATTGAATAATTAAATAATAAATATTTAATTATAGTTGAAAAGTATGATAAAGGGGGTAATTAAATAATAAATTATTTAATTGATAGAGGATTTAATAAGTTAGCGACATAATTAAATAAATATGATTTATTTAATTAATCAAGTTGAATAAAGATTAATAATGACTTAATGAATTAATTAAAAAGGGGTATTTAATTAATAGAGGAAATATGTGTTAGAAAGGGTAATTAAATAATTGCCATTATTTAATCATGACCATGGAGTATAGAAAATTATGTCGAATGTGTACTTGCAGGCCTAGACCAATTTCTAGTATCTACCAGTTGCAGTGTATTTCGATCCATTGTAGTATTTACAAGTGTTAAAAGAGTCTTAAATATGGTTAGTTGTATTGGATGTGCATTGTATTCCTTAATTGTTTTTCGCTTACATGTTTGGGTTCATGAACTTTATTAGTTAACTTGAGTCTCAGTGTAAAACTGTGTATTTTGGGATATAATCGTACACTGTCAACTTAGAAATCAGTTTTTTAGAAGCTAAAATCAAATCATTTGCACTTGGAGGAGATAGAAAAATTTGAGTGTTTGCTCTGAATGACTGACAAAATGGCACCTATTCCGTACACCAAGCATCGAGGATATCGGATCTGGACCTTCAGGAGGCCAGCTGACGCAAGACCACCGGTATGTACCCAAAAATAAACTTGTCAAATTTATTTTTGCATGCATTTTTAGGCATTAGAAAATTAATAATCAAATACAGTGCATCCTAAACGATGCATATGTTGTCATGATCGCCGCATCTGACTGCGAAACAATGCATTTGCAAAAATTTTCCATGGCTAGTTTTGGCTGATTAGGGAATGACCACATGTGGAGCATTATGCATTGCATGTGTAGTTGTGCAACACAAATGCATTAGTAATAAATGCATATGTAGTTGTGAACCGCATATGATTTTGTGAGACGCATATGGTGTGGTTTGGTAGACTGAGGAAAATGCAGCGCATGTGGTGTAGTGAACCACATGTGCATTAGTCGGAAAGGTTGTAAGGTAGATATGCAACGTATATGTAACTTGCACCGCATATGAGACTCTGTGCAACGCATTTGAAAAAATGCACCGCATTTGTGAATATGAGCCACATTTGATTGGTAAAATTTTTGAAAAAAAATTCCAAGGAAAATTTGAAAAATGCTTACACCATGGTTAAATTGTAGGTGATGATAGATCCTATCTACACACGGGAGTCACAACCAGACACATTTAACCTGAGAGACAGGTTGAGCTCTGCAGAGATTCGACGTCTATGGAAGCTAGGCCCATGTCACTATTTGTTGAATCCTGCCATTCAGGCAAATAGGGGGATGCTGACGACACTTTGTGAGCAATGGCATTCAGAGACATCATCGTTTCATTTACCGACTGGGGAGGCCACTGTCACATTGGAGGATGTGTATAGGATTTTGATATTGCCTATTAGAGGTGAACGGGTTATGTACGATACCCAGCGAGGATTGACAGAGTCAGCTCAATTTTACCAAGTGGATGACATCAGTAGGGTCAGGATCGAGCATTATGAGATTAGATGGCCAGTCCTAGTAGACAGATACGATTAGATCGACTGTATCCTATGTACCTTGATCGGGGGTATAGTTCTTCTAGACAGATGAGGACATGGATTTCCAGTAGGATGGGGAGCTATGCTGGTCGACATGTTGGAGAGTGAGACGAGATATGCATGGGGTCCATGTCTCCTTGGGATGTTGTACTTCCATTTTCATGACATCGCTTACAAAGATGCACAGTCATTGAGCTGTGGGATGATACTTTTGATGGTATGGGGTTGGAAGAGGATAGCCGTCTTCCGTCCTCCAGTTACAGTAGAGAGAGAGGAGAGATACCCGTATTACCCATCAAACACCAAACACCGTTTCTCCACTCCATATTACCCACAAGGTAATGGCCAAGCTGAGGCATCTAATAGGACAATTGTTAGAATCCTTAAGAAGACTATCAATGACGTTGGTCATGAATGGCACCTACAACTTAATCCTACCTTATGGGTTTATTGCACAAGAATCCGTACTCCCACTAGCGCCACTCCATATTCCCTCGTATTTTAGTCCGAAGCTATCTTACCTATTGAGGTTGAAATACCTTCTCTACGAGTATCCTTGAAGGGCCATATCAACGATGAAGAATACCGTGTCTCTAGGTTACAACAGCTAGAAATGCTGGATGAGTGAAGACAGAAAGCATTAGATCATTTACAAGCATATCAGAATCATCTTTGTCTTAGTTATAATAGGGAGGTTCTCAATAGACACTTTGACATTGGTGACCTAGTATTAATGGAGAATCCTAAGAACCAAGCTGAAGGAGAGAAAGCAGGTAAGTTTGAGCCTAACTGGTTCGGGCCATACATTGTCACAGAAGCCTTTGGATCAGGAGCATACCAACTCTCTACTCCTGAAGGAGAGCTACTTTTGTCCCCTATCAACAATCTACATCTAAAGAGGTTTTATGCTTAGTCTTTGAGAATCTGTGTCTTACTCTAGAAAAATACAAAAAAATGGTTACCTTGATGAAAACCTGGTAAACAGGCGTCTTTGTAACACCAAAAAAATTGAGACAATAAAAAAATTAAAGAGAAATAAATCTGTCCACTAGTAAAAACCGCTTTAGTGGCGCTATGGATAAGTACCATGGTGAAAACCTGGCAAACAGGCGACATGTGTAGTCAAGCTCGCTCTTTTGTCTACCATCATTCTAATCAGACTTTGTCACCATCACTAATAATAAATGGTTGTCTTGTCCATTCCTTGGAATGATTGACATCTAGCATCCATTCCGTCATATTATCCACTCCATTTTCCAAAAATCTTCCCGACTGGGGGCAAACCCTTGTTCCATGCCCTAACACCTTGTACATAATGTCACACCATCGAAAATGTCTTGTAAAATCCCAAAAACATTAGAAAACATCAAAAAACACAAAAAAATCAAAACATGTCAAAAAATCCCAAAAACAGAGTCAAGTCAATCATGTCATGTCAGTCATGTCTAGTCAATCATGTCAAGTCGGTCATGTTAAGTCACTCGTAGACATAGTCGAACTACATTGCCTCTACAATTGGGACGTAGGCAAGGCCATCAATCGATGTGCCCCCGAGGCATTAGGTCTGTCGGTCTAGGTTTGTCATGTATCACACACATAAAAATCATGATGCTTTGTATATCCAAATTCATTGGTCATTTTGAACTACGAGGTCTTTGTGTGTACAACATAGGCAAGCCTAGTCAATTAATGAGCTCCCGAAACCACACTAGGTCAGTCTAATAGGATTCATTCACAATCACTATCACACAAGTTGCATATCATAGTTTAGGGTATCATCTCATGTCATACATGGTCAACACACACACACAATTTATCAGTCAAAGAATCAAAACAATTCATGCAACAACAAGGAAAAACATCTCAAAGTCATCAAGTCAATATCCAACACATTGTCAAACTGATCAACCTATGTCTTAAACAAGATATGTCTTTCTTGTCAACAAACGTCATCAACTTGTCATAGTCTCATGTGGCTTGTCAGTTCAACATCATCAGACTCCAACGTCTTATACGACACGTGTCTTACTGAAACCAGGCTTTGTCATGCCTTATACAGAAGTCACCAAGTTGAAACCAGACTCAACATCTTATGCAGTATGTATCATTCTCTCACATTACGCTATGTCAAATATCAACATCAAACAATCCCACAAGATCAAGTTTTGGTGAATACATTTATTTGGCTTTATGACTTTATATCTTATTTTGTCTTATCTTTTTATCGATTTGTGCAAGATCCTGTTACTAGCTTTCTCAAGGATGTCCCTTGAAGGATTTAGAGAAGCAACGATGTCTCAAGACTCTTTTTCTTTGGATGCTGTCTGTCAACTATCTTTTTAAAATTGCTATTTGAGTCATGTTACTAGTTTTCTCAAGGATGTCCCATCAAGGATTTAGAGGAGCAATGACGTCTCATGACCCGTCTTTTATTTGTCTGCTATTTGTGGTATGTCTCGACAAAATGACTGGGGCATCTTGTCCTTTGTCTATATTAAGACACTCCTTGTCTTTTATTTTTCACAGGTGGATAACTTTGTACACTATGGTCTATCTCATATCCTAGTGTGTACTATCCATCTATGTCATGTCCCGCCCAATGATGATAACTAGGGCATCTTGTCCTTCATCTATATTAAGACACTCCTTGTCTATGACTGTCTGTTTTTCACAGGTGAATAACTTTGTACACTATGGTCTATCTCATATTATAGTGTGTATTATCCATCTGTCTCATGACCCATCTTTTATTTGTCTGCTGGCTGTGGTTTGTCTTGACAAAATGACTAGGGCATCTTGTCCTTTGTCTATATTAAGAAACTCCTTGTCTACGACTATCTATTTTTCACAAGTGGATAACTTTGTACACTATGGTCTATCTCATATCACAGTGTGTACTATCCATCTGTGTCATGTGTATATTATATTCTCTGCAGCCCTTGTCTTGGATCTCGAGTTTAGGAGTGGATGATGGTGCTTGGAATGGAATGGACTTAGTGAGATGTGATGGGTCAACGTATTGGGATAGAATGGATGATTAACGCGTAATTTTCATGGTGGAAAGTCCCTTAGGCTTGTACAATATTGGAAAGGATCTAGATCACCATCAATAGTGATCTCAGTGCCATTATAGGGGAACTTGAGACATTGATGGTATGTTAAAGGGATGACTCTCATTGCGTGTATCCAAGGTCTACCTAACAACAAGTTGTATTGAAGGGTGAGATCGAATACTTGGAAGCTAGTGTTTAAGATAGCTGGGCCAATTCTGATAGGGAGCATTACAACTCCTTTGAATGACCTTTCTTCATCATCATAAGCCTTAATGACTATACTCTTGGAAGTGTCTACACAGTCTTCTGAGAATCCTAATGCCTTAACCAATTTAAGGGTACACAGGTTCAAACCTGCTCCTCTGTCTACCAAGACTCGTCGGACCTTTTTTTGGTGGAATACGACTTCAAGATGTAAGGGGTCATTATGATTTGACTTTTCAGTTGAGTAGTCCTGTTGAGAAAATGTTGCATGGTGCGAGTTGGTCAAATATCCCACCATTTCTTTGAAATGATTGACATCTAAGTCTGTAGGAATAGTTGTGTTCAGTAGAGCTTTGTCAAGAATGGATCGATGCTGAGGGGATAAGGTCAACAATTCCAAGATAGATATTTGAGCGGGGGTTTTACTCAATTGATCAAGAAGGTTGTACTTGAACTTGGAAGTCTGGGTAGATGGCTCTGAAGAAGGACCAGGAATAGTAATCTTAGTTCTACATGTGTTTACATTACATTATGGATGCTTCTTAATGGTGAAGGTATTGGCATTCTCGTTTGCGGCTCGGAGGTGGTTTATGATCGTTCCTTTACCATAGTCATACTTGGTATTGTTATAGTTGGCAGATGGATTATTCAGGGGTCCTGAACTGGAGGTTTTTCCTTTTGTGTGGTCATGCAATGGGTCCGTGAAGACCTTATGATCACTGTTCTTAGTGTTTTTCTACCCACCAACTTCTATGGTTCCATTTTCAACAAAGTCTTGTATGATGTTCTTGATTTGATGACATTGTTGGAGGTTGTGCCCTTTGGTTCGATGATAGTCACAAAAAGAGTTATCATCCCATCATGAAGGTTTGAACTATCCAGGATCATATTCTCTTGGTTCCAAAGGTTTGATAAGATTATGTTTAATCAACTCCTTGAAAATAGTCTTGATTGGTTGTCCCAAAGGTGTAAATTCACATGTAGTAAATCTCCTTTGTTGTGGTCTTTGGTGTTGTGAATTTTGGACATAGTTAGCTTGTTGATCTGGACTATTCATTATGTCTTGATTGGGATTGTAACCCCTAAGGGTGATAACTGGTCCTGTATGTATGTGTTTAGCATCAACAATGTCATCATTTGTAACATTCTTGCTCCTAGACAAGAACTTATTTCTATCATTTGGCACGTTTTGATGTTGGACAACCTGATTTCTGCTTGGTACCTTCATTTCTCCTTTGTCTATAAGGCCTTTCTCAAGGATGATTCCTTTTTGTACTAAGTCTAAGAATGAAGTACAGAAATGTACCCTTAGATCACTTCACAATTTGGGGTTGATATTCTCTAGGAATATTGTGACCTTTTGTTTTTCCGATATTTCAACTGGACACCTACTAGCTAGACTTCACCATCTTTCGAAGAAAGTTGTGAATTTTTTGCCATCTTCTTGTGTCATGTGGCACAAGGTTACAATTTTTACCTCATTGTCTATGTTAAAGTCGAAATGTTCGATAAAATTCTCAGCTAATTCGCCCCAAGATCGTATACCATATGGTAGTTTAGAGAACCATTCCATTCCTATCCTGACAAGAGCTCATGGAAATAGTCTCATCAAGTATGTCCATGCATGCTATAGAGAACTCTCTAGTATGTTATATAGGATTCTTTCTCCCATTATACTTAGGAAAAATTGGTATATTGTATCCATGGGGAAAAGGTGTCATATAGACTGCTTTATCAAATGGACATGGACATAGGTCTTCTGCTGAGATAGTTCATTTTCTAGACATAGACATGTTGTCCATCTGCTATTGAAGAGCTTGCATTTTGTTTTGAAGGACATTGACTTATGTCAAAGACATGGTGTTCATGTTATTTGGATCAATATAGGTGTTCTGATACGCCATGTTTTGTGATGGGTTATGATTGGGCGAGGGAATATATCCTGTGAAAATGTTCTGATTTAGGATAGGGATATTTCCTATCTGAATGGTCTAAGTTGGTATTAGAATGCTTCCTGTCTGAATTATTTGATTTGGTATAGGGATGCTTCTTGTCTGAATGATTTGGTTTGGTATAGGTATATTCCTGCCAACTTTGGATTTCTTAGTAATCGTGTTGGTGCCAAAGGGACAGGAGGAAGTTGCGCCCACAGTGAATTGTAAACCTTGTGTTATGTTAAAAGGATTTGTGTTTACAATTGATGATGTTTGAGTTGGTATACCTTTTGATATCACTGCGGTTATTTGGGGAATAGAGACAATTGATGTTGTAGTTTGGGATGGTTGGGCTGACTGTGTTTGGAAGGTACAAATATCAAATCCTATAGGTAGTTTAGCACCATCTGCTAGCAATTTTGTAAGATAGCATTGAGGATCATTTAGAAAACATTCATCCATAAAGGATGTGAATTTAGGATCTTGAACTGCTGCATCTATGTCTTCTATGTAAGTCTAACAATGCGTGTCTTTAGTGACATGTTTCTCTAGCAAAGGCTAGTGTGGTCGTTTACTTCCTGACGATTGGTTTTCGAACGGATTGATGAATTATTTGGGGTCTGTCATTGCTTTGTGTTTCTTTTGGGATCTTGTTTTGACCATGAAAAATGTTGCTCAAAATGGGGAATGCAGACTATGTCTAAAACTGATATGACTTATGTCTATGTTTTTCGGATTTTTTTTTGACACTAAATCACGTTGCTAAAATGGTTCTAAAAAGATGTATACTAAAATGATGTGTGACAGGACGGACAATATGCAAAATGCGAGTAGATTATGATGATAAATGAGTCTAAGACGAGTATAACCTACCACCTAATGGAATAAATGCATGCAAAGAATTGTTTTTGACCAAGGAACCTGATGGTATGACAAGGATGGTAACTAAGACCTTTAATATAGCTAAGACGGATATGACACCTAATGATGGTAACTAAGATGTATATGACACCTAATGATGGTAACTAAGACGTATATGACACCTAATGATGCAAAGTTTTGAGAAAAATTTTCAATTTCTAATCCAAGGTTGACCCTAAAAACCTAAAGCAAAAAGTGGCAATGATGTTTCAGACTCAGCTCATGATTTTTGATGTTTTCTGATGACAAGCAAATGTGGTTCACTAGACAGTGGCGGTTCAAGATTTCACAGATGCGTTTTTTGAAAGTGTATGTAATTTTCCTAACAGTTGCGGTTTACTAAGACACATGTAGTTTTAAAAACTTACAGATGCAGTTTATCGAGACACATGCAGTTTTAAAATTGACAGCTATGACTTGCATGCACATATGCGACTCAAGATATGACAGTTGCGACTCATAATATGTAGACTAAAGCGTGAATGTTTTGACAGCCAGATGCATCATTTCCCCTAACAGATGTGACTCTCTATGACACATGCAGTGATTAAACTCACAATTATGACTTTGTTTTCCGACAGTTGAAATTTTCCCAAAAGTTATTGACTGAATTTGGTTGTTTGATCAATATTTTGACAAATACAACAAACAACAAACATAAAAATCAATTTATTTTCAATTTTGCGATGGGAGGACTATTTAAGACTCGAAAACATGTACAACCTAGGCTTTTAGGACAATATTTGTCGAATTCTTACTTGGATTTCTCCAGCTACACATATTTATGGAAAATGACTAGTAGCTTGACCCCACTGGCTCCCCTCCACAACACTCACTTATATGGGGCAGCCAAGCTACTATATCCATGAAACTCCCATGGCATACATTTCATTTCCACACATAAACCGTAAATATGTAAGACGGCTTCACAAGGCTAACCCTACTGCGCCAACAAATAGGTAGGATTTTGGTAACTCTACAACAAGGTGTTTAATAAGGGCATTCCATTCGTGGGACACTATCCAACATCAGCGAGAGTCCATTTATGTCCATCTCATCATAATAGTGCATGTGATTCGTGGGGTTTCCCCAAGAATCCTCTTTTATATACCGGTTGGAAGTTGCTTGGCTTTAGTGTGCTATCGGTCTGAGTCATCTTGGGGTGAGTACTTTTTCCCACCAAGACAGACCCAAGTTTTAGAGTCAGCAACCATTTCTCTTACACCTAGGATTGCATGACTACGCAAGGGGAGAGGATACTTCAGTGTACTGAATTGTAAGGGTTTACAGATATGTGCAAAGCACCAAACAAAGAAGACAGTGGTTCTTTTTAATCCAAATGAAAATTTTCTATCTATCAATTAGAAAATTCATTTTAAGCTCCATGATAATTGTCTATCTACCAAAGAAAACTTGCTAAATAAATAAACATATAGGCATTAGGTCCTGCATTCAAATTTATCAGTAGTTTATGGTCTTCAGCTTTTGTGCTACAGAAAATTGTCTTAGGTTTTTAAATGTCTTCAAAGCTTCATCCTGCAAACACTATGTTATTCCATCTTAACACAACTAACACAAATATTAGCAAAAACCCAAACAAGCTAATAAAAATGAAAAGTGAAAATATGGATGCATGGAAATCGATAAAAAAGTGAAAAAGTGTTACTAGCTAGATGCGGCTTTTGGAGCCACAGATGCGGTTCAACTGTTGACAGGCGGATGCGGTTAGCGAATTTGTTGACAGGCGAATGCAGTTCGTGACTTCACGGATGAGGTTTCCTATGGCAGATACGTCACTATTTTTGACAGATGTGGCTCACAGATACAGATGCGTCGTTTCCCTTAACAAATGCGGTGCATCGTACGAAAAATCTACAAAAACTAGAAAACAACAAACAAAAAAATGGAAAAATGAAAAAAAGATGCGTGGATTTTGAAGCGTGTTCACATCAAGTTCACCAAATGCAACATTAGAATAAATCTGTTGATAAGATCTATAACTAGAACGAACAATTGTTAATCCTAATCTAAATCAAAACTAATCTAAAAATCAAACAATAAAGAACTAATATGAAAACATGATAAAAACTAAACAAACTGAATTGATCTCATTGAATATGCATTCATTCCTTCAAATTATCTCCATTTCTTTTCTCCATTTTTCCTTTTTAGTATTCTTGCCCTTGGATTTCTATGTTTGATGCAAGCGTAACTGTGTTGAATGTCTAAGCAAAATATCGAAGATTGTTTCTTCTAAAAAATGTATAATGATTTCGGGAGAGGAGTAATGATAATGATAGGCCATTTTATAGATTGTCTGTTTTTGATCGATCATCTCAGATTGAAAGAGAGATCGATGAATGAGATTGATGAATGTCATGCGATGTGAGTTCTATCAGATAGAATGTGAGTTAGAACATGAGTCAGGAAAGACTAAAAATAGAACAAGATCTTAATCTTCAGTTAAGAATCTTTGAAAATAGAAGAAATATACTTTGAATGTCAAAGACAAAGTCACAACTCGAAGATGAGGAATTCAAATGCATAATTAAATTAATTAATTAAATAAAATATATTTAATTAATAGATGCATACATGCATATAAGTTAGAACTAGTTAATCGACTAGTTGTGACAGAGAGTCTTTCTGTAGAGATGATCAGCAGTTGAATTCAGAGATAACTGGAGAACTAAAAATAGATCTTGAGTCATAAGGTGAGTGAATGATTAGATATTTGATTGATAGAGGAACACATTCGAAAATAAAATATTTTATTAAATAAATAAAGATAATTTATTTAATTTGACTTTCGAAAAGGGTGGAATTGAATAATTAAATAATAAATATTTAATTATAGTTGAAAAATATGATAAAGGGGGTAATTAAATAATAAATTATTTAATTGATAGAGGATTTAATAAGTTAGCGACATAATTAAATAAATATGATTTATTTAATTAATCAAGTTGAATAAAGATTAATAATGACTTAATGAATTAATTAAAAAGGGGTATTTAATTAATAGAGGAAATGTGTGTTAGAAAGGGTAATTAAATAATTGCTATTATTTAATCATGACCATGGACTATAGAAAATTATGTCGAATGTGTACTCGCAGGCCTAGACCAATTTTCGGTATCTATAAGTTGCAGTGTATTTCAATCCATTGTATTATTTGCAAGTGTTAAAAGAGTCTTAACTATGGTCGGTTGTACTGGATGTGCATTGTATTCCTTAATTTTTTTTCACTTACATGTTTGGGTTTATCAACTTTATTAGTTAACTTGAGTCTCAGCGTAGAACTATGTATTTTGGGATATAATCGTACACTGTCAACTTAGAAATCAGTTTTTTTAGAAGCTCTTATCTTAGCTTTGGCAATCTCACTAAATTTATAGTTTTGATAGATTATAAATGTAAATAAAAACTAATGAATTGTTTTATATAAAGATATTCACATAGGTGTGTAATAAATATTGAGTTTACTATACATAAATATATGCCTATTATTGTTAAAAAGATAATTACTTTAATTTGTATGTAGTAAGCAATAAATTAGAAAATTATCGTAACTAGACAATATGATCAAATTAAAGTGAATAATATAATTGAGTTGAATGAAATTTATTAATAGATTACGATGGAGGAGTATGATTTATTTATTTATTTTTAAATTAAATCAAATATCAAGTTTTACTAAATTATGCTTGTTTTATTGTGATATGATACAATGTATTAGATTTCGAGGAATATGATTTATGATTTTATTTGAGTCCCATGGGGAAATATTTAATTAATTTAGTAAACGATAGTGTTAGTAATTAAGCAAAAGAATTCATATTTTATTTATTTTTATGTAAGAAGAATATCTCGTTTATGCGCATCATTTTGTAATGAATTTTGAGTGTTTTATATACTTGAACTGGTATTTTATTTTCTATTATTTTTTGCATCATTTGTGAAACTAGTATATTGATGTAACTCAGGAATGTGAACGTGGACCTTGGTTCATGTTTAAATTTTATTTGATTTAACCATAGAAATGTTTCAGAGGCTAGGATGGTGATTTGTATTATAAAATGTATGATGCTTGGTTATTGTTGTTTTCTCGTAATGACTTGATTTAGGGACTTAGCCATGCACGGTATTATATCTCATAGGACGTATTCCTTGTTTTGATACCATTATGTTTATGAAGTATATGTTCTTTGTTTATATTACGTACGTCTTGGCTACCCATTGTGTTATATTTGTGAGTAATGTTTATAGGAGGAGTGGTTTCTGAAAGGGGGTGGACCCAGAAGTGGTTGCATGGGTAACCTCTCAGAAATATGTAATACAATGATAACCTTAATAATTCTTAGGGGCTGGGTAGTTAAATTTAACCACATAGATAATATTGCCTCGCCTTGGACTATAACACTTGTTTAGGTTAAAGAAGGTTGAGAAGGCTTGGAATGGCAACTTGAAAACTTCATCTTCTCAAGAAGTGATTCAAGGTCACATAGTTCGAATAGGGGCTGGAAGTCATAAGAGGTTGCCAAGGTAACTCTGGTAGAGGATCAATAACCTAGGAAGGCTATCAAGGGTAACCTACTACATTTATGTGATGACACTCTTGTCCTATTACTCTTGTTAGCTCACTTGTATTGTGAGACGTCTCTGGGAGTATGTCAGTTGTCTTGTAATTATGATGTCATGTGTGTCGAACATGTACTGTGTGATTTTCTTCTTGTTGTTAGTTTGAATTGAGGACCTGTTCTATCTCCTAGCATGGGGAGTAGAATTTCGAGTTCCACACTGTTGGGAGGAATGTGCCACATCTTCCATTGGGTCCCCTACAAGCGATTTTGTTCATGGCATGTTTGTTCTTGGCAGGATCCTAATTGCACATCATTCATAGAGTTGTTCTTCAGGCAAGTTCATGGACATGGTCATCTTATTTTCTTCCTCTTATTCTTCATTATTCACACTCATGATGTTACATGAGGTTTATTTGTATTGATACTTGTAATGTTTTGAGATTTTTCACAATCTCATTATTGTTATGTAAATCTTGATGTAATGTATCTGGACATGACTATTCTCATGAGTTGATATATTTATATTTGCTTCTTGTTGTGTAATTTTTTTTATTTAATTTAGTAGCATAGTTGTGGAACCCTAAAACATTTATGTTATGATCACATGTTGTTGTTAGATGTTTAAAAAAAAATGTATTCAATTTTTGTGTGTCTTTGGCTTAATGTTTCTTGGGTTCCACGATGGGGCATTACAATCCAATTTGGTTGATCATATATTTTTTAGCTCACCATGATACTTATTCTAATATGAGGGTCTTCCTCTTAGAGAATAAGCAATGTGTATTAGTTGTCTAGCCAATTAGGTGTTAAGAAATTATTGTATATGGATATGACTGATATCAATGGTGGTTGGTATGTAATCCTAGGAATTTTTCTTGACAAACACTAAAATTTCTTGGATATAGTGGCGCATCATAAGGTTCAATATAAAATATTAATTTATAGGATGGCTCCCAAATGTAATATCAGGAAATCACATTACATTACAATCGAACTTGTCTGTATTAAGGTTTAAATTTAATTTTAATGCCATTTGGAAAGAGTGTGGGAAGTTCCATATCTAAACATACCCCAGTATTGTAGTTTTTAATTGGAGAAGAATCTAATTGTGGCCACTGAACAATGGTTTCATGTTCATCCATAATTTGCAAAGTTTCTTTAATGATTTCAAATTCATGTTGTTTATTGGGAAGTCTAGCCATAAAGGATGATGATTAAGTTATTGAATTTTTAGTCTGATCCACATCAAGCATAGATTGAGGTCTTGTTCAACCCCAAATTCACTTTTAGCATTAATAGTGTGAACTAGGATTTAAATGTTTGTACTTGTAGAAGGGAATTATGTTAGTGAGTCATCATCTAGATTTTGATGTCTTTATAGTAGGGTTCATGTGAAGTCTTATATTGTAGTGCAACAGACACATGATTTCTACTTATACACAAATCATAATGTTTCTCTTCTATATAAAGTCTACAAACATTAAGACATCCAAGTTTGTAAGTCTATATTTAAGATATTTTCTATCATTTTGATAGCTTGTGGGAATTTAATTGTCTCACCACTATATTTGTGTTGGCCTCCATGAGTGTGAGTCACTTGCACAATAAAAATTACTCATTATATTAACATCTCATTAACTTGGGTTGGATTTTTAAACTCAATTAGTTGTTTCATTGGGTCCATATTGTTAGATGATGAAAATTGATGTTTGTATTTTTAATGAAAACATCTAGTAAAAATTGGATCATTATTTTTTGATTTTGTTGGAAAGAGACACTGCAAAATTCATCTAGTGTTTTCATTGATGGAAAACCTAGTCAGTAATCCCATCCACATCTCAGTAATTTCTTATACCGAAATTCAAAGTGAAGATATGTGTTATCTATTAAAGCTAAAATAGGGCATTCGACAGAGTTGTGTACATTGAATCATATGCAATTCTTTTTTATAATTTTTTATTATGGATCTCAAGGAAGGTCGTTTGATATATGAACTATCTTATATTTGAACCATCGAGGTTCACACTAATTGGTGTGCAAGTTAGAAGATCTGGTTTATTGAATTTTAGTCTAATAGTGTAGAAAGGTCGACTAGATGGGTGTAGCGTGTTGTGGATCTTTGAGGCATAATTTTTTAAGGTGTTTCGTGTTTGAGAAATTTTGTTTTCGATCCTTACTATGTTTTGGTTGACATTGGTTGATTTGCATTGATAATTGTCTATGGATTGGGCTGACAGTTTGTGCACATTTTATTGGACTAACTACCAGCATCTCCCTTCGGGTTCACGATATGGTTTAACCACCTCCCATGGATCTTAACGGGCACTTTTATCAGGAATTGATAGCTTGATCTTTTGGTGCAATGACAAGGACAACAATTGGTATCAGAGCCAGTCATGGGTTCGAACCCCTTAGGTGACACTAAGACGGGGATTGTTGGAATAAATGCTAGCATCTCCCTTCAGATTCGTGACATGGTTTAACCACCTCCTGTGGATCTTAACTGACACTTGTATCAGGAATTGATAGGTAGATATTTTGGTGCAATGGCAAGGCCAACACATTTCATATTTTTTTAAAGTCGACAAGTTGTTGTTCTAATCTCTTGTTATAGATATATATAATCAATTGTTCATATCATTTTGATATATGATAAGAGAGTTAGAAGGAATATAGATCGATTGCTAATAGTTTCTCTTGAGAAAAACAAAGATTGGTGATTTGAATTGAAGCAGATAGAGTTTCAAGAGCATAATCAAATAGAATTTGAAGAATGTAACCAATGTGCTTAATCGAAACTATAATCAGGCATTAGCAAATGCTATCTCATAGGTCATCCACTCCAATTGTCTTATGGATGTGACTATAAGATAGTGAGTCTTATTTTTGATAGAAAGAATTTTGTATTTGAGCAGTGAGCTCTCGACAGTGTGCCTGAATGCATGTGCATTCCAATTTTAAACAGTTATTTTGAGTATACTGAAATTATGGATTAACCTCTACTGTGGTTTTTCCCCTAGCAAGGTTTCCACATAAAAATCCTTTTGTTATGGTATTGTGGTTGATTGCATTATGTTATTGCATATTTCTTTTGGTTCAATTCTATAAGTGGTTTAAAGATCAAATTAATAAAGTTAAATTTTATAGAACATTGGTTCACTCCCCCCTCATTGCTCCTTGATTCCAACAGAATTGGTATGCATGCTAAGGTAGCATTCACTGCATATTATGCAAGTTTCATAGTGCATCTATTCTATTGTGAAATCTTGCAAAATCTATAATGAAATAAATTTTTTCTTTTATTAAGGTCTTGGTTTGATTATGACTATTTTGTGTTGTTTGGTGGGAACTTAGTGATGTTGATTTGGCATAAGGGTCTTCAAGTTGGGATTTTTTATGTCCATGTGTGATACTATTTTAATGGTTTGATTGAATAGTGGTTCTTTTATTAATTACTTGTGGATCGATATATTGGATAGACTATTATTGTATTCATTGTATAAGATGAAAAATACATTGCTTATTTATGGTAGTCATAATAAACTTGAATTCTTTTATAATAATTTTAATTATGTATTTTTCTTTCAATGGAATTAATTAGAGAATTTTTAGGTGTGGGTCTTATTATCTAAAAATGAAATAATGTACCACTATTAATGCTACCAGTAATAAGAATGCATACAAATAGATAATATTAATTACACAATGTAAAAAACATGTGTAAACATGATTATTAAGTAGTATCAAGGAATAAATAGATGAAAGATAGGAGAAATAGAATTTTCATGAGAAAATAAAGTTTTTAAACATGTGTACATGTTGTTGGCCTTGTCATTGCACCAAAATATCGACCTGTTAATGCCCGATACAAGATTTAATTAAGATCCATGAGAGGAGGTTAAACCATGTCACGAACCAGAAGGGAGATGTTGGCGGTAAGTCCAACAATCCCCCTCTTAGCGTCACCCGAGAGATTTGAACCCATGAACATATCTAATACCAATTGTTGGCCTTGTTGTTGCACCAAAATATTGACCTGTTAATTTTTGATACAAGCTTCAATTAAGATCCACGGGAGGCAATTAAACCATCTGGTGAACCCAAAGAGAGATGCTAGCAGTTAGCCCAACACATGTCTCCATGAATTCACAAAGAGTCTAATAGAATGTATAATTTTACTATTATATAATATTATTAAATATACTTTTACATATGGTCAAAACTGGAGAGAGATCTAGGTATTATCAGTATTTCACATATCATGGAGTCCACTCAACAACAAGTTATTTTATTCAAAAAAATCAAAGAGATAAATTTTGTGATGGTTGATTTTAAGTGTCCTAGAATTCCATTTAAATCATATTACAATCTCTTAAAAAAGCTCATTTAATTACTATTTTAAGGTTTAGTTCTACTTCCTAATTGAATTGTAGCATATATAAATCCTTTGCAAAGATCCCAACTATTGTGAGATGATGTCATAACATCCCCCTTAGGGATAACTTTAAGAAACCCCCCCCACCCTCGCTTGGAAAAGGTGTAAAATCCTGTCGAATCTTTCCTATTATTTGATAAAAAAATATTGATTTTCCTCACGAATCTTGTGCATAGTATTAAAAAAATTGTAAAATCCTGGCGAATTTTGATGAATAATTGGTAAAAATAATAATAACAGTGGAAAATCCTAGTGAATAATCACTAAAAATATTAATTACAATGGTGAATCTCTCCTTTAAAATTTTGCATAGTTGGTCGACGTAGTTGCCCCATATATTTTTTTGTTATTTTTAATATTGAAGTAGGGGCCTGAGATCGGCAGCCACCAGTGGGGTCAAGGGGCAGCACCCCTTGAGGGGGTCAAGGGGGAAGAGCCCCCTTGTGGGGTTCGAGGGGGGAATTCCCCCTTGCGGGGTCTGGGGACATCGACCTCGATGCGCTTGTGTTGCAATACAGGTGAGGTTGAGGGGAAATTCCCCCCGCCACCAAGCATAAATTCACTATTAAAAATGCATTGGAGAACACATGGATGAAGTGTTTTTAAAAAATCTCACTTGAAAAGTAAGACTACATGAAACTTGAAAATTTTACCATCGATTAGCTTTTAAATCAAATGGCTGAAAGTTCATTCTATGAGCAAATATCGGTGTGAGTGAACATCAGCAATGGGATACTTGGGGATGTCACGTCAATACAATGATGATGACATATGTCATGATCTATTGACAATAGTTAACTGTGGAGATCAAATAGAGCTTTGATTGGATGTCTTTCTGGGATCTTCGCATGAATATTGTAGATTCCCTTCATGATTCTCCAGAATTACACAAGTGGTGTACCTATGCCTTGGTTGATCCTAGGTGGAGTATGGAAGCCTTATTGGCATGAGTGAAAATCATTAGTGGGACACTTAGGGATGTCGCACCGATACAATGATGATGACATATGTCATGAACTATTGGAAATAGTGAACGGTGGAGATCAAATAGAGCTTTGATCAGACTTCTTTCCAGGAGCTTGGTGTGAATATAGTAGATTCCCTTCTTGATTCTTCGAAATTACACAATATTATTGGCAAATATTATTAATATTTTTAAATTTTACTATATAAAATATTGGCGAATCAATGCCAATGATGCATCGTTTACATGGCAAATTAATCGAGATGAAATTATTTTTTTGTAAAAACCTAGCGATTAGTCTCTGTTTTAGCTTATACTATTGACCATTTTTGGAGCTCCTGATTTCTATTATTCACCAATTGGCAAAGATTCGCTACTAAATTTTTCCAATCCCCATTTTTTGCTTGGGAAAATGTGGACCCCTTTTTTTTTCTTGATTTTTTTTGCTTTGTTTGGTTTGGGAGGAAGTGGTAAAATGTGCATCATTTGGCATTTAAAATACTTGGATTCTAGTTGAATTGGTGGTTTCCCTAAGTTAAAGTGCTTCATAATCATCTATTTTTGAGGCATAGTGAACAAGTAATCTTATAATATGTTGAATTATGAACTCAAGAAAACTTCTCTAGCAAGAAATTTACAATGAAGAATAATTTTCCTCTTTGATCTTTGGAAAATCCTAAAATCAAATTTTGAAAAATTTCTAGAAATCATTCTTCTCCTTTTGACTAGACTAAGATTTCAATTCAAATATTTATTCATATGGGTATGTGGAGGATCATCATGGAAAAATAAGGCCCTTAAGAGGCGATGAAAATTCAGAAAATCAAAGCTAGGCATCTTCATGTAAAACTTTGAATAAGTTATCTATATTATTTAAAAAATATGTAAGAATAGAATCTGTAGTAAATTGAATGTAGCTTCTAAACTACTAGGTTTACTTCAAAAAATCTATTTGGTAAAAAATTGAAATTTCAATGTAGTAGTACTTAAATTTTAGGGAAAAAATAAGAAGTCTTTTTTTGACCACCCTAACCACAATAAAATGATAATATTTTTTTATAATATTTTAGATATAAGTAGAGGACTCATATCCTAATGTGGTGCATATTATTTTGTAAATATTTTCCAAGAAAATAATAATTATGAATTTTTTATTACAAATTTTTAGAAATATAGAAACTTGTATGTTTGACCACCTTTATTGGTCAAAACTTCATGAAATTCAAATTTATTTATTTTAATCTTGTAATGCCCTGCCACAAAAACCCCATAGGACACAATTACAACATCAACATAATATTTTATTTTTTAAAACAAAAATTACAATTAACAACGTTAAAAAATTATACAACTTAAATATAACACATAGTATTAACCTAGTTCCCATGGGGCACATGGTGCACTAATTAAATGAACCCAACAACTAAAACGATAAATGATTCAAACTAAAGCATATGAAAGAAACATGAATAAAACATACTATAAGTATGGCATTCATTCATCAAGAATAAGATATATAATCATAAAGAAAAATAACATATTATTACATTCAACTTCAAAGTTCAGGATTACAAATGTGGAATATATTTCCACAGATACAACACAACATAAAACCAAAGTTACATTACAAGTCCACTTCCCTTATAAAAATGGGAAGGGTACAACATAATAAAAAAGTACAATAATGAGAGAGAATTCTTCAAAGGAACAATATTCTTCATGGGAGCTTTGCGATCATTGCAACTGCATTTTTGCCATGATCACCTCTTGGGGACCCAACGGGTGCATTGCACATTTCCACCCGATTGTGTGAACCTGAAGGAACATCCCCTATGCAAGGAGTCAATAATAAATAACCCTCGGCCACAAATCAAACATCAAGGACTCACATCACATGACTCAAGCCCACGATACAACATGACATCCACAATAATTAAAAAAACTCCAGAGGCGATAATCACAAGGGGATACAAAGGGGCATAGTGGGAGAGTGTCATTGAATGGCCTTACATGGATTAACCAGAGTACCTAGCCCTAGGAGCCACCTCCATCAATGTGGATTAACCATACTACCTAACACTAGGAGTCGCCTCCATCTATTGTTAACCAAACATCTTATCTCAAGGTGTCACCCCATAGGGTGACTCATGCAGAGCCACTTACCTTTTATGGAGATAAGGTAGTGACTTTATTGACCAGGTCTTCCCACTAGTCCTTAGCCTTTTAGAGCACTAATGGCAAGGGTGAGGTGTAAAATTTTAATCTTATCATGTGTTAACTAACCTAACCAACTAGATACATTAATTAGGTTTTCACTTTTTTAAGGAAACTCTTTAAAGACGACCACTTGTACAGTAGCCCTAAGAAGATCCACTCTCCCCTATAGTTACCCTAGCAATCAAAGTCAAATAACGGGTGTACGCCAATCCTCAAGACATAAAGGCATTCTTTATAAAACATAACACACAAGGAATGACCAGCTCATGACTACTCAAAGCATCCCAAAACCCATAACACAAGAGGTACCACCCACAATTTCTCACATGGTATCAAAATAACAAAAAGGTGAAAACATAAAAATACACACACACTTCCCTAGCCTCTGGAGATACATAAATATCTACCCACGAAACCAGATAACTCATTATGCTGAATCAAGTCATACTTTGAAACTATACAACATTCAACCTAAATTAAATATGACATATCAATTACGAATTTTCATTAGTCAAATTCAAGCAAGATTAACCAACTTGTGCAATTAAAACCACACATCATATAACCCTTTATTTTTAATAAATAAGAAGTTAAGGGATAATCACGTAAACTCTAAAATACACTATACAAAGTAATTCACAATAATTGGTAATCACAAAGGCATCACTTCCACATTCTATATCAAAACATTTAAACATGACCATGAAGACATTCACAACTCATAAAACCATAATGCAAAGTGACATAATATTGAATAAGGCATAAATGATGTCTTCTATGGTTAACATAAAATCTATATTGTAAATATGCTTAAGCGATTTAAATTACTTGTATAAAAACATTCTTCTAATTAATCCCTTATCCATTATAAGTATCGCATAAAGATAAACTGAGAGCTAACATATTTCCACCTTATTGGGTTTCACATTAATGTCCTTTACTGATTATGAACGACCCTAAAACAACTTAATACTATAATGAATGAAAATTAGCGTACAACATAACAATTTCCTAGCAATACTAGACGTATATTAGTTGATCTAGAAGAATCTACAACTTAATCAATTATCCTTGTTAATGATAAAATGTAAACTAGACCTTAACTGGCAAGGGGTTTACTTATTAAGGTTCAATTACCTATAAGTCCTAACTATAAGAGTTCATTTCCAATCATTAATGCTCTTGAGAAAATAACTATATTAAATGAAAGTGCATAACAATCATCTTATTATAACTAAGTCAACCATCTTTCCTTAAAAAAATTCAGCAATATGAGCTATCTAATTTTATCTATGATAATAATTTTACTCAAGCAACCTACTAATTAGGAATCAATAAATAGCACTATTTAAATCCCTTACTTAATCATATAATGAAAAGAATAATATACAAGGACTAAATTATTATTGCAATAACCGCCAGGGTAAGTGCACAAAGATGGTTCCCAAAAGGGGGACTTAAGTGGACAACTTTTTTCAGAAATTAGGAAATACTGACCTTGGACGTCAAATTGAGGATACTTACACTCAAAATTTTGAGATGGAACAAAAAGAAGGATTCAAGTGCTCCGAGTCTTCTTTCTAAGCTACTAATTTATTTTAAAAATGGTTGAGATTAAGGGGTTCAAATGAGGGACGTACATAAATTGGTGTTGTTTTCGTTAGAAAAACATAACATAGCAACTCTTGTATGACCATCGTACGGTGAACCTTTTTTTAGCATTTTTATAATCACAACGGTCAGAAGTTAGCTAACAGTATGTAGTTGATGCACAATTTTTTTGATATTTTTTTAATGAATAGTTGATTTTTTACTAATTTGCGAAGTGGACATTTCCTGAAAAAACAAAATTTTGCCCATGCTACCACTACAAATTTTGGAAACTAATTGATTTTTATTTTTATTTTTTTAAAAATTTGTAGAATGGACTCTAGATTCTAAAAATGGAATTTATTTGAAAAATTGATGAACGGTTAATCTATAATGAAAAAAATACCAAACACTGCTTTTTGGCAAAAAAAAAGACATACAGATAAAATAAATTATGGATGAAAGGATTAAAATTTTCAGAAAGTGAAAAAAATTACATCATTGGATAGCTAAGAGAGAACCCAACATTACCCATGTGTTTGATTTTTTCGATATTGAAGCACGTGCAATCCTAACGGTGAGCACAAACTCAATTATGAGAAATATGGTAGATTTTTTAAAAACATGTCTCTGGTCATTGGGAATGCCCTCCAACCCTTTGGGTTGGTATTCCAAGGAAAATATCAAGCTTAAGGCTTGGGAATTCTCAAAGCAATATATAACACGCTCGTGTTATATCTCACTTTTCACATGGTTTTTGCTTCTGCGACAAACATGTCAACTAAGACATAATGAGCACATTATAAAGCGCTCATGTTATGTCTTCCTTTATGTTAAATGGTAATATATTGAATGTATGTACATGTATGATTGTATGTCATGTATGTATGTATCAATGCATATATATTATATGTATGCCTCTATGTATGTTAGATTGTATCTACACATGTATGTATGTATGCTTGTATGGATGTAAGATTATATGTACATATGTATTATGCTTGTATGTATCCATTTATGTATGTCTTTAGATGAAGGGACAATTTAGAGAGAGAGAGTTTAAGAGAGAGGGACCTACCTAGGTAGGGTGAGAGGGGTAGAGGGAGGGAGAGAGAGAGAGAGAGGGGGGGTGGGAGAGAGATAATTGAGGGAGAGGGAGAAAGAGAGAGCGGGGGAGAGAGAGATAGATAGAAAGAGAGAGTTATGTAGGTAGGATTCCAAAGGGAGAGACTTGAGAGTGTGAGGAGCATGAGAGGGAGAGACTTGAGAGATAGGTAGTGAGAGGGAGCGTAAGAGTGATGGAGTGTGAGAGAGAGGGAGTGGGAGAGAGAGGGAGTGTGGGTGAGAGACCTGACAGAGGGAGAGGGTGTGGGAGGGAGTGACCTAATATTGGTAGAGAAAGAGGGGGGTGGAGTGAGAGGGACTTATCTAGGTAGGGTTGGAGGGATAGATAGAGAGAGGGGAGAGAGACAAAGCAAGAGTTACCTAGGTAGGTTTCTAGAGGGAGAGACCTAAGAGAGAGAGGGGGTCAGAGGGAGAGACATGAGAGAGAGGTAGTCGGAGGAGAGAGTGGGATAAAGTTGGAGGGACATAAAGAGAGATGGATAGAGGGAGCGAGAGAGGGTGGTAGGGATTGATTGAAAAAGAGGTACGTAGAAAGAGGGAGATGGTTGATAGAGACAGTTAGAGATGGTAGGAGGGAGGGAAGGAGGGAGAGGTGATATGTATAAATAACGAGAAAGTGATAGAGGTTGAGGGATTAGGGTGGAGGACCTATAGGGTTGATGGTTTCTAGGGTATTAGGGTTTGAGGTTTGAGGGTTGATGGAATAGGGTCGATGGTAGAGGGGATTTGGTTGAGGGTATAGGGTAGAAGGTTTAAGGGTTTGGGGTTGAAGGGTTTGGGATTAAGGGTTTAGGGTTAAGGTCTTACTTGGTTGAAGGTAGAGGGTTTAGGGTATAGGTTTGAGGGTATATGGTTTAAGGATTAGGTTCAGAATCTAATGCAAGGGGTAGGGGGTTTAGGGTCTAAGGATTGAGGGTTGAGGGATTAAGGGTTCAGGGTTGAGAATTTAGGGTTGAGGGTTTAAGGGTTGAGGGTTGAAGATTGAGGGTTGAGCATTGAGGGTCCAATAAATAGGGTAAAGGTTATAGGGGTTGACAGTTTAGGGATTAGGGTAGAGACTTTTCTTGGATTTCACAGTATAAGGGTTGAGGGATTAGGGTTTAGGGTAGAGAGTATTGGGTTGAAGGGTTTATGGTTGAGGGTTGAGGGATTAAGAGGGTATAGGGGTTGAGAGATTAGGGTTTAACGGTTTAAGGGTTGAGGGTTCAGGGTTCAGGGTTCAGGGATTAAGAGAGCATAGGGGTAGAGGGATTAGGGTTGAAGGGTTGAGGGTTGAGCATTGAGGGTTGAGGGATTAATAGAGTATAGGGGTAGAGGAATTAGGGTTGAAGGTTTGAGGGTTAAGCGTTGAGGGATTAAGAGGGTATAGGGGTTCATGGATTAGGGTTTAAGGGTTGAGGGTTGAGGGTTGAGGGTTCAATGATTAAGAGGGTATAGGGGTAGAGGGATTAGGTTTGAAGGGTTGAGGGTTGAGCGTTGGGGGATTGAGAGGGTATAGGTGTTTAGGGATTAGGGTTTAAGGGTTGAGGTTTGAGGGTTCAAGTATTAAGAGGGTATAGGGGAGAGGGTATAGGGATGAAGGGTTGAGGGTTGAGTGTTGATGGATTAAGAGGGTATATGGGTTTAGGGATTAGGGTTTAAGGGTTGAGGGTTTAGGGTTGTGGGATTAAGAGGGTATAGGGGTTAAGGGATTAGGGTTGAAGGGTTGAGGGTTGAGCGTTCAGGGTTGAGGGATTAATGGGGTATAGCGGTAGAGGGATTAGGGTTGAAGGGTTGAGGGTTGAGGGTTGAGGGATTACGAGGGTATAGGGGTTCAGGGATTAGGGTTGAAGGGTTGAAGGTTGAGGGTTGAGGGATTAAGAGGGTATAGGGGTTCAGGGATTAGGGTTTAAGGTTTGAGGGTTGAGGGATTAGGGTTGAAGTGTTGAGGGTTGAGGGTTTAGGGATTAAGAGGCTATAGGGGTTGAGGGTTTAGGGTTGATGGGTTAAGGGTTGAGTGTTGAGGGTTGAGGGATTAATAGGGTATAGGGGTAGAGGTATTAGGGTTGAAGGTTTGAGGTTTGAGGGATCAATAGGGTATAGGGCTAGAGGGATTAGGGTTGAAGGTTTGAGGGTTGAGCATTGAGCATTGAGGGTTGAGGGTTTAAGAGGGTATAGGGGTTCAAGGATTAGGGTTAAAGGGTTGAGGATTGAGGGATTAAGAGGGTATAGGGGTCAAGGGATTAGGGTTTAAGGGTTGAGGGTTTACGGATTAAGAGGGTATAGGGTTTGAGGGATTAGGGTTTAAGGGTTGAGGGTTGAGGGATTAATAGGGTATAGGGTTGAAGCTTTGAGGGTTGAGCGTTGAGGGTTGAGGGATTAATAGGGTATAGGGGTAGAGGGATTAGGGTTTAAGTGTTGAGGGTTGAGGGTTGTGGGATTAATAGGGTATAGGGGTAGAGGGATTATGTTTGAAGGGTTGAGGGTTGACCATTGAGGGTTGAGGGATTAATAAGGTAAGGGGTATAGGGACTAGGGTTGAAGGGTTGAGGTTTGAGTGTTGAGGGTTTAGGGATTGAGAGGGTATAGGGGTTGAGGGATTAGGGTTTAAGGGTTGAGTGTTGAGAGATTAAGAGGGTATAGGGGTTAAGGGATTAGGGTTGAAGGGTTGAGGGTTGAGTGTTGAGGGTTGATCATTGAGGGTTGAGGGATCAATAGGGTTTAGGGGTAGAGGTATTAGGGTTGAAGGGTTGAGGGTTGAGGGTTGAGGGATTAAGAGGGTATAGGGATTCAAGGATTAGGGTTTAAGGGTTGAGGGTTGAGAGTTGAGTGATTGAGAGGGTATAGGGGTTGTGGGATTAGGGTTTAAGGGTTTAGGGTTGAGGGTTGAGAGATTAAGAGGGTATATGGGTTGAGGGATTAGGGTTGAAGGGTTGAGGGTTGAGGGTTGAGGGATTATTATTCTCCCTCCCTCTCTATCTCCCACTCTCCCCTTCTCCCACTCTCTCCCACTCTCTATTTATCCCATTCTCCCACTCTCCCACTCTCTCCCTCCCTCTCTTTATCCTGCTCTCCCCCTCTCTCCCTCCCTCTCTATCTCGCACTCTCTTCGATACTCTATTTCTCCCACTCTCCCCTTCTCCCACTCTCCCACTCTCTCCCTCACTCTCTTTATCCCACGCTCCCCCTCTCTCCCTCCCTCTCTATATCCCACTCTCTCCCACTCTTTCTCCACTCCCCTTACTCTCCCACTCTCCCTCCCTCTCTCTTTCCCCCACTCTCCTCTCTCCCTCCCTCTCTATCTCCACTCTCTCCTCTCTTTCTCCCACTCTACCACTCTCCCCTCTCTCTTTCTCCCTCTCCCCTCTCTACTCTCTATCTCCCACTCTCTCCCATACTCTCTTTCTCCCACTCTCCCCTTCTCCCCTTCTCCCACTCTCTCCCTCCCTATCTCTCTTTATCCCCCTCTCCCTCTCCCTCTCTCTCTCCCTCTTTCTCTCCCACTCCCTCTCCCTAACTCTCTCCCTATTTCTCTCCTGCTCTCTCTTTCTCCCCCTCTCCCTCTCCCTACCTCTCTCCTTCACACACACACACTCACCTCTATCTCCTCTACTATAAGGGTTCAGGGGACATACATAGAATTAGGATAGAGGGTATAGACAAAGAGGGAGAAACCAGATATATTAAGAAAACCATATTTCACATAACGTGCTCATGCTATAATCTAAGCATGTGTTTTACCCCACTAAAAATAGTAAAAAATTCTATATACCCATGATTGCAAGGGCCACAGTCTGCATATTCCCCTGGTTCTGTGTGTGCTCCAACAAAAAGTTGCTTTTTGATGATGTTGTGAATTGTTCAAGCATACTTTTCACATTCCATCACCTTTTCCATGATCTTTCTACCACCTTTGCATGAAATAGAAGAGTTTCCATGTTGAAAGACATATAATATCAATTGAATTTTGAATTCCATTGAAAAATGATATACAATTGAAGTTTGGAGGGGAACAAGCTTTTGAACAAGTCAAATTGTTGTGGAGTTTGAAGAAAGAAGAAGCTCTTAACTAAGGCTACATAATTGGGTTGAACTCCTCCATTTGAAAGTCTGGTTTTTAATGTATGTGAAGTCTTTACACATTTTCTTTCATTCTATTATGTCTTGCTTTCATTTTTGTTTGTCATTATAATTTATAACCTTATGTTGTCATTGTAACTATATTTCCCTTCACAACACATTTGTTTCATATACTCAAATTAGTATTAAGAGTCCCCAATTCCTTAAGGACCTTCAAAACACCTTGAAAATTTTGAAAATAACTGATTACAATCAACTAGATTCCTCAAAACATCAACCAATGATTATGTCATTCACAACTTGTCTTAAATCTTCCATAATGGCACCATTGTTTACAAACACAAACTATAATTCTTAAGACACAACCAAACCATTATTTGCTTAAGAAATCTTTGTTTGAGTTAGTACAACAAAACTAAAACCTTTCAAAAGTTTTCCCTTAAACACAAACTTAGTTCCTTTGTTCATTGTACACATTACTAGTAGCCAAGCATCTGCAGACTGTCACATGTATCTCCCAAACCATGCACACACTTCAGACTATGATACTCATTTTTGATGTAGAGTTAGAGGACCCAAAACCATTCAAGATGTAAAATTTCCTTAAAGCTGAATCTAACAAGATTAAAAAGGCCTAATGGACGAATCCCAACACTCCTCCAAGTGGGACAACAAACAAAAACACTATTTCCCACTTTTCACCCTTGGAATCTAGTAGTAGTGCAAAACTATTTTTGGGCCCTTAACTCCAAAACACTAGGAAAATAAAATAATCATTCTAGCACCCATTTTAGATTTGCAAGACATACCTTAACCCATCACATGACTCCTTTGGGACAACTTTAAGAAAAATGACCTTTTCACTATTTTAGGCCTCAAAGTATGCCAATTTTACAAAGGAACTACCCTTAGATCTTCACACCAGACTTCCAAACCCCAAAAAATTCTTTAATTAGGTCTTAAAATAAGATATTTTCTAGGTCTTAGGACCTTACCCAATCAACTAAGATTCCAATACAAAAACCCCCATTTTTCAATGCAAAGAGGGAGGGTTTATAGAAAATCCTATACCGGGCCTTCCCAGACCATTCCCAAGAATCAAACATCTTCAAAATACCATTTACAAGGTCAAAATTTCATTACATAGACCACTCCTTCAACACTTTTTCAAAATCACTCCTTGGTTCCTCAAATTCTCATGGAAAAGTGCTTGTTTCAGCCTAAGAACCCCATCGTATGTCTTTAGTTTAATTCCAGGGCATGTTAAACAATAAAAGACCCTTATATAACAATTTAAATGCCATCCCACCAAGAAAAAAGTCATAAAAATAGGTGGGATGGTCATTTCATAATTAAATCCTACTCAAACCCTTAACTGGCTTGAAATGAGCAGTTTCAGAAAATTGTCAATTGCTCCCTTCAAACGTATTGTTAAGCCCTCAGAACTGATGCATTAGAGAGTTAAGACATGTGCCTAAAATATTCTATTAGTTTTGTATCAAGGGGAGGTTGTAAAAATCCATACAAGTGCATGAATGTGCAAAAAAAACCAGTGAATTTATGGAAAACAACATTTTTTGATCAAAAAAATGGATTTCAAAATGAAAAATACTCCTCCCTTCGATCCAATGGAGGTTGTTTAAACCTTTTGAAATGAAAAAAAACTCCCCCAAATTCCTATAACTAAAAAAAAACCACCTTTGAAAGCATATAAATTTTTTGTCTATGCTTCCATAGTTTGTACACATTGGTCTATGGTAGGTTAACTTTTGTATGCAATGATTGTAAGTATTATTTAAATGAATCCTGTAATGACATATATTTTTCAATTAACTTGAATGGATACATTTTTTAGGAAGTAATATTCATGTCATTACCATGGTACAAATAAAATTATTCGCCATACCGAAGAAAAAGACAAAGAGGAAACTAATAGATGAAGAGAGTGAAACCTTCAAAGAAAATAAGAGAGTTTGAGTGGTGGCATATCATGAATAGAAGAAATTGGAAACAATTGATGAAAAAAATATGATTGTAGAGGAACCTCAACCTTCAAAAAGAGAATGAGAATTGGTAGCACAACAGGCATGAATGCGAAAGCATTGTCGTAAGATGGATTCAAATACCGTAGTTGGAGACAGACCCTCAATGACAAGTGAATATGAAGGGACACCATTAAGCACAAGGGAATATGGAGGGACACCATATAGCACAAGTGAATATGGAAAAAAACCATCTACTACAAGTGAATATGGAGGGACACCATGTACCACATGTGAATATTGTTGGACACCATCCAACACATCTCAAGTTGAGAGTACATCATCACTCGGAATTGAAGAAGAAGGTATGCCATCATCCCCATGTGAACCTCAAGGTATGTCTTCTTCTCCACCCTCGATCGAAGGTACGCAATCTAGCCCACTTCAATTAAATATTTATGAAATTCCTAATGTTGAGATGTATGTACCTAGGAGAACACCACTTAGAGTTTTACGTAGAAAGCCAAAGTATTTGATTAATATTGATGATGAGATTTTGTAGCACATGGAAGGTAAGATTTCAACATGCACAAGTATAAGATATGTTGATAAGATTTGGAAATGATTCTTTGAAAGGCTAAATGAGATTGCAAGATGTCAACTATTTGTTGAACTGATGCGGGGTGTAAAGTATAGGAACATCATGAAGAATCTTGGGTTGAGAACGTCAAATGCATCAAGTGAAGACACTATTGTGAAGAATCTAATGGATGCTTATGAGAGTGTGGGTAAGACCTCATGCTCAAAGGATAGTAATGTCACTTGACATGTCATTACATCAACTTTGATAATTTTTCAAACAAGGAGAGCTCATCTAATTAAAAAGACTAGTGAACAAATAGGAATTAGTAGAATATTTTTATCAAAAGCCATTCAAAGGCGGCAAAGAATTGAGGGCAATGATTCAAATGAATTATGGGAATTCTCGAGGAGACTGTCATGAAAAGATAAATAAGTTGTCGAAGCCTTGAGAACACTAATTGAATAGTATTATAAGAATAACACAAGGCCATCTCTGAATAAAAGGGATGTGGTAAGAAGGAGAACTGGTAGTCGGAATCGTGAGCCACATCCAAAGCATTTTTTGGATATGCCTCAAACCCAATTTTTTCAAAAATTTGAAAATAATTATCCTCAAATTAGTATTTCTCAAATGTTTTTTGAAATGCTTAAACCTTTTTATGTAAATATAAATCACACATGCACTACTTGTTGTTGTAGACTACATATTGAATTTTCTAACCATTATGATGTTTATCATTCTATATGTTTAGATTTTCATACTAACGATGTTTTGCAAGATTGTGGCATACAAGCCCCACCAAAATATTCAAGAGAGTTCCTATTAAAAAAAATTATGTGAAATAGAGGATGGCCGGATATTATATAAGACAACATGCTTGGATGGTTCATGCAATCATTGTGGTGGCTTCTAGTGTATGCCAGTATGTCAACATATGGAAGCATAGATGAGGTGGTAAAAAACTAGTAGATTTTGGGAAGTATAAAACAATGGCATATGCTACAAAATATGGGTCTCAAGCAAAATGGTGTGAGTTGGTTATTGAGAAGATTCCAGTGTACAAATTTATGACCAGATTTTGTGACAATATACTATCTGAGTATGCAATGTATAGCCATAGAGCCCGATGGTTGGACACTCAATTAAAGCTATGCAAGGACACCTTTCCAGTTGGAAGAATAGTATCTATGGTTGAATTTGTGGAGAACTACACTCTACAACCACAACATGAGGTGTAGTCATAGTATTACAACTCCACACAAGTTTCAATATTTGTGCACACAACATTCATTCATGCATCTGATAGTACACATCAGCAAAGGAAGGTATTGAGAGATTACCACTTTTACTTTAGTGATGAAAACACAAATTCTCTAGAGTTTGTGCAAGGTTGCTTCCAGATGTTCTACAGTGGTTTGGCTTAGAGGGGCATAGAATATGATTGACATATAATATGGTCTGATAACTATGCAACATAGTTCAAGAACTCGTGCATGTTCTACTGGTTGTGCAAGATGCATGTCATTACAGGTGTTCAACATATGTGGAATGTTTGTGAGGTTGGACATGGAAAGGGGGAGCATGCATGAAAAGAGCATTAGCATGAGAAGAGTTAAAGTATAAAGACAGTACAAAGTTGACAAATGCAAAATCAATCATCGAGTTGTGTAATGCTTTGATGGGTCCAGGTAATGAAGGTACCTCTTCAGTTAATAGATTTTTTTGGTTGATGGATGATACTAACATTGCACCATATGAAGGTTGTTGTACAATAATAGGATTGAGTGAGGTACACTCTTTCCTTAGGTCAAATGTAGGTTCATGGGGTATCGATACACGAAAGATGCCATGATTTTATTCTTCATGTACAATGCAAGCCTGGAATGATTGTGAGTCAGGGGAGTGGGTTGACAAATGGTTCACAAGTTATCTTAGCCCACTTCACATGTATCACCCTCTGACGACATTGGAACTGACATAGATGGAAGCATTGGTTTAATTTGACCACGTATAAGATCTAGTTAAACTAGGTGATATATCTACTTGCTTAGTGGTTGAGATTCCATATCGTTATCTTACTCTGTACTATATTCATAATGTTGACAAATTTGAAGAGATTTAATGCACATATCAATGCAGGGCATGTTTATGCAGTTATTGCAGATGAAGACAATGAAGAGGGAACAAACTATTACTTGTGTCATTGTGTTGAGGCCAAAAAGAAATTGGAGGCCTCAGTTATAGATGGAGAAAATATTGAATACCCTACAGGCTCAGTTGTGGTTATTGGAACATGGCTTCGAAGGTACCCACATTCAATTGCTAAACATTGGCTATTTCAGGACTTTGACATGCATCGTAAGATTCTTCATTACTCGAACCTTGTCGTAGCATCCATTGTTCATTTGACCAAATATGGGGGTAGACCTTTGAACAAGACCTTGTGGAAGGTCCGTGAGTTTGACCATGAGGCTATACTTGACACAATAAAGAGTAGAGAAGACCCAGATGGTTCGTTGGATTAATTTGTAAGTATATGCACATTAATTTTTTTGATGACAATGCTATCATGTTATTTTATAGTGATTGGTGTCCCCTTACAAAAAATGCAGATATATGAGCCATCCAAGAGAATGTCAGCCAGAAAAGCAATGCAATAACCTTATTTTGATGATCTTGACAAATCTCAATCAATATTTTAAGCCATTAGAAAAGTGTGTGCAAATCTTGGTGAGGGAATTTCAAGTTATTCATTTAAAGTTAACCTTTTCATGAGCAGGTATGATGTAGACATTATAAGAGCATCTGAAATTTCAACTTACTCTATTCATGAGAGGTGTTGTGTGCAATAGGTATGTTGGAATTCCCAGTGAAGATGTATGACTAGGAGTGACTAATTTTTTAAACCTGCATGCCTATCTGTAAGTGCCTTCCATCTATTTTTATTTCATTTCAATTGTGGATGCTCTTTATTTCTCTTTTACTTTGCGTATTTGTAAGTAAACTACTAAAAATTGATTGATCTCTCGTTGTATCGTTGTAGAAAATGCTAATTTAAGAGCCATCAAAGAGAATCTCAGCCAAAAAAGAAATGCAACATCCTTATTTTGATGATCTTGACAAATCTCAATTTTGATTTCAAGCCATTATAATAGAGTGTGTGAAGCTTAGCGAAGGAATGTCAAGTTACTCAATTGAAGTTTACCTCATAATGAGCACCTATGATGTAGATATTTAAAGAGAATCTTGAATATATGAGCGAAATTGTAAAATATCTATGAGAATGAATTGCTTGAGGCATTGTAATAATACTTACTTACATAATTAGAAACTCTCATATCCGCAATTGTAATAATATTTACTTACATAATGACCAACTCTAAGGAATTGTAATAAGACTTTGTTACATAATGCATTGTTGGGGTAGAAATTATTTGTTAGAAACCAAGATCACCTGCATGCAATCACCTGTCACATGCAAGTGATCTTGGTTTCTAACATGGTCTTAGAGCCTTGACATGCAGCCCCTTCTCAAATTCTAGAGAAAATCATTGCAGAGTTCGTTCCGGATTCCTCGAGGATTTCATGCCTTGAGCTTATCTATGTGGCATTTTGGATCAGATCAGGCATTTCCGTTGGATTTAGAGTGCTGGAAAAAGTTAGGATTGGCTTTTATTTCACAGATTTTAAGTTCGAGGTTTTTTTGGAAGCTTTGGAGGTAGCCTATTTTTCTGAGCATCTTGGACCAGAACGGACACCGCCATCACATTCGTAGCACCCCAAAAACCTAGATCACCCTTCTTTTCATCAATTTTTGTGAAGTTGATCTCGAAGGCAAAAAAAATTTGCCAAAGAGGCCGTATGGCCTCCTTGGCATGCTTCATGAGGCATGGATTTCAAAAAAACTTGATTTAAAAAAAAAAATGCTTTAAAAACGTGTTGCCAGAACAAAAGCTGGTGCCACCGACGTGTCACTTGTCGGCCACCAAGAGTGGCGGCCCCGAGTGGTGTTGCCCCCTTTCACTGCTGACTGGCCTCCTTAGCCCCCGCGGGCCCAGACTTCTGCAGCCAAGGTCATATGGGGGACCGGGCGCTATGTGCCCAGCCCCCGACCGGCCTCCCAGCACCTCCTTCGGTCACATGGATGACCAAGGGCTCCGCCCCATCCCACAGTCCGCCAACCCCTGGTCACGCACACGACCAGATGCTTTTTTTTTTTAAGCCCCTTGGGCTGCCTACAGGCCATATTGGCCATTTTGGAGCACCTTTGACAAAATCAGTATAACTTTTACATACGGTGTCCTTTTTTCACAAACGAGATACCATTGGAAAGCTGATTCTGACACAAATCTAGAGGTCTTTATATGTTTTTATTATTTTTATCTAGTTGTATATTGTAGGTCTTTGAACTCAGAACTTTTTTTTTTCACTCGGTGATCCTTTTTTCGTAATTCTTGTGGCATTGGAAATCTGGTTCAATTCGCTACATTGATATGAGGTCTATTTTAATTTTATTTTTATGCATGTTTAGGAGTTCTCTCCTTTTGCAATCATTGGGTATTGTAATAAATAAACTTATATAAAGTTCCATCAGGGTGGTTTCTTGCATAATAATCTGATTAGAGTGTGCATGGACTTTGATATTCATTGTGTTTTGATGAAAAATATTATGGATTTTAATCTTGTTTCTTAGTTTCTTTTGGCCTTTTTTTTGTCTTAGCTTGACACATATCAGATTCATTTCGGATCCATCTCAGTTTGAGGGACACTAAATTTGTGGTTAATGTTCTTGATTCTTTATAGTAATTGTTCCCATGGAAAATTTTTAGTCTTAGTTTGTGATCGACATCGAGATTCACGGCTTCCAGATTCTATCCTCATCATATCATCTACTATTGCTTTATGGATTCCAGGGTTGTTCGTGTTTGGTGTTTTCGAGTGTTTCATGGCATCGGGTCTGTTGTTGCATTATTATGATTCTCATATGGTTTCTTGTAGACATAATTATATTTCCTTTCTTTATGGATTTCGGTTCTAGTGTTACTCCATAGTTTTCTTCCAGTGCTTCTTTGTAGCAATCATCTCATTGTAGGGGGGGTTTGTCCCACTAGGTTTTCCTTCTTTACCTCATTCTTGCATTTGTATATGGGTACCTGATCAGGCCTTGTTGTAAGGACCCATTCATGCTTTCTTGCATTCATCTAATTTTTAGGTGCATTCCTATTTAGTCTCCCTAAGTTGCACTTATGGGGCGGTGTTAGTGTAATTAATATGTAATTACACTTGCATAACTTTACTTAGGTTTTTCTTAGGTAATAATTAGTTTACTTAATTAATAAGTAAGCTTTATTTAGTTGATTTGTTTTTAGATCAACATTAAGGTTGAATACATTTCTTTTATAAAGCAATTCTCTTATTATAATTTATGAATTCAGAATATTATCAATTTGCACATTTCATGCAAAACTTTTCTCTTTCATTGTTTTTCTCTTATGTGGAAGGTGTTTAGGTTTGCATGCCTGATCTTGGTTTCTAACATTATCATGTACCCAAACCCTCAGATCCACAATTTTTCTCAGGATAAACTCACTCCACCATGCCAAACCAAAACCATTATTTTATGCAATATTTTATCAAACTCTAGGGTCAAACCTCATTTTTCATGCCCTTTTCCATCAAAATCTACAGGGGCATCAACATAAAACCCATAAAAATTATTCTCTTTCACTTAGAAATTTCTTGTGTGATCCTATAGGATCGTGTTGGGCCCCTCTAGAAAAAATTCTCTTGGTTTTTTAAATCTCAAAGTGGTTTTCCCGTGGCGGTAGATTTTCACTTGATGGAAAAAGTGTCAAAATCAAGTTGTGCAAAGCTGCAAAGTGGTGCAACTTTTGTTTTGCAACTTATGTGACCAAGAGGACTATTCCAACATGTCCAAATAGGTATGTTTACACTAGGCATGGTCCTCTTTTGAAGCGAAACACGTGGAATCGCTCCAAACTATGTTCCACCAGATCAGTCCCTTAAGGGTCCAAAGTGCGAAATGGCTTTAAACTTCAACATGCTATTACTTGGATACCATGACACTTAGAAACTTATCATTTGATCCTATAGGATTGCGTTGGGACCCTCTATTAAAAAATCTATCAGTTTTGGCTATCTCATAGTGGTTTTCCCATGGTGGCGAATTTTCACTTGATAGAAAAAGTATTAAATGCAAGTAGTGCAAAGTTGCAAAGTGGGACAACTTTCGTTCTGCAACTTATGTGAACAAGTGGACTATTCCAACACGTCTGAATAGATATTTTTACACTAGGCATGGTCCTTTTTCGCACCGAAACACGTGAAATCGCTCTAAGCTATGTTCCACCAGATCGATCCCTTAAGGGTCCAACATGCAAAATGGCTGAAAACTTCAGCATGCTATTACTCAGATACCATGATTCTTATAAACTTCTCATCTAAAAAAACCTCTCTTGGTTTTGGCTATCTCAGAGTGGTTTTCCCATGGCGGCGGATTTTCACTTGATGGAAAAAACATCAAATACAAGTAGTGCAAAGTTGCAAAGCGGTGAAACTTTCATTCTGCAACTTGTGTGACTAAGTGGACTATTCCAACACATATGAATAGGTATTTTTATGCTAGGAATGGTCCTCTTTCACACTGAAACATGTGGAATCGCTTCGAGCTATGTTCCACCAGATCGATCCCTTTAGGGTCCAAAGTGCAAAATGGCTGCAAACTTCAACATGCTATTCCTCAGATACCGTGATTCTTAGAATCCTCTCATCTAATCCTATAGGATTGCATTGGGCCCCTCTATAAAAACCTCTCTCAGTTTTGGCTATGTCATAGTGGTTTTCCCGTGCGGCGGATTTTCACTTGATGCAAAAAGCATCAAATGCAAGCAGTGCAAAGTTGCAAAGTGGTGCAACTTTTGTTCTGCAACTTGTGTGACCAAGTGGATTGTTCCAAAACATCTGAATAGGTATTTTTACGCTAGGAATGGTCCTCTTTTGCACTGAAACACGTGGAATCACTATGAGCTATATTCCTCCAAATCGATCCCTTAAAGGTCCAAAGTGCAAAATGGATTTAAACATCAACATGCTATTACTTTGATACCTTGACACTTAGAAACTTCTCGTTTGATCCTATAGGATTACATTGGGCCCCTCTATAAAAATTTCTCTAGGTTTTGGCTATCTCAGAGTGGTTTTCCCATAGCAGCGGATTTTCACTTGATTGAAAAAGTGTCAAATTCAAGCTGTGCAAAGTGGTGCAATTTTTGCTTTGCAACTCGTGTAACCAAAATAACTACTCCAACGCGTCCGAATAGGTATTTTTATGCTAGACATGGTATTTTTTTGCACCAAAGTACACAAAATTGCTTCGAACTATGTTCCACCAGATCGATCCCTTAAGGGTCCAAAGTGCAAAATAGTTGCAAACTTCAGCATGCTATTACTCAGACACTGTGATGCTTAGAAACTTCTCGTCTAATCCTATAGGATGATGTTTTATCCCCTCTACAAAAAAATCTCTCGGTTTTGGCTATCTCAGAGTGGTTTTCCCATGGCAGCGGATTTTCACTTGATTGAAAAAGCATCAAATGCAAGCAGTGCAAAGTTGCAAAGTGGTGCAACTTTCATTCTGCAACTTGTGTGACCAAGTAGACTATTCCAACACATATGAATGCGTATTTTTATGCTAGGCATGGTCCTCTTTCGCACTGAAACATGTGGAATCACTCCGAGCTATGCTCCATCGGATCAATCCCTTAAGGGTGTAAAGTGGAAGATGGCTTTAAACTTCAACATGTTATTATTGGGATACCATGACACTTAGAAATTTCTTGTCTAATCCTACAGTATCATGTTCGGACCCTCTACAAAAATCTCTATCAGTTTTGGCTATCTCAGAGTGGTTTTTGTGTGTCTGCGGATTTTCACTTGATGGAAAATGCATCAAATGCAAGCAGTGCAAAGTTGCAAAGTGGTGCAAATTTTGTTTTCCAACTTCTGTTACCAAGTAGACAATTCCAATACATCCGAATAGGTATTTTTATGCTAGTAATGGTCCTCTTTCACATTAAAACATGTGGAATCGCTCTGAGCTATGTTCCACCGGATCGATCCCTTAGGTTGGAGGAGTCTAAAGCTGCAAATTTGTAAGTTACTTAAACCAACAAATTTGAAATGCAACAATTACCTACTTTGAAAGTTGGTTTTTAGTTAGTTGAGGGTGTGGATCAGTTAGAGAAGGGTGTAAAACACTATGTAAAGCCTTGAGAGGATCGAATGGAGGTTTTTGATGAACTTTTGGAGAAGATATAATAAGAATTATTCACACTGTTCTTTATTTTTTAGATTTTTTATACAAACTTGCTGATCCATACCTTGTATGACCTCTAGCTTCCTATACGGTCTGAAGGCTGACATGGATTGAAAGAGGGTTGAGTTTACAAGAACCAATCTCTCATGATAATGAATGGCCCACTTAGCACTCATTTCATCTAGGTGATGCTCATAGAGGTGAGGCACTAGGCCTTCCCAGGAGGTCACCCATCCCAGTACTACTCTAGCTCAAGCTCTTAACCACAAAGTTTTTTCCCCAAGGTTAAGCCCACTTAGCTTGCAACCCCATTTGAAAAACCTTTATCAAGTGTTGTGACTTATGAAACATTCATTATAGAGCCCCTTTAGCTCATCAATTGATAAGTAGGAGGTATTTTCTACAATGTGTCAAATTGTGATATTGCTATCAAGATTCAATTGTGTAGTTTTCGAGTATAAAAGAGAATAAGAAGGGAAGATCAGCGTAATCAATTTGCAGACTTATTTTTATTACTAAATTACATTTGTGGAAATCAGGACAAGTAACCTTCTTGTGGACTTAGGGTTGCAATATTTGATCTACAATATGTTCCACCATTTCTTCAGTAGGATCAAGAACACACATAATGAAGGTGTGTTTGCAGCCATGAAATATTATGGTTTGAACTATCCAGAAGAGTGATGTTTTATCTCGACCAACCATATCTATACTATGGTTTATATAGAAACAAGGATGGGTTCTCTCTTCATAGGCATATACATTATTCCTCGATGTGTTCACACCAGTGTTAGAAGACTTGGACTTTCCTCAGACTTGACAAGCCAATTTTTTACTTGGACCCTGGCTCAGAGCCCATACACGAGAAATAGAAAAACCTATGAAATTCAAATATTTTTAAGTATTTAAAACTTGTTTCATGCACCTTTTAATAAATAAACCTTAAAGACACAATAGCATTATCCAATAGAAATTACTATGATCCCATACACAAACATACATCAATCACATAAGTCCAAGCACAAATTTTAGTTGAAGGAAATAACATATTTATATATATAAATATTTTGATATTGCTATCAGGATTCAAACATGTAGTTTTACAAGTCAATTTCATTGACCCATGATTCATGATTATTGGTTCACAAGAACCCATTTCTCATGATAATGAATGGTTCATAAGGAGGAAGATAAATCTTCATACATTTATTCTATCACAAATGTGATAAGTGCTTGGTTTCATGAAGGTCATGAAGCAACCATTAATGGGGAGTGGATACATGAAGAACCAACAAAGAATGATAATGGCTTCAAACCTACTATAAAGGATATTTTTTTTCGTTTCAATGATGCAAGAGGTTTTTGGTTTGACTACCAAAATGAGCCTATGAAGAATGCATGTGAAGCTCCTTTGAACCTTGAGGATTTTCTTACTCCATCTCAAGGATCATGCATTGAGGATGACATAGATCAATGCTAGGGCTAACCAATTAATAATTATACACATGAATAATTCAAGCATGTACATGTCAATAAGGGAAGTACAAGTACTCAAAAATACGTAACCCTCAAAAAGTATACACATGAATACATAGTATACACAAACTAAAACAAATTATATGCACAAATACAAGGTATACGCATGAAAATGCATAAGCCACAAAGAATACATTCAAATGCATGTAAGTTGTAAAGTATACAGTTGAATACATGTAACTCATATCTATTGAACCATCAATTTAGAGTGCAAATATGGACAAGCATCTATAAAAAATATTTGTATTAACTAAATAGCCATGTAGGCATACATCAATATATGTCGATATAAGTATGAAATATATGTACAAAATAGCCATGTAGGCATACAATGTCAAATATGTCCAATAAAAAATATGTACAAAACTGCCATGTAGGCATACAACAAAGGGCTTTGGAATCAAAATTCATTGCTCTCCATGCTTTGGAAATAAAATCTTTCCCTTTCCTTTTTGATCGGATGGTGATAGGTTTGTCACTCATTTTTGCTATGCTCGAGGAGTGCTCTTGCTGCTCCTCCTAGGGTTTAGTTCATTGTGAAGTTTTAACCATTACAATAAGAAGTAAAGACATGAATATATAGAAATTACATTATAAAAAATGATATATTTGACAAAATAGTCACTTACGGCCATCTCACGATCTCTCTCCACAAGGGAAATATTCTCACATCCATGCTCAGGCATGCTCAAGCCCTGTATAAACCATGCAAATAGAAATTAAACTACGTGAATCAATAATGGTTTGATTTTTTACTAACATCTATAAAAACAAATGTAAATGTAAATTTACTAGTTTTCCTCATACCTCTCCTATCAGAGCCATTGAGGATTGTATAGAAGATATCACACCAATATCCATTTCTCTCATAATATTCAAAGGTGTATCGTCGTGCAACATCTAAAAATAAAACAACAAATTATACAATGTAATCAACAATGTGCATATAAACTACACAAATCTACTAAGTACTTGAAACATTAGCTAAACTCTTTATGGTATTACCTCCGTGTAAGTTTGATTGAATCCACCACCACTGGGAAGTGTTCCATCAAAAAATCCAATATTAGTCTGTTCAACATCCATAATCACATATTAAATTACCATTCGTAAAACAATGCTACTAACATGCAATAAATTTATAATTGTTTACTAGTTACATACCTTAGTGATAGGTGTACTATAGAAATAAGTTGGTGAGGGCTGGTGTATCTAGTATCAACACTGCGACCCTCCAATTTTATTAAAATCATATAACATTTTTAGTTAATCTTACATTTTAAAATTGAAATTTAATAAATTAAATTCAATGAACATGCACTAAATTTTACCTGACTATCAATGCCATATGCCTGATGCAAAATGCTAGTTGCCCTCTCCATCTCCATAGCTACAGACAGATCCTCCATACCAGTCTCTTGACTATCGGTGGGGTCATATGAACAAGTAGCCCCAGAAGATTGACACACATGTGTTCAAAGGCCACCACTCAAAGACTCCCTTGGATGACACTCTGAGTCAATGTGTTGATCACCTACAATGTCTCTACGTTAGCACTTTCCTTTGTGATAGAAGGCATAACAACGTGCTCATGAGGTGGCCTAGCGAGAGCTCGTCTACCTTTCCGCATAGGATCTAGTTGTGCACTAGGTCTATCCTGAGCTAACCCTCCACCTCTCCCTTGGAAATCCCTCATATCAAAATAATTTGGGATCTTGTTCAATATGAACTCACTGTATAGTTTCGTAAGGAAATATTGTGGGACCTCGCAATTGTTTCACGTGGGTAATCGAAGACCATGTACCACCTATCATAAAATTGGTCCCTAATCTATTGGTGGTGGCACCAATGGATTGGAAACCTCTTCGCATTGAGGGAAATATTTTGATTTGTGCATAGGTCGGTGAATAATGAGCACAAATCACCTTTGGTAATTTTTAAATCCTTTACATCCTTGTATGATAGTTTATTTTCATAATAATCCCTAGTGGCCTGCCTCCTATCTTGCCATCTAGTTAATTGCTTGCTAATTGAATCTACTTTTCTTAACATATCTTTTAATCAATTTTATAGGGTCATTATTTCTACGGTTTAACCATTTGGATCACTCAACCTACTGATCAAATCCTTAATTTTCTTTTTGTTTTTCTTAATTTCACTCATTAACTTTTTTGAGTGCCAAGAGGGGGTTGAGTGATTGGTGGAGAAGGTTGATGTTGTGGTTGATTTTGATCTTGAGGATTTGGTTGGTCTTCCTATTGAGGATTTGGTAGGTCCTCCTATTGAGGATTTTGAGGGTTTGCAGGTTGATTTGCATCTCCTAAACATTCAAACACATATATATCAAATTCAACCTAAAACTAAAAAATTCAAAACAAAAACCATAGAATCCTTACCTCTCATAGCTCCTCGTCATCATGGCGTCATCATTGCAAAGAAATATCAATTTTTGGTGAAGAAATTTGTTGAATTCCTCCTCCTAGAACACGAGTATGAAATTGTGGGGGTTTTGGCCGCAGCTGCAAAAAAAAATCAGTCGAAATGCTAATGAAAAATTTCCATTTCTTTTTTTTCTTTTAACAATCAATAACACGAGAATTTTATAACACACTTGTGTTTTCATTTTGTACTTTCCAAGCCTCAAGCTCGGCATAATGAGCCATAATGTGAGTGCATTATAACATGTTCGCGTTATTGATGTACAAATTTCTTTTTGGAGGGTGTCCATAGAATTGCTACCCATTTCCATGCACCCACCTACCTACAACTAAACAATCATTCCTATCAAGGAAATATTAAAATTGTTACAACACTGAAGTTATTTCAATTATTCCATTCACCAAATACTTTCACTAGTCAACTATTAGGTACTATAATACTAACCATTATTCACTGAAATATAAAATGCTAAATAATTCTAAAAGAAAGTATATTGAATAATCAAATAAGAATTTCCCTCATTTAAAATCTAATCCAAAACATAGAGTTCACTAATATTTCAAATTTAATCAATGAAAATAATCAATTTCCTAACATTAAATATCTTTTTAAATTAACTCTACCAAGATTCAAAAATATAAGTTTAATTACTTGCTAAAATCTAAGTTTCAATACTTGTTAATAATCCAATTAAAGAATCAAAATGAAAAATTCTATGATTATTTAAACATAAAAATAAACTTTTAAAATTAAAGACATTAAACTTAATCTATTGAAACCAATTATAAATCAATCATTTATTTTAATTCTTTAACTATAGATGTATTTTCTAGTTTCAAATTTTTTCCCCACACAGATTATTCTAAGATCTGATTTTTAATTCCATTCTCAAACAAATTAATCTACATTCTCAACTTTTCAAGATTGAGAAAATCTACTATTTTTAAAAACAAATCATTTTTGTTTAAACAAAATAATTCAGATTTAATTAAATAATTAATAAATCCAGAATCTAATTAAAATAAATTATCTTTCAACTAAAACTATTTATTTTTCCAAAATACAAATTAATTAAAATGATAGTTTGATTCAGAATTTAAACAATATCAATTTTTTTCATCAATTTATTTTTTCCAAAATAAATCTTACTTCTTCATTTCAATTAAATATTCTTATTTTATGTATATATACTATATGTATACATATATATATACTATATGCATACATATATATATTTAAATACACACATATATATACACATATACATATATGTGTATATTCAAAAATTAAAAAATATTAAATCTTGTGATTACTGCTACAATTAAAAACAGGGTATGTTACTGAGTATTCCATAGAATATATACACATACATATATATCATTGAAAACTACCAAATATTTTAATTTTAAAAAGTGCCAAACTTAATAAAAATTTATATATATATATATGAAACATAAACATAATACAAAAAGAATTGGACATAGCCCAATGCACAAAAACTTTTTTTTCCAAACTGAGAAAATTAGGGAAATACATAAAAATAAAAGAGGATCTCAAACGAGAGGAGATTTAAAGAGTTTTTTAGCTGAGAAGATACAATGGACAGAGGGAACAAGATTTTGATTATTCACAATTAGAATCCAGAATAAAATACAAAGAGGAGGAAAGGAATAAAAGGAGGAAGCTATAGGGTCATGAATATTATAGATAAATTGGATTTCACAAACAATATTTTCAAAAATTCATAGTAAACATATTTTATTTTTAAACTGAAATCCTTTTTCTCTTTTAAACTAAAATTTACAGAGAAACAATTTTATTTTTCCTCACTTTCTTTTTCGAACAAGCACTATTTGGAAATTTAAATTTTCAAAAAGGAAAAGTCAGAAATTGCCATTAATTTCCTCATAGATTTCCCATGCAATTGCCACTTGTGAGAAAATTCTTTTCAAATTTTACAAATTTTTAAAATGGCAAAGTTAGAAATTGCCATTAATTTCTTGACAGATTTCCCATGCAATTGCCACTTGTTAGAAAATTCTTTTCAAATTTCTTATTTCAGAAGAAGCATCTTCCTTAATTAACTAACACCAATTATGCACCATTTTAATATTTAATTTCCTTTTAAATAAAATTGACTTTTTGAAAATAAATAATTAAATAACATTAAACTTAAGCAACATTTCAACTTAGTCATAATTAAATTTAAATATATATTATTAGATTACCATTTGATAATAAAATCAGTCATAGTAATAATTTCCATAACTTTATTTTAAATATTTCATAAATAATGTATCTATTTATTTATTAAATTAAATTACATGATAACTCACATTTCACAATAATAATAAAATGTTAATGTACACAAATATTTTCCAAAAGCATTGATGTTATCAACAACATTGAACAATTAATTAATTAATACTTTTCACCATAGAATAGATTTTAAATTAGAATAATAATACACTAGTCAAAGCCATAAACACAACTTTTGCAACATTATAAAACTTGTGAAATAAATGACTTAAATTAAAACCATAGCCACATGAACAAAGTAGAAAAAAGACATGAACAACCACTGGACCAACCACTAACATAGACGGGGGTACTTTCCTACCAACTCCCTAACCACATCAAACCATTGGGTATGTAGGGTGCGCTCAGACCCGATAATTCGGGTGGATTCAGCACCCAGTACCTGCATTCATTCATAACACCAAACTTCGAAAAACATATACATATGCATATAACTCATAGCCAAACACATTGTGAAAGAGAGTTGCAATGAGGCAGGGCGCTCACAGATGAGTGATGCCACCCCGTCTCCTTCACTCGAATCAAATACAATAATCAAAAACTATGTATCACATCATCAATATAACTCACATAGTAACATCATCATAACATAATTATCTCACAAATAAGTCCAACTATCATAAGAAAATAAACATAACTGTTTGCCACACCAAACACATGGAGGAAAATATGTCTAACAAAGTATACAGTAAGCATCAAACATAATCAGAAACCACATAGAATCAAAACACACACCAAAGAAGTATCAAAAGTATCAGTGACATGAGAGGCACTACAAATCCTATAGTATGTGAAGGATAAAATGTGACACATGTTTTGAAGATTCAAAAAATGTGATACCATTTGAAAGCGATAGATTTTTTTCAATCAGCCTATCCATCAGGACTTTAGTCGTAATTCAAATAGAAAATGAATAATAATTATTTATTAAATTCAAAGTAAAACATAATTTATATTGGTGGAAAGCTAAGAATCTCCTTTAAAAACCCTTTTTCTTTCATCAATTTTGGGTAAAAATAATTTTCCAGTCACATGAGCCATCATATCACTTATTGCCACTTTTTGGCCCCTCATGACCTTGAACATACCCATATAATTATTTTTTTTAATTTGGAAAATGAACAATTTATCATTTTGGAACTCGCACCATCTTTTTCCACATGTTCCAAGTTGGAATGGATAATAGAGAACCTCATTACTTTGATTCTATTTAATAATCAAATGATTCATCTTGAGTTCTCTCTATCTTGATAAATGATTTAGGGTAAGCACATGTAGCTATTTCACACTTTTTTGAATAAAAAAATTTCTAGAAAAATAAATTAATATTATTGGGTGAAATAGGTTCACTCAAAATAACATGACAAATATGTCGCACAAATAGTTTTGGTTGAAGGGGTTTCACCCACAACCATGAAATATATTTTTTTAAATAGAAAAACTAAACGGTGGTTCATTTGTTTACAATATTTCAATTGAATCCATTTTGGATGAGAGGGTTTGGTTTGAAACACTTTGAACAAAAACTATCTATAGTTGTTTAAATTGAAAATAAACCTCAACTCTAGATCTCTCTAGCTAGAGGTTTTTTAGGGAAAGTTTGAGAAATATATTTTTTAGATCTCAGAGTCTAGAACCAAACATATATTGATATTTTTATTATGGTTTAAAAAAATGCAAATTTTTATAATCAAATGCAAGGTTGTTTAAAAATTTATTAAAAATATATATATATATTAAAAAATATGTGATGCACTAGAGAAGAGAATCCTCTCCAAAGGTTTTTTTCAACCATAAAAAATCAAACAAAAGTTCACATCCCATGATATTTTTTGTTGTTTTCATTAAATTAAAATCTTAAAAATTATTAAAAATTGAATATTTATCAATTATTTTAGCATGCACTAAATTTTCAAGTTATCTACATGGAAAACAAACTGAGAAAAAATGGTTTTCACCTTTTTCTTAAATCTCCCATTAACCTCACAATTTTCTAAAATTTTACCTGTACTTTAGATATTTCTCTTAATTTTATAAAAAATATATACAACTAATTTTATTTTATTTTAAATTATTTATATACAATAACATTAATTGTTCTACGTTTCATTAGTTAACATTATTTTAAGGTCTTTTGGTTAAAAAACACCCAAGGATGGAGCTCTCTTCGGGTGGTGGTGCTAGTTTTTAAAAATTTTCCAAGGAGTGAATTTTTGGTGCTTATGCAGTAATTAATGGTGGTGGGTTTTCTAATTGTAAGGGGTGTTAGAAGTTATTTTGGCTAACGGGATTTCTATTGGGTCCTCTCCTTTGGCAGTTATGAAGATGCTTCTGATTTCTTCGATTGTTGTTGATGTTGCTACTTGTAATGTTCATGTGGGGGTGCATAATGTTGTATCTTATAGGGGCCTATCGTTTGGCCATGTACTCAAGATTTTTGTTGGTCATGGTGTTGTTGATGGTCAAATACTTGTTGAAGTATTTTGTGATGGGAATAGTTGGTCAAATATTTTTGGTATGAAGCCTATGGACAAGAGATCCTCTCCCTTGATGGAGTTTATTGCTAACCCATATGTTGGTGAGTATTTTATCTCTATTCCTAATCGTATCATTGAGAAGAGTCTTCAAAATATGGAGTTATCATTGGTTGGAGTTACTTTCAGTGTTCACCTAAATATTGATATGGTGCACAACCTTTCTCTCAATCATTGGTATCTTAAGGGTCAAGTTGAGGTGGCTACCTTGGGAAAATGATTTTTTCTCTTTTTCCTTTACTTGTGAAGAAGAATTGTTGAGAATACTTGTAAGGGGGCCATGGCTAATTGGTAAATCTACTTTGGTACTAAAAAAATGGGAAGTTTTCTTTAATCCAAGATCTTGTTCTTTTGATTGTGTGCCTATTTGGGTGTGTTTTCCTAGGTTCCCTCTGGAATTTTTGGATGAAAATGTTTTCTAAGGGAATCACTAGTGCTTTTGGGTGTTTGTTTTCTATTGATTAAATGACTTTTTCAAGGAAAATATTGGTGTATGCAAAATTTTGTGTGATTGTGGATCAATTTAAAGATTTGCATCCATTGCGCAGATTAAATCTAGGCTAGGATTTTGGAATCAGGCAGTTGAGTTCAAATGTATTCCTTTTGCTTGTTTTCACTGCAAGAACATGGGTCATTAGGCAAAGAAGTGATTGTTGAACCCTAATAAACCTCTTCAAAAGGAATTAGCCCCACAAAGGTAGCTAGTCCTCTCTCTAAATTTTGGAGGGAGTTGTGGAGGAGTTTTGATCAAAATATTGAGGCCTTTGGTTTGGTTGTGATAGTTGTAGCTTTGTCCCTGATGTTGGAGTTGTTGTAGCTATTGGTTTAGATCATTTTTTTTCAGCTCTAGGTGTTAATTCAGATGATAATGATGGATTCTTTGGAATATTTACTAGGGTGGTTGTTGTTGGACCTATGGATGTTGTCTTTGGTCTCATTGTTTTAGGTTGTGTCTCTAGTTTGATTTTTCAATATGTTGGTGATTGCTCAGTAGAGAAGGATCTTGGTTTTGTGGGAAATAGTTTGTGTGATAAGGATACTATGGTATATTTTAAAAATGCACTGGAGGTTGTATATCCTTCCAAGGATAATGTTTCCCCTTTGAAGGAGCTGAATTTTTTTATCTCCTAGGTCCTACCGATTGGGGGAATTGTCATCTCTCAAATTGTAGACTTAAAGTGTGATTTAGGGAACTCTCACATTTCTCCTCTAGAATCCATTATGAATGAGGTTGATGTTGTCAAATTTTTAGTTAATCCCTTTATGGATGAGGTTCTTAACTCTTTTTGTCAAGGACAATAGTTCCTCTTTCTCTTAGGTTGTGGAAGTAGGGGACCCTTGTTCAGCTTCTTCCAAGTCTAGAAATAGGAAAAAACCTATGTCCCCTATGGGAATGGTGACAAGGAACCATATAAGATTATACTATGGTTCTAAGCCAAGAGGAGGAGGTAGACCCTCATTACAATAGGTTATCAAGAGAAGGAAAGAAAACTCAAGATATTGCTAATGGTTCATAAATGACTTTTCTTGATATGTGCTTGAAAAATGGTTGACAAAATCATCAATGACGATCCTTTTTTAGAGCATTGGAGGATTGAATAATCCTCATAAATAGGATCTCCTTTCCAATTTGTGGTAAGATATCATAGATTTGATATCATTATGATTCAGGAGACGAAAATGGGGGTTGAGAACAAACACATGATTAGATCAAAATACAAGTTAGAAGCAACATTCCCCATAAAATTAGATTGAAATATCAAAAAAGGAAAAGAAATGAAGAAAAAAACAATGAAAACAATTAAATCCTATTATAATGAGAAATTTTTTCAATCCCATGGGGGAATTGGTGCCATTTATCTATAGAAAATGGCCCTTTCCCAACTCCTTGATGTGATTTGATGATCTTTGATAATGATTCTTGATTGCTTGATGCAATTTCCCAATAACCTTGATAAAACTATGAAAATTGAATGAAAATGGATGAAGTTGGAAGTGAAATTGAGTATAGTAAGCTTTCATGGATTATAGATGAACAATTCAATAAGAGAAGCCTTATATTTATAGATTTGAAGAATGGAAGATTCAAGGATTTGGATGAATATAGGAAAAAAGACAAACCAATGAGGGAAGACAACTTGTGCACATGTTATTGGAGGAGGAATGAACATATTTGGATGAATGTGCACATAAATGCAATTATATGGAATTTGAAATTAATGAAATGACATGTTTAGAGGGAAGAAGAAATGGAGTTAATGTCACTTGGCTCAAGGAAAGGACATGTAAGAGTCATTAAATGCCTTGTTGGAAGTACTCGTCCCTTTTGGAGGGATTTTTAAATTTGAGGAATGTAGGAGTTGAGAAAATACAACTTCACAAACTCCGAAGATCACCTGTATAAAAATAACCTATCACAAAAGAAGAGATGGAGACAAACAAGCAAGGGTTCTCTGAAAACTGAAAATATATATATCAGAGAGAATGGGATCAATCCTTATAAAAAGGAGATCATGCAAACCCTAATAAAACCCTAATAGGAAAACATTTAATAATTAATATAATTATTAAATGTCACTTTATGCAAACTAATGTGAAATATTAAGACGGGAATAAAGGTAACTTTATTAACACAATTAAGTTAAAACCTTTACTCTAACACGCCCCCTTAAGATGAGCAACAGTGCAACTACAAACAAATGCAAGAAAGAAAAGCTAACTACAATGCAAGAAGACAAACATGGGTCTCGACAACTAGACAAGATCAGGTACCCAACCAAATCTCTGTAAAGAGGAGAAATAGATAAAACCTCGTGGGAAAAAGCTCTACTCCAAAAAGAGATGCATAAATCCAAGAAGAACATAGCTAAAGCAGAAGAAGCTGTAAAAAACTGTCGAAAGATGATTGCTATGGTGCTGAAGAACCTCTGCTGAAGATAGGATGATCAGGAACAAGAAGACAATAATCTACATAAGTTCCCATATGACAATACTCAAATCAGATGGCAAACAAAGGCAAACACCTGGAACGAAGATATAGATGGCACAAGAACCAATAGTCTGAAACACTAATCAACTACGAATGGAAGATCCCTTCCAAGAAAAAACCAAGGAAGAATTAGCACGAACAATATAATAACCCCCCCATAATGCTGAACTGGGAGAGCCTGACAGATCCACTGAAATGATGTGAAACACCCTATAGTGCATGAAGAAGAAGATACAACATCTGAAAGTGCACAAGAAAGCACCTGCAACTAAAAAAGTGGTGTGCAAAATGAAGCACACATGCAGGAGGCTGGAATCATATGGATCCATGGTCATCGTGGAGGGACACTCACCAAACAAAGGTGTGATGGCAAACAAAGGAAAACTACACAACCCCCCATGGTATGGATTCACTGTTGTCATGGAGGGACACTCACTGGACAAAGATGTGATGGAAAAACAAAGGAAAACTACACAACCCCTCATGCCACTTTATAATAATAGTGCAAGTACAAAATATGGCTCAACCTTATGTACAAAATCCTCAAAAATGCATGTACAATAGTGTGACACTTTATCTCAGTGTGTTTACATAAAAGATAGCTTACAAATGATGCTCAAAATGTCCAAAAAGGACAAAGATGGAAATACATGAAGAACAACAAAAAACAAAGCATCCCATGCAAACAAAAAATTTTCAAGAGCAAATATGTCCAGGTAATCCACTAGAGTGTGAAAACATAAATAACTGAATAAAATATACCTAGAGTGAAATATGAAAAAATTACATGGATGAAATTGAAGAGTTCTGAAATACGGTTCCAATGCCGTTGAGATTGCGAAAAATGGAGAAACTGCTCAAACGTTATGAGTTTGGGACTAAAAATAGCTTCTTTGTCTTCAACTAGTTGTAGAATGTACCAATGGAAAAAAGAAGTGATAAGATCCATGCCACTGGAAAGATGAGAAAACAAGCTTTCCGACGATATCCTATTTGCCAAAAAATGATATCGTATGCCCAAGTTACGGCCTCTGGAAGAAATCAGGTTCAAAGAGGAAAAAAGTCAGTGCTGGGTTAAATTTGACAGTCATACGACCGTCGCAGCAAAAACACTGAATTAAATTTGATGGCCAAACGACCATCACCATAAAAGTGCGATAGGACATATACATGAAAAAAAATGTTTTTTTAATAATAAAAAATCAAATAAAAAAAAAACTTTTGATTTTTTTTTTTTTAAATCATAAAAAAAATATAGGTTTTTTTATTTAGAAAAAAACAACAAAAAAATGAGGAAGGCCGGCGGTTGTACTGCCATGGCCACTGTACCTCTGTCGGCAGTACTGATAGTCCGCTGGTCAGCGTACTATGGGCACATAGGCCTGCGTATGCAGGTACCTACGGGTACCCCAGTACTAGGGCCAACACGCCCTTAAATTGCCTTTTTAATTTTTTTTACAATAAAAAAACTGCGGAATGGAGAAAAAAAAAAAAATTCTTTTTTGATGAAAGAAATTAATCCGAAAAATATGCAGAAATTTTTTTTTCGAACAACAAAAAAAATTTACCAGGTAGGCGGACGGCCATACGGTCGTAACAACAAATTTTGAATTTGTCCAAAATGAACAAATGAACAACCGATTTAGGGGTTTTGGACCACTGCGGATGCAATGTAAAGGTCCATTTGAGCTGAAAATGCTTCAAAATTGCAGGTATGCCCTGGATCAAGAAAATAAACCCCAAACCCTTGAGGCTCCAAAAATCTTCAAAACAAGAATAGGAAGCAGTAGGTCATGAGCTCTGATACCATGTAGGATTTGAGAAAATACAACTTCACAAACCCTGAACATCACTTACATGCAAATAACCTATCACAAAAGAAGAGATGGTGATAAACAAGTAAGGGTTCTCTGAAAACTGAAAATGTATATATCAGAGAGAATGAGAGAATGAATTGATATGAAATACAATGGGATCAATCCTTATAAAAAGGAGATCATGCAAACCCTAATAAAACCCTAATAGGAAAAACCCTGATAGAAGCCCTAATAGGAAAACATTTAATAATTAATATAATTATTAAATGTCACTTTATGCAAACTAACGTGAAATCTTAAGAAGGGAATAAAGGTAACTTAATCAACATAATAAAGTTAAAACCTTTACTCTAACAAGGAATATTCCACAAAATATGTCGTTTTGAATGGAAATTGATGAGTTAATAAATCAAATAATTTTATTTTTTTGTGCAAGTTGAAAAATCTAGAGGATTGGAGTGATTAGGATTAGGATTATCACGATTTGATTAATTTAGATAGAAATTAGATGATTTGACAATTTTGACTTAGATTTTAGGATTGAAATAAATGAAAGTTGAGAGGAATAATGATTTTAGATTTAATTAAATAAAGATTTATTTATTTAATTAAAGAGGATGATGTTAGATTAAATCAAATAAAGATTAATTTATTTAATTTAAAGAGATGACTAAAGAGATTTAATTAAATAAAATGAATTATTTAATCAAAAGGAGAGATAGGGTTGGGGTCTTGCCTCGGTTGCCTAAATCTTTCTTGTTGCAAGAGGTTGGTCACGAGGTCTAGTCTCCCCCACCCCTGTGGTACCAGAGGGTGTGTCGCACCAGCGTCATTGGTCACGTTAAAAAATTTACCAGGCGCACTGCAGTTTATAGAGGGTCATGTTACTCGATTCCTATAGTCTAATACAAACAAAAAAAAAACTTGAAAGGAGAGACTATGGGATGAATTAAACAAAATGATTTATTTAATTAATAGAAGAGAATGACTTAATGTGATAAATTTGATTTATTTAATTAAGAGAGGAAATATAATGAATTTAATGAAATAAAGATTATTCAAATTAAACTAATTATTAAAGGGGATGATTTTAGGAAGAAACTACGTTAGTAAGATCACAATCAGGTGTGTAGGATAAATCTGCATATTTTTTGTGTCTACATTTTCCCCCTCTTTGAAGAAATGTACATGTTTCATTGGTTCAAAGAATAAGCCGCCAAGATCAAATTTCAATTTTTTTCTAATTTTTTAAAATACCCTACTGGAAAGAAATATACCAGTAGACTATCAATGTAAATATTTTTCATTTCTAAATTTTCTCCCTCTTTGAAGAAATATACCTATTGCGTTGGTTCAAATAATAAGCTACTAAGATCAAAACTCAAATCTTTTCTGACTTTTTTGGATGCCCCAGTGGAAAGAAGTATACTAGTACACTTCCCCCTTGAGAGATTGAACGAAAATTTTGATTTGAGGATTAATCTCATGAAAAAGAGGTTCAAGATACATGCATTGGTGATGTTTTGGTCAATCGTCATGATACCATGTTAGTGCAGAGAGAAGAAAGAAGAAATGAGATGAAAAAAAGAGGATCCAACAAGTCCATGATCTACGAGACTTTATGAATGATGATGATTTATTGCTTATCAAGAATTGGGATTTTAGGGCGATTTACCTTATGTTTGATAATACACATAGGTACGATGCATCAAGGTATAAATAACCAAGATGGTGCTGTACCTAGTGTGGTGGACTTTGACTCGAGAATCAAATAAGAATACTCCTATTCATAGTTGACATACAAAACCTTATTCTAGGTTATAGTTTAGATATTCAATACATATCAGACCAAAACATAGAAGAGCAAGCCTTCCTATGTGATACAAAAGACATCTAAAACACCTTCCCTACAAACCAAACAAAGCATGTATGATGAAGTTATTTTACAAGAATATCTGACAAGAACAACAGATAAAAGAGAATAATTGTTGCCACATTATTTTATTTCTAAACCATTTTGATTAGGTATCATCAAGAGTTCATTGGAATCAACACAAAATAAGATAAGTCAAAAGGACACAGATAAAGAAAACAAACAAGATAATTTTCATCATACCGCTAGCCAAGATTAAACTATAGTGATACATGATGTTGATGTCCATTGTTGGAAAGATACATTGTAGAATGTATGTTGTGATCAGGTGATTTAGGATTGAATGGATGATAAGCTATTGATATCAAGAGTTTACCAACTTGTTTACTTACTGACCTAGATGTGAGACATTCACAATTAAGCTTTCGCTTTTTATCCTACTAGACGTGCTTCTGACTAACTTACCAAAGGATGAAAATGACGATTGATTTATTATGGATGAGATTATTGCAGGTGAAAGCGAGATGGAAATGGATGGATTTTTTCAAATATTTAGATGTTTTTGATGTTTTCAAAATGTTATGAGGTTGTTTTGGGGATTTTTAGCTCTTCCAAACATTTTGGTATTTTCTGAGATTTTGATGAAGAACCTAACCTAAAGACCTGTCTTAGGGGTGTCAGGAGCTAATCAACAGATTAGACATGCCTATGTTATACACACAAAGACCACGTAGTTTGATTGACACAAACTCGATTTAATGATGAGATAGATGGACAACCAAATTGCCATTTTATTGTGATGAACACATAAAGGACTTACCTAAGGTGTCTCTGGGGATGATAAAAGATCAACCTTACCTACATTCAAGCTCAGAGATGACATAGTTTGGTAAGATGACTCCACTTTTGATTTTTGGATTTTTGAGATATTTTGGGTTTTGATATGTTTTAGATGTTTTTGGATTTTTGCATGATTTTGATTATTTGGATATGGATATGTGATAATATCAATGCTTTGTTTTGGGATTTTGTTGAAAACCAAGCTAGGTTTGATTGATCAAATTGATGGATTGATGATGATAACATTGTTGAACATACACAAAAATGCAAGGATAGTGTTAATCATGATGAGGATTGGGAAGGATATCCCAAGATGATGATGGATTAATTGAATTTGATTGATTAGGATTTTGAACCTTGATTTGGAGAAAAATTGTTTTAATTATTTGATGTGATGTTGAAGTGTAAGCTAGATGTGACTGATATTGATTTTTTGGATCGATGAAAAATAAAGCTTGATAAGGAACATCTTCTCGTCAAAAGTATGCTATGGGCTAGTGATTTATATTTTGTTTCTCACAAATTCTTTGACCAATTTGATTTTATATTTACTGATGTTCAGATCACCACATAAGTTGGAGGATATAGATCAAGATTTATTTCCGAAGAAAGATGTAAATATCTACCTATAGTGTCTAGTAATGTTTGGAAGGCCATGTGTGGATTTTTGGATAAGTGTATGGATGGATGGATATGGATTATCTTGTGATAAGATAAGGATTTAAAATAGATGATGCTCATTTGGATAATGCTTCATGGCTTAGATAATGTTCGATCAGATAGGATCAATTAAAATGACCCATGTCAATATGTTTACCATAAGAAAGTGTAAAGTTGTAATGCCCCGGCACATAACCCTATAGGAAGTTGCAATTAACTACTCAACCACACTAATTTTTTTTTGTTTAAGTACAATTAATATGCAATTTCACTACTCATTGCCAACAACCTCTAAGGTTATGAGACTGAGATTACTTAAAAACCTACAAACAACTTAAATAAATCCATAAAATTTATCTACTCAAGGATTAAGAACACATACATTCCATACAAGATAAATTACATCATCAAAATAATAGATACAATATGATTTCATATACAAAATTTAACAATAAGATTACATCTCTCATTCCCTGAATGAGGTAAATCCAATAAGCATGGCTACATATTACATCTTCCACCTTGATAAAAAATGAGGGGTAATAAATTCAAGATCAACTCAAATGAAAATAAGCATAAAGAGAACTAGATCCCATGAGCTCTCCAACTAGAAATCTCTTCAACATGAACAAGAAGAAAACCCAATAGAGTAAGGTGCACATTACACCCAACCAAGTTGTACCTGAAGGCCCACCTCCCGTGCAAGGAGATAGTAAAAAGGATTCCAAGACAAGACCATCTACCTCTAGACACGGGTTGAATCATACTGACTCATACTGATACAACCGAACACATGAACCATACAACCACAAGTACAACTCTAACATGGTCACATTGCTTCTAGATATAAAACAGATCGAGTATGTTAAGAAAACCATACACATACAATCAAATACCAATTGTTGTCCTAGATAGAGTGTCATCGCACAACTCATCATGGGATATCCTCTGGGAATCTTCATAGGCTCCGACCCCCACTATGGGTTATCTTGGTGGCTTCAACCGAATCTCACCCCCCATACTCACTCATGCAGAATCAAATACGTTTCGTAAAGACAAGATAGACGACCTTGCCATTCTAGGCCTTCCCACTCATCCCAAACCTAAATGAGTACTTGTGTCTATGAGTGAGGCACAATTATCTTGATTAGAAAGAAATAATACCTAATCTCCTGGGTATATTGTTTTAGTTATCACTTGATTAAACCACCTCTGAAGGTTATCTAGTTTACCTCTTTGGGCTCTGGTGCCTAATAGAAGCCACTCTTCTACTTGACAACACACTAAACAAAAAAAATCACCAAGGGTGCCAAAGTGCATACAAACAAGATAAAAAAATCACTCCAACTCTAGGAGGAAAAATATACTGAAAATCACTCTAAATCTCAGAGGCAATGATTTCACATAATCCACTCCTTCCACAGGAGGCACAAAACATTATCATTCATGGAAACCGAGTATTAACACGATACAACTCTACACACTACCCAAGGCAATACAAAGGTTGACTAACATAATACAACCCCCCCCCACCCCCCCCATCCTCTAGGATCCTTTGGAAGACTTACATATTAAAGACACAATTAACCCATTTCCCGAAACATGAACACAGAGGAAAATAATCACATAAAGAAATTGTGAGAAAATAAACTACGTTTGGATATATTAAATCCATTTCCCTTAATAAAATTCTGTATTTTACTATCTCCATAAACCTTCCAGCCATCAACATGCTCTGAAGCCCACCTAGCCAAGCAGTCCGCAAAACGATTCCACTCTCGTGGAATATGAACAAAGGACACAAACTCCAACATAGAACTAACCTGAAGAATCCACTGAACCACCCCCTACTAGCTGCCAGTTAATATCAGTCACCTTTTGGTCATTCACCAAATTAATTAAAATATGAGAGTCCACTTCATAAATAAACTTTCTCCATCTGAGAGAAAGAGCCTTCTCCAGTGCATAAAGAATTGCCAGACCTTCCATATAATTTACAGTTTGATCCCCTTCATGCACTGAAAAAAGAAAGATAACTAACCCCAAAGCATCACTTCCAATTCCTCCAATCCCAGCAGGCCCAAGATTACCCCTAGAAGAGTCATCAGTATTGATCTTCAAAACTCCATTCAGAGGTGATAACCACCTGCCCACCCACTGGATTCTTTGCCTTCCATGCCTATGAAATCTACTACCAATAGAAGAAGAAGGAATTTCTTGTAGGCCTAGTCTTACCACCACCTCAGCATTGCCTTTCTCCAGAGGGAAGACCATCTCACTTTTAGTTGCAACTGATTCCTGAATCATGCCTAAGAGATGCCACCAAAGTTGTTTAACCATCAACATCTCCCACCAGAAGATCCTATAGTTTCGCTCCAACCAAATTTACCAAAGAAGAAAGGTAGGACTAGCATACCTAACATCCTGCAAAAAGGAAGCCATCGAGGGAGGTCTACCCATACTATCCTAGAACTCAATCAAAGAAGAATAATGAACACGGGGCCTCTTCCAGACTCCCCACCAAAAATGCCAAAGCTAAGAAACAAAGGGGCACCGAAAAAATAGGTGTGTAGAATACTCCTCATTTCTGCATAAAACACACATAAAAGGCCCCAGAAATCCACGCTTACGGATGTTATCCTAGGTTAAGCATCTCTTCCAAGCCAAGGTCCACATAAAGTAGTTGAATTTTTTCTAGGAGATCTTGTTCCACACTCTATTCCACCAGTGAACCTCCCGACCATCAAACCTCTGAAACAAAAGGACTTGATAGCCAAAGGTAACAGAAAAAACCCCCTTAGGATTGTAAGGATATCCTCTCCTAGGAGAGAACAAAATCGCCTTTTGCAAAGGATGTTATGAAGCTCAGCGCTCCTTTCCACCAACCCAAAATCTATCCATTCTGAGGGATCCTTCCAATGAGCCACCTAAGTTGACCCCTAAAAGAGAGAGATTTGAAGTCACTAACTCTAGCCCATCTAGCCACAAGAAATATCTAACACAAAGGAACCAAGTCAGGGAACTAAGTGATAAGGGGAGGTTGGCCATCCCAAGAGTTGAACCAAAAGGACATCAAAGCCTCCTCTACAAATCCAAAATAAACTATCCTTGATAAGCTTGGCACCCTTCTGAAGAGTAGACCAAATCACCGAGCCCTTCCCCTCTAAAGGGTACCTAAGGAGATCCTGACGAGGGATAGCCGGGGCATACCTATGGGATAAGATCCTAGCCCAAATTTGGTCCTGCTCCACACACCATCTCTACTACAACTCAATAGACACAACCATCCCCATTAGAGCTGATTGATGAAGACCAAGACCACCATATTGTTTGAGGCTACACACAACATCCCACCTGATGAGGCTCCACTTGGAAGAATTCAAAATTCCAGCCCATAAAAATTGTCTTTCTAGAGCTTCTAGCTCCTTCAGAAAACCCATCAGAGCCACCTACAACATGCATCTATAAGTTGGGAGGGATTGCACCATCGACTTGACAAGTTGAACCCTTCCAACAAAAGATAACCATCTATGGGTCCAATGGTTAACTTTCACCTAAAATTTATCAATAATACCTATAAAATTAGAATAAAGTCTTGTGATAAGATCTGCAGCTAGAACAAACAATTGTTAATCCTAATCTAAATCAAAACTAATCTAAAATCTAACAATAAAGAACAAATATAAAAAAATGATAAAAATTAAACAAACTAAATTGCTCTCACCGAATATGCATTCATCCCTTTGAATTATCTCCATTGCTCTTCTCCATTTTGCCTTTTTAGTATTCTTGCCCTCAAATTTCTATGTTTGAATGCAAGTATAGCTGTATTGAATGTCTAAGAAAAATATCAAAGAATGGTCTCTTCTCAAAAGTGTATAATGATTTCGGGAGAGGAGGAATAATGATTATGACATGTCATTTTATAGATTTTGGATTTTCAAACGATCGGCTCAGATTGAAAGAGAGATCGATGGATGAGATTGATGAATGCCATGCGATGTGAGTTCTGTTAGATAGAACGTGAGTTAGAACATGAGTCAGAAAAGACTGCAGATAGAGACTAAGTTAGAACATGAGTTAGAACACAAGTTTAGGATCTTAATCTCCAAAAATAGAAGAAATAGACTTTGAATGTCAAAGAAAAGTCAGAACTCGAAGATGAGGAATTCGAATGCATAATTAAATTAATTAAATAAATAAAGATATTTAATTAATATATGCATACATGCATATGAGTTAGAACTAGTTAATCGACTAGTTGTGACAGAGAGTCTTCTCGTAGAGATAAACTGGTGTTGAATTTAGAGACAACTAGAGAACTAAAAATAGATCTCAAGTCAGAAGGTAAGTGGACAATTAGATAACTGATTGATAGAGGAATGTGACATAAAAGAAATAAATGTGAATTAAATGTTAATTTAATTCAACATTCAAAGATAAAAGATTTAAATAAATAAATAAAGATAATTTATTTAATTTGACTTTCAAAAAGGGTAGAATTGAATAATTAAATAATAAATATTTAATTATAGTTGAAAAGGGAATTAAATGAATAATTAAATAAAGATATTTAATTATAGTTGAAAAGTATGATAAAGGGGGTAATTAAATAATAAATTATTTAATTATGAAAGAGGATTTAATAAGTTAGCAACATAATTAAATAAATATGATTTATCTAATTAATCAAGTTGAATAAAGATTAATGATGAATTAATGAATTAATTAAAAAAGGGTATTTAATTAATAGAGGAAATATGTGTTAGAAAGGATAATTAAATAATTGACATTATTTAATCATGACCATGGACTATAGAACATTACATCGATCATGTACTCACAGGCCTAGACCAATTTTAGGTATCTACAGTTTGCCCCTCTTTGATACAATGTTGTTACGACACTGTGTCAAAGAAAATGTGCTCTGGTCGTGCCCCAGCATGAAACAGGGTTGGGTATGCCCCCTCGGGAAAATTGACATTTTTTGAAAAATTTCAAAAAAATTAGGAAAAATTCTCGATAAGTCAAAATGATAGTCATAAATGCTATGGAGTTCACGGAATTGAAATCGAAGATGTTTAGGATGAATACGGGTCATTGGAAGTTGAACGGCTAAGCGGCCAATAGAGAAGGGCTGAAGAAATGCCATTTCTAACCCACCTATAAATAGGAATTAGGGCTCAAATGAATTCATTTGCACCTGGAGGAGATAGAAAAACTTGAGTTTTGGCTCTGACTAACTGAGGAAATGGTGCCTATTCTGTACACCAGGCATCGAGGATATCGGATCCGGACCCTCAGGAGGCCAGCCAATGCAAGACCACCCGTATGTACCCAAAAATGAACTTGTGAAATTAATTTTTGCACGCATTTTTAGGCTTTAAAAAATTAATGAGCAAATGCAGTGCGTCGTAAACGACGCATATGTCGTCGTATTCATCGCATTTGACTGTGAAACGACGAATCTGCAAAAAATCGCCAAGGCTAGTTTCGGCTGATTAGGGAATGACTGCATGTGGAGCATAATGCACTGCATGTGTATTTGTACAATGCAAATGCATTAGGGATAGACGCAAGTGTATGCATGAACTGCATATGCACTAGTGAGATGCATATGTTGCAGGTTAATACAAAGGAAAATGCGCCGCATTTGAAATAAATGCACCGCATGTGGTTTTGTGAACCACATGTGCAATAGTTGGAAAGGGTTTGTGGAAATTATTTGATGCATATGTAATGTGCACCACATTTGAGGCTCTATGCAACGCATCTGCGAAAGTGAGCCGCATTTGACTGGTTAAATTGTCAAAAATTTGAAAAAATACTGACATCATGGGTAACTTGCAAGTGGTGATAGATCCTATCTACACATGGGAGTCATGACCAAATAAGTTTTCCTTGAGAGATAGTTTGATCTCTATAGAGATTCAACTTCTATGGAAGCTAGGCCTACGTCACTGTTTGTCGATGCCTGCCATTCGGGCAAACAGGGGGATGCTGACGACACTTTGCGAGCGATGGCATTCAGAGACATCATCATTCCATTTACCAACTGGGGAGGCCAATATCACATTGGAGGATGTGTACAAGATTCTGAGATTGCCTATTAGAGGTGAGCAGGTGATGTATGATACCTAGCGAGGGTTGACTGAGTTGGCATGGTTCTATCAGGTTGATGACATCAGTAGGCTCGGCATTGAGCACTACGAGATTAGATGGCTAGTGTTAGTAGACAGATACAACATGATTGATTGTATCCTATGTACATTGATTAGGGATATTGTGCTTCTGGATAGACGGGGTCATGGCTTTCTAGTGGGATGGGGAGCTATGTTGATTGGTATGTTGGAGAGTGAGATGAGATATGCATGGGGTCCATGTCTACTCAGGATGCTGTATTTTCATTTACATGACATTTCTTATAGAGATGCATAGTCATTGAGTTGTGGGATGACACTGTTGATGATATGGGGTTTTGAGAGGATAGCTGTATTTCGTCCTCCAGTGATAGTAGAACAAGAGGAGAGATACCCATATGTGTTTCGATATACAGGGCATATCACACAAACTCATGTGGGTTACACAGGTTACTGGCGACACGCCTTGGATATTTTTGATCAGTTCACATGGAGACCTTACATGGATTGTGAGGAGTGGGTGGACAAGGATGAACATTTTCCATTCTGTAGACAGACACAGTATCTCATCGGGAGGACTATTTCAAGTGTTCATATTATTGAGCGACATCTGCTCGACAAAGTTCTGAGACAGTTCAGGGAGGTTCAGGATGAGCCTCGGAGTAGAGAAGAGTTTGCTCGGTCACCAAGAGAGGTTCCATGGTGGGGACCCATGATTCCAGTGGCTACAACGGAGATAGAGATACAGGAACTTCAACCAGTACAGTGGGGATGGAGAGGTGGATTAGTAGATCAAGGGACCATGGCTGCTTATGAGGCATGGTGGGCAGTGCATCACCCGATTCCTTATATAGATCCGGATCAGCTAGCACCAGTCGAGAGACGAGGCATAGGGCCTAGAGGACGTTAGAGAGGTGGAGGTGCTAGAGTTGGTAGAGTTGGTGGAGATGACGGCTGAGGCAGAGGTAGAGGCGGGAGACGAGGATGGAGAAGATGGAGAGGATGGAGAGGATGGAGAGGGGGTCAGGCAGGTGGAGATGCACCTATGCAGGAGGCAGTTGTAGTTGATGTATTGAAGATAGATATCGAAGGGAGAGTGGATGTACCAGTTAGGGGTGAGCATGATGCAGTAGAGGTAGTGGTTGAGGAGCGTGTAGAGGTAGATGTGGGAGTAGAGGATGTCACAGAGGATTCTGATGCAGACATGGCCTTAGATCCTTTGGGTGTATTAGCAAGATATGGAGAGGATGATGTAGAGGATGATGTAGAGGATGATGTTGAGGAGGATGTAGAGGAGGAGGCACCGATGGAGGAGCAAGAGAGAGAGCTCAGAGATTGGATAGTGGAGGGGAGATAGGATGAGGATGCTCCTAGAGACAGTGACAGGGAGGCTTTAGAGGAGAGACTCGGACTTATGACTAGAGTTTGAGGTGATGAGACTAGAGAGAGACAGTACCTTCACATAGAGAGACAGTGCCTATGCAAAGAGGGACAGTGCATATACCGAGAGGGACAGTGCATATACTGAGAGGGACAATGCGCATACAAAGAGGGACAGTGCTCTCATGGAGAGAGACCAGGCTATAGCGCAAAGACATGAGATAGAGCAGCAGTTTGCAGAGGTTAGATGCCTTTGCAGTGGGTCCTCATTTGATGGCATGGTACGAGAGTTAGTTAGATCGGTGGAGAGAACCACTTATTACAGGGATTTGTATGAGGCCGCAATGCCAGCAAAGAGATGGGCTCCTATATTTTCAGAGGTGCGTAGTTAGAGTAGAGGTCATAGTCAGAGTCAGATGACACAAAGCACTGATGGGGTGATAGGACCATCGAGGATAGGTCCATATGATAGGCCTTCCACCTCACAGAGGCCACCTTCAGGTCTCTTCCCACCACCATCACCACGTGACAGCAAGGGTAGTGGGACATGATGATAGGGCTTCAGATACTTGTAGACATATGTATTTTTTATCAGAGAGCCTATGAGCTCATGTTTTATGTATGGTGACATTCGGACATTGTACTGTGACACACTATTTTTGAGTGATATATATATGATTTGGTGGCTTTTACATGATATGCAGTTCTATGTTATGGATGATGCTTTATCTCTACATGATTATGTTTCCTAAATGATGTATGTACATGTGTTATGAAAGAATGTTTCTATATGTTTATGAGTTATGCATTGAATGATGAAGTTGTGGATGCCTTATTTTACTTATGATAATGAATGCAATGTTCTACATGATGCTTATATGTGATGGTAATATGGACATGCAATGTTTACATGATGTATGTTATGATGATGCAATGCCTATTATGTCATGATGTGACATGCAATGAAGATGAATGTTACTATCTATATGTTGAAAATGAAATGCAACTATATGAAATGTTTATTTAAATGGATGTAAATGCAAATGACCTAATGTGTTTTTGTTTTTTAGTGTGTCACAGGACTTTATCTTAATGTCAAAGAAGAGAAATATTAGGATGAAAATGACTTCAAAATATTAGTAAGAAATAATTAATGTCGTGATGTGAAATGTAATGTAATGATATAATGATGGTTGATTGATTGAGAAAAAGATATAACCTTTGATATATTGCCAAATACGCTATACTTGCTTTGTTATCATCATTGGGTGGGACATGACACAGATTGATAGTACACACTATGATATGAGATAGACCATAGTGTACAAAGTTATCCACCTATGAAAAATAGACAGTCATAGACAAGGAGTATCTTGACTTAGACTAAGGACATGATGCCCCAGTCGTTTGGTCAAGACAAACCACAAATAGTAGACAAATAAAAGATGGGTCATGAGACATCATTGCTCCTCTAAATCCTTGATAGGAAATCCTTGAGGAAACTAGTAACATGACTCAAAAACCAATGTTAAAAAGACAGTTGATAGAAAATAGCCAAAGAAAAAGAATCCTAAGACGTCGTTGCTTCTCTAAATCCTTCAAGGGACATCCTTGAGAAAGCTAGTAACAGGATCTTGCACAAATCAATAAAAAAATAAGATAAAATAAGATATGAAGTCATAAAGCCAAATAAATGTATTCGCCAAAACTTGATCTTTGTGGGATTGTTTGATTGTTGATGTTTGACATAGCATAATGTGAGAGAATGACACATACCGCATAAGACGTTGAGTCTGGTTTTGACTAGATGACTTCTGTATAAGGCATGACAAAGCCTAGTTTCAGTAAGATACATGTCGTATAAGATGTTGGAGTCTGATGACGTTGAAGTGACAAGCCACATGAGACTATGACAATTTGATGACGTCTGTTGACAAGAAAGACATATCTTGTGTAAGACATAGGTTGATCGCTTTGACAATGTGTTTGATATTAACTTGATGACTTGTTTGAGATGTTTTGCCTTGTTTTTGCATGACTTGTTTGGATTCCTTGACTAATAAAAGTGTGTGCGTAGACAGTGTTTGACATGAAATGATACCTTAAACTATGATATGCAACTTGTGTGATAGTGATTGTGAATGAACCCTATTCGACTGACCTAGTGTGGTCTCAGGAGCTCATCAATTGATTAGCCTTGCCTACGTCGTACACACAGATATCTCGTAGTTCGACATGACCAATGACTTTGAATATACAAAGCGTCATGATTCAATGTGTGTATGATACATGACAAACCTAGACTGATAGACCTAATGCCGCAGGTGCACATCGATTGATGGCCTTGCCTACATCCCAGTCGTAGAGGCAACGTAGTTCGACTATGTCTACGACTGACTTAACATGACTGACTTGACATGATTGACTAGACATGATTGACTTGACACTGTTTTTGGGATTTTCTGACATTTTTTTATTTTTTTGGATTTTTCGAGTTTTCTAATGTTTTTGGGATTTTCAGGACATTTTTGATGGTGTGACTTTATGTACAAAGTGTTAGGGAACAGAACAAGGATTTTCCCCTAGTCGGGAATATGATTTGGAAGATGTAGTGGGTAATGTGATGGAATGGATGTTTAGATGTCAATCGTTCCAAATGATGGATAGGACAACCATTTATTATGAGTGATGGTGAAAAAGTTTGACTAGAATGATGGTAGACGGAAGAGTGAGCTTGACTACACATGGCGCATGTTTTCCAGGTTTTTACTATGGTACTTATCCATAGCACCACCGAAGCGGTTTTCACTAGTGGATGGATTTATTTCTCTTTACTATTTTGATTTTTTCAAAAAAATTTTTTGGTGTTACAAAGATGCCTATTTGCCAGGTTTTCATCAAGGTAACCATTTTTTTCTATTTTTTTAGATTAAGACACAGATTCTCAGAGACTTAAGTGTAGAACCTCTTTAGATGTAGATTGTTGATAGGGGGAAAAAGTGGTTCTCCTTCAGGAGTAGAGAGTTGGTATGCTCCTGATCCAAAGGCTTCTGTGACAATGTACGACCCCAACCAGTTAGGTTCAAACTTTCCTGGTTTCTTGCGTTCAACTTGATTCTTAGGATTCTCCATTAATACCAGGTCACCAATGTCAGAGTGTTTATTGAGAACCTTCCTGTTGTAACTACAACGAAGATGATTTTGATATGCTTGTAAATGATCCAATGCTTTCTATCTTCATTCATCTAGCAATTCTAGCTCTTGTAACCTAGAGACACGGTATTCTTCATCGTCGATATGACCCTTCAGGGATACCCATAGAGAAGGTATTTAAACCTCAATAGGTAAGATATCTTCAGACCCAAATATGAGGGAATATGGAGTGGTTCCAGTGGGAGTACGGATGCTTGTGCAATAAGCCCATAAGGCAAGATTAAGTTGTAGGTGCCAGTCACGACTAGCATCATTGACAGTCTTCTTAAGGATTCTAACAATAGTTTTATTAGGTGCCTCAGCTTGGCCATTACCTTGGGGGTAATATGGGGTGGAGAAATGGTGTTTGATGTGGAATTCTTCACATAAATGGCATACTTCTTGGTTCTTGAATGGGCAGTCATTGTCTATGATTATGGATTGAGGCACACCATACCGACAAATGATATAGTTTAGGATAAACTTAGATATTTGTGTGCTGGTTATGTATGTCATGGGAATAGCTTCGATCCATTTGGTGAAGTATTCGGTAGCGGTGATGATGAATTTGTGGCCATTGGATGATGAAGGGTGTATCTTACCTATGAGATCAAGTTCCCATTGGGCGAAAGGCCATGGTGAAGTAATTGGATGAAGCTCTTGCGCTGGTGCTCTTATCAAGTCTCCATGTATTTGACGTTGTCTACAGTTCTTTACAAAGACTTATGAATCTTTCTCCATAGTAAGCCAATAGTAACCTAATCTCATAATATTATGGGCTAGAGTAGGACCACTCGAATGAGATCAGCATATACCCTCATGTACCGCTCACAAAGTTGTTTGTGCTTCCTCAGCATCAAGACATCTCATTAGGGCATTATCTAGGGTACATCTATACAAGGTTTCTCCGATGATGGTGTACTTAGCTGACTTTCAGATAAAGGTTTGACATTAGTTATTGGACAAGTCTTGAGGTAAGGTTTGGTCAGTGAGGTAATCAAATATGTCTTTATACCAAGGAGACATAGGACCAAAAATGGTACACACTATTGCAATATCAGGGACATCATAAGTAGGGATAAAATTTTGTTCAACCAGAAACTCAAACTTAGGCACATTACTTCTAATATCCAACAAAGAACCTGTGGTTGCCATTGCATCTGCAGCTCTATTCTGGATACGTGGTATTTGTTGAAAAGTCATGTCATTGAAATACTATTCGAAACTATTAGCCATTCTCTTGTAAGGTGCAAGCTTCTCATCCTTAGTCTCGTAATCATCATTCACCTATCGGATTACCAGTTGAGAGTCGCCAAAGACATGTAGACTCTTAATGTTCCATTGAGCTACCATTTTTAAACCTGTCACTAAGGCTTTATATTCTGCTATATTATTGGTAGAAGGGAATGCAATCCTGAATGATTTAGGAATGGTATCACCTTGAGGTGTGACAAATAAGATACCAGCCCTTGAACCACAATTTGTATGTGATCCATCAAAGTACAGTTTCCATTCAGTTTTAATGTCAAGGTTGAAGATAAATTCATCTGGAAAATTTGCTACTAATGGATGATCTGCCTTTATAGGTGCGTCTTCCAGTTGATCTGCAATGACTTGTCCTTTTATTGCCTTCCTTTCGACATACTGAATATCATACTCACTAAGTATCATAACCCATTTAGCCAATTGGCTTGTTAAAGTTGCCTTACTTAGGAGGTATTTAAGTGGATCAATTTTTGCAATCAACATGGTTTGTTGATTGAGCATATAGTGCCTATGTTTTTGGGTAGCAAAGACTACTGCAAGACAGGCATGTTCTATGTTGCTGTAATTGAATTCATAGCCCACTAAGGTTCGACTGATATAATAAACCGCTCTCTCGTGACCTTGATCATCATTTTGTGCGAGAAGAGCCCCTAATGCCGACTGAGTTGCTAAGATGTAAAGTATCAATGGTTTCCCCTCTGTAGGTGGCATTAGGACTAGTGGAGTAAGTAAATAGTCCTTGATTTGTTGGAAGGCCTCTTGAAATTTAGGTGTCCACACAAATGGCACTCCTTTTTTGAGTAAATGCTGAAATGGATGTATTTTATCTACCAGTTGTACTATGAAACGCCTAATGGTCTATAATCTCCCCTGTAGGGTTCTAAGTTGACCAATGCTAGTTAGAGGAGGAATTTCTATGATTGCTCTTACCTTTTCTGGATCTACTTCAATGCCTCTGCGAGAGATGATATACCCTAACAGCTTCCTTGATTTGACTCCAAAGACACACTTCTTCGGATTTAGCCTGAAATTGTAGTTTTCTAGCCTCTGGAATATCTTATCTAAGACTTTCAAATGATCTTCCCCTGTTTTTGATTTGGCTATTATATCATCTACATAATCTTCCATGAATGTATGTACAAAGTCATGAAAAATCATGGTCATTGCTCATTGGTAAGTGGCTCCTGCATTCTTAAGGCCAAATGGCATAACATTCCAATAGTATGTGCCCCATGGACATGTGAAAGCTGTCTTATGTTGATCTTCAGGTGCTATCTTTATCTAGTTGTATCCAGAGAAACTGTCCATGAGGGATAGCATCTCATATCCTACAGTAAGGTCTACTATCATGTCGATATTTGGCAACGGGAAGTCATCTTTAGGACATGCCTTGTTGATGTCTCTAAAGTTAGTGAAAATACGAATGCCCCCAATTGGCTTAGTCACTGGTACAAGATTCAATATCCAATCTGCATAGTCTATTGTCCTTATGAATTGTACATCCAGAAGTTTCTTAAGTTCTACCTTGACCAATAGAGCAATTTGCGGATGCATCTTCCTCAACTTTTGTTTGACTAGTTTGATACTTGGCTGTAATGGTAAATGATGTAATATTAAGTCTGGATCCAGCCTAGGCATGTCAGCATATGACCATGCAAATTTTACTTGTCTCTTTTTGAAGAAGTCCTTGAATTCATGTTCTATTTTTGTCAAAGAAGCTACAAAATATACTATTCAAGGATTCTCTTATGTACCTATGTTGATTGCAACAACTTCTTCCACTAGCATGGGTGACTTTTCTTGTGCAACGGGGAGAATATTTAAACCTCTATCCTCGAGTGCCTCAGAGAGGTTTTCGCTCTTGGATACGTCCTTTATTTTGACTTTTTGTTCGTCCAAAGGTGCCTTTCGGTTTTCACCTAGGGACTCATCATTTTTGTTTTCATTTTCATTTTTGCGACTAGAGGCAAAAATAGACTCCCTAAAATATGCTTTATCATCCAAGTCTATGGTAAAACTTGCCTTATGATCCCCTCTAGGTATACCTTCTCTAAGTCCCATGAACTCAGCAATTGCTTCGTCGTTCTCAAATGTATCTATGATAGGTGTACCTTGTTGATCTTAGTCAATAAGTTCAGGATATACAAGGGGCATGTCATCATCAGAGTTTGTAAGGGTAGGTGCTGACAAGGTGAATATGGAATGGTTGACGTGGTCACAAAAGTTTTGGACTAACTCCTTCTTGTTATTCCTCCTAGGGGTAGGTGTACTCTATTGTGGGACAATGGTGAGGGCATATTCATCAGAAGATGGCTTGTCATGTACCCAAGATGCATGTTCAAGGGTTTCCCAATAATAGTTCTCTTTCCATTCTACTTTGGACAAGTGTTTCTTAGGACAAGGACTAGACTCTTTCGGTACAGGTTTCACATTAAGGTCCAACTCTCCAAATAAGGCATCTATGTTCATAGTACTAGTAGATGAGAGGGACTCCCATTCACCATCGCTTGAGTGAGGGGATTCATCATAGACTAGAGGTTTGTCGTAAACTAGAGGTGTATCAAAAACTAAGGGTTTGTCGTAAATAGGGGGTTTGTTGTAAAGTAGGGGAAATGGTTCATGAGATGTCTCGATGTTTGGGTAATCATTCACTTCCTCTTGAAACATTGACGAAGTACCAAGAAACCCAATTCGAAGCGGTTAACACCCTAGCCCTAGATATTTCGGTCGTGGGTAGATAGTAATCGGTTCCGTCCTTCCATTTTGATATAACCCTAACCCACTGTGCCCATCATAGCCTTCCTTTTGCATTATCTTGAATCCCTTTCCATATTGGTCCTTGGCTATTTGAATAGATGGGGAGGGGTATTCATGTTCTTTTTGATACAACCAAGAATCAGCTTGATCCACTATTTCTTCCCTTAACTCTCCCCATTTCGTCAATGTCATTATAGGGGGAACATGAAATATGACCATAGACTATCTTCTATCCACCATGGGTAGGCCATATGCCTTAGGTGGAATCAGTTTAGTAACACAGTATGATGCCTTTATATTATATTCACCACAACCCTTGTCTTGGATCTCGAGTTTTGGAGTGGATGATGGTGGTTTGAATGAAATGGACTTGGTGAGACATGATGGGTCAACATATTGGGATAGAGTGGATGATGAAGCCTATTGATTAATAGGCACTTGTCATTGTGGAAGATCCCTTAGGCTTGTACAATACTGGAATGGATCTAGATCACCATCAATGGTGATCTCTGTGCCATTATAGGGGAACTTGAGACATTGGTGGTATGTTGAAGGTACGAATTTCATCACGTGTATCCAAGGTCTACCTAACAACAAGTTGTATGGAAGGGTGAGATCCAAGACTTGGAAGCTAGTGTTCATGATTGCTGGGCCAATTGGAATAGGGAGTGTGACAACTCCTTTGGACGGTCTTTCCTCATCATCGTAAGCCTTGATGACTATACTCTTGGAGGTATCTACACAGTCTTCTGAGAATCCTAATGCCTTAACCAACTTTAGGGTACATAGGTTCAAACCTGCTCCTCCATCTACCAAGACTCTTTGAACATTGTTTTGATGGACTAAGACTTCAAGATGTAAGGGGTCATTGTGATCTGACTTTTTAGTTGAGTAGTCTTGTTGTGAAAATGTAGCATGATGTGAGTTGGTCAAATATCCCACCATCTCTTCGAAACAATTGACATCTAAGTCTGTAGGAACATTTGTATTCTGTAGAGCTTTGTCAAGAATGGACCGATGCTGAGGTGATCAGGTCAACAATTCCAAGATAGATATTTGTGCGGGGGTTTTACTCAATTGATCGAGAAGGTTGTACTTGAACTTGGAACTTTGCATAGATGGCTCAGAAGAAGGACCAGGAATAGTAATCTTAGTTTTGCATGTGGTTATATTACATTCTGGTTGCTTCTTGATGGTGAAAGTATTGGCATTCTCATTTGCGGCTCGAAGGTGGTTTATGATCACTCCTTTACCATAGTCATACTTGGTATTGTTATAGTTGGCCGATGGATTATTCTAGGGTCCTGAGTTGGAGGCTTTTCCTTTTGTGTGGTCATGTAAGGGGTTCGTGAAGACCTTATGATCACTGTTCTTAGTGTTTTTCTACCCACAAGCTTCTATGGTTCCATTTTCAACAAAGTCTTGTATGATGTTCTTTAATTGGCGACATTGTTGGAGGTTGTGCCCTTTCATTCGATGATAGTCACAGAAAGCATTATCGACCCACCATGAAGGTTTGAACTATCTAGGATCATACTCTCTTGGTTCCAAAGCTTTGATAAGATTATGTTTGACCAATTCTTTGAAGACCACATCGATTGGTTGCCCTAAAGGTGTAAATTCTCGTGTTGGAAATATCCTTTGTTGTGGCCTTTGTTGTGAATTCTAGACATAGTTAGCCATTTGATCAGGACTGTTCATCATGTCTGCTTGTTGGTTGTATCCTCTAAGGGAGATAACCGGTCCAGTATGTATGTGCTTAGCATCAAGTATGTCGTCATTCGTGACATTCTTGTTCCTAGACCAGAACTTGTTTCTATCATTCGACACATTTTTATGTTGGACAATTGGGCTCTTGCCTGGTACTTTGATTTCACCTTTATCATTAAGACCCTTTTCAAGGATGATTCCCTTTTGTACCAAGTCAATGAATGAAGAAGTCACATCTCATTTTGGGGTTGATGTTTTCAAGGAAGATAGTGACCTTTTATTTTTCAGGTATTTTGACGGGACAACGGCTAGCTATACTTCCATTCACCATCGATTGAGTAAGGGGATTCATCATAGACTGGAGGTTTGTCATAAACTGGAGGTGTATTGAAAACTAAGGGTTTGTCATAAATAGGGGGTTTGTCATAAACTAGGGGAAATGGTTCATGAGATGTCTCGATGTCTGTGTAATCATTCACTTCCTCTTGAAATGTTTATGAGGTACCAAGAAAGACAATTTGAATCGGTTGACAACCTAGCCCTAGATATTTCGGTCATTGGTAGAAAGTAATCGGTTCCATCCGTCCATTTTGATATAGCCCTAACCCACTTAGCCTTCCTTTTGCATTATCTTGAATCCTTTTCTGTATTGGTCCTTGGCTATTTGAATAGATAGGGAGGGGTATTCATGTTCTTCTTGATACAACCAGGAATCAACTTGATCCACTATTTCTTCACTTAACTCTCCCCATTTTGTCAATGTCAATTTAGGGGGAACATGAAATATGACCATAGACTGTCTTCTCTCTGCCATGGGTAGGCCATATGCCTTAGGTGGAATCATTTCAGTAACACAGTATGATACCTTTATATTATATTCACCATAGCCCTTGTCTTGGATCTCGAGTTTTGGAGTGGATGATGGTGGTTTGAATGAAATGGACTTGGTGACCAAGACGTATATGACACCTAATGACAGTAGCTAAGATGTATATGACTCCTAATGATGGTAAACTAAGACGTATATGATGCCTAATGATGCAAGGTTTTTGAGCAAATTTAACCACTTTCTAATCCAAGGTTGATCCTAAAAACCTAAAGCAAATAGTGACAAAGATGTTTTCAGACTCAGCTCGCGGTTTTTGAAATTTTTTTGTTGACAGGCAAATGCAGTTCACCTAACAGTTGCGGTTTTTATTCTGGCAGATGTGGGTTTTCTAACATATGCAGTTTTCTAACTGACATATGTGATTTAAAAGGACACATGCAGGTGTTTAATTGACACATGCGGTTTTTGAACTGACAGATGCGGTTTGCATTTACACATGCGTCTCATAATGTGACAATTGTGACTCGTAATATGAAGACTGTGAAAAGTGAACTTTTTGAAAGATAGATGTGGTTTTTCCCCTAACAGATGCAACTCACTATGACACATGTGGTGTTTAAACTGACAGTTGTGACTCTGTTTTCTGATAGTTGAATATTTGCCGAAACTTGTTTGATTGAATTTGTTTGATCAAGATTTTGACGAATATAGCAAAGAGAAAACACAGCAATCAATGTATCTTCCATTTTTGTGATGTAAGGACTGTTAAGACTCAAAAACATGTACAACCTAGGCTTTTAGGACAATATTTGTTGAGTTCTTACTTGGATTTCTCCAGCTATGCATATTTATGGCGAATGACTAGTAGCTTGACCCCACTGGCTCCCCTCCATGGCACTCACTTATATGGGGCAGCCAAGATACTGTATCCATGAAACTCCCATGGCATACATTTCATTTCCACACATAAACCATAAGAATGTAAAACGGCTTCATAGGGTCGACCCTGCTGCGCCAACAAGTAGGTAGGATTTTGGTAACTCTACAAAAAGGTGTTTAATAGGGGCATTTCATTCGTGGGACACTATCCAATGTTGGCGAGAGTCCATTTATGTCCATCTCATTGGAATAGTGTGCATGATTCTTGGGGTTTCCCCAAGAATCCACTTTTATATACCGACTGGAAGTTGCTTGCCTTTAGCGTGCTACCGGCTTGAGTCATCTTAGGGTGAGTACTTTTTCCCACCAAGATAGGCCCAAGTTCTAGAGTCAGCAACCATTTCTCTTACACCCAGGATCGCATGACTGTGCAAGGGGAGAGGATACTTTAGTGTACTGAATTGTAAGGGTTTACAAATATGTGCAAAGCACCAAACAAAGAAGACAGTGGTTCTTTTTATTCCAAATGATGATTTTCTATCTATCAAATAGAAAATTCATTTTAATCCCACACGATGATTATTTATCTACCAAACAAAAGCTTATTTAAAAAAATTAACAGAAAGGCACTAGGTCCTGCATGCAATTTATCAGTAGTTCATGGTCTTCAGCTTTCGTCCTGCAAAAAAGTTGTCTTAGGTTTATAAATGTCTTCAAAGCTTTGTCCTGCAAAAATTATGTTATTCCCCCTTAGCATAATTGAAATCAACCATTAGGGAAAATCAAAACAATTTCAAAAGCGAAAATGAAAAATATGGATGCACGAAAATCAATAAAAAAGATTTACTAGGCAGATGCAGCTTTTTGAGCCATAGATGCGGTTCAACTATTGACAGGTGGATGCGGATCGCAAAATTGTTGACAGGTGGATGCAGTTCATGACCTCTCGGATGTGGTTCGTGATGAAAAATGCATCGCTATTTTTAACAGATGCAGCTCGTAAAGATAGATGTGTTGTTTCCCTTGACAAATGCGGTGTGTCGTACAAAAATTTGCAAAAAAATAGAAAACAGAAAAAAAAAAAACAAAAAAATGAAAAAATGGATGCATGGATTTTGAAGTGGATTCACGTTGGGTTCACCAAATGTAACATTAGAATAAAGTCTTGTGATAAGACCTGTAGCTAGAATGAACAATTGTTAATCCTAATCTAAATTAAAACTAATCTAAAATCTAACAATAAAGAACGAATATGAAAACATGATAAAAATTAAACAAACTGAATTGATCTCACCGAATATGCATTCATCCCTTCGAATTATCTCTATTAATCTTCTCCATTTTTCCTTTTTAGTATTCTTGCCCTCAGATTTTTGTGTTTGAATTCAAGTATAGCTGTGTTAAATGTCTAAGAAAAATATCGAAGAATGGTCTCTTCTCAAAAGTGTATAATGATTTTGGGAGAGGAGGAATAATGATTATGATAGGCCATTTTATAGATTTTGAGTTTTCGAATGATAGGCTCAGATTGAAAGAGAGATCGATGGATGAGGATTGATGAATGCCATGCAATGTGAGTTCTGTCAGATAGAACATGAGTTAGAACATGAGTCAGAAAAGACTGCAGATAGAGACTAAGTTAGAACATGAGTTAGAACACAAGTTCAGGATCTTAATCTCTAAAAATAGAAGACATAGACTTTGAATGTCAAAGACAAAGTCAGAACTCAAAGATGAGGAATTCGAATGCATAGTTAAATTAATTAAATAAATAAAGATATTTAATTAATATATGCATACATGCATATGAGTTAGAACTAGTTAATCGACTAGTTGTGATAGAGATTCTTCCTGCAGAGATGATCAGCAGTTGAATTCAGAGATAACTGGAGAACTAAAAATAGATCTTGAGTTAGAAGGTGAGTGAATGATTAGATAAATGATTGATAGAGGAATGTGACATAAATGAATTAAATGTGAATTAAATGTTAATTTAATTCAACATTCAAAGATAAAAGATTTAATTAAATAAATAAAGATAATTTATTTAATTTGACTTTTGAAAAGGGTAGAATTGAATAATTACATAATAGATATTTAATTATAGTTAAAAAGTATGATAAAGGGGGTAATTAGATAATACATTATTTAATTATGAAAGAGGATTTAAAAAGATAGCCACATAATTAAATAAATATGATTTATTTAATTAATCAAGTTGAATAAAGATTAATGATGAATTAATGAATTAATTAAAAAAGGGTATTTAATTAATAGAGGAAATATGTGTTAGAAAGGATAATTAAATAATTGACATTATTTAATCATGACCATGGACTATGGAAAATTACGTCGATCATGTACTTGCAGGCCTAGACCAATTTTAGGTATCTAGAATACCCTGCAAAGAACCTTTGGGAAGTCTTCCAATAGATATAGGAATGCCTAGATAAGTCAAAGGGAGAGCTCCTATCTGAAACCTCGAAATATTTTCAATCCTTCTCTAAAAGGGAACCGGAGTATTGAAAAAGAAGATGGAGGATTTGTCTTCATTAATCAACTACCCAAAGCTTTAAGATAAAAATCCAACACCTTCCTAAAATTAGAAGCTTCCATAATAGAAGCCATCCCCATGAAAGCAATATCATCCATAGACTATAGGGGAAAACCTCCCCCCCACTTCCAACCCTAAATGATGCCCATCTCGACCCTTCTTCTCATCAAGCGGCCAAGCCCTTCAACAAGAAGCATAAATAAGTATGGGGAGAGCAGAAACCCTTGATGCAAACCCCCAAAAGCATCAAAGAGCTCAAAGTGGCTACTATTTATCAACACCGAGAAAGAGATAGAAGCGACATAACTCATGACCCATTGAATCCACTCCTCACAAAATCCAAAAGCCACTAGAACCTTCCTCATAAAAGACTATCTAACCCTATCATAAGCCTTAGCCATATCCAACTTAATGAACATAACCTTCTCCTAGGATTTAGCCATTGAATGGATAGTCTTCATAGTAATAACAACCCCATTTAGGATTTGATGCCCTTCCACAAAACCACTCTGCACCTCAAAAATCAACATTTTAAGCCACTTCTTCAACCTTTTAGCCATCAATTTTGAGATAATTTTATAAACCACATTGCAGAGAGAAATAGGCCGATACTGAGTTAACCTATCGGCCCCCTCACATTTGGGGATAAGGGTGAGGAAGGTGGGATTCATAGAATGCAAAATTTTCTTATTCCTCTAGGATTCATGCACGACCGCAAGAAGGTCCAGCTTTATGATATCCCAGAACTCCTGAAAAAATTCAATCGAGAAACCATCGAGTTTGGGAGCTTTTCCTTTCTTCATCTGGAACACAATCCCTTCCAACTCCTCAAGAGAGATCTCTCCCATCAACTGCTCATTCATCTCTTTGGACACTAATTGGGGAATGCACAAGAGAAATTGAGCTTCCTCCTCAGAGCCTCCAGTCAACTCCTCCCTGAATAAAGAAGCAAAATATTGTGATACCTTGACAGAGATTTCTAGAAAAGAGGCAAGACAATCCCCTTGTCATTCACAATAACAGAAATGGAATTACCATGCATCCTATCCTTCATAGAATTAATGAAAAAGGCACTGTTTTTATCACCAGCTTGTAGCCATTCCACTCGAGCCTTTTTCTTCCAATAGATCTCTGCACACACATTCCTCAACCATTTTTAAATCCCTAGCCTCCTCTCCCAAAAACACCTCTGTAACTCCCTTTTTCTAAATCACCCTTGTAATTTTATTCAGCTTAGTCTAACCCACATCCTTTTCTTGAAAGATGTTACCAAAACACTGGTGGTTCCACCGCTTAAGCTAATACTTTAAAAATTGAAGAAGCTTAGCAAAGGTGTACATAGCTATACCAAAATCAGGTCATCTGATCCTCCACCAATTGGCAACATTGTTAAAAAGAGTAGCATCCCTTAACCACATCAATTGGAACTTAAATGAAGGAGTCCTAGGCATACCAGCTAAAAAAATACCAAGCATAATAGGCCAGTGATCAGAACCCCTGTAGTCAAGAATCTCAGAATAAGAAGACCATACACCTCCAACCCAATAACAAGAAACTAAGCACTGGTCCAGCCTCTCAACAACACACTTCTCTCCAATCCTTCTACTATTCCATGTGAAACACCCATTACTAGGTTTCACATCATAAAGATTTAAGGATGAGATAATATCCCGAAGCAACATAGCAGAAGACTCCAGCCGAGTTGTTCCACCCCATTTTTTGGATAACTCAACAATGGCATTGAAGTCTCCAGCAAAAATCCAAGGGTTATAAGGAACCAAACTGCAAACAAAATGAAGATGGGCCAAAAGAAGTTGCTTACGCTAAAGCTCAATAGGAGCATAAACATTCGATAAGAATACCTTTTCTCCCATCTCAAATCTAGAGGCCACAAAGGAGATAGATGATTTAGAGGTCGTCCACCATATGGGGCTAATCTTCTGAGGGTTCCATAAATAGGCCACCACCCAGAGGAGCCAAAGGTCCTGATACACTGACATTCATGACTTCTCCACAACTTAGGTACAATGCCCAACATATTCTCGATCGATAATTTAGTCTCCTGTAAAAATAGGATATCAGGAGATTTACTTTTGATTAGATCCCAAACAACTTTTTTTCTAGGGAAACTATTCGAGCCCCTAACATTCCATGAGATAACAATCATTTTGAAGGGTAAGAGAAATGAGAATTGAGGGTCTTGACTGCCCTTAATTCCACTAAAGTCTCACTAGAAATATTTAACTTTTCCAAGTCCTTCTTCCAATCCATCTTTGAGGACTTTTCACTCACACCTTTCTTTGGATCCTTTTGCTGAATACCCAAATGAGGAGAGGAGAGAGAGCTCTTCGCCATATCCAAACCTTCCTTCATGGACCTAGGGGATCCCCCACTTCTAGACTACATTACCCTAACAATATCATCTGATCCTGAAGCAAGCGAAGGTTGATCAATATCCATCTACCCAACCCCCACATCCTGCACAATCTGCATAGCCTCAAGAGGAGGTGCTTCCTATCCAGCACCCAAGGTCCCCTAATCCAAATTAATCAAACCTAGGTTCACTTCTTACTAACTAAGATCATCCAACATATCAAACCTATTAATAGTATCATCTTCTTTCCTTTCCTTGAAAGTTCTCTTTTGCCCCCCTATTCCTATTTTGAGCCTTGATAGGGGAAAATCCATCCTCACCAACTCCATCACCTAGAATAGTCTCCTTCCCCTTATCAGCCCTAGGTGAGTTACAGTGAGGCAAAGAGGGCTGTTACATCACTGGCTTAGCCCTAGGGCTCCTGCGCTACAAGTGCCCATATTCATGAAAAAATTGGCAACAAAAGGGAAGGGTCTCATAGTCCAGTTGTTGAATCCAAGTATAGGACCCTACACAAACTTCCACAAAATTTGGCAATGGCTTGCTTAAATAAATTTCCACACATATACGGGAAAAATTAATTACATTTTTGAACTGTGTTTGCTACGATGCACCAACTGGCTTACCGAGCATTGAGGCCACCAACTGTAGTACATCCTCCCTCAAGCATTCCACTGGAAACCATGGTAGCCTAACACACACTAGATTTCAATTCGGAAGTTCCTTAGTCAGATTGAAACCCGCATGCCATGGCTTCATAAACAGACCCACCTGGTAATAAAAATAGGGACCAACATCAAAAATCCTATTCCGATCAGCCATGCAGTCAAAGGACACCATAAAATAATTGTTCACCATGAGCCTAATCTCCATCTCTCCTATCGATAGCCATGTCCTCTGAGCCCAGGATTCCATAAAATGCAGCGATACTCTCAGACCCATAAACTTGCAATAAAAGGAATGTTTCAAGTAGTATTCAATATCATCAACAAGCATCTCCATCGGAATAACCAATTTTGGCCTCTCCTTGCACCTCTCAAAACACCCATTAATCCTTGTAATCCAAGATGCCCTAGTCAAACCCGAAACAAACATATCCTTCTCTAAAGAAAATAAAATATTATCAATTATCTTCACATCCTATGCAAGAGGCTTCGATCCAAACATGGAGCAAAAGTCCATCTTGGGACTAGTCTCGGATGATTCCCCATAAGACATTGAGGCAAAAACTATTCCAAGGAGGGAATGCAAGCTCAAAAATGAAAAGAAAAAAAGAGAAATACAATAGCACTAAGAGAACCAGTTACCCATGCACACCCCTCACCGGTTCACAAATGACAAGAGCACTGCCTTACAAGGCCATGACACCTTCCAGGCCCAAGACCTTCGAACGTTACCCCAAATAAAAAGCTCCAAAGAGAAGACCCCACATGGGCCAATGGATCCCACATGAATCACAAGAAGGCAAGGCTTATAGCCCACACAGTCCAAATAGCACCTAACACACCTAGCAACCTAGCTCCCACAAAGAAAGTGAGCTCCAGGCAGGAGAAAGGCGAGCTACGAGTCGTAGCCACACCCCACATACCATTCGAGGCCCCCCAAGGAATAAACCAGCCCACAGGGATTAAGCAAAATAACCCTACCCTCTCAAAGAACAACAAAAACACCCCCCTCCGCCCCGCCCTATGTATACACATGTAAGAGAAAAAACACAGAGCTAGGGCATGGATGCCCTAGCTCGGGATACAGGTCGCACAACCAGCCGGGCATCCTCATTCTCTTGTTAGAAAAATTAGTATTTTAATATTATTTGAATATAATATAAAATATTAATAAATATATTAATTTAACATATACATATACATATTTTATTATCATATTAATATAATATTAAATATTAATAAATATATTTATTTTCTAAAAAATCAAACTACAACCCAAATTAGGGCACGCTTTTATGGGGAAGCACACAAATTTTATTTTGGGGGGAGGGGCAACTGTGGTTAACACAACCAACCCCATTGTTGCGGGTGGGATTGTGTTAGCCACAACCGACCCACCCACTGTGTGGGCGCGACTATGTTTAACGCAACTGACCCACCACAGTGTGGGCACGGCCATGGGTAGGGTGCACTGGGTGCGGCTCCCCATAGTGCCTCCCATGGGAGCGGTTGTGGGTTGAGCCCCCAACCCCCAATTACTTCAGATTCTTTTTTTAAGAAAAATATATATTTTCTTTAAAAATGCCTACAGATTTAATCCGCCCAAAAACCAAAAATAATAATAATAAATGTTTCCTTCTTTAGTTTAAACAAAAATTTGATACACTAAACATATATAAATATATATATGTTTATATATATATATATGTATTTCAATATATATATATATATATATATCCACGTTAATAAAAATTATAAAACTAATATGGCAATTAACTATAAAAATGATGAAATACAACTAGATATACCATTTTTCTTTGAAGGAAAACATTTTCCAATAGAGATTTTAGGTTTCGAAGAAAAATCTAACATGGGTTTCTCTTCATCATAGATTTCTTTTTCTTTGTTTTTCAAAATATGGATTTGCAAACAACATATCAAGCTTTGAATGTTTTTCTTCAAAATCAAAATAAACTAAATAAATGAACCTAGTTTCAGAAGCTTGAGAAGAAGAAAAATGGTGCACTGGTTCTTCCTCTGATTCTAGCTCCTCCAAGCAATCCAACTTGGCTTCCCCAAAATCCAAAACCCAAAAACCCAAAACCAAACCAGAATGCTTCCCTCATTTTAAATTTTTCGTCCTTCTTGAAAAGCTTGGTCAAAATCCAAATAATAGAAAAAAATGAAATATCTATTCAACCACCATAATGAATTTTCCAAAACAAAATAAAAAGTTATCTTAATTTCTTTTTGCATTCAAATTTTCAATAAAATGCAAATTAAAACATATTTTCAATTTTCCAATTTCAACCAAAAAATCTATTAATTTCCAAAATGAATAACTTAATTCAATTCATCACAATTAATTTATTTAATCAATAAAATAAATCTAATCCAAGATTAAATTATTTTATTAATTAAATTAAAGTAATTAATAAATTAAATAACATTTCTAACATAAAACCGAATAAATTTAATCAACAACTTAATTACATAAGCCATTTATTTATCTTTTTCAAACTTGAAATTTAAATAAAATCAAGGCAAATAGAACAATATTAAAACACCCGAACCCGACTTAAATCCGATGACATACTATGACTAGGGTGATGACTTGACATAGAAAACCTAACTACTATCTCCCAGTCGAATTCCATTGGGCAATGGACACGCTCAACCTATGAAACCAGGTGGAGTCAATGTCATGTACTTGTTAACCTGCGAACAAAGAGTATATCAACATGTACATATATAACATAATGAAACACACTATGAAGAGGAAATCATGGAATCACAGGGTGCTCACAAGAAAGTGTTGCAATCCCATCCCCTTCACCAATATAGTAATACCAACCTATGAATCTAACATCAATAATATAATCAAATGCATAAAGCATCATTAATTCAAATATCCACTTATGCTAATCTAAAGCATGTCATAATGATAACATCAAAATATAACATTCACATCGATTTACAACTAGCGATTAAATAGTAATTGAATACCATAGTCAAAGCACTAACATAAAATAAGGCATAACAAAACAAAACACTATTCGATTAAACGAGAAAAAGGGAGGGGTGTTACAAAAGTGTACACCAAAATTTGTCAAAATCAAGAGAATGTGGAAGATCTATGTAGATAGATGAAGATGGATTGGATAAATGGTTTGTGGATGAATGTACATTTATTATGGATAATATGGAGGGAATGTTGGATTTATTATGGATGGGATGAGATGCTTCCAGCTGAACTAATGCACATAGATGCCCGATTCTACACATGATGCCTATTTTCCAGGTTTTCATCATGGTAGTGCCACCAGAGTAGTTTTCACTAGAGGAAAATTTTTCTTTTTACTATTTTCATGATTTTTTAATTTTAATTTTTATGATTTTAATTTTATTTTTTATTTTTTGCTGAAATATTTTAAGCTCATGTTGAATCATCTAGTGGTGCTGATGTAGATTCCTTTGTAATAATGTGTCACTAATATCATTCTTGAAGAAATTTTTTTTCCAAGATACGTGCATTTGAAGGCAACTTTTGAGATTCTTGATCTGCTTTGTTGATACCAGAGTTAACTTTTTCTTTTTGTACACATCACGATAGAATTCCTTATGAATCCTTATGAGGAAGGGTTTCTACCAGTAGATGGTTGATATCTTGGAACGTTTGGCTCTACAAAATTGGAAATATAAGAAATAATGGGTGGATATGAGAGTGTGCATGGAATTAGGACTAACTACTTGATATAATTTTTATGTCACTTGAGAAGCCTAGTTTTGCCTTTGTGGACATATTTGATAGATACTTTTCCCTTTTTTATTTTGTCTCATAGTTTCTTTGACTAATGAAGTTTGAAAAGGATATTTTTTCTTTGTATTCTTTGGTATCCATTTGTATTTGATTTGTCCTTAATTATTTGCTTCTTCTTTTTCTTTGATAACGTTCGTTGTGCTTTGATTAAAATCTTTATTTTGACATTGGTCACAATTTGTGGATGGGGTGATGGGTGGATGAAGATTTTTGATGTGACTAGTTTTAGTATTGGCATTAGTTTCATCATAAAGATTCTTTGTGCTCCTTATGTTGAAGTTTCTTTGAGATGAATTTGACCCCAATATGGTGGAAGTAGTACCTTCATGCTTTGATTCTGCCTATTTCAAGAGATCCTATTTAGCAAGAATTCTCTGATGAATGACTACTCCAGATGATGTTATTTAAATTTTTAGCTCTGCTTATTCCAGAATATCATGTTTGGTTTCACCTATTTCTTTGAGTGGATAATGTTGTATATATTCATACATGATGTCCTCAATCTAAATTTGGGATATATCTGATCCTGATGTTGATAACTCAGTTTAACTATAGGAATAAATAACCTAATCCTTTTGTGTAATAATATCAGGAGTAAAGGAATCATGTCTTGAATGAATATCATCTACATGTTGTCCCCAATAGTTTTTATCTTTTGAGATATGTCCTCTAACTCATTACGTGATGTAGAGACATTTTCAACATGATCATTTTTTGATGGATAGTGGATTATGTCAATATGATCAAATAGTGTTAACACATCTTGAAATAGATCATTTCTCAATATTGTTGAAAGGTTTTGAACATGACTAAAAAATGACTCTTTGTGTATGTTGATTTGATTGTCATATGAGGTGGAAAAATCTTCAAGGTGCTCATTAATGGATAGATCTTGATCATCATTTTTAATAATTGTGGAGGAGACATTCTCAATACTATTGCTAGTGGTTGAATCCTTATCATTATTGTCCCCAATATTTTTTATCTTTTGGTCGATAAGGTCTTGGATGCAATTTTTGAGTGAAATTTGATGTTGTGTGTCCCTTTATTTTTATGAAAATCACAAAGGTGCTTCTCATTATACCCTAGTGGTTTAACTTGAGGCTCTTGATAATTTTCATAAACAAGGATTTTAATGATATTTTATTGTATCAACCATTGCATGACTGATTTGATTGGTTCCCCAAGTGGTTTGTATTTTTTTTGTTACCTTGTGAGATTTATACTTTAAATTGACCTTGTGGCGATTGATTTTGGAGATGTGGTGATTCATATTTGAGATGTGGTGATTGATCTTTGAGATGTAGAGGTTGGGTTTGTTGTTGATGTTGTTGAACTTTATATCCAACTTCTTGGCATCGGAGTTATTTTTCTTCATGTGGTTGGGGACACAACACAATGCTTTGATGACTTGGTTCATCCAATGGAAGAGTGTATTGATTTTGAGTTGGAGATGTCTCTTGGTGATATGAATCAACTATGTTGGTAAGTACAGAAATTTGATCCCACAAAATTTGATCTTGATTTGGATCTTGACAACCTTGATATAGTTGATTTGGTTGTTGAGAAAGTATATTTAGAATATATACATGTGGTGTTTGCATGGGATTGTGGATAAATTGATTCTAAACAATGTTCTCATTTGGTGTGATGTTTAGATTTGGCATTATAGGTTGACATTGAACATTGTTTTTGTTTCGAAACATATTTCCTTAATTTAGGTAACTTTGATTTTGCATGAGGTTACCTTGACTTGGATCAATACATTGATTTTTCAATATATTCCTTGGATTTTGAACAACATTGGTTTGATTTTCAAATGGATCTATCTGAAAGCTCACTAGATGTGTATTTGATACATTCATGTTTGACAAGTTTACACTTGGTATATTCACATTTTGTATGTACGGATTGGATGAGATAATGTGTTTTTGTTGAAGACTCATGTTTGGTTGATAGGTTTGTAAGTTTTGACTTTGATTTAAATCTACCATAGGCAAAGTTGGTCCAAAATTTAGATTGGGAAAATGCACATTGTATCATTGAGGTTTGGAGGAGATAATTATGCCATGTATGTATTGCATAAATATGAGTTTTGATAATCAATTGGCATTGGGTGATCCCACAAAGTTGGTTTACAATTTCTGAGAGGAACTGATTTTTACTGAAATCACATATTTTTAGAAACTATAATGATTTAAGCCTTTAAAAATTTCATTTTAAGGATTCTAATTGAAGAGGTTTTGACCAAACCACCTTAGATCAAACCCCCTTGGATAAAACCTCGCTAGTTTTAAACCATACCTATAAATGAGTCTCCTTTACACCTATCAAAATGTTGATAAAAAATCACTTTTGATTTAACTTTTGGGGAATCAAATGAACTCATTTAAAATTTATTTGAAATGATTATGGTATTCCTTGGAATGAGCTATCCAATGAATATAAATTTAATAAGTTTTGGTTTTATTATAGGTTTTCAACGAAAATGAAGGTCTCTATTCTACATATGTGGAAAAATAGCAGATTATCAAAGAAAAAATTCAAACAAATATGAGTGCACCAAATATTGAAGTCCTTGATCCAAAATAAATGAATAAATTGAATTTTGATACATACATAAAACGTTACACATTATACAGTCGTGCTATGTATGAATTGTAATTGGTTTGACTTTGAAACTTGATTAAAGAAAAAATATTCAATAAAAACTATCTAACCAAGTGGAAGCACTATATCAGATTTACAAATCTAAGTTCTAAAGAATTAGAATTTTATCCTCCATGGAAAAAAAAATTATGCGTTATATAGTGCACGCGTCACTTTTTAAAATTGTTGTTTTTTGAAAAAAATCAGTTTTTGTGGGAGATGGAAAAAGAAGTGCAATCTAATTCCAAATAAATATAAAAAAAATATTTTTAGAATCTACAAACAAAATGTGACGAGACTCTAGTTTGCATCATCTTCAAATTCCTAACGGTTTAGATGTAATAGGTGCCCGAATGTGAAAATTTAGCTAAAAATAGTAATTTTAGTGTCCAGTTTGGCCAAACATTATAAACCACTATTGTGGGATCACCCCATTGTGAGACTTGGATTACTCATGATGTATGAATCAATTTTATATTCCATGTTTTTCTTGTGTTTTTACCTTGTTGCAAAAGTGAACATCTAAGGTGTTTAGGATCAATGATGAGATGAAAGATGAAAGGGTGACTAATATGCATGTTTGAACTTTAAGGAACTTTGAAGGAATACTAGACTTCCGAATTTTACATTTAGATTTTAATTGGGTTTGACTTGGATAATGGACTTATAAATCCCAAGCTGTTGGATGTTATCGTGGGATAAAATTTTACACAAAGGTGATAATTCAACTAAATGTGTGAGGAAGGATTCATCCACTCACATTTAGCCAAACAAAGTGATTTTGGTTTTGATTGAAGGATTTACCAAAAGTCTGATATGAATGATTTTTCCAATGGTTCAAAAGTTGTTTGTGAGATAGAGTTGATAAGTGTTTGAATGTATGAATTGTTTTATTTGATCCTAGATGGACCTGAGAGGAATTTGTTTATAGGAACAAGGTAGTGAAGAGCATGGTTTTCCCTAAGATTAGTTCAGACCAAAAGACCAATGTTTGCATGGTAAACCATATGACCAAAAGATAAGAAGCACATGTGTGGGGTTCAATTGTTCTTAACTTTATTTAATGAGTTATTTTTACCACAAACAATCTCTTGATTATCTTTTCAAACTAAATGTCTAATGTCCTAACTTCTTATCATCCCACAAAGTCCATTATGTGGGAATCAAGGAAATCAGGGCAATAGTTTCTTAATGTTGACTTTAGCGAGACAAAATTAAGATTTAAATCCAAATATTTAGAAGTCTCTAAGGATAAAATCCCTAAGGAAAGCAATAGCACTTGGATTTTTTCGAACATACTTTCTTCCTCTAAAGGTTTTGAAATTTGATGATCATGTTGAATTTTTATTTTTCCAATGTTTAGGATCCAAGCAAAGTGTTTTCGATTCCAAGAATATGCACAACCCTAGGATAAAATAAGACAATATTTGTTGGGTTACCACTTGGATAAATCTAACTATGCTTACTCTTAGTAGATGATTAGATGCTTGTACACACTGGCTCCGCTCCATGACACACACTTCTCGGCTCAACCAACCATCAATACCTATGAATCTCCCATGGCATACTTCTCATCTCTACTAGGAGTCATAAGAATGTGGGGTGGATTCAGAATGATCGTTCTTGCACCAACAAATATAGTAGGATTTTAGCCTTTCTAAACAAGGGGTTTTGATGCAGGCATTTCATTCATGGGGGACCAGCCATGTGGCAACAGACCATTGCTACCCTTCTTTTTAGAATGATCCTCATGATACTAGAAATTTCCTTGAGTACCCAAACTTATATATTGGTTGGAAGTCGCTTGGCTTTAGCGTGTTACCGATAAGGTCATTCCCTAGGGTGATTACTTTTTCCCACCAAGAAGGTCCTCTATGGATAAACAAAAGTGAGCAAGTACATTTGTAGTTTGATCGATCTTTGTTTTGAAACAAAGAGAGAACACTCGCAATGTACTCCACTCACACTCACAATAATTTATTCGATTTTAGGAACCTAATTTGAAATGTGGGTCTATTCACTTAGACAACTTAATATTGCAAAAATGAATTTTAATTCTCAAGATCGTTATAGAGTGTGAGAGAAGTGCATACGTCTTTTTGATGATATTAACTTGTGAAAGGGATTACAAAAAAAAGAGGACACATGTTCATTTTAACCACAAAGCAATGATATAAATTCTTTTTAAGCACCAATTTCAAAATGTAAGATTTTTTTGTTCATTTGTTAAGTCCCAAAATGAAATCTAGTAAATTTTCCCATGGTTGTTTTTAAATCCCTTTGTTTTGTTGTTTTTAAGCCCAAATGAAATTTATTGAGTCCTAAAAAGCAAGAAGATGTCAAATCCTTAGAAAAGGGATTTTAATTTCTCCCTAAAGTGTTTAAAAATACTTGATACTATGAGATAGCAATGTCATAAAGAACTCTTGTTCTTTGTTTTCCTTCCTTGAATTTTGATCAAGCCAGCCTTTTTTTGCCAGATTTCAACAATTGTCAAATTTTTCATTTTTTTGTAATTTCGCATGCATAACTTTGAGAGTCATATCTTTTCCCAATAAATTCCTAAAAATAATATAGGAATAATTTCCAACTAACATCCAAAACTTGAAACATAAGTTTTGAGTTATTAACGAAAACAACTTTTAAAAAATTAGGAAAAACACTAAATTGTCATTTTGAGGGCTGAGATGAAAGTTTAAAGCCCCCAAAAAGTGCAAAAATGGCCACCAATTAACCCAAGATCATTGGTAATCCATATGCCACCTCATAATGAAACCACCTATAAAATTTCAGCTCAAACGGATATCTGAGTCAAAATTTATGACCTTCGGAAGTCCCTTCACAAAAACTGGTCAATACTATAAAAACAGAGGTTAGAAACCAGTTAGAAGTCAAAAACAACCAAAGTGAAAAAAACACATGTTGAAAATAAACTGAAATCTTTTTTTTAACCTACTCTAGTAGTGCAATCTACATATGTGGCATAGTTTGAGGAAGTCAGTGGTGCAATATAGTGCCACTGGGGACTGAGAGTGGCGATCTACTGAAAACGGTGAGCGCGATTGTTGCATAATTTTAGCCAGCGACATAGTTTTGAGTTTTGAAGTCACTGTCGGAGTTAGAAATTCAAATTTTCTAAGCGGCAAGACTTTAGCAGCTAAGTTTAGAGTCTAGAAGCGGTGCAATATAGTGTTGCGAGACTGATAGTGGTGCAGTTTGGCGTCACTGGGCTGATAGTGGAATAGTGTTCCTGTAGGCACAAAAACTCAACAAAAAAACACAAAATTTTTAGAAAACATTGTTGATTTTCTTCAGATTCACCCTCCTTCTAGTGCCAAAATATGAATGGTGTTTCTATACCTACACAAACACAAAGAAAAAAAACACAATTAGATAAAAATGCAAGTTAGAAGCAACATTCCCCATGAAATTAGATTCAAACATCAAAATAGGAAAATAAATGAAGAACACAACAATGAAAGCAATTAAATCCTATTCTTATGAGAAAAATTTCAATTCCATGGGGGAATTGGTGCCATTTATGTGTAGTTAATTGTCATTTCAAAAATCCTTGATGTGATTTGATGTTCTTTGATGATGATTCTTGATTCCTTGATGCAATTTCCCAATAACCTTGATAAAACTAAGAAACTTGAATGGAAATGGATTAAGTTGCAAGTGAAATTGAGTATAGTAAGCTTGCATGGATTGTTGATGAACAATTCAATAGGAGAATCCCTATATTTATAGATTTGAAGAATGGAATATTGAAGGATTTGGATGAATGTGGAACAAAAGACCAACCAATGAGAGAAATCCACTTGTCCACATGTGATTAGAGGATGAATGAGCACATTCGGATGAATGTGCACATAAATGCAACTAGATAGAATTTGAAATTAGTGAAATGGAATTTTTAGAGGGAAGAAGAAATGGATTTAATGTCACTTGGCTAAAGGCAAGGACATGTAAGAGACATTAAATGCCTTGTTGGAAGCACTCGTTCCTTTTGGAGGGATTTTCAAATTTGAGGAATATTCCACAAAGATGCCCTTTTGAATGGAAATTGATGAACTAATAAATCAAATAAATTTATTTATTGTGCAAGTTGCAAAATCTAGAGGATTGGAGTGATTAGGATTAATCATGATTTGATTAATGTAGATAGAAATTAGATGATTTGACAATTTTGATGTAGATTTTAAGATTTAAATAAATCGAAGTTGTGAGGAATACTACTTTTAGATTTAATTAAAGAGGATGATGTTAGATTAAATCAAATAAAGATTAATTTATTTAATTTAAAGAGATGACTTTAGAGATTTAATTAAATAAAGTGAATTATTTAATTAAAATAAGAGACTATAGGATTAACTAAACAAAATGATTTATTTAATTAATAGAGGAGAATGACTTAATTCGATAAATTTCATTTATTTAACTAAGAGAGGAAATATGATGAATTTAATCAAATAAATATTATTCAATTAAATTGATCAGTAAAGGGATGATTTTAGTAAGAAAGAATGTTAGTAAGATCAAGATCAGGTGTGTAGTATCAATTTGCATTATTTTTGTGTCTACATTTTTCCCCTCTTTGAAGCAATGTACCTATTGTGTTTGTTCAAAGAATAAGCCGCCAAAATCAATTTTTTATTTAAATTTTTGCAGATGCCCGAGTAGAAAGAAGTATACCTGTACACTATCAATCTACGTATTTTTCCTGTTTACATTTTCCCCCTATTTGAAGCAATGTATCTGTTGCATTGGTTCAAAGAATAAACCGCTAAGATAAATTTATATTTTTTTCAGATGCCTCAGTGGAAAGAAGTATAATGGTACACTACCCCCCTAAGAAATTGAGCAAAAAATTCAATTTTAGGATCGATCCCACCACAAAGAGGTTCAAGATGCATGCATTGGTGATGTTTTGGTCAACCATCATGATATTGTGTTAGTGCGGAGAGAAGAAAGAAGAAATGAGATGATGAAAAAGGGATCCAACAAGTCCATGATGTACAAGACTTTATCAATGATTATGATGAATGATGATGATCTATTGCTTATTAGGAATTGGGATTTTAAAAGGGTCATTTACTTTATGTTTGATAATACACATAGGTACGATGAATCAAGGTATAAAGAACCAGGATGGCATTGTACCTAGTGTGATTGACTTTGAGTCGAGAATCAGATAGGAGTACTCTTGTTCACACATGACATACAAAACCTTATTTTAGGTTGTAGTTTAGATATTCTAAACATCTCAAACCAAAACATAGAAAAGTAAGCCTTCCTATGCGTTCAACAAGACATCTAAAACACCTTCCCTACAAACCAAACAAAGCATGTATGAAAAAATTATTTTACAAGAATATCTGACAAGCACAACAGATAAAAGGTAATGATCATTGCCCTATTCCTTTCTCTCTAAACCATTTTGATTAGGCATCATCGAGAGGTCATTAGAATGAGTTCAAAATAAGATAAGTCAAAAGGGAAAAGATAAATTAAACAAACAAGCTAATGTTCTTCATACCTCTAGCCAAGACTAAACTATGGTGTTGTTTGATGTTGATGTCCATTGTAGGAAGGATGCATCCTAGCACATGTTGTGATTAGGTGATTTAGGATTTACTAGATGACAAGCTATTGATATCAAGAGTTGACCAACTTGTTTACTTACTAACCTAGACTTTAGACTTTGGCGATTGAGCTTTCCCTTTTTATCCTGCTAGACTTGCTTCTTGCTAACTTACCAAAGGATGGAAATGATGATTGATTTATTATGGATGAGATTATTGTGGGTGAGAGAGATGGAGATGGATGGTTTTTTTTTAATATTTGGATGTTTTGATATTTTCAAAATTTTATGAGGTTGTGTTTGGGATTTTGAGCTTTTCCATTTTTTTTTGGTATTTTATGAAATTTCGACAAAGAACCTAACCTAAAGACATGTCCTAGGGTTCTTGGGAGCTGATTAATATATTACCCTTTCCTACCTTACACATGTAGAGACCACAAAGTTTGACTAACACAAACTCGATTTAATGATTAGATAGATTGACAAAAAAATTGCCATTTTATTGTGACGAATGCCTAAAGGACTGATCTAAGGTGTCTTGGGGGATGATCAAAGATCAACCTTTCCTATGTTCAAGCTCAAAGATGACATAGTTTGGTAAGATGAATCCAGTTTTTATTTTTTGATTTTTGGCATGTTTTGGATGTTTTTGGATTTTTGCATGATTTTGATGATTTGGATATCGATATGTGATGATATCAGTGCTCTATTTTGGGATTTTGATGAAAACCAAGCTTGGTTTGATTGATCAGATTGATGGATTGATAATGATTACATTGTTGAAGGTACACATCAATGCAAGGATAGTGTTAATCAACATGAGGATTGGGAATGATATCCCGAGTTGATGATGGTTTGATTGGATTTGATTGATCAGGTTTTTGAAGCTTGATTTAGAAAAAAAATAATTTGATGATTTGATACGATGTTGAAGTGTAAGTTAGATGCAACTGATATTGATTGTTTGGATCGATGAAAGATAAAGCTTGATAAGGAACATCTTCTCGTCAAAGTATGCCATGGGCTAGTGATTTGTATTTTTTGCTCATAAATTATTTGACCAATTTGTTTTTATATTTGTCAATGTTCAGATCACCACATAAGTTGGAGGATATAGATCAAGATTTATTCCTGAAGCAAGATGTAAATATCTACTCCCAGTGTCTAGCAATGTTTGAAAGGCAATGGGTGGATTCTCAAATAAGTGTATGGATGGATGGATATGGATTATCTTGCAATAAGATAAGGTGTTCAAATAGAGGATTAAAATTTGGCTAATGCTTCATGGCTTAAATAATGTTGGATCGAATAGGATAAATGAAAATGAACCATGTGAAGATGTTTACCATAAGAAAGTGTAAAGTTTACACCAAAATTTTTCAAGATCAAGATAATTTGGAAGATGGACATAGATAGATGAAGATGGATTGGATAAATGGTTCATGGATGATTTATTATGGATAAGATAAAGGGGATGTTGGAATTATTATGGATGGGATGAGATGCTTCCAACTGAATTGGTGCACACAGATGCTCAATTCTACACATGACACCTATTTTCTAGGTTTTCATCATGGTACTCATCCAAAGCGCCACCATCGTGGTTTTCACTAGAGGATAATTTTTCTTTTTACTATTTTCATATTTTTTAATTTTAATTTTTATTATTATTATTTTTTTATTTATTTTTTGCTGAAATATTTTAAGCTCATATCAAATCACCTAGTTGTGCTGATGTAGATGCCTTTATCATAATGTGCCAATGACTTCCTTCTTGAAGAAGTTTCTTTGCCAAGATGCATTCACTTGACTGCAACTTTTGAGATTCTTGATCTCCTTTGTTGATACCAGAGTTAACTCTATCTTTTTGCACACATCGCGATAAAGTGCCTTCTAAATTCTTATGATGAAGGGTTACTACCAATACATGGTCAATGTGAGAATTAGATATCATGTGTGGAGTTTTGGATGGTGGAGCTTGTTTAGGAAAATAAGATGGATTGGTTGATAGCTTGGAACCTTTGACTCTCCAAACATGGGAAGATGAGTAATAATGGGTGGATACAGAAGTGTGCATGGAATTAGGACCAACTTCTTAATATAGTTTGTACATTGCTTGAGAAGCTTGTTTTCTCCTTTGTGGACATCTTTGATGGATACTTTTCCCTTTTTGATTTTGCCCCATAGTTTCTTTGAATAATGGATTTTGATACATATAATTTTTCTTTGTATTCTTTGGTATCCACTTGTATTTAATTTGTCCTTCATTCTTTGATTCTTCTTTTCTTTGATAATAGTCTTTTGCTTTGATTCAAATATTTGTTTTGATGTTGGTCACAGTTTTTTGATGGGGTGATGGGTGGATGAAGATTCGTTACGTGATTGGTTGTAGTATTGGCATTGGTTTCATCATAAAGATTGTTTGTGCTCCTTATGTTGATTTTTTCTTGAGACGAAGTTGCCCCCAGTATGGTGGAAGTAGTACCTTCATGCTTTGATTCTACCTATTTTGAGAGTTCTTGTTTAGCAAGCAGTCTCTGATAAATGACTATTGCACATGATGTTATTTTAATTTTTTGCTCTGTTGAGTCTAAAATATCATGTTTGGTCTAACTTGTTTATTTCACTGGATAATGTTGGATATCTCCATACATGATGCCCTCAATTTGAATTTGGGATATATCTGATCATAATGTTGAAAAACTAGTTTGACTATAGGAATAAATAACCCACTCCTTTTGTGCAATAACTTTAGGAGTAAAGGAATCCTATTCTAAATGAAGATCATCCACATGTACATCCAAAGAAAGCATCTCATGGCTATATGGAGGAGTATGTTCTATATGGATATGATCATTATTTGTGACATCTTTTATATATATGAGAGTGTCCATTACCTCATTGTAGTATCTTCGAGATACAAATTCTTAATCTTGAATGATTTTAGAATTGCTTTTGTCGTGCTTTGGATCGAGTTCTTGACATGGATCGGTTTAAAAGGATGGATTGTTTATAGAGGGATCTTGGACCTTGTCATTAGCAATTGGAGGTGGCTCAATATCCTCTTGATATTTGAATGGATTTCGAACTAGTGTTGAGTTGAGGATTCCTTCACTATCTATAATGATGAGGTTGAAGGATGCCAATATGTCTTGGAAAGGACTGTTGATAGACTTTGGTGAAATATTTTGATCATGATTTGGAATAAATTTTGGAGATATATCCGCTAACTCATTAAGTGGTGTAGAGACATTTTCAACATGATCATTGGTCGACAGATAGTGGATTATGTCAATAGGATCAAATAGTGTTAACACATCTTGAAATAAATCATCTCCAAATATTGTTGAAGGGTTTTGATCATGACTAAAAAGGAATCTTTGTGTATGTTGATTTGATCATCGGATGAGGTGGAAACATCTTCGAGGTGCTCATTGATCGATAGATATTAATCATTGTTTTCAACAATTATGGAGGAGAGATTGTCATTGCTATCTCTAGTGATTGAATCCTGATCATTGTTGTCCCCACTAGTTATTATCTTTTGATTGATAAGGTATTGGATGATATTTTTTAGTCAATACAATTTTATGTTGTGTGTCCCTTAATTTTGTGAAAATCACAAAGGTGCTTCTCATTATACCTTAGTGGTTTAACTTTAGGCTCTTGATAATTTTCATAAATGGAAATTTTAATGATATTTTCTTGTATCAATTGTTTCATGACTGATTTGATAGGTTCCCCAAGTGATGTGTATTTTCATTTGTTACCTTGTGAGATTTTTACTTTAAATTGACCTTGGGGCAATTGATTTTGGAGATGTGGTGACTGATCTTTGAGATGTGGTGATTGATCTTAAAGATGTGGAGGTTGGGTGTGTTGTTGATGTTGTTGATCTTGATATCCAACTTTTTGACATCAAAGATATTGTTCTTAAAGTGGTTAGGGACACAACCCAATTCTTTGATGACATGGTTCATCAAATGGAAGAGTGTATTGTTTTTGGGTTGGATATGTCTTTTGGTGATATGAATCAACTATTATGGTAAGTACAATAATTTGATCCCGTAAAACCTTATTTAGATCTTGACACCCTTGATATAGTTGATTTTGTTGTTGAGCAAGCATATCTGGAATATATACTTGTGGTGTTTGCATGGGATCGTGGAAAATTCGATTCTAGACAATGTTTTGATTTGGTGTGATGTTTAGATTTGGCATTATAGAATGACATTGAACATTGTTTTGGTTTGGAAACATATTACCTTGATTTAGGTAACTTTGATTTTTCATGAGGTTACATTGACTTGGATCAATACATTGAGTTGTCAGTATATTGCTTGGATTTCAAACAACTTTGGTTTGATTTTCATACTCATCTATCCCAAAGTTCACGAAGTGTGGATTTGGTACATTCATGTTTGATAAGTTTGCACTTGGTATATTCAAATTTGGTAAGTATGGATTGGATGTGATAATGTTGTTTTTTTAAAGACTCATGTTTCGTTGATAGGTTTGTATGTTTTAACTTTGATTTAAATATACCATAGGGAAAGGTGGTCTAAAATTTAGATTGGGGAAACTCACATTTGTAAAATTGGGGTTTGGAGGAGATAATGCTTCCATGTATGGATTACAAAAATGTGAGTTTCAATAATCAATTGGCATTGCGAGACTTGGATAATTTGGTTGACTTGGATTACTCATCATGTATGAACCAAGTTTATATTCCTAGTTTTTCTTGTGTTTTGACCTTGTTAAAAAAGTGAACCTCTAAAGTGTTTTGGACCAATGATGAGATGAAAGATGAAAGGGTGAGTGATATGGGTGTTTGAACTTTTTGGAACTTTGGAGGAATACTAGACTTCAGGATTTTGGATTTTGATTTCGATTGGGTTTGATTTGGATAATGGACTTATAATAAATCCCAAGATGTTGGATGCTATCATGGGGTAAAATTTTCCACAATGGTGATAATTCAACTAAATGTGTGAGGATGGATTTATCCACACACATTTAGCCAAAAAAAGTGATTTTGATTTTTATTGAAGGATTTACCAAAATTCTAATACGAATGATTTTTCCAATGGTTGAAAATTTGTTTACGAGATGGAGCTGATAAATGTTTGGATGCATGAAGTGTTTGATTTGATCCTAGATGGACCTAAGACAACTTTTTTTACAGTACCAAGGTATTGAAGAACATGCTTTTCCCTAAGAGTAGTTCAAACCAAAATACCAATGTTTGCATGAAAACCATATGACCAAAAGATAACAATCACATGTGTGGGGTTCAATTGTTCTTAACTTTACTTAATGAGTTCTTTTTACCACACACACTCTCTTTCTTATCTTTTCAAAATAAATGTCTAATGTCCTAACTTCTTATCATCCCACAAAGCCCATTATGCGGGAATCAACGAAATCAAGGTAATAGTTTCTTAATGTTGACTTTAGTGAGAGAAAATTAAGATGTAAATCCAAATACTTAGAAGCCTCTAAGGATAGAATCCCTAGTGAAAGAAATAGCACTTTTATTTTTTCAAAGGTATTTGCTTCCTCTAAAGGGTTTGAAATTTGATGATCATGTTGAATGTTTATTTTTCCAATGTTTACGATTAAAACAAAGTGTTTTCAATTCAAATAATATGCACAACCTTGGGATAAAATGAGAGTATTTTTTGGGTTCCCACTTGGATAAATCCATCTAGGCTTACTCTTAGTGGTTGGTTAGATGCTTGACCACATCAGCTCCCCTCCATGACACACACTTCTCAAGTCATCCAAGCATCAATACCCATGAATCTCCCATGGCATACTTCTCATCTCTGCTAGGAGTCATAAGAATGTGTGGTGGCTTCAGAATGACCATTCTTGCACCAACAAATAGATTAGGATTTTGGCCTTTCTGAAAAAGGGGTTTCATTGTGGGAATTTTGTTTGTGGGGGACCATCCATGCAGTAAGAGACCATTTCCTCCCTTCTTGTCAGAATGATCCTTGTGATACTCAAACTTCCCTCGAGTACCCACACTTATATACCAGTTGGAAGTCGTTTGGCTTTAGCGTGTTTCTGGTTGGGTCATTCCTTTGGGTGATTACTTTTTCCCACCAAGTAGGCCCTTTATGGATAAAAAATTTCAATTTAGTACATTCGTAGTATGATCAATCTTTGTTGCAAAACAAAGAGAGAACACTCGCGATGTACTCCACTCACACTCACAATATTTTGTTTGATTTTTTGAACCCAATTTTAAATGTGGGGTTAATCACTTAGACAACTTAATATCAATAAAATGAATTTTAATTCTCAAGATCACTATGAAGCACTAGAGAAGTGCATATGTATTTTTGATGATATTAACTTGTGAAAGGGATTACAAAACAAAGAGTACACATGTTCATTTTAACCACAAAGAAATGATATGGATTCTTTTTAAGTGCCAATTTCAAAATGTGAGATTTTTTTGTTCATTTGTTAAGTTCGAAAATGAAATCTAGTAAATTTTCCTATGGTTCTTTTTAAATCCCTTTGTTTTATTATTTTTAAGCCCAAACAAAATTTATTGAGTCCTAAAAGGCAAGAAGATGACAAATCCTTAGAAAAGGGATTACAATTTTTCCCTAAAGTGTTTAAAAACACTTGATACAATGAGATAGAAATGTCATAAAGAACTCTTGGTCTTCATTTTCCTTTCTTCACTTTTGATCAAGCCAACCTTTTGTTTTGCAAATTTCAACAATTGTGAGATTTTGCCATTTTTGTTTATTTTGCATGCATAACTTTGAGAGTCCTTTTTTTTCCCAGAAACTTCCTAAAACTAAGATAGGATGAATTTACAACTAACATCCTAATTTTTCACATGAGTTTCGAGTTATTAACAAAAACAACTTAAAAAAAACTAGAAAAAAACACTAAATTGTCATTTTGAGGGCCAAGATGAAACTTTCATGCCCAGAAAAGTGCCAAAATGGCCACTAACCGACCCAATGTCATTGTGAATCCACATTGTGCCACCTCATAACAAAAGCACCTATAAAATTTCAGCCAAAGGAGATATCCGAGTCAAAATTTATGACCTCCTAAAGTCCCTACATCACATAAATTAGTTAATATTATAAAAATAGAGGCCAAAAACCAGTTAGAAGTCAAAAACAATCAAAGTGAAAAATGCACATGTTGAAAATAAACTAAAATCTTATTTTTACCCTACTCTAGTAGCGAAATTCGCATATATGCGGTGCAGTTTGAGGAAGTCAGTGACAGAATATAGCGTCGCTAGGGACTAAGAGCGACGGTGTGCAGAAAAATAGTGAGTGTGATTATAGTGCAATTTTAGCTAGCGACACAATTTGGAGTTTGGAAGTCAGCATTGGAGTTAGAAATTCAAAAATTCTAGGAGGGAACACTCCAGCAGATTAGTTTAGAGTTTATAAGTCGCACAGTATAGTTCTATGGGACATATAGCAGTACAATTTGGCATCACTGGACTGATAGCAACGTAGTTTTCCTATAGACACAAAAATTCAACAAAAAAACACAAATGTTTTAGAAAAAATGTGTTGATTTTCTCCATATTCACCCTCCTTCTAGCACCAAAATGTGAATAGTGTTTCTATACTTGCACAAACACAAAGAAATGAAATAATTAGACCAAAATGCAAGTTAGAAGCAACATTCCCCATGAAATTAGATTGAAAAATAAAAATAGGAAAAGAAATGAGGAACACAAAAATGAAAGAAATTAAATCCTATTCTAATGAGAAAAATTTCAATCTTATGGGGGAATTGGTTCCATTTATATGTTGAAAATGACCCTTTCCTAACTCCTTGATGTGATTTGGTGATCTTTGATGATGATTCTTCATTCCTTGATGCAATTTCCCAATAACCTTGATAAGAATATGAAACTTGAATGCAAATGGATGAAGTTGCAAGTGAAATTGAGTATACTAAGCTTGCATGGATTGTGCATGAACAATTCAATAGGAGAAGCCCTATATTTATAGACTTGAAGAATGGAAGATTGAAGGATTTAGATCAATGTGGGACAAAATACCAACCAATGAGAGAAGGCTACTTGTCCACACATGATTGGAGGAGGAATGAGCACGTTTGGATGAATGTGCAAATAAATGCAATTAGATGGAATTTGAAACTAGTGATATAAAATGTTTAGAGGGAAGAAGAAATGGAGTTAATGTCACTTGGCTCAAGGCAAGGACATGTAACAGGCATTAAATTCCTTGTTGGAAGTACTTATCCCTTTTGGAGGGATTTTCAAATTTGAGAATTATTCCACAAAAGATGCCTTTTTGAATGAAAATTGATGAATTAATAAATCAAATAAATTGATTTATTGTGCAAGTTGCAAAATCTAGAGGATTGGAGTGATTAGGATTAGGATTAATCATGATCTAATTAATTTAGATAGAAATTAGATGATTTCACAATTTTGACTTAGATTTTCAGATTTAAATAAATCAAAGTTGAGAGGAATAATGATTTTAGAATTAATTAAATAAAGATTTATTTATTTAATTAAAGAGTATAATGTTAGATTAAATCAAAGAAAGATTAATTTATTTAATTTAAAGAGATGACTTTAGAGATTTAATTTTAATAAAGTGAATTATTTAATTAAAAGGAAATAGTATAGGATTAATTAAACAAAATAATCTATTTAATTAATAGGGGAGAATGACTTAATCCCATAAATTTGATTTATTTAATTAAGAGAGAAATATGATGAATTTAATCGAATCAAGATTATTCAGTTAAATTGATTGGTAAAGGGGATAATTTTAGGAAGAAACAATGTTAGTAAGATCAGGATCAAGTTTGTAGGATCAATCTGTGTATTTTTCATGTCTACTGGTTGTATGATAACCTAGCTTCCATGCAGGAATTCATGCAGCAATTTACTTAAAACCAAACCCCCAAAATTCTCGAAGCCGAAGGAAGTGGACCTAGTGTCCCTCCTTCTATCTAATCAAGGTATGTATTCTATCATAATAAATACTTCCAATTTGGTGGGAGTCAACTTCTTCATTAACTCATCTGCCCATCCATCTCCACCTTTCTCTCTCTTCCCTAACTTCACCACCACTTCATTTAATTACTCAACTATATTGTTAAAAAGCTAACAAGTACTTCCTCCACATTATTTGTAATGGATAGTCCAAGTTTTTAGGTAGTTGTGCACTAATCTATTATATCTTAATTGTCTTTATTAAATTTGTTTATCTATTGTAAATTAATTTTGATATTCTACATAGCTTATAATTATACCCTACCTTGTAAAATAATCATTACACCTAGCCTATGTAGACAAATGCTCAAACTTAGGTTGGGTGGAAGTGTGAATAACCTGTCCATGTGTTAATCCACGTGAGTAAAATTTGAATTGAGCCAATTTGAATGATAGAGTGAAATGATGGCTTGCATATGTGAAAAGACACCAAACCACCACTATTTTTCTTGGTAGTTCCCTTTATTTATGATTCCTTATTTCCTTTATTAACTTAGTCGTAATCTTAAGTCACCAAAAAGGTAAAATTCATATGACATCTACATTAGGATTTTAGAAGAGTTGCAGGAAGAAACAATTGGGTTTCTAAAGAAAGACTGCAAGAAAGGAAACCTCGCAAAAGTGCTCGTTTGATTGTAGGTAGGTGAAACAAAGGGAGGTTAGATAATTATAAATATATCTATGGTTCATGATGTGATCCTATAGGATGCACCTTCTCAAGCTAAGTTTATGAATTGTGGGTTGTTGGATTATTTTTTGAAGCTTGACAGCTACAATGAGGACATTGTGCTAGAATTTGTATAGACATTCTCGAAAGGGAAGGAAATTTTAGAAAAGGTTAGAGGTGATAGCTACTAAAGAGAGAATTACAAAGGTAATAGGTTTTTCATCTGATGGAGAGCTATACCCTACTACTAGAGATGCAAGGAAAGCTAGGGTTGAATTTATTGAACATGGTGACCCTCCATTGGATGTGGATAAGCAAGGTACAAACAGAACCTCTCTACCAGATCTGTGGAAACAAGTATATTTCTAGATTGTGAAGTACATTACTTGTGAGGTCCACCATTCAAACCTCCATTATGTACACTTACAAATCCTAAATCATATGAGGTATGGGAGAATAATGAACGCACCTAATGTGTTGTATCATCTCCTTGTAATCATGGTAGCTGAAACTCAAAAAGGTAGGACTAACTTTGTCACTCACCATCGTTTAATAAACTATTAGTAGATAAATCTTTGTAATAGGTGTTTGATATGACATGGGAGGAATTTGTAAATATTGATCAGTTTAGACTAGAAAGTGTGTGACCTAGAGCTCTATCTCAACCTCGTAGGGTTAGTAGGAGGAGTGTTTTTGAAACCACTCTTGGAGCCTCAAATTCTGGTGCTAATGCAAACATAAACATTCCTGCAACCAAACAAGCTATAGAAATTAGTTCTTCAGAGTCAGAACATCTAGACAGAGATAGTTCCTCTTCATACTCTGACATTGATGTTCCTCCTAAAACCCCAATTCAAACTAGGGTTTCCATTAGGAAGGAGGAGGAAAAAAGAGAAAAGAGAAATCCAAAAAGAAAATGGTAGAAAAAGTAACACCAAACCCTAAGAAACAAAAGGCTAACACTATCCTTCTTGCAGTAAAAAAAATCATGAAATCTCTCCTAAGAAACCAAAGCTATTCGGGTGAGCCACTGGTATGCCTCCAAAGAGAATCCATAGGCTTTGATGAAAATATAGGGAGGACATAGAAGCCCCTATGGGGCAGATGAATGTTGAAGAAAAATAATTGTTTGAAGAACAAGCAAATATAAGGTTTAAAAAACTTGTTGCTATTGCAGAAAAGCTTGAGAGTCAATAGGATGATGTGAATAAATAAATCCTGTAGGAAGAGAAAGAACCCTTGTAGCAAGAACAAGGTGAACAATCAGAGTTACTACAACTAGTGCTATATGAACAACAAGTATCGGTGCTAGGGAATATTTTGGTAGGAACACAAAGACCCCCTTATTTTTCATGGAATCTTGGAGCCATGACCCTATGGAGTAAAATGCAAAAGAGAGAAGAGGAATGGAAAAGGAAAAATGCAAGCTAAAGGAAGAAATTAAAAAGAAAGATACATAAATTGAAGAAAAGAACACATATATTGTTACCTTGAAGGAAAATGTGGATAATGTGGAAACTTTAGTGCCTCAGATTCTGGCATGTAGAAATCCTCCCAAAGCCTATGCCCTACATTTGAAGGAGCGAAATCTTTCCTTTAAATTGAAAAATGATCATTTCAGGTTTGAATCCTTCTATTGAGACTCCTCATGAATTTATCTAGGCTTATCAATTTTCCCCTCCTAAAGTTAAAATTTTTTTGTGTGAACTATACCTGTATAGTTGTGTCCATGATCATGATTGGAACCCATTTTTGTTTATTGGGGATCTCCATATAAGGGCATTTATGTTCTAGATTCAGAATGAATTTTTTTTACAAGGAAAGAGATTTCAATACTTCCTTGCCCATAAGAGCTGAATCTAGTAAACCTATAGACATTTTCCAAGAATGGCACAAATTTATTTATCCACCAAGCTACATAGGGAGGATCATGCTAGATAGAGAAGAAACCTGCAAGGAATATGAGAAGGTGGTAGAAACTATTGAGAAATCAGTAATGGGCTATTTGTCACAAAGGTGAAATAATTTGACAGATGAGTTGAAGCAATCTGAACCTCACTCTTTGCAAAACTATTTTTTAGTATGCAAAAGATTTGACAGATACATACATCTTGGAAGGATGAATAAATAGTTTTGGATTTCATTAACCTATTAGCCACCTACACTATTATGGCCTATGCTATACTTCAGGTATTACCAATATGATATAGCTACAAAAAGGAAAATATAGAGCAAGTTGGAGAACAAGCAAGGGTTCTACTAGGACCCCTATTCAGACACTACATAAATTGATGTAGGGCAGCTAGCAGTTGTAGACTTCAGAGTATTGACTAGGAAAAGGAATGGTAGTCCCTTTTCTAGAGGACCAACAAAACCTTAGGTTGAAGGGAGTGATGAGTCCAATTAATGGACAAATTTTGATAGGTCTTATTATCTATTTTCTATTCTTACCATATACTTTCACACTTGGATTTTGGCATTTTTCCATGTTATTTCCTCAAAACCATAGACATTTGGCATAAGTTTATCCTTGTGACTTTTATTGACATTAAAATTTTATGTGAATTATCTATGTTAATTTTACATGTGGATTAATGAATGTTACTTTGAGGTAGTTATAGATATGCAATTTCTTTTGCATGCTAATGTTGTTATGTAGATGTAATTAGAGCCTATAAAGTTGAGGAAGTTTCTACCAACTAGTCAGTTGTTAAAGAAGTCAATGAGATGATCATTAAAAGGTCAATGGAGGGAAACTTGTTGATGGAGGGAAAATCCTAGTTCAAATTAATGAATGTAACTACCTTGTAAATGATCATATTTTTTGGTTGAGAGAATAGAGGAGGTTTTATTATGCTAGATCTACTAAAAAGGAAAGGTTGGATTGAATAGATTCAATGCATGCATAACCTCCTTTCCTCTTTTTATGATTTCCATAAGTGGAATCCTCCTAATTTGTTGGAGTTGACTACCTTTTTAGGTAGTTAGTAGTTTTTTCTTCTATAAATAAGACTTAGATAATCCTTCTGAAAAGTTTGATTGATCTGATGTTGTACTCATCTTTCTATTTTTCAAGTAATACATATATGTTGTTGTACCATTATAATCAAATTCTCAATGAATACAATGATATTATAAGTTTGTTGCATCTGAGATAGTTTCAAGGGAAACTCACCCAAGGGGGGCCACTTAGTGAGAATTCCATCCTTTTAGCTCAGACATTATTTCTCTATTCTGTAATAGTTACAATTCTGGAAACTATTTGTTCTTGTAGCCACTAGAATTCCATTTTGTGACTCTTCCTATAGCCACTAGAATTCCATTATGTGATTGTTCCTGTAGCCAAAGCAGATAGAGTATTTTCTTGTCTATTTGCTACGATTTCTATTTAGATATCATGAATTTTAGTTCAATATAGTTGTTGGTTGATGTTCAGTGCTTTTTTGACTTCCTTTCAAGTAATTTACTTTCAGTTCTTAGGAATTTTTTTATTGTGGAATAAATTTTCCTAATGCCAAGACTCAAAGGAGAAGAGATATATTCATTTTAATGTTTAAAATTATAGTTCAATAAGACACACATGAAAGAAATAACAAAATTGAGAAATAAACACATAACACAATTGTCACTAGATTTATGTGGGAAAACCATTATTGGAGAAAACAACCACCACAACAAAGAAATAACACTTGTATTATAGTAATCAAATTACATATAGGTTACCGACTCTACTTTTTAGATAAAAAATCTATAACAACAACATTTCCATCATCAACCTTGTATCAAATTACACTATTACAATGCTTTCATTCAGCATACAATGAAGTTCATAGAATTTTGGTAACTCATTTGTCGAACTATCCAACCCATTACTATTCTTGTTAATTGAAATGTATAACAACTGCCATGACCAATTCGTTCTCGGCATAGTCGGTTTGGTTCAAACTTCCAATCGTCCAACTACTCAAGAAACCAAATGACCTCTACCCAATCAGCAAATGATCACTAATCAATGTACACATCAACAATCAATGATTCAACATTCTTTTTCCTTCATACCACTCTACCGCTTCGTATTCATCAAGCCTTCGCAGTGTGGTAGTTTACCTCACTATTGCTGGATAGGTTGATAGTGCTCATGGTGTAGTGGTAAGCACGCTACCGTTCATCAGTTTACATACTTTCACGGTATGGCGGTTACCACCCCGCACAACCACTGACCATCCAATAACCACTGTGGTTTGGCAGTAACACACTGCTATACCGCAAGACTGTATGTACACCTCTGTGGTATAGGGGTGACCATCCCATACTCACTCTATTGTTCAAAGCTTCCCATGGTGTGGTGGTGAACTATTGAATAGACTGCCAAGGTTTACTACGTCACCTCTCACTAGCTAATACTCACCTATGGTATGGCAGTAACCACACCACCGCAACGATTGACGAGAGGCTTTGTGGTATGGTGGTAACTATGCCACCATGGCTTCTCTAATAAGCACCTATGATAAAGAGATAAAGTAACAATCAAAAATCTTAGCTGCTCTATCAAAAAATAGGGTATTTTCTAGTGAGTTTGAGGCACATATTCTCAAAATTCTCCCACTTGACGAAGAACTCACTGAACCCTTTTCAATGCTTGAATTCATTGAACATTTTGGACCCCAAGACCCATTGAACTTGTACACCATCTAAACTTGTCTGTGCTCACTAGATTTTTCAATGCATCAACAATGTTCTTTAGAGTATCCACCTTATCTAAACCGAAATTTCCATCCTCCACCATATCTCGTACAAAATGATATTGTACATCAATATGTTTTTTCCTAGCGTGGAAAGTTTGATTTTTCGCTATACAAATAGCACTCTGACTGTCACAATAAATAATAATTTTCCCTACATCAAAACCAATATCAGAACACAACCTTCTAAGCCAAATGGCTTCCTTATAGGCATGAGTTTCTTCCATGTAGTCAACCTCTATAGTGGATAAATAAACTGCATCCTGTCGCTTGCTCATCCAACTAATTGCACCACCATTCAACATGAAAATATATCCACTAGTGGACCTTCTACTGTCAATGTTCCCTGCCCAATCAAAATTCACATATCGAAAAATGTTGAGAGTCCTTTGTGATCCAGCCAACTTGCCATGGTAACACAAAGCATACCTCAAAGTGCCCCTCAGATATCTAAACACTCTTTTCAAAGCATCCCAATGTGTCCTTCCTAGATTCACCATAAATCTGCTAAGAACTTCCACTGTTCAGGAAATGTCTGGCCTTGTACAAAATATTGGATACATTAAAATACCAACCACACTAGCATAAGGCACTCTAGTCACATCCTCCATCTTAGTAGAGGATTTTCGACAATCTTCAATAGATAGCTTCATTCCCCGCAAAACTGCAACAACTAGCTACTTGTAATCATTCATACCAAATCTCTCCAAAACAGTATTAATATACTTACTTTGGCTAAGCCAAATTTTTATGCTTTTACTGTCCCTGGTTATTTCCCTCCCCAAAATATACCTAGCTGTGCCAAGATCTTTCATTTCAAACTTTGCAGACAACTGATATTTTAGATCAGAAATCATTAACTTACTATTTCCTATGAACAACATATCATCAACATAAAGGGCAATAATAAGAATTTGATCATTTTCAGTCTTGTAGTACACACAATGATCTTATTTTGATCTTACAAATCCTAAAGACAAAACAAATGTGTTAAATTTCTAGTACCACATCCTAGATGATTACTTCAAACCATTTAGAGATTTTTTCAATTTGCAAACTAGATTTTCTTTACCTTTTATCACAAAGTGCTTAGGCTGGGACATATAAATTTCTTCTTCAAGATCACCATGAAGAAATGCTATCTTCACATCCATCTGCTCAATCTCCAAATTATATGCTACAACAAGTGATAAAAGAAATTTGATAGATGTCATCTTTGCTATAGGAGAAAAAAATTCCTCATAATTAATTCCCTCTACCTAGGAATAACCTTTTGCAACCAACCTCTCTTTATACTTTTAAACACAACCATCTAGACCAATTTTATTTTTAAACACCCACTTATAGCCCACAGGCTTTCTACTTTCAAGCAATGGAACTAGATTCTAAGTATCATTTTTCCTTAATGATGTCATTTCTTCATTCATGGCTTCCAACCAGGAATCTAAATCAAACATTTTAGTTACCTCTTTTACAATCCTAGACTCATCCATGTTAGTAATCAAAACATAGGCACAAATAGAATCTAACATAGAGAATCTATACCTATCTGGTTGTTTCTTCTCATGTGTAGACCTCGTTATAGGCTAAGGCTAAGGTTGTGGCTCTTCTTGTTGTTTTGAACTCTCAGAGCTACTCAAAATCTCCTCAGTTTTAGGTACACTTTCAATGTGTTGTTCCTCTTTTTCTAGAGTTAGAGGTATCTCAACAATATGATTATTCTTTTCCTCTTCTTTCATCCTTGACTGTAGATCCACAAAGGAAGGTTTTAGTTCCTAGAAGATTACAATTTTGTTGTGCAACACCTTCTTAGTCATAGGATTCCAAATCTTGTATCCTTTCACACAAAGGCCATACCCAATGAGGATACATTTTTCAGCTTTGTTGTCCAATTTAGATCTTTTCACATTTGGCACATAAACATATGCTTCGCAGCCAAAAACACGAATATGTTTGAGAGAGGGATTCTTACCAGATCAAGCTTCCATAGGTGTTATATCAACAATTTTTGAAGAAGGTGATCGATTCAATAAGTAACATGTTGTAGCCACAACCTCAGCCCAAAACTTTTTCTCTAGACTAGAATTGCTCAATATACTTCTTGCCCTCCATCAACATCTTGTTCAACCTTTCAGCAACTCCATTTTTCTATGGAGTGTAAGGAATTGCCTTATGCCTCTTAATCCCATGGTCTTTACAATACCTTTCAAACTCAATAGAACAAAACTCACCACCATTGTCAGTCCTCAGAAACTTTATTTTTCTTCTAGTATGATTTTCCACAAGGTTTTTAAATTACTTAAAACAATTGAACACTTCTGATTTACTTTTTAAGAAATACACAAATGCCCTTCTCGAATAATCATCAATAAAAGAAACATAATATTTAGACTTCGATAACAAAGGAACATCCATTGGACTACACACATCAGAATGAATATAATCTAGAACACAAGAAGATTTATGAGGACTAGGGTAAAATGAAACACGGTGTTGTTTTCCATATATACAATGTTCACAAAATTCAAAATCAAGATAATAATCATCAAGCCCCTCAACCAGGATTTTATTTTTCAAGGTTTTCAAACCTTTTTCACCAAGGTGACTGAGCCTTTGATGCCAAAGCATAGTATTTTCTACTGGAAGTTTCACTTCCAAGGAATTTTCCCTAATGGGAACATTTTCATTCTTCTCTTTACGAACAACCTTTTGTGACTTTGCAAAGACACTATTGCATTGAACAACCAGTGAATCCAACTTGAATAGATTACCAATTCGGGCAACCCTAGCCAACACCATCAAGCCTCTAGTAATTTTACAACCATTGCTAGAGAGTGAGACTTGCACTCCAACATCATTCAACTTTCTTACAAAAAGTAAATTTTGAGCCAGACCTGTTATATCCATTACGCCATCAATTCCTTTAACTCTTCTATCAGGAAACTAAATTCTAACTCTTCCATGACGAACTGTCTCCAGAGATGAATCAATTGCTAGATACACCTTTCCACCATCACATTCTTCATACTTAGTAAACCGGTCTCTATGAGATGTCACGTGGAATGATGCTCTAGAATCAATTAGCCAGACATCATCTAATTCCTGAGATGCCAAGGTTGCAATAAAGGCATTTGCATCGCTCTGAGAAGAATTATTCTTCCACTTGTTTTTCTCCTCTTTGCAATCCATTCAGACATGACCAGGCTGCCCACAGTTCTATCACTTCACCTTGGACTTCTTACCAGGAGACTTTTATCTCCCTTCTAATTTTTATTTGGACTTCTTGTCCATTTTCTTGTCTTTTTCTTTCGATCTTCCTCGAATAACAAGAGACTCCTTCACCATCTTAGAAGGTTTCCTTCTCATCTCTTTTGAGAATGAAGAAACAACCACATCCTCCATTTTGAAAGTGGTTTTCGTGCTCCCAATATCCATCACCAGGTGATCCCAAGAATCTGGCAAAGAACATAACAAGAGCATACAACGATCTTCTTCTTCAATCTTCACACCTACAAATGTTAACTAATCAATCAACATGTTAAAGGTATTTAAGTGATCAACAACAAATGTTAATTGAGAAAGCAACAAGTTAAAGGTATTTAAGTGATCAACAACATATGTTCCTCCCTCCATCTCCAAAGAGTATAGCTTCTTCCTCAAGAACAACTTATTTACCAAGGACTTGCCCTGATAAATACCTCCCAGTCTTTTCCACAACGAAGAGGAAGTCTTCTCTTCATGAACATTGAAGAGAACATATTCTACCAAATATAGCCTTATCAACCCTTTTTCTTTTCAATCTGCAAGGTCCCAGCCATCTTGCTTCATGGTTTTAGTTTTCCTTCCAGACACAACAATCCAAAGATCACAATCCACTAATAGGTCTTCAATTTTAAGTTTCCACAACTCAAAATTGCTGCTATTGAATTTATCAATTTCAATCCTTCTAGATGTACTTGGTGTTTCCATCTTAATCTGTAATTAGACAAATTCAAGAATTCTACAAAAATCCCACTAAATAGAAATTGAAACAAAAAACCAATCTACCCACAAGGATAACATAACTGGTCAAGCTCTGATACCACTTGTTAGGAAAAAATCAATTGCAATTTTTTCTTTCCTAATGCCAAAAATCAGAGGAGAAGAGAGATATTTCTTTTAATGTTTACAATTATAGTTGATTAAGACACACATGAAATAAATAACAAAAATGAGAAATAAACACATAACACAATTGACACTCGATTTATGTGGGAAAACCCTTATGGGAGAAAAAACCCACCACACCAAAGAAAGATCACTTGTATTATAGTATTAAAATTACATACAAGTTATAGAATCTTCTTTTTATATGAAAAAACTATAGCAGCAACATTTCCTTGATTAACCTTGTATCAAATTACACTATTACAATGCTTTCATTCAACATATGATTAAGCTCACAAAATTGTGATCACTCATTTATTGAACTATCCAACTCATTACTATTCCTCTTGATTGCAATGTATAACAACTGCCATGACCGATTCATTCTCTGCATAGTCAATTTAGTTCAAACTTCCAACCGTTGAACTGCTCAAGAAACCAAACAACCTCTACCTAGTTAGCAAAAAACCACTCATTAATGTACACATTAGTAGTCAAAAAGTCAACATTATTTTTCCTTCATACTGCACTACTGCTTTGTATTCATCAAGCCTGCATGGTGTGGTGGTTTACCTTGTTACCACTAGACAGGTTGACAATGCTCCCAGTGTAGAGGTAACTGTGCTACCACTTGTCAGTTTACATAATTTCGTGGTATGGCAATGGCCACCCCGCATAACCTCTGACCATACTATAACCGCCGCAGTTTGGCAATAACACACTGCTCTACTGCAAGACCATTTGTACACCTCCATGGTATAACGCCGACCATCCCACACTATCGCTATGTTGTTCAAGGCTTCCCGTAGTGTAGCGGTGAACTATCAAATAGACTACCAAGGCTCACCACGTCACTACTCACCAACCAATACTTACCTGCGGTATGGCGGTAACCATGCCATCACAATGACTGATGAGAGGCTCCATGGTATGGCAGTAACCACGCCACCACGAGACTGTTAGAAGAAACCTGTGGTATGGCAATAATCACACCACCACGGCTTCTCTAATAAGCACCTAAAATAAAGCGGTAAAGGCATGATCAAAACTCTTAGCTGCTCAGTGACAAAACCAAGGTCTTTTCCAGTGAGTTTGAGGCATGTATTCTCAACATCAACATTATGCCTTTTCTATTTGTAGAATGAATATGGATACAATAGATACCTAGTGGACATATAATGCTAAGCCATTTTAAGTTAATGTCCATGGGTTGGTAATTAAATGAACCTTCATGATGAGAAAGATAGTTATTTAGTACAGATGTCCAAACTCTGAGTAACAACATTAAGGGCTTAGTTTTTGAATCATTAGAGGATGAAACACTCTAGTTACTACCTTTCATACTATACAAGATGAAGACTATTGGGTGATTGATAGTGGATGTTAAAATCATATCATCAAAGACAAACGTAAGTTCACTAAACTTGAAAATTATGATGGAGGATAAGTTATATTTGCAGATGATTTTGGTGCTAAGATTGGTGAAAAAGGAAACAATTAGTCTTGATGGAAAACATAGTACTGATCATGTAAATTATGTTAAGGGCTTAAGGCATAATATATTGAGTGTTAGACAAATGTGTAGCAAAGGATTTGAACTTGTGTTTCAGGATAACACCTGTGAGATCAAAAAAGGGTGTGGAACTGTGGTAGCTGTAGGAAGAAGAACTTATGGAAACATCTACCAGCTTAAGATTAGTGATGGTCAATCCTTTGTTTCTCAAGTCAATAAAATTTGGCTATGGAAATGAAGGATGGTACATGTAAACTTTGACAATTTGATCAAGATTAGTTCAAGAGAATTTTTTAGGGATCTCCCTAGAATCACAAAGCCTACCAATTTTTTTTGCAAAAGTTTCTAGTTGGGAAAACAAACAAGATTTAGTTTTAAAGGAAAAGAAAAAACATCTACCAGAATGTTGAAATTGATTTAGATAGACCATTGTGGTCCCACAGGAACATGAAGCCTTAATGGTGACATATATTTTATATGTGTGATTGATGATTACTCTATAATGACATGGGTTATCTTTCTTAGGGAGAAAGCTCAAGATCTAGATAGATTCAAAGTGTTCAAAGCAAGAGAAGAGAATGAAGTAAACTTGTGAATCAAATTTTTAAGATCTAATAGAGGTCAAGAATTCACTTCTGGTTAGTTTAATGCATTTTGTGAAGAGGATGGTATAAATAGACATTCCTCTGCTTCTAGAAATCCTTAATAGAATGGAGTTGTGGAAAGGAAGAATCAAACTATTCAAGAGGTTGCAAGGACTATGATGAAAGAGGAAAATTTTCCTAATGTATATTTGAGAGAATCAATCCACACAGTTGTTTACATTCTTAATAGAGTTTAGATCAAAGGTAACATCACAAAGACTACTTATGAACTATGGACTGGTAAGATTCCTCCTCTTAAGTACTTTAAGGTGTTTGGAAGTAGATGTTATATTAAAAGAGATGAGGATAACCTTGGAAAGTTTTATGGAAGATGTGATTATGATATTTTTCTTCGTTATTTAACTAACATCAAAGCATATAAATGCTTCAATAAAAGACTTATGAAAATAGTTGAAGGTACAAATGTAAAATTTGATGAACCTATGCACAAACTAGTTGAAATAAGTGAAGTTGAATTAGATGATCCTATATGTGGAAAAATAAAAGAAGAGGAAAAGGGAGAGAAAGAACAAAATGAAGAAGAGGATATTCTAGAACCTACTCCTAAGACTCCTAAATAAGTACAAGAGGATCATCTAGAGGAATAAATAATTGGAGATATATTATGCAGGAGCATCCAGTGGTGTAAGGGCAATCCTACATCACCCAAAAATATATTTACTTTCATTTAGATTTTTTTGTAGATGTTTTTGCATTTTTGGATACCCTTTTCGTCGAAGAAGAATTCCCAACTTTCAGAACTGCTTTTCTGCTTTTTCTGCTCGATTGCTATTTTTAGCAGGTATGAATTTGAAGGCGTGAGGAGACAAAAATTTAAGGGAAGCTTCAGGACATAATAATAAACACTTTGGTGAAAGAATCAGATCAAGAGCATTTCCGGTTCAAAAGTTATTCAAGTTTCAATTTCTGCTTTTTGCCTTATGAAATCTTCGGAGCTAATTTTGAGGTACTTAGAGGCTCCGGATGGGCCTGAAAAATTGGCGGAATACGAAAGTGGTTAGCCTTTAGGCCCCACTTTTCGGCAAGAGATCTTCGCAAGAGCTTTCCGAAAAGGTATTATCATTGAAGATCTGACGGTTAGATCTTGAGTTAGAGCTTCCGAAAGTTGGTGCATAATTTGAATCTCGTTTTTGGCTCCAAACAAAGAAACGGGCTATTTATGGGCGAGTTCCTGTTTCTTTTAGGCAATTTTTGGGGAAAGAAGATCACATGCTGCGAATAGGGGAATTTCTATAGTTTCTTTCTGTAATTTGCATGCATTGCAAAACTCGAGGATTTGAAATCCTCTGCATGTAGGAATTTCATACTTTGAAAATAATAAGATTCGTTAGTTTTTCTGTGTGATTTTCTGTGTCTCGGGTTGCACCCCCATCAATATAAGTGAAGGTGGAAAGAAAAGAAGTAAAGTGGTTGAGGTAATTTTTTGTTTACATTCTAGGAACCTAATACTATGAGTGATCCATGCAAAGATGAGAACTGGGCTAGAGCAATGAAATAGGAACTACAACAAATAGAGAAGAATCAGTCATGGGAACTGGTTCCTAGACTAATAAAAAATAATTTAATTAGTATAAAATGGGGGTTCAGGAATAAGTTGAATGAATATGGTGATGTAGTAATAAAGAAAGAAAGAATTGTATGCAAAGGTTATTCATAGGTTGAAGGAATAGACTTTGAAAAGAAATTTTCCCTAATAGAAAGAATGGAATCCATTCAGATGTTTTTGGTATTTTCTACTCATAAAGATTTCAAAGTGTACCATATGGATGTTAAGTCTACATTCCTGGATGGATAATTGGAAGAAGAGGTGTACATGGAACAATCAAGAGGGTTTTGTTTTTCAAACAAAGCAAACATGGTCTACACATTGAAAAAGGCACTATATGGACTTAAATAGGTTCCTAGAGCATGGTATGCAAGGTTGGACAAATATTTGACACAAAAGGGTTCATCAAAGGCTACACAAACATGTATCTATATTTCAAAGTTGAAAGAAATAAAATATTGATAGTTGTGGTGTATGTTTATGATATTATCTTTGGAGGAAATGAAGGTATGTGCAATAAAGTTTTAGAGGATATGTAAAAGGAGTTTGAGATGTCTACCATGATTGGTGAGTTGAATTTATTCCTTAGACTTCAAGTGAATCAAACTGATAAGGGAATATTCATTTCAGAATCTAAGTATGTTAAAGAATTTTTGAAGAAGTCTAGAATGGGTGATTCCAAACCAATCTATACCACTTTGTTGATTAGTGCAAATTGAGTAAGGAAGATGACTCTTATAAAGTTGATTAGAGCATGTACAAATCTATGATTGGTGGACTATTATATCTTACTTCTACTAGATCGGATATCATGCATGCAATATGTTTGGTTTCTAGATTTCAAGCAGAACCTAAAGAGACACATGTTACAAATGTGAACAGGATATTCAGATATCTAATGGGGACTCTGTATTATGGTCTATTGTATCCTAAGGATACTAATTTCACCTTGAATGCCTACACTGATGTAGATTGGGCTTGCTTTGTAGATGATCAGAAGAGTATACATGGTGGTGCATTCTTTCTTGGAGGAAGATTGGTCTCATGGTTAAGCAAGAAAAAAGATTTAGTTTCTTTTTCCACTGCATACAATAAGTATATTGAAGCATAATCCTGTTGTACATAGATACTTTGGATGAAGAAAAAATTGAAGGATATACATGTCATGCGTGATGAGATTATCCCTATCTTTTGTGGCAATACAAGTGCAATAAAAATTTCAAAGAATTTGGTGATGCATTCTAGGACAGAGAATATATCTACTAGATATCATTTTTTGAGGGAGAAGGTGTTGGAGAATAAAGTCAGGCTTGAATATGTGTCTACCAATGAGATAATTGATGAGATATTCACTAAGTCTCTTCCAAATGATAATTTTAAGTATCTCAGGGGGAAGTTGGGGGTTATTTCCCATCCTTCCTTAAACTAGGTGCACATGGAGGTGCATCAGTCCAGTGGATTTATAGATTCTTCATTTGTTTAGACTGATGATTAAGGTCTACTACCCATGGCGAGTAGAGAGTATCATTGTTACAATATGATATGTGGGTGCACTCCTAAGGGGAAGTAATTAGAGATTTATATGGCAGAATTTTCATGCAAAATTTTCCTTTGCCATTGATGTCAAAGGGTAGAGAGTGCCATGTGAAAAATCCTATTTAAATCAAGGGAGAGAGATTCATGAAAGGAGAAGAGGGTGCAATTTTTTTTTGTAGGCTATCAAATCTAAAAAAGAAAAGGAAGAAGAACCAAGAGAGTGTATATACTATCTTTGATGGTTTTTCAAATCATGTTTTTCCATCAATGACAAAGGGGGAGATTGTTGTAAGTATGAAAGTGTTTGGTGGTGTTGTCATTAATGTTTTTATTGATGTCAACACACTTCAGAGTGATTGAATTTGGTACACATATAGTTTATATGTTGTAGAAGTTTTGTGAGTACATGGAGCTATATTTATGGTGTTGCAGATGTGCTTATGTCATGTGCTTTTGAGAAAATTAATAAATAATGAATAATGTGTTGTGTGTGTGATTTGAATGTACTCTAGTAATGTGATATGCATTTCTTCTATAATGATCCTATTCCTATGTGGATGTGTAGTATTTTTTATGGGATTCAATGGATAATATATCCCGAGCTTTAGCTTTTGCGATGATGGAGAGTTAAAGTTGTGTTGATCAGTGTGTGAACTGTTTTGGTAGAACTGTTGTCTATGGATTTGGAGAGATGTCTCTACTCCGTATTCTTCTAGTGGTTTTTCTCAGATCTTGTAGATCTAGAAGAAGGTTAAATTGATGTTATCTATGTTCTGGAAAATGGGCTTGTGGTTTGGTGCTCCAAAAGGCTTGTTCCAGAGCTACTATGTGTGTTTACACAGTCTGTTTGGACTGTTGAAGAATGTTTTATGTATAAATATTGTTCAATTGCTACAAATATATTTGAAGGTTTCTAAGAGGTGTTACAGTGTCTGGTGAAGCATGTTGTGTGATCCATGTGTCATCATATTTTTATGGATCCACACACTTCAAATTTATTTGGTGTTCTCATTAGGTTTGGCTGACCTAGTGTTTACACATTACATGCAGAATAAGCATCGATTAAAGAAGTGTGTGATTGATCCAAGATGTTGTTTTGGTCCTAATTAAGGATGTAATTGGTCTACTCTCATTCTTATCCACCATGAGAAGGTGGAGTCACTGACATAATTTAAATTTGTAAAATAAAGGATGTGTAGCCAACCTTGGAGAAAGTTTCTAAGATCGATGATGGTATAAATACAAGTCAATATGTTGTGAATTAAATGCAAGAGCGTGAAGTGTGTGAAACAAGTACAAAAAGTAGAGTGTGTGAAAGTAAATCAATGAAGCAGTACTTTGATGTGTTAGATTCCTAAAAGAAGTGAGATGAAGGTGTTAACAATCTTTTGATTAGGTTGTGAATGTGTGGAACCTATTATCGTGGATTTTCTATTGCATTTCCTTGTTTGTAGGTAGTGAGCCTCCTTTTGGATATTGAGTCCTATATGTAGGCATTGATCCTTTGTAACTAAACAATGAGTCCTTTTTGTGGAGTGAGCCCTCTAGTAGTGAGCCTTTGTATTTTGTTTTGTAATTATAAAATATTGTGAGTTAATTCGAGCACTGTGGTTTCTCCCTAATTGGGTTTTCCATGTAAATCTAGTGTCTCTGTTGTTTTCTTTCTATTATTTTCATTTCATGTTTATACTTAATAACATATTAAAGTTAAAGTTGAATTCATTAAGGTTAGTTTAGTAAAAGTAATTTGGTACAACTGATTCACCCCACTCTCTTAGTTGTCTTCTGCATTTCAACAAAAACTAGTGACTTACTAATGAAAACGTAATGAAACTAATCAAACCATCATCACAACTTCTCAACCATCAATAGACTTCCAAAAATCACCAATAGTATGAATGAATTGACATCAATTAAAATACATTCAAAATCCTATTGACATCAATGACAACACCAACTACTCATACTTGCAACAATGATATGTGTTGATGCATGTGTAGTTAATTATGGAATGTTCCTATTTTTTTGGAAGTTTGTGCCCACTTTGAAAATTCATGATTGAAACTTTCTAATTACAAGGAGAGTTATGCAGGGATCTATTTTCTATTCCTATTTGATTCAAACATAGAATTTGGATGCCCAAATTTTTGGCATGTGGTTTTTTACATTTGCATTTTGCATTCTTTTGCATGTGGTGCATTTCCTTTTGTATGTTCATGCTTAGGCATGGGTTTATGGAAAATTATACCCTAGGTACTATATACTCTATATAAATACATGTTATTTTCTATAGGATTGAATGTGAGGAGATTTATTCACAGGGGTTATGTTGTCAAAAAAAATTTAGAGATGGAACAAGATGTACCTCTCATGTAATGACTTTGATCTTGAAGAATGTATTGTAACTATTTTTTTATTGAATAATATATTGGCTCTATGGTTTTGGAGTGTGGGGATTTTTACCTGTAAGGGTTTTCCCCTAGTAAATCTATGTGTTATTTCTCTTCTAACTTATTGTTTTTTTTTGTCTCTAAGTGTCTTTTATGTTGTTGAAACTACTTGATATTTAAAGATCCACTCCTTGATCAAAGAAATGTGAAACTTAATTTTGATCTCTTTCCTTTAAATATTAGCAGTGGAAAAATAATTATATTAGTTTCCACTTTAAAGTATAGTAGTATATGATTTTGAGGTTTCTAAATTTAAAATGAATGTTATAGAAGGCACATACTTATCGTATATGGATTTCTAGGATTCCATATTTTTCCCTTCAGTTTAAATTAAACCTCCGCTCCTTATTATTTTGATTCCTCTAGTCCTTACATGCTATTTATTATTTGTATATCATAATTAATGGACTCATCTAGACTCTTGTTGTCCAATAAGTATTTTTATCCATGTTCAATTTTACCTAGGCTTATAAATTTATGCCCCAACCATGTTGATTCTTGCCTAGTATAATGAATTTGTATCTATAACCTTATTTTTTTAAAATAATGGTTTATTATGAAGAGATGGTATATTTTTAGAGCTTTTAATTTTAGAATAAATTTCATGCATAGAAATATTCAATTTTTTTTATATTATGCCTCAATTTTTGTATCAAACCATGTAATAAAATGGAATACCCTAAGATTTAGGATCAACCTAATGTTAAACAAAACCACAAGGAATGAAATATTGTGGACCCTATTTATCACCTTGTAAATATCTACATTCATGGTTTATAGGGTGGTTAAATTGTGTAACATAGCTCTTAGAAGTATCCATTACTTTTCATTTGTTGCAGGGTCGAGGATCTATTTATATGTAATATAAATTTTATTTTATACTAAAATCTACAAAATAATGTAAAATAGAAACCAAATTACATTGCATGTAACAATGGGTGACCAAGGATAATGTTAGAAGTTAAGTTTATGAGAATGACATGAAACAAGGTGTATATTTCATATGGTTTGGTGTGGATGAATAATAATTCCCATAAAATATTTAGGAATATCAAAAAATTCTCTCATAATAAGGATCAATTTTATATCTTTTAAATGTGTACTTCTAATTATGTGAAACAATCTTTACATAATGTTCTAAGACCAGATATATTGTCAACTAAATTTAATACATTGAAAATTATTTTGTATTTCACCATAATGTGTAAAAATTTACTTCTTTAAATATCATTTAGTACAATGTTCTTTGTGGAGAACATACTAAAAAAAATTTATAACTAACTTTAGAATACTATTAGAACCATATTAAATTTTATTTAAGGAATTTTATGTGACATGTGTACAAAAATGTGTTGCGTATAGTAAGTCACATAAATATATTTCGCCTTGTTTTTTTTCTAATTATTGAGTAATATAAATCTCCTCTACTTGAAATATGATTTAAGGTCTGGAAGGTATGTTAAATGTATTATATGTTAAAAATAGAATTGGGAAGTTAATATCTTATCATGATATTAAAATTTAATGTGTAGGACTACTCAGTTATAATTATGTGAATTGGGGGTGTCATGAAAGTCAGGTATGGTAGTCACATAATCCATATTTATAAATTATGAACTATAATTAAATTATGGATCATGAAAGGCTATTTATAGATTCATGATATCCTTATATGAACTAGGAAAAGAGAAATATGTGTTTAAAGAAGGGGCCAATTTTTTAAGGGAGATGTAGATAAATTAAGATGAACCAAAATATTGCAAAGCTCCATCACTGAAGTATAATTATAATTCACTAATAAAAAACATTTCATCACCTAATTGTTCATAAATAGTTAGAGAATAATTTCACATTTATGGAAGCACCACCACAATCATCATGGAAGAGTTTTTCACAATAGATCACAATATTGATATATACAATGTATGAAAAGGCAATGAAGTATCAATGAAGGAAATGAGAGAAACTAATAATTTATCATGAAGGCACAAACTATCATTATATATAGTAGTGAATTACATTCACGGATATCATAAATATCTAATAACATCAACATGATATGTAGAAAAATGATCATCACTATATTCAATCACCATTCAAGATATATAAATATATTGGCATAGCTGACCTAGCATGACATGTAAGAGATATTCTATTAAAGGGTTCATTAATATCATTCTTGAGAGAAGGATGTGTAATATCATAAACAATAATTACATTAGATGTGTACCATGATATATTTTTGTCTAATGGATTCTCATCATTGCCACACGACATAGGACCATCATAGAGTATATAGTTAAATTCTATGACCATATGTAATAGAAGGGAATAAGAAATAGCACGTTCAATGAAAAAGAGGATATATTAAATACGGGACAATTAATGGCTCCATAGAGAAAATATTTATATTCAAAGCATAAAATTAATGATTCTATCAAGAATGGATGTGTTTTATGACATGAAATATAGGAACATTTCAAAGCATTAGATAATGTATGTAAACCATCCAAGGAGAAAGATAAAAAAGGAGACATCATGATTAATTAGCATAGGGTAGGAGGATAGAAAGAAAGATAAACCACTTACACACCGTAATCAAATTACATAAGCATATAAATAAAATCTCGATAAATTTATAAATGATGATAAGTAAGAATTATATTATATCTAAAAAAATATTAAAATAAATAAAGGTACATACTTAAGGTTAAACATCAGAGGCTGTAATCATGGATGAGTTAATAGCAAATGTGAAGGAAACAAATATTTTCATATTGTGTTATCTTGATTAACTAACTAATGCAATTAATACGTAGATACAAAAATTACTTAATAGACATGAAGGTATAAACATTCAAAATTTAAATGTTAATGACACAAAGGGAATGTGATGAATATGGGTACTCAACTCTGAAAAAATAATATGGAAAATGATTTTGATGTAATTCTCAAATTAGTAAATATTAAGATTAAAATTGGTTCTTATTTGTCTATACTTCATATTAAAATTAGAATGAATATGTTCATTTATTATAAGTTTGTTATTTTGGTGTGGATTTATCATGTGATTTATCAATCTAGCATAGGAAACTATGTACTTATGCTTCCTAATTAATTGAATTCCCTATTTTTTCTAGTTGTTAATGACTACTAGTGGTTAAACATACATCTAGAGGATATCATCAAATTGCATAGATTTCAATTTTTACAAGACCTACCTATTGTTATGACCAATTTTTTACTTATTAAATGGTTTAAGGTTAACATTATTGAAACATAAAGATGATTGATATATATATATATATATATATATATATATATATATATATAATGTATCAAACAAAGAGTTACTAGTATGCTTTGTCAATAATTGATAAAATAAAGATTGGATATGTTTCCACGATGAATGAACATTCAATGAATTTAAATAATAAGGAACATAAATAAATTATGCAAGACATGTATCAATTCAATGCATCATGGGAATAAAATGGGTAAGAGTAAATAAAATATAAAGATATTTTTTACAAATGAATAGTTAGATTTGGTAGTGCAAGATTGGTGATGCACCATAATTAGAACATGGAAGTAGTAATGTTGATGAAAACATGAACATCATGATATAGAGGGAAATAATAATCATAATAAATGTTAATGCTATGTAAAGTTATTTGTGGATATGGGCAAGATGGTGTTGAGTGTGGAAGAATATATAATAATGACAAATGATATAGGAGAATCAACCCAAATACAAGATTAGAAATTTATTGATATATAATTGTATTACATGATTCTAACAAAATGAGGTAATAAAACAAATGGAAATAGATGTTGATATATAATTTTCACTATTAAAATACTATTTTTAAAATCTCTATAATAAATTTCTATGGCACACATTAGAAAATAGTATAATTAAATAGTATTAGTAATATCAAAAGCCCCATGTGGTTATTAGCTAAGTTTATTCAACAATCATACATAAACAATTCAGGGGTTATTTTGGGAGTTAGTGGTTACATGAATTTTAAATAGTTGTAAAAGGTTCAGTTTTTTATGATTTAAATTTTAAAAATATAAATATGTCAAAAGTAAGAAAAAAAAATGCAAAAAACGAGAGAAGAAAATATGCACATCCATGTTGTACATTTCTTTTATTAAATAGTAGCTACCTAATTTCAACTTTCACTATTTATCCACATCTTAACTCCGATTTCTATGCTTTAATAACCATACTATTATAAAATGAAATTATCCATTATCTTTTGTATTTAATTATACAACTGAACTAGGATAGATATTTTAAATACATTTATTTTAAAAATTTCAAGATTTATCAATTTGAAGTTATTTTATTTATAACAAATAGAGACATAATTTATGTGCTATTTATTTTGAAAATATTATGTTTATTATTAAATATTAATTTTTTTGCATATAAATGATTATCAAACCTAAAGTAAAAGAATATTTTTAATTATTACATTCATACATCACAATCCACTTCTTATTGTCATTGTATAATACCTCCTAAAATTAATTAAACAATTAATTAAAACTACTATACAAATATACTAAAAAAAAAATCAACATTTAACAATACCCTTCTACAACTTCAAAATTCTCTTCTATTAATCACTCACATTTAATAAAAACTGAGATGAACTAAGTAATGAACAATATCTTTGTACAATTAACTTATAAGAAGATTGCAACTACTACTACCTATTTCAACATTCATATCATCTACTTCTTCCCCTCCAAATTTAGTCCAATCACTGGTGTCTCACTAATATAATGATTTGGATGGTGATGTAAAACTGATAGAGCAAGAACTCAATGATATGTCAAAAAAATCAGTCTGAACATTCCCAAACTCAAATAGAGCTTTTTCGCCTCCAAATTTAATCCAATGATTTGCCTCTCACTAATATAACGATTTGGATGGTGATGTCAAACTGATGGATCAAAAACTTAGTACATGTCAAAAATTAACTGCGCGTTCCCAAATTCAAGAGTTTTTTTGCCTCCAAATTTAATCCAATCATTTGCCTCTCACTAATATAGCGATTTGGATGGTGATGTCAAACTGATGGAACAAAAACTTAGTGACATGTCAGAAAATTAAGCTGTGCATTTTCTTACCCAAGAGTTTTTTCACCTCCAAATTTAATCCAATCATTTGTCTCACAATCATATAGAGATTTGAATGGTGATGTCAAACTGATGGAGCAAGAACTCAATGACATGTAAAAAAATCAGCCTGCACATTCCCAAACTCAAGTACAGCTTAAATCCAACATCAAAGCTCAAGTACATAATTTAGCTTTTTCCAATACCACCTATAACACTGAGCACCATCTCTTCCCATGACGATACTAAGCAACTTGTCTATTTTCAACGCCATTGTAAAGAAAATTTATACTGCATACCACCAATACTCCCGAAATAATGAACCGTCAATAACCAAAAAGGAGGCTAAAAAGATTAAACCAATCAATATTTATTTTATTGTGCTGTTCTACTATGACTATCAGTCGTTGAATACTTAAACGAGAATACCTGCTCACAAATTGTGCGTGATGACCAATTTGTTAAGCTCGTGTGAAAGTCATTTTGTTCCATGTTAGTGTATAACATGCTCACTCACAACTTGTTTGTGATCGTTTTAGTCTCACGCGAAAGTAATTTTGTCCTGGTAGTGCAAGGGGTACACCAATAAAAGAATATATGTAAGTGGTATTTTTTATTGTTTATATAAATTTGTAATGTAATAATATTGTCAGCAAAATTTTAAAACTACTTGTATTATTTTTTTAATATAGTAAATTGAAGAGAAGATTTGTAACAATATAAATATTAAGGAATTTTAGTCAACGATGGATTTTTCTTATACAAAAGGAGCCTGTAAAAATATTCATGGTGCATTTATTTTGTGTCTACATATTCAAATAAAAAGGTTAGTCAGATTTGTAGTATAAATGTATGTTTGGTGTTATTTTAAAGGATACAAATTGTGGAAAAGAGAAGTTTGTGTGAAGTAGAAGAGTTATATGTGAGATAACATAATGGGAAAAATATTCGATGCAAAAATGTACGAATATGAACATACACTTGTACAACCTGAAATAGTGAATATATTATGTTAGAAGTTATTTTTGTAAATCATCCAAAATGAATATGAAAAGAAAAAAAGAATAAAGTGTAAGTGTTTATAGAGAAGGTTGTGTAATGTTAGTGATTGCCCTTTCAATGGCTGGATTTCTTTTATTGGAATCTTAAGGATTGAATGTATAGTTGAGGTATGCATTTTGAATGCAATGATCCCTGTAGGTCCAACAACATGGAGGGGGTTATAAATTTTTTATGGTATTCTAGAGTGTGTCTTACAATATGAATCATATATGATTTTCTCATACATATTGTTCCTTGTATTATCAAATGTAATGGTTGAAATAAGGAAGTGTTGTTATATTGATCTTTAAGAATAGTAAATGCAATTTCTTGTTTTGGATATAGTAGATAAGGTAGATCATTCAACTCAAATGTCGATTGATCATTTTGTTTATGCTTTTGAAATTTTTTAAAGTTTCATGTAAATGTGAAGGTCTAGTACATTTATCCCATTTGTTCATATTATCAAAATCATCTTTACCAATCATTTCAAGGGTATTAAGATTTTCATGATTAGAAAGGCCCATTTGTGACAACTCTAATTCATGCATCTCTATTATATTTATTGTGTTTGTCTCATCGTCAATTTCCTCCACCTCTTCTTTGTTAACTTATATATTAATAATATGGTCAACATGCAAAACAAAGTATTGATTTATATTAATTTTATTTCATTTTACAATAATATCATCTTTAATGAGACATATATCTATGGAAATGTCCCAAAAATACTTGTATAATAGTAGCTCAATCGAAAAAAATATATCAAAATGTTCAAAAGACTCATTTGGAATACTATAGAATTGAGGAAATAAATTCATAGTTTCTTTGTGTTTCCAATCTCTCCACTTGCACCCTTAGCGAAAGGAAGAAAAAGAAAATAATTGTGTAGGTTTAATCAATGTTGTTGCTACATATCAATAGTTTATTGCATTTAGGACTATATAGATAGTGTAATGGTAATGTATCTACATCTATATTTCTTCTAATTTGATGAATTTTTGGTTTGCAAATGTTTAGTGTTAGAAATGAGTGATTGCAAACAACAAGTGGCAATTTTTGTAGCATATGGAATGTCTCAAGTGTAGACCTATATCACAGTTTGAAAAATCTCCATCATGAATTTTCTATATATTGGTAGAGTGTGGTCTATTAGTGTCTGATTTCCGCATACCCATGTGAGCATATTAATACAACTCTCTGTTTCCTTTTTTCCCTAGCTACATATTGGGTTATATATTTGAGCATAATCAATTTTTTAAAATGGTATTAAAAGCCATATTAGCTCTCCATATTTAATTTTTTATCATTTTGAACGGGGGCATAGGTTTTTTCTTGATTCATCACATGGCAAGCAAGAGGTAACAAATTCATTCCAAAATTATTTGTATCGACATGCTACAACTTGAGCCTTCCTATGTAGAAATTTTTATTTAATACATTTTATGTGTCTTTGAACATGAGTGAAAAAATATTTGTAGTCATCAACTATATTTTAAGAAAATATTTCATACGTAGCAAGTAAGCAAGGATCATCATGTGCAAATTAAATTTATGTGTTGTTTCTGTCAGATGAATTATGAGGGTTCCATGCACTTACTTTTTTTTCAAAGAATTATTTTTCTTGTTCTACATATACATGGTTTTACTTCTCAAGCTTGTCCATGTTTGATGCATTAGCAATCCAAATAAAACTCTGTATGTGTACAAAACTGTGATATTTTCATTAATATCTATACCAATAATTTTTTGTTCGGATAAGATTTTCTCTAATAATTATTCATCAAATATTGTGAACCATTAGTGCAAGTATAGGGATGTGATCTGTAATTTATTAATTATGTTTTCCATGTGGGTTTTGTTAGTTTGTGGTCTAGTTGTTATGTCATTTGAAAGAGCCAGTATAAATATGGCCATTTAGTATCTACTGCACTCAATGTGAAGAAGAGAGTGGGTGATCCAATTTGGTTGATCATATTTGATAGCTCACCGTGACACTTATTCCAATCTAAGGGTCTTCCTCTTAGAGAATAACAAAAATTCATTAGTTTTCTAGCCAATTGGGTGTCAAGAAATTGTTCTATATGGATATGAGTGATATCAATGGTGGTTGGTATGTAATCCTATACATTTTTCTTTAATAAAAACTAAATAAATTCCTTGGATATGGTTTCACATCATAAAGTTCAATATAAAATATCAAAATATCAGATGGCTTCAAAATCTAATATCATAAAATCACATTAAGTTCATCACGTATTCATGCAATTCAACTTGTTTATATTAAGGTTGAAATTGCAGTGCAATGCCATTTGGAAATAGTGTGGGAAAGGCCATATCTAAAATTACCTTAGTATTGTATTTTTTGATTGGATAAGAATCTAATTGTGGTCAATAAAGCAATGGCGTCATGTTGATCTCTAAATTGTAAGGTTTCTTTTATGATTTCTACCTCATGTTGTTTATTCAGAAGTCTATTCATAAAGGATGATGAATAAATTGTTGAATTTTTAGGTTGATCCACATCAAGCATAGATTCAAGGTCTTATTGAACCAAAAATTCATGTTTAACATTAATAATGTGAAGTAGGATTTAAATGTTTGTACTTGTAGAATGGAATTGGGAAAGATATTCAACATCTAGATTTTGATGTCTTCATACTAGGCATCATGTGAAGTCTTATATTTTAATGCAACTGACACATGATTTCTACTTATATAAAAATCATAGTGGTTCCCTTGTATATGGATTTTGTGAACTATTAAGACATCCAAGTTTGTAAGTCCCTATGTAAGGTATTTTTTGTCATTTTGATATATTGTGGGAAATTGATTGTGTCACCATTATATTTGTGTTGGCCTTCATGAGCGTGAGTCACTTGCACTATTGAACTTATTATATTATCATCTCTTAACCTTAGGTTATATTTTTGAACTCAATTGGTTGTTTCCTTGTGTCCATATTATTAGATGATGAAAATTGATGTTTGTGTTTTTCATGAAAACATCTAGTAGAAATTGAACCATTGTTCTTTGAATTGGTATCCATGATAAGTAAGCATTCACTACATATTATGCAAGTTTGATTGTGCATATATATTCTATTGCAAAATCTTGTAGAAGCTATCATGAGTTTTTATTTTTATTTTTAATATTGTGTTTTGATTATGAATATTTTTCTTTGTTTGGTGGCAAATCAATGATGTTGATTGGGCATAAGGGTCTCCACATTGGTATTTTGTATATCCTTTTATGATATTGTTGTAATGGTTTGAATTATTAGTGGCTGTTCCATTAGTCATTTGTGGATCCATTGATTGGATAAAATATTATTATATTCATTGTACACAATGAAAATTATATTTCTTATTTATGGGAGTCATAATAAACTAGACTTATTTTATGAGACTTAAATTTTGCATTTCTCTTCCAATGGAATCAATTAGAGAATTTGTAGGGGTGGAGATTGTTATCTAGCGCTACTCCCTTTTTTGACAAAGCCACCAGTATTGTCACCAATACTAATCCCCTAAGGGCTCTCACATTCTAACATTGATGTCACATTGGTGATAACGACCCATGATTTGGATCTATGTGTTCTTCGTGGCCCTCCTTGTAGTCAAGTTATTCATCAAGGTCTTGCACCTTAGCCCCCACCAATCTTCCAACACTTTCCTTAGTTACATGGATGACCAGGGGCTAGAGCCCACTTCTAGCACCTAGGTGCCAACCCCATGGTCTATGATAGATTAGGGATTTTTTTTAGCCCCTCAGTCATCTTCAAGGCCAAATTGGGAATTTGTTTGAAAATCAAGTGTAACTTCGAAGTCTTGTGTCCATTTCTTTAAAAAAATATCATTAAAAATTTGGTTTTGAGCTTGTTCTTATTGTGTAATCTATTTTTCCATATTTTTCCTCTAAAAATTTCTATAGGTTGTTGAAGTCAGATCTTCTTCACTACACCTTTTGGGTCATAACTTGGGCACGCAGACTCCATTTTTGTGAATGAATAGTCATTGCAAATTTGATTCATTTCTCTACACAACCAATCAAGTACACAAAGAATTGGATGAAGTGATTTTTTCTTTTTTAAGCCTTTTTGCTCTTGAAGTTGTATTAGGGTTTGGTTTTTGTTGTTATGGGGGGTATTTTTATTCCTTTCCATATCTATGTACATCAAAACAAAAAAACCTTCCCACATATTATTTTAAAAACCTCAAACACCACGAGGGGTACATCTTCCATTAAACATACTATACCATACAACTATCATATTTGGAAAGATTATACAACCAAATTTCTCATTTTAAGGGTTTACAGTTTTCTTTGGATGAATTACAACCAACACTGACTCATCAATATGAGATATTTCAGCATAGGAACAAGAAATACGAGGCTATGGTATTGATACTACTACATGTTTCAAATAGTCTCTTGTTTCATCTTAATTCTTGCACCACTCTTAGGGATATGTGGATGAAGTTTATATATCCTTTTGGCACCATCAATGAGTACTGAGATCTATAGATTGAGTTGGAATTGACATCACTTTTACTTGATTCATTCACCTCCATTGAGGACTAAACCACAAATTTTAGGGGAAAAGCGGCGTTGTCATACACTTCTATGGTTTTCACCTAAAATTTGGGGGGTTCATTCAAGACTAGCGCTAATATGTGTGCAATGTGCATGTTTGGAATGTGTTTAAATGCATAAAACTAAATGAAAGAAACTAACTATTGAATGCAAACTAATGAAATGCAAAGTATTGAAAACACTATGTAAAATGACCTAATAATGCATGCAAACTGTAACATAACTTAATGAAACAAAAGAGGTGAACCTAGAATTTGAAGTATGATGGAGAGTAGCTCTAGAATCTTTCAAAATCTTCTATTGAGGCTAACTCGTACACAATTTAGACCAAGCCGTAACACCCCTCCATTTTGCTTTCTGGATTGGACAGTGTGTCTTTGTTTTGCATTGATTTATGTTTCTTGGTTTCTATTTATTGAGCGATAGACTATTATGTGATTTGATTTGATTTATTTGATGCTTTAGTTTACATGGTTTTAATTTGTGTAAAGATGTTAGTTGATATAACATGTAAATTGCTTATGAGATTACTTGAATTATGATGAAAGTGTCAGTTATGATGATTGTATTGGTGAAGGGGACGAGTTCACATCACTCGCTTGCGAGTGCCTTGTGAATTCATGATTTCCTCTTCACGGTGTGTATTATATGCTGGATATATTTTATGAGGATGTTTATTTTGTTTTCAGGTTGTAGGTACATGACATCGACTCCACCTGGTTTCACAGGTTTGAGTGTGTTGATCCAATGATTAAGTTGAACGGGAGATAGTAGCTAAGTAACATGTGTCAAGTCTACACCCTAGCCATAGTGTGTCTTCAGTCATTTGTGTCGAGTTGTTTGTCATGATTTTAATGTTATTCAATTTTGAAGGATTCTTGTTTTGGAAATAGATATTTTGAATAATTGCATTAAATCATGTTGATGGTTATTTAATTTAAATTATGCAATGTGGATAAAAGTTTATATTTAAATTAATTAATTATATTTAATCCAAGGGGGTTGAATTTAGTTATTCAATAATTAAATTAATTAATTAAATGTGATGTTAAGAAAATTAAAAGAAATAAAAGAATTAAAATTCATTTTGGAATTTAATTTCAATTTGTGGTAATTAAATTAGAATTTGGAATTGAAATTGAATTTTAAAAACAAAGTTGGTTTTCAATTTTTGGAGTTAATTTATATTTAGATATTTTAAATTTGTGATTTGCATGCAAAATCAGATTTGGTTGTGGAAGAAATTTTCAATTGGGCTATCATGTGTGAGTTTAATTGATTAATTAAGAGTTGGTTGCAAAAATTCATGGAGGCTAAGAGAAAATTTTTGGAAGGAAGATTTTGGGGAAAATGGCATAGAAGAGAAGGGTTTGAAGAAATATTGGTTGAGTCTTTTGGATTGGATTCATTGCACGGTTGAAGAGAATTCGAGAGATCTTTGGAAGAGGATTACATCAGAAGATCATCTTTTCCTGTAGCTTCAAAATCCAGGTTTTGTTCTGTGTTGTTATTCTTTTTTGTTCAAAAGAAATAAATATTGTTTAAAGAATCTGTTGTTGAATTCATTGGGAATTTGGATTTGTTAAATGGAAATTAGATTTAAATTAATCTAAAATTTGGGGAAGATTGGGAAAACCTCTGTAGAACTTAATTTATTTGAGGAAATGGATTGTTTTGTTATCTAAATCGAACCTAGAGGTTAAACAAAAAATTTAGATTGTTTAAAGAATTTAAATCTTTGTAGAAAACAAATTTGTTTTGAAAAACCTCTAAGAGAAACCTTGAGGATTTTGATACTTCTAAATTTAATATAGATCAGTTTTGGTTTAATTGTTCTTTTATTGTTCATGAATTCAAGAAAATGGTTTAAATGAATTAGTTTTAAAATCTCTATGAAAATTGGATTTCTGGAAAAGTTTTACAATTTCACCTATAGGTGAATGTTCTAAAAAAATTCTTCAATTTATTTGGTAGAGGAAATTTTGGTTAAATATATATATTATATATACATTCATATGTATGTATATATATATATATATATATATTATTATATATATAAATACATATAATACATATACTGTTCATGTATGAAAAGTTTATTTTAAATTACTGAAGTCGCCGTCCATACAACATCCATTGTTAAGGGTTTTGAAAACCAAAATTTCATTTTGTTAAATCTCGTTGTTTTTAGTTTTGTATCGGGCTCCATGCAATGGACAGGGGAGGCATGGGAGGTGCTGCCTCCACCACCGCCCCCATGAGGGAATGACTGTGGAGGAAGGGCCTCCGCAACCCCTCCCCTCTCCCTTCACTGTTTTAAGTCATGTGGGAGGCACTGCTACCATTGGAAGCACCCTCCACACAATGTGTGGAGGGAGCGTTGTCCTTGGCAGCGCCGCCCCTCACCATTTGTGGATGCCCCAAACATAGGGGTTTCCCCTTTGGTATCCACTGCGGGTAAAATAAAACAAATCCCCCCATTTGCTTATTCGCGAATTTAGTGAAAATTTGGCCATTCTTTATTTTGAAGATTATTTATTATATTGAATTTATTAAGTTATCTAATTTTGTATATATCTTATCTATATCACAATTAAGTAGGTAAATAATATATATGTTGCATATATATTGTATATATGTGATATTTTGATATTATATAATATTTTAGTATATTTAGTTTGGATTAAAATAATATATTTATTGTATATATATATAGTGGTATATATAAATAATAAAGTATATTTTTATTCTTGAATAAAATAGTGTGTCATTTGGTAAAATGACAAGTGATATATTTAATGTGTATATTCAAAATTTATATAGTATAATATATTATTATACAGTTGATGTATATATACATGAGTATTTTCAATTAGGAGCATAATCTGTATTTACTTTGTTTTATTTAAGTGCATGCAATTTAGCTTTGCATGAAGATTTTAAAAGATAAGTTTTGAATGCATGGTCGAATTGTTAAGGAAAAGGATATTTAAATATATTGAAGAATTGTAGAAATATTTATATTTGAATGTTTGTTTAATTAATGAGATTTAATTGGAAACAATATGAATGCATGGTTAAATAGATAAGCCAAAAGATATTTTTATACATTCATAAAATTGCATGTTTTTAAATGGATAGTTGAAGAGACATAGACTTTGTTTAGAAAATTGAAAAGATTGTTTGCAATAGTTTTATGTTGTATTAAAAGTAAATTTAGGAATTGATTATTATGATGAGGCAATTAATTATTTTTATTTATTTATTTCTATTAGAGAAATTCAATTATTGAGAATGGAATATGAAAGAGTTATGGATTTAGAATATCCGAAAATAGAGATAACCTAGTGATTGCCTTTTAGATTTATTTTCCTCGTATTTTGCAAAAGGATGTGAGTTACAATTGTTTAAAATTCTCAATCATGAAAGAACAAATAGGGTATATGATTATTTCAAATGATCTAGTTATCATGCCTATGACTCTGTCAACGATTATCTATGGAATGATTATGGATTTAGGAAATCCAAATATTAGATTTGATTAATGACTTGAATGGTTTTAGTCGCTGTGGTCAAGTTGCAATGTGGGATATGGGATTATGTGTTAGTCCAAATTTGTAAGTCTTCCAGAGAATCTTAGAGGATGAGGGTTGTCAATTATTCATGTCAACCATTTGTTTTTTCCCTTGGGTAGTGCATGACGTCTTTTCAGTTTTACTCGGTTTCCACGAACAGGGATGTTTTTGTGCCTCCTGTGAAAGGAGTGGACTATGTGTCTGTTGCCTCCAAGATGTTTGGAGTGAGTTATATTATTTGTTTCCTCCTTGTGTTGGAGTGGTTATGATGCCTATTTTGTATGCACTTGTGATTCCCTTGGTGATTAGTTTGGTATGGTGTGTTGTCCATTAGAAGAGTGGCTTCTGTTAGGCACCAGAGCCCAAAGAGGTAAACTGGGTAACCTTCAGGAGTGATTTAATTAAGTGATAATTAAATTAATGTACTTAGATGATTAGGATTCCTTTCAGACTAATCAAGATAATTTAATCCTCACTCATAGACACAAGGGGTCGTTTAGACTTGGGATGAGTGAGAAGGCCTGAAATGGCATAGTCATCTATCTTGTTAGTATGAGAGGTATTTGATGCCGTATGAGTGAGTATGAGGGTCGGGATTCGGTTGAGGCCACCAGGATTACCAGAGCCTATGAAGGATGCCCAGAGGAGATCTCATGGCTACTATGTGATGACACTCTATCTAGGACAACAATTGTTTATTGTTTTATGTGTATGGTTCTTTGAACATACTTGATCTATTCTATGTCTGAAAGAAATGTGATCTATGTTAGTGATGTGAATGTTGTACTTGTGTTGTAATTGAGTTATACTTCTATTGACAATTTATTTGGTTATGTCAGTTTGAGTCAATATGCGTTTGCCTTTGGATAGTGGTTGTAGATCTTTGTCCATGTTACTTTGTTAATATCTCCTAGCATGGGGGGTGGGCCTTCAGGTACCACTTGGTTGGGTGGAACATGCACCATACAATGTTGGGTCCCCTTTATCTTCAGTACATGGTGGTGAGACATCCAGATGGACAACTCGCAGTTCTTATTGTGTTTCCTTGCATTGTAATATATCTATTTGTATAAGTTATTTATCCCTCTTATGTTATGAGGTGGAGTTATGTAATTGTAATACATTTGTACTATTGTCTCATTCTAGGAATGAGTGATGTAGCTATTGGATTAAGTAAATGATTATGAAATTGTATCTTGGATTTTTATCTTATTATGTATGTTGTACCCTTGTGATGTATGATGTTTATTTCATAAAGTATATAATGCTATGGTTATATTATATATGTGTGGGTTTAAGTAATCCTAACCTTGTAGCCTTAGAGGTTGTTGTTAATTAGTAAGTGAATCTATATGTTAATCACACTTTATAAAAATAAATTGGTTCACTTAAGTAGTAGTTTACAACTTCCTTTAGGGTTATTTGGCAATGCATTACACAAGCTGGGCGACCTAGTCCTTCTTTGACGAGACTCTACCAAAATAGGTTTCAGAGAAATGGGTATCCAGACCTAGTAGTGGGACTAATTCACCAATGATGGTGACCTATTCCACCTATGGCTTTTAGGAATCTCAAAGTTGGAATCTGTAGCTTTCAACATTTACTTTCGCTTCTAATAGAAATCCAGAGTCGGATCTACAAACTTTGACTTGTAGGTTGTCTCCAAGCTTCCTTTAGGGTTTTTTTACTTTAAATGATCTTGATGGGATTTTGACACCTTTTAACACCTTTCTCTTTGACAAATATGTATACAAGATCTTCAAAACACAGATGCAAAGAGGGGAAAAGGGGTTAGGGTTAGAGAATATGGGGTTTCCTTAGTAAAACCCCATTTTGGTAATCAAACCCTAGAAAATGAAATGAAATGGAAAGGGAAAGTTGATTGAACAACATGCAAGAGATACAACTCACCAAACCATTGATATAAAAGTCTAAATTTATGCAAGTAATCTTCTCCTACGGATGAATGCTTGAAGTGATTAGAGTGCTTGAATTCTTGATTAAGAAGAATGAATTGTTGAGAGAGTTAGGAGGAGTGAAAATGAGGGGAAAGCCCTTTATTTATACATGATTTTCCTACTTTCCCAAAAATACCTCATCAGAGGCTGACCTTAGGGTTTAAAGAATAATATCCCACCAAAATATTGAAATAATTTTGATTTTTAAGCCTAATAGGACTAAGTCACCCAAGGTGGTGGCTTGGTGCCACAAGCAAAATTTTGTCAGTTGTCAAGAATTAAAGTGGATTAAATGATGCTTAACAATATTATTCTCTGAAACACATTTAAGTATGACCTATAAGTGCATAAAGGGATCATTTTAACATAAGAAAGGGTGAATGTATTTATGATAGGCCCATGAAATTGTGAGAGTTTTTTATAACTCCTTACAACACTTTGAAATAAGGCCTGGTAAGGGGTTATTTAGGTGAATTATAATGAAAAGGTCCTAGACAAGTGTGAAAGTGTGTTACAACACTTCACAACACCCTTGTAAGACACCATTGTTTTATAAGAATTCAAAGCCTAATGTGAATGTGTTGGCCACATTACAACATTAAATCTAGGCAAAATCAGGCCAAAATCCATAGCAAAATCCCAAATGAGCGTAAAAATGTCAAGGAAACATTTTTTTTGTGACACATTTAGCCCCCACTTTAGTGAGAGTTTGAACTTGCTTGAAACTCACACTAAAGTATCCCACCATGCATATCGAGAGGGATCCAAGTGCACTCATGTTAGTAAGATGAGACAAAAATAATCAAGAGGGATGACAAAGCCCCGAGAATCAAGATTCAATGGAAAACTAAATATTAGCACATAAGATCACACAAGAAAGTGACGTGAAAGAAGGAAATTAGGGAAGAAAAAGTCAGATCAAGCTTTGATCATTTGTCTAGTTGGGTGATCCCACAATACTAGTTTACAATTTTTGGGAAAACTGCACACTGAACTGAATTTTTTCAGCTAAATCTTCATTTTCGGGCTCTTATAGCGGCTAAACCATGAGGAATTTGAAGATGATACAAACCAGTGATTTATGACATTTTGTCTATAGGTTCTAAATATATTTTTTCTCATATTTTTTGGAATTAGATTGCACTTATTTTTCCATCTCCTTCAAAAAATAGCTTTTTTTTTTAAAACAACATTTTTAAGGAGTGACACTCACCATATACAACATAACATTTTTTTGTATTAAGGATTATTTTTTATTTTTTTCAAATTTATATGTGTAACTACGATATCTAGCACTTTCATTTTGTTTCATAGTGTTTTATTAAATATATTTTCCTAAATCAAGTTTCAAAGTCAAACCAATTACAATTGAAACAAAGGCAGACTGTATAAAACATAACTTTTTCTGTATGTATCAAAATTCAAGTTTTTTTTTAATGGATCAAAGGCATCAATACGCAGCTTGAACATATGTTTAAAATTTTTATTTTAATAATATGCTATTTTTCCACATGTGCAGAATAGAGAGCTTGATTTTTGATGAAAAACCTATGTTGGATAAAACTAAAAACACACATACATAATAAAAGAAAAACATATTAAAATTATATTCATTAGATAGCTCGTTTTGAGGAATACCATGATCATTTCAAATAAATTTTAAATTAATTCATTTCATCCCCTGAAGGGTAAATTAAAAGTGTTTTTTTATTAGCATTTTGGTAGGTGTAAAGGAGACCTCGTTGTAGGTATGGTTTAAAACTAGTGGGGTTCTATCCAAGGGGGTTTGAGCTAATGTTTTTTGATCAAACCCTCTTGAAATAAAATCCTTAAAATGGAACTTTTAAAGGTTTAAATCATTATATTTTCTAAAAATATGTGATTTCAAAAAAAAATAGAATCTCCCAAAAATTGTAAACCAACTTTGTAGGATTACCCAGCTAGTTGTGGATCAAATCTACGTTGTTTATCTGAGAGGATGAATAATCCCTCTGAGGTGACATAAATTTTAGCTTTCCACCAGGTGAGAAGCCCAAAAAGGTGAGAAACATACACTTATGGTTGATATGCAATCACACACACACATGTGACTATGGGGAAAGTTGTGTCACTGGTTGGGCTTCCCACTTAACCATACCAAAGTTATACCTCCTCATAACTTTAATAAGGTGCCAAAAAAAAAAGAAAGTTTGAGCTTCATGAGACATGTAAAGCTTCATATGCTTTGAGCTCATTAACAAGCACAAGATGGCACCACAGGCATGCAAGCTATGTTATGCAAGGTGGCCATATAATACAAAATATATGAAAAATGAAAAATAATGTTCAAAGGAGTCTTTCTTAGTTCATGCAAGGTATTTGACTTAGGGAACATTGTGTCTAATGTATTCAAGAGAGGACCAATCAAAGAATAGAAAATTAGCAACTTAGGCGATGTAGTGTATCACATTAGGCCACTAAGAGGAATATAATATGCTAAGATAGATCACTGTCATGAAGGACATTACACCCAATTTCATCTACAAAGTGACAAACACATCGTATGAAATAATAAGGTTGTATTAAGAACCAAGAAAAAGGAAAAAGGAAAAAATAAATAATGCCAATTTATGCCCTTACTTTAAAGGGAGTGGTACACTCTGTTCTATGAGCAATTAATTTAAAGTAGAAAAATGAAAAATGCAAAAAGAAAGAAAAGACATGTGATCCAAATTGGAAAGCCTCTATGTCAAGTGATATTTTTCCAAGGGAGGCTACGTCATGCGAAGAAAAAACAAAGGAAAAGGGAAGGGGTTTCCCCCAAAAATAAAACCACCAAACATAAAAGGTGTCTATGGATTTGGGGTTAGTATGTTCATTGTCGTACTATTTGTTTAGAGAGCTCAAAATTGTCATCATCCTCCAAATACATAAAACTAGAAGAGTGACACAAAGATAGTGAAAAATGAATAAGGAGAGATCCATTTGGGTCAACATGGACGAAACATAGGGTGTCTCAATGCTCTGCATTGTCCCCAAAAGGACAAAAAAGAAAAATAAAAAGAGCCTTTTGGGTCAACATGAAGGAGACATTGCAGTCTCAATGCCTTGCATCATCCCCAAAAATAAGAACATAAGAAAAATAAAAAGGCAAACAAAAATAGAAGGGGCCTCTTAATTCATTATGAAGGAGACATTTTGGTCTTAGTGAATTGCATCATCCCCAAAAGCCAGAGTGAAAAAGCACAACATATAGAAGAATGAAGGTACAAATAAAGGAATGTAACAAAGAGAGAGAAAATTAAATAAAACAATATGGGGGAACACGTACAAACAATAAAACACATAAAATAAAATGAAAAGGTGAAAGACTAGGAAGGAAAATGCAAGTTAACCATCTAACAAGTCATTTTCCTCCCAATATTGCTCATTGTAAAGTGTGGGTTGGTGATTGGCTAGAGGGACAAAAAAATTTCAAAACTAGCATCCAGGTTAATGCTCATCCTACAAGAGTTGTCATGCAAGCTCATGGAAGAGGAAAGCAATGTGTTCAAATTGTTATGCACCTCCTCATATATTTTATAAATCTCATCATCATCATCATCTAGATTACTGACAATGGGAGAATGGATGGTGATGTCAGTTGAAGTATGTAACTCTAGCTATAATTATTGTATAGGGTCATGTTATGGTGGTTGGAGAGGATGATCATTATGCATCACTTCTATCAAGTGTGGATTATGATTTTATTTATTTTCTTATTCATGTAACTTAAGAGCAAGGGAATGATGTCGAGGCCTACAATCCCTAGCTCCTCTATTTCTTTTGATTCTATTGTCAAGTTGTGGTTGTAAAGGAGTGGGTTGATCAACCATAGGTTTATTCTTATCTCTAGGTGGAGGAATAGAAGGAACCATGGAACCTAGCTCATCCACTTTCTCCTTTTCTTTATAAATTTTTTTTATCCAAGGATGCATGACAGAGCTACTTTCAAAATCTCTAGGTCTCTTGGATGATGTAGCTGAAGTTTCAGGTGTTGGTTGAGCTTGGTGGTGTGATTCTTGTTTGGGTTGGGACATGGTTTTATCAAGGATGGGAGTGTCATATGTGGATGGGGACATGTTATAGAGAGATAGTTCAGTTATTTTCTTCGCTTTAAATTTTTGGTAAGCAATAAAAAATAAACAAGGGGTAATGGGTTCCGTGGGCTCGAGCCAAAAGGCTTTTAAGGAAAATTTTCCTTTGGAAGACAAGGGTTTAAAGTTGTTATGTTCAGCAGTGAATATGCCATTGTCAAATGGAAAATCTAATCATTTGTGAAGAACTCAAGGGACAAATTTCATTGAGTGAAGCCATGTGTGGCCTAGCCTCAAATGAAACCAGTCTTACTGCAAGATGATGTAGAATGTAACATCCAATATTTTAGGTCCTATTTGTAATGGGAGGATGATGGATCCTATTGTAAGGCAAGCAAAACCATTGTCTATTTTGATCCATGCTTTATGTTTATCATAATCATCTTGATAAAGATCATGTAATACAAAAAATTCCTCTGTAATCATGTTCTCACAACAAGTGGGATCTATTAGTATCCCATAAGTTGGATTTTCATTGGTATGCCTCGATATGTAGAGAGGACTATTGGGGATATTTTTAACTATTTCTTGAGAGGAAAAAATAATATCAAGAGATTTCTTAGGTTGGCCCTTATGAGTGATAATGTCTATCGCACCTACCATTTCATCCATAGGATTAACATAAGTCACATGTGGAATAAGGTTAGAATGTTCATCATTGGTATCAACATTCATAACATCATTTTGTATAGTTTCACTAGCTTTGACAAATGAAATATTATGTTTGGGAATTGGATTAGTGAAAATGTGTAAATTTTGATTGGGAGAGGCAATGGGCTTATTGCCTTGATCATTAACACTTGCAATGGATAGATGTCTTGAATAAATGGGGTCTTGAACAAGATGCTTAAGACACTTGCATTGTTATGTAAGGTAATCATTTGTTGTTGTAAAAGTTGAAAAATTTGGTTATGAAGTGTGTCTAGTAAAGGTGTGAAGTGTCTTGTCAGATATCCATAACTAAAAGGCACCACAATTTTAACAGGTGCTACTTGGTTATTGATAGGTTGATGGGTTTTCTCAGTAGGGTTAAATTGTAAGAACCCTTTGTTTTTCTTTCTCAATGGTTGGGAATTATTTTGGTTGGTATTTTCAGGTTTCTCAATTCGAGTAGAAGTGGATCATGTACCTTGACTACTATTAAAATTGTGACAATCACAAAGGTTTGTGTGTAAATGCATGAAAGAGGGAAACTTCATCATAGTGAGTTTGTCCTCAAGGTTTAGCAAGTTTTCTATAAAAATATTTTGAAGATGTGGGTCAGGCATCTTGACATCGATTTGGTAATAAAGTGATTGATAGCACGACATAAAATCAATTATATTTTCATAATTGTTTTTCTTAAATCGCATGAAATTAACCAAGGTCTTCTTGGGAGTCATATGCTCTTACAAATGATTGATAAAAGCATCACCAAGTTCATCAAATGAATAAATTGAACTATTCAGTAAGGATGAGAACCATTCCAAGGCAGTGTATTTTAAAGTCCTAGGAAATAGTTTTTATAATATTTTATCATCAATGGAAAATTCACTACATAAAGCAGTGTAGGCATTGACATGGTTAGAAGGATCTACCTTCCCTCCATATTTCTCAAATCTAGGAATCTCTATTCCTTGTGGCATCAGGATTCACAATATTTCCAAGGACAATGGGTTGTTGTGAACATAATATGTGGGTGGGCCATTATCATTTTGGTTGATGGTGGAAATTTGTTGTTGCATTGATGAGACGGTTTTGAAAAGTTGCATTATGAGAGGGTCACTGTGGGTGGTGTGAGGTGGAAGGGAAAGTGATGATGGGGTGAGTGTAGTGGTAGGGCAAGTGAATAGAATGCTAATGGGTGGTATGGTGGAAGAGGATAAAGCATGTGATGCCACATAGGAGTTAGGAAGACAAGTAGGAATATCAATGGAAGGAATCACATTGCTAACTAGTTGTGTTGTGGTAGTGCCATTGGGAGAAGATTAGGTAGGTATGGAGGTTATTGTTGAGGGAGGAGAATTTTGAGGTCCTCCTTGTCTAACCACAATGTTTTCTGGTTGAGAGACACTAGAGGTGGAAGGAACATGTTTTTCATATATCTCAACTATCTTATTCATAATAGACCTAGGCCTTCATCACTATCAAGCATGCACTGGATGTTGTCTATAGTTGGAATATTTTTAGCAAAAATGGTTTGAAGGCTCACTTGATTTTGCAAGTGTGTTAAGTCCTCATGAAGGTGAATGATCTTATCTTATGAAATATCAATAGGTTTATGTTCAATATGCATATTTCTTGAATGCAAAGAGTTACTAAGGGTAGTTTCCAGGCCTAGTATACTATTATCAATATTAGTAGTGGAAGCTCTAGATAACCCAAGATATAGAACAAGTGTGTTGTTGTGATATTCCATGAGTCTTGAACTTCTTCTCACTAAGGTATGAAAAATAGGATACCAAACATTCATGAAAAGGTTTCTAAATGTAGGGTGAATGAAAATGCAATGCAAACAAAGAGAACTAAAAGGCTGATAACTAAAATTCTAGAAAGCAACATAGAAATGTTAAAAAAAAAAATAGAAATGCATAAAATGCAGTGTAAATTCTAGAAAATGTAGTGATAAATATGCAATTGGACTAAGTCACCCAAGGTGGTGATTTAGTCCGAGTAGTGAATTTTTTAACAATTTTTAGAATTTTTATAAGAGTTTTTATGATTTTTATGATTTTTTGGATGCAGCTACAGTATGAAAATGTAGAATTTTTGGACTTTTTTTATGAAATTGCAATGCAAAAATGTAAGATATTTGAGATTTTCACCAATGCAATTTTGAATACCCTAGAATGCAAAACAATGAAAAACCCTAATGCAATGCAAGTTATTCCTAGGATGCAAATGCACTTCAAATCAAAATAAAAGGTGTTTTAAAGGTGGGTTCACCAAAATGAGCTACAAATTTTAAGGGAAAAGGGGGGTGGGGTTCTCTTACACTTTTAGGGTTTTCACCTAAAAGGAGAGAGGTCTTTCACACCCAAAATTCGGGGGTTTCATTCAAGACTAGTGCTAATTTGTGTAATGTGTATGTTTGGAATGTGTCTAAATGATGGAAACTAAATGAAAGAAACTAAATATTGAATACAAACTAATGAAATGCACAAAATATTGAACACACTATGTAAAATGACCTAAGAATGCATGCAAATTGGAACAAAACTTAATAAAATAGAAGAGGTACACCTAGAATCTGAAGTATGATGGAGAGAAGCTCTTGAATCTTTTATAATCTATTGTTGAGGCCAACTGGGACACTTATGCCAAGCTGGGTGACTTAATCTTACTCCAGGGAGACTCTGTTGGAATAGGTTTTAGGGAAATGGGTATCCAAATATTCAAAAAACATTTTTTTTTGCCTAGAAGTGGGATTAATTTTCCAATGATGGTGACTTGGTCCACCTATAGATTTCAGGAAACTTGAAGTTTAAATTTGTAGATTTCATCCTATACTTCTTCTTCTAACAAAAATCTAGATCTGAGTCTATAGACTTTGACCTATAGGTTGTCTCAAAGCTTCCTTTATGGTTTTGTTGACGTTGAATGATGTTCATGGAATTTTGACACTGTATACACCTAAAATTGGTCTGGAGCATCTGATTAACTAAATACAAAGTATTTGATTAATTATCCTAAATTTCCTCTACTTTTGAATAAATAGAAATATTTATTTATATAGTTCACATTTAAATTCATCTTAATTAAATAAACAAAATTAAATACTTTGTTTAAATTAATTATCATTCACCTATTTTATTCTATCACAATCGATCTTAAATTAATTAAATAAAGATCAAAACACTTTATTTATTAATTGACATATTCTTCTGTCTAATTTAATAAACAACTATCCTATAGTTCGTTTTATTAAATTATTTATCCTTCTTTTCCTAATTTAAATAAATAAAAAATATTTGAATTAAGGCATAAAGAATATTCCATCTATATTCTCTCAAAAATGAATTAGATATCTTATGTCTAAACTATGTCTAAAATATGTCACAATTAATGCTTTGAAACTTCACGGGAAGTTTTGGAGACAAATTGGAGACAAATTCCAAAATATTCTCTCAATCCTCCTCCATCAATCCTTCCTCTTCTATTGCCTGGTGTTTTCATGGGTAGAGACAATCACCAAAATTCTTTCAATCTCCTCCATATCTCACCATTCAATCCTCCAGATTGAATCCAAGCCTCTCAATGCCATCCCTATGAATTTCTACAACAAGGAATTCTATAAATAAAGCCTCATTGAACCAAGAAAAAGGGATCCAGATAATCTAACTTATGCCCTCTTACTCTGCAGGAATTCAAGCATCAAGCATTCAAACATCCAATATCCAACAATCAAGCTTTCATACAATGGCTGCCTCCTGTAGCTGCAATTATCTGTTTCATATCAATTCATGCTAGTTTAATTCATTTATCATCTAGTATTATCATATTTAGTTCCATATCATTGCATTATCATCCATCTCATTCTTTTAATTGTCATTTTAACAATCATAGTGTACTCACAATCTGAGAGCAATCGTGGTTTAATAAATATTTGAGGATAGAGAACAATATGACACTTTCAATTGATTATTGCTTTGATTTGATTCATTCAACTTTATCTTTGATATAATGTCTTATTAAGAAGTATTTTTTGCTTTACACGTAATCCCACACTTACAAACACCTTTTAACACTTTTCTCTTTGAAAAATTTCCATACAAGATCTAAGAAACACAAATGCAAACATGGTAAAATGTGTTAGGGTTAGAGAATAGGGGTTTGCCTTAGTCAAACCTCATTTTGGTAATATAGAAAGTCAAATGAAATGGAAAGGGAAAGATGATTGAACAACATGCAAGAGCTACAACTCACTAAACCATTGATATAAAATTCTAAAGATATGCATGTAATCAACTCCAATCGATGAATTATTGAAGTTCTTAGAGTGCTTGAATGCTTGACTGAGAATAATGAATTGTTTAGAGAGTTAGGAGAGAAAATGAGGGGAAAACCCTTAATTTATATATGATTTTCCCTAATTTCCTAAAAGTACCTTATCATAGGCTAAGCTTAGGGTTTAGATAACAATATCTTGCCAAAATATTGAAATAATTTTAATTTTTTAGCCTGATGGGACTAAGTCACCCAAAGTGGTGGCTTGGTCCCACCAGGGAAATTTTTCCAGTTATCAGGAATTAAAGTGCATTAAATGATGCTTAATAGAATTATTCTCTAAAACACACTTATGTATGACCTATAACTGTGTAAAGGGTTCATTTTAACATAAGAAAGGGTCACAACCAACCAAGGTTCAAACCTTGTAGGGTCACTCTCCACTGTGTCAACAATGGAGTTTTCTTACCTAGGTGTTAAGGGGAGGCTCCTTGGTGAAATGGTGGGGCTTCTTACCTGTAGTGCTAAAACCTAAGGCCCAAACCATAATATGTTATTTTTAAAATCATTTGATGCAATAAGAAAATGGTTGCTTGTGTGGGTGAGAGTGGGTGTAGGAGCCAACAGATCCCTAGTGTGTGTGATGCATGTGCTTTGGTCACTACTCGGTCCTCGTTGGATATAGGGGGTATTCATTCCAGCAGGGGCCCTCCTCTTGCCATTCACTCTCTCTGAGGATTAGATCTTCCCCTCATGAATAGCCCTGGCATGTCTCCCAACAAGATTTTTTCCATGGTTCAGGATTCATTGATTCAACCCTTTGTTCCTGAGGTCATGACGGTGGTCTTGGGGATCTCAGTGGATGACTATGGGTAGCTTGGGTGTGATGGGTTCCCCAATGCTTCTCATGTTGTGGCCTCTGGTCTTGGTGCTCCATGAGTAGTGCACTATACTAATGGATTTCCCTCAGGTTGGGTGAAGTCCTTCTCTGAGGCTGCCAAGGTGGGTTCTCTACCTTCTTACTGTCGGGTTTGACCTTTTCCCTATGCTTGTGATTCCCCTATGGTTGTCTACAAACCTAAGTTTATTGAAAATGAGGAAAATTATTTGAAGAAAGGATTGGTCTCTAGGTTTAATGGCTTTTGGCCCTCCCTCCCAAACCTCCATGGCTGGGTTTCCACCTTTTGGAATTTGGTTGTCTCTGGGAAGATTAATCTTTATCCCTATGCTAGGGGTTTCTTTATAGCAACCTTTTCCTCTTCTATGGAGTGAGATTGTGTTCTAGAAAAGGGATGGATGTGGGGGATTCATTCACTATCCACCAGGCCTTGGTCTCATTCTTTCAATCCCCTTACAGATTCATTGAATACTAGACTTGTTTTGTTTCATCTGTCGAATCTTCATCTCTAGTTTTGGAAGGATTCATGTTATGAAGCTATTGGAAACAGTATTTGACACTTTTTGGTGGTGGATTATATGACTCGGGAGCTCGGGCATACTATAGTAGCTCATATGTTAGTTGAACTAAACATCTCCAAACCCCTCCATAGTGATGTGGTCCTATTAGTGAAGGGCATACCTTGGAAGCAACTCTTGGAATATGAGGGTCTCCCTTTTGGGTGTAGGAGATGTTTGTCTATGGGTCATTTGGCCTATGGCTACCCTCTTGCTCATCTCAAGGGTGCTGCTACTTGGTGGAAGGATGCTCTCCTAGATCATCTCACTGTGGGTTCTCCTCCTTTGAAGTCTTATTTTGTGGAGGTTGGCCCGCTTTAGTCTTCTCATGACCCTGTGTCTTTCCCGACTCCTCTTCCAGCTATCCCTTATGTGGAGTGTTTGTTGGCTCGTTATGCTGACACTATTATGTCTTAGCCTCCTAGAACCTTTTTGGATGCCTCCTTTCGTCCTTCGATCGTTCATGTCTCTATTGGAGTGAAAATAAACTAAGAGGGGGTGTTGAATTAGTGTTTGTAACTTCTCAAAAATTTTAAACTGAAACTGAAAAAAAAATCCTTACATATGTTCTCATTTTTTGATTGATAGTGTCATTCATGTAATCGAATGTAATCATATAAACTAAAATGATTAATGTAACATTGCATTTTAAAGTATTAAAGTACTGAAGCAAATGAGTCATAGAGACACAAGATATATTGAGTGGAAAACCCTCCTGGGGTAGAAAAACAACTCCTGAACCTATTGCCTTTTTCAGGCTTTCATTTCAATAATTTATTTTGACAAAGCCTCAATGGCTGATTTCTGAGCACTGACTCAAGGAGCACCGACCCCTCTGTTTAGAGACACCAATCTCAAGGAGCACCAACTCCTTTCCTGATATTCAATAGAACATGCCATAGTATAGAGGATCTCTCTATTTCACTTGATTTCTGTCAAGTGCCTCTTGACAGACAAAACATAGAATTTTCAAGAGTCAAAATTGACTCTTCAGAATTCCATGCATTATCTAATCTCAATGCAGCTTGAGGAAACTCCTATCACAGTTACAATACAGTCTCATCAAAACTGTTTTTTCAATAATACATCTGTTCTTTCTTTTCTCACTGTTTGATTTTCAATATTTTCCCATACATAAAACTAAAAAAATGACTACGCATAGTGTTTTCCAAATTTTTAGCATCATTCAAGAGAATAGACCTTTTTTATCACTAAATAATAATAACCCTATTTCAAGGTTTTGATTTTCTATCATAAAAGAACCCTAAACTTACTATTTTTTTTTCCTTTTTACTGAAAACATCACTATAGAATTGAAGTATTACCACTGTTTCTCAAATTTCACATACCAGAAAATTATGCAAGGTTGTTCTTTAGGTTACATAATAACTATCAAGTGAAATCAGATGTTGCAGTAATCACAAAAGATAGATTTCTTCTTTCTATTGAGGATAGAACAACAATGAACAAGAATAGAAGTGTGGCAGAGCATGTCGTCACTAGAAGCCTGCACATGTAGTGCTTAGACAAAAACCAGTGAGAGCACATCATTTAAAAATGAAATGATAATCATTTTCCTTGACTAAACCAACAATGCAACAAAGTAATTTTAGAAAAATGAAACCATTTTCATATTTAACCACATATAGTAATGAAGAGTGCATATACCATAGGAATTAAGACAAATAAGCTGCTATGAAAAAGAGGTAACTAAAACCCCAACCAGTATGCAATCAAAAGCCAATAAATATGCATTATAATAGTTACCCATAAATTCCAGTGATGCTGAGAGAATATTCTGAAATCTATGTCCAATATAGCGACTCAAAAACTTAATAAATTGAAATCATTGTGATGTGTGACTGAAATAACTTCACAAGAACCGTTATTCAAGAACCTAGATAAGCCTATGAAAAGATTCAATGATATTATCATTACCCATAACCGGAAAACATAGCTCCTTAAAGTAACTATCATGATAACCTTCAAAAGAAATTTGGAGTCACATTTTGATTCTTAGAAGAAAATATTTTTGACTTTTTCTAGAAAGCAATAGTCGTTTTCAGTTTTGCACTTTGCAAATGAGAGAAAGAATAAGTTCATAACCATCTTGCTTTTCCATAAACGGATATGTAGACCAATCGAATGAGGAATACCTCGTAAATGAATGTTGCTTTCAAAGAGTGATTACTAGATCCGCAGAGGATAAGAAACGGCCTCAAAACCTTCCAAAAACATGCTTGCATCCAATGGCTAAAAAAAGACAAGTGGAGCGACTTCTGTGCAGGGCTTCTAACTTCTCCCGATTGTTGTCCAATAGCAAAAATGCCAATGATAATAGATAAATGGTCAAGTGCAATGATCCATGGTGGCGACCAGTAGTGTTTCAATCAAAAACGTGAAAAGAGTGAAATGAAAAACAATTTTCCCTAATCTTCTAATGCCCCTTTGCCAAATATGATAGCCATTTGGAGTCCGAGAGGATAAACATTAATGAATCAAAACCACACAAAAACACTTTGAAAACCCTGGGTAGATCAATGACATGTGTTCCCTTACCGCACAACCGTGGCCACCCTTCGGACTACTAGTGGTACAATGGTAGCTCCAAGCTAACCGCTAGTCATTTCCACCACGTTACTATGGTGATCTACCTAATAGCTCATGGTACAACGGTAGCAGTCTTTCCTATCACTAGCAGTTTCCATTGCATTACCATGGTGAGCTACCTAATAGCTTGCGATATAGCGGTAGCAGTCTTTCCTGTCACTGGCAGTTTCCACCGCGTTACCGCGACTACACATCTAACAGTCCATGGTATACCGGTAACTATCTTGCTTGCCACTAGCTGTTTTCACCGCACTACCACGGTTACCAATCTGGCTACTCACATTATAGCAGTAGCTGCTATACATGTCGCTAACCACTTTCACCACATTACCATAGTTACTCTCTTAATAGTCGGTGGTACCACGATAAGAATTTTTAAGCACAGTCTTACCAAATTTGAGAGTTATACCATGTTGTCGGATTTTAAGCCCAAGTCAATATTAATCATTTTGACCCGATGTAAATGCACATAGGAGATCAATTTAAATCCCTTTAACCAAAGTCAATTTTCCATCACATTTAAGTCCAATGCCATATATTTTGCAATGTAACATACTTTTCAAAGCCTTGTGAATTATAATAAAGGCTAATCTCATGAAAAGTTTAGAATTCCATTACCACAATAATGATCACCTTATTATATTGAGAAACATGCTGCACCATGTGAAACATTAACAATTTCAAGATGCATGAGCCTGATCAAACCACACTATAACAACCTATATAAAACTCAACCAGCACTTGTAATCTACACATGGAGTTAAATGATCAGTGCCACCGAGATAGTAAAATCAATGAAGTAGATGTGCCAATCAAAATATGTATCAACTGAGAAGATAACCATCAAGATGCAAGATATCCACAAATTGACATCAAGGACAAAAATAATATAAGAGGGATTCAACCAACTCCCCCTTTGTCCTTGATGGCAAAAACTGAGCCATGAAACCAAAGATAATGAAATTTTAATCGAATGCTCAAAATTCTCCCCCTTTTTGACACAAGGATAAAGGGAGACCAAGCAAAGATAAACCAGAACCAAGTGCGACATGCCATCAAACTGTAGAATGAATTTCTATGCAGCAAAGTATGGGCTATAGGAAGAGCTAACCAGCTCCCCCTATCACCAAGATAGAATTTTTAAGATAACAAAGATTGAGAGATCACTCCCAATTGAGAGCAAAGTCTCTCAAAGACATCTTTAGCCAAAGGTTTTGTAAAAATGTCAGTAACATGTCCTTGTGTAGGAACATATTGCACAGATACCTCATTAGCCAACACCTTTTCATGAATAAAAAGAAACTTTATAGCTATATGCTTAGTTCAAGAGTGCATAACAGAATTTTTTTAGATATTTATTGCACTAGTATTGTCAAAAAAAATAGTAATAGGTTTTGGAATTTCAATACCCATATCTGATAATGTTTGTGACATCCAAATTACCTGAGTGCAACAAGAAGTGGCAGCTATATATTCTACTTCAGCAATAGAGGGAGAAACAAATTCTTGCTTTTTGTTGTGCCAAGCCACTAGATGATCACCAAGAAAGAAACCAGCACCACTAGTGCTTTTCCTGTCATCTAGACATCCTGCCTAGTCAGAATTAGTATAAGCTACTAAAGAGAAATCATTGCTTCTAGGATACCAAAGCCCATAATCAATTGTTCCTTTTGCATACTTAAGTATTCTTCTCACAACATTTATGTGAGATTATTTAGGAGGAGATTGAAATTGAGCAACCATGCAAACAACTTACATTATGTCAGGTCTTGAGGTTGTTAAATACAATAGGTTGTCTATCATTGACCTATAATCAATTGATTTTACAGCAAGGGAGTCATCAAATTTGCTAAGTTTACAGCTAGTAGCCATTGGGGTGCTTACAGGATGCCTTTCATCCATTTTAAACTTTTTTAACATTTCTTTTGCATACCTTTCTTGAGATAGAAAGATGCTAGAGTCAAGTTGTGAAATATGAAGACCTAAGAAAAATTACAGTTCTCCCAACATTGAAATTTCGAATTTAGATTCCATGATTTGTGAGAATTTTTTACTCAAGGCAATATGGTTGCAGCCAAAAATGGTGTCATCAACATAAATTTCAACAACAAGAATATCAGATCCTTCAATTTTGACATACAGATTGCTATCAACTCCTCCTCTAATGAATCCTTTTGGCAGTAAGTGACTGTCCAATCTACAGTACCAAGCTCTAGGAGCTTGTTTTAGGCCATATAGAGCCTTTTTCAGCCTGTAGACATGATTTGGTTTGTTTTTACATATAAATCCTTCAGGTTGTTCTATGTAAAATTCTTCTTCTAAGTATCCATTTAGAAAGGCTATGTTTACATCCATCTAATATATAGTGAAATTTTTGAAAACAGAAAATGCCAAGAAAATTCTAATGGATTCAAGCCTAGCAACAGGAGCAAAAGTTTAACCGAAATGAATACCTTCCTGCTGAGCATATCCTTTACAGACATATCTAGCCTTGTTGTGAACAACCTGACCATTTCCATCTTTTTTATTTCTAAAGATCCACTTGCCACCTATGACATTTTTGTCATTTGGTCTTGGGACTAGATCCCAAGTCTGATTTTTTTCAATTTGATCAATTTCTTCTTGCATTGCATTAAGTCAACATTCATCAATTAGAGCATCATCAAAATTTTGGGGCTCAAACTCGGTGATTAAACAAAATGCAGTAAGCTCAGCTATGTGAGATTTTTCATCATAATTAATAGATTTTTTCCTTGTTTGAACTCCTGCAGATCTATCTCCCATAATTAGATCCTTAGGATGGTTTCTAGCAAGATATTTTGAAGTAACTTTGGGTTCACATTTTTCTAAGCTGATTTCAACATCTTTAGATTGTGCTTCAGCAAGTTTATGGCTTGCTGGTTTTGTTTCAAGCTTTGAAGTTTCAAAGTTCTCAATGATTATATCAAGCTCAAATTCATCCTCTTCATCATCTTACATAGGTTCAAAATCTAACAACAAATTTTCATCAAATTTGACATTTACAGTTTTAACAATTTTGTTTAGCCTATTGTTAAAGAATTTATAGGCTCTGTTGTGTGTAGAGTACCCTAAAAAGATACCTTCATCAGTTTTAGATTGGATACTACCTAAGTTTCCTTCATCTCTTTTGATAAAGAACTTGCAGCCAAATATTCTGAAATATTTAATTTGGGCAGATTTTCCATACTACAGTTCATATGGAGTGAAGTTTGATTTCACTCTAATCTGCATTCTATTCAAAATGTAAACAACTATATGAACAAATTATTTCCTATACATATTTTCTATATTTTTTCGATTCAACATGGTTCTTGCCATCTCTTTTATAGTCCTATTCTTTCGCTCAACTACCCCATTTTGTTGGGGTGTTCTAGGAGCAACATACTATCTTTTTATGCCATGTTTGTCACAGTAGTCTATGAATTCTTGTGAGGTGAATTCACCACCTTTGTCAGATCTTAAACATTTTAGTTTTAAGTCTGACTCTCTTTTTGCCAATTTTCTAAAAAATTTAAAGCATTCAAAAGCTTCTGATTTATTCTTGAGAAAAGTAACCCATACCATACGAGAGTAGTCATAAAAAAAAAACATGAAATATTTCTCACCATTTATGGATCTAGTCCTTGTAGGACCATAAGTTAGTATGAACAATTTGCAGAGCCTTAGTAGAAAAATGTTCCTTAGATTTAAAGCTTATCTTGGGTTGCTTTCCTTTGAGACACTCTTTAGAAACAATTTTGTCAGGTTTTCTAAGAGGGGGCAGACCTCTTACATTTTGATTTTTGTTAATTCTGACCGTATTGTCAAAATTAATGTGGCCTAGTCTCTTGTGCCACAACCAACTTTCTGTAACTTTACTCATTAAGCATATACCATGACTTTTCTCATGTCTAGAGGTTTCTAGTAAGATGTTGACATTTCCTTTAGTCCTCCTTCCAACAGCAACAAATTTTCATGACTGGTTTTTGATTTCACATCCTTGTGAAGTGAATAGGACTTGATAGCCACTGTCACACATTTGACTGACACTCAGAAGGTTATGTTTTATTCCTTCTACATAATAGAAATTTGAGATTGGAGTGTCTTCATTCAATAACATAGAACCTCTTCCTTTTGATTTGAATTCCAGAGTTGTCTCTAAATTTTACATATCCACCAACATAGTCTTCTAGATTTTTAATTTTTTCTTTGTCATCGGTCATGTTGTTTGGATAGCCACTATTCAAAACCCATAGGTCCTTCTTCTTAGAGTGAAAATAAGTTTGAACAAGCATCGTCTATTCAATTTTGTTAACTGCTTTGGGTTTCCAAACTTTGATGGTTTTTAGCTGTTTATTTTGCAGATCAGGATTGCATTGCTTTGCTGAATGACCCAAAGATTTGCATGTAAAACATCTAATCTATCTTGCAAAACAATGATTCTTCCTAAAACCAAATCTAGGAGTTCTAGCATTCATAAATCTGCAAGAATATAATTTGTGACCAAATTTATTGCAGAAGTAATAGTACCCATAAAAGAGAGGGTAGGAGTTGTAAACCATTTTGTTGCTCCTAAAAGGATGAATATGATCCTTGAAAAACTTCGAATGTTTGAGTTCATGATGTTTATTTCTAGAACAATATTGTTCCTTATACTTTCCAGAACTCTTTTTGAGTTTCCTTACAAAATGGGATTCTTTAGAATCAGAAAATTTTCATTCAAAGAGCTCATCCCTTTCTTTCCTTTCAACATTAAATGATGCTTCTTTCCTAGTGGTGTTGTTTTTACTAATCCTCATTTCATAGGTAGTCAAAGTGCCTTGTAATCTATCAAGGGTAAGCTCGGTAAAATGTTTCTTCTCTTCTAGAGTAGCTACCTTAGCTTCAAATTTTGTTGGCAAGGTTCTGATGACCTTGGTTACAGTGTCAAACTCCTTGACTTCTTCTCCCAGACCCTTCATAGCATTTACTATTTCATCAACTTTTAGAAAATAGGCAGAAAATTTTTCATCATCCCTCATTTTCAATTCTTCAAACTGATGTTTTAAAGTGAGGAATTTTCACTCTTTTACCTTTTCATTTCCTTGATAGATAATTTCAAGTTTAGTCCAGATTTCTCTAGCAGAACTATAGTGCATGACTTTGATGAAGACATCTTTAGTCAGAGCACATAAAACATCATGCTTTTCTCTTGCATTGGTTTCATATCTCTTATTTTCATTAGAAGTAGTTGGCAAAGTAGTTGGTATAGTGTACCCAGTCAATACTATTCTCCAGACATTAAGGTCTATAGAGGTTAAATAAGTCTCCATTCTAATTTTCCAAAATACACAATCAGTTCCATCAAATAATGGAGCTCTAGTCATGGAAGTACCTTAATGAGCTTGAGACATTTTGAATAGACTCCAAGTCTAGAATCAATCCTAGGTTGGAAGGACCTATCAGAGAACACTAGGATCTCATACCAATTATTGGAATGAAAATAAACTGGGAGGCGGGGGTGAATCAGTGTTTATAACTTCTCGAACATTTTAAAATGAAACTGAAAAAAAAAGCCATACATATGTTCTCATTTTTTCAATGATAGTGTCATTCATGTAATCAAATGCAATCATATAAACCGAAATAAGTAATGTAACATTGCATTTTAAAGAAGTAAATTACTAAAGATAAAGAGTCACAGAGACACAAGATATGTCAAGTGGAAAACCCTCATGGGGTAGAAAAATCACTCCTGAACTTGCTGCCTTTTACAGGCTTTCATTTCAATAATTTATTTTGACAAAGCCTCAATGGCTGATTTCTGAGCATCGACTCAAGGAGCACCAACCCCTCTATTTAGAGACACCAATCTCAAGGAGCACTAACCCCTTTCTTGATATTCAATAGAATGTACCATAGTACAGAGGATCTCTCTGTCTCACTTGATTTCTATCAAGTGCCTCTTGACAGACAAAACATATAATTTTCAAGAGTCAGAATTGACTTTTCAGAATTCCATGCATTATCTAATCTCGATGCAGCTTGAGGAAAATCCTATCACAGTTACAATATAGTCTCATCAAACTTTTTTTTCAATAATAAATCTTTTCTTTCTTTTCTCACTGTTTGATTTTCAATATTTTCCCATACAGAAAACTAAAAAACTGACTACACAGTGTTCTCCAAATTTTTTGCATCATTTAAGAGAATATACCTTTTCGATCAATAAACAATAATACCCCTATTTCAAAGTTTTGATTTTTTGTCCTAAAAGAACCCTAAACTCAGTATTTTTTTGGCTTTTTATTGAAAACATCATTATAGAATTGAAGTATTACCACTATTTTTTGAATTTCACATACCAGAACATTATGCAAGGTTGTTCTTCAAGTTACATAATAATTGTCAAGTCAGATCTGATGTTGCAGTGTTCACAAAAGAGAAATTCCTTCTTTTTGTTGAGGATATAACAACAATGACCAAGAATAGAAGTGTGACAAAGCATGTCTTCACTAGAAGCCTACACATGCAATGCTTAGACAAAAACCAGTGAGAGCACATCATTTAAAAATGAAATGATAATCATTTTCCTTGACTGAACCAATAATGTAACAAAAGTATTTTTAGCAAAATGAAACCACTTTTAGATTTTACCCACATGTAGTAATCAAGAGTACATATACCATAGGAGTTCTGACAAATAAGCTGCTATGAAAAAGAGGTAACTGAAACCCCAACCAACATGCAATCGAAAGCCAATAACCATGCATTATAACAGTTACCCACAAATTCTAGTGAGGCTGGGAGAATATTTCGAGATCTATGTCCAATATAGTAACTGAAAAACTTAATAAACTAAAATAATTATGAAGTTCGATTGAAATAACTTCACAAGAACCGTTATCCAAGAACCCAGATAAGCCTATGAAAAGATTTGATGATATTATCATTACCCATAACCAGAAAACAAAGTTCCTTAAAGTAACTATCATGATAACCTTCAAAAGAAATTTGCAGTCATGTTTTGATTCTTAGAAGAAAATATTTTTGACTTTTTCTAGAAAGCAATAGCCGTTTTCAGTTTTTCATTTTGCAAATGAGAGAAAGAATAAGTTCATAACCATCTTGCTTGTCCATAAATGGATCTGTAGACCAATTGAATGAGGAATACCTAGTAAATGAATGTTGGTGTCAAAGAGTGATTACCATATCTGTAGAGGAGAAGAAACGACCTCAAAACCTTCCAAAAACGTGCTTGCATCCAATTGATGAAAGAAGACAAGTGGAACGACTTCTGTGCAGAGCTCCTGACTGCTCCTGATTGCTATCCAACAGAAAAAATGACAAGGATAATAGAGAAATAGTCAAGTGCAATGATCCATGGTGACGGCCAGTAGGGTTTTAATCAAAAACGTGAAAAGAGTGAAATGAAAAACACTTTTCCCGAATCTTCCAATGCGAGCAAAGTGAAATCCTTTGTAAAATATGATAGCCATTTGGAGTCCGAGATGACAAACATTAATCAATTGAAACCACATAAAACACTTTGAAAACCGTGGGTAGATCAATGATATGTGTTCTCTTACCGCACAGCCATGGCCACCCTTCAGACTACTCATATTACAATGGTAGCTCCAAGATAATCACTATTCATTTCCACTGCATTACTGTAGTGAGCTACCTAAAAGTTCACAATACAGTGATAGCAGTCTTTCTTGTCGCTGGCAGTTTCCACCTGTAGACATCCAAAAATAACATTATGAATTCCACTGTAACTAACATCATGCATTCGTTTCGTCTACTAATCAATTAAAGCAATTTATTGATTTAATCCTAAGGTTCATCAAGCTTAATTAAATAAATCAAATTATTTAATTAAGTGCCTAAGGTTCTTCTTATTTGATTTAATAAATCAAACTGATTTAAAATCAAATATCAAATCCCTAAAATCCCCTAAGTTAATTAATCTAAATTAATTAACTTCTAATCATGATTAGCATTCTCTAGCTTTTGACTCAACTAGAGTCAAATCTAAACTCCTAACTAACCCACCCACTTGCATCAATAAATCAATTTATTGATTTATTAAAAAGAGTTATTTTCCCTCAATAACTCTCATCTTTGACTTTTTTGAACAAAGATTATTCCCCCCAAAACCCTCAACAACATGCATTTATTGACATTTTTCAAATTTGAATGGGCACATTGGCCAAAACTTGCACAAGCTTTGACCAATCCCATCATGCCAAGTGTCTCTATTCTATTGGAGGGGATTTAGTCCCACATTGGCTAAACTTGGCCTCTCTTCTCTCAACTTCTTCTATAAAAGCAATGCATCTTCTCTCATTTAACAACACACTTTGAAGGTATCTAAACTATAGGCAACTTGAGCTCATAGCAACTCATTGTCTATCTCATTTGGCTTAGAAAGGGATTGGGAAAGGCCTCTCTCACATCTTCATGGAGGGAACCAATCCATCATAGAATAGGTTGTATTTCCTTTTCTCCATGCATGTTTGGTTTAGCTTTAGCATTTTGTTTGGAGTAAATGAACTATATTATTCTATGAGGATGGCTGAATCTACACAATCAATGTGTAAGATTTCACCATCCTACAAATGGCGCTAGAAGGAGGGCTTTCTCTAGATTAATAAAAAATAAAAATTAAGATGCGTCCTTAGTTTGCATTCTTCGTTGTTGGCAAAATAAAATAAAATATGGCTATAACATACTCAGCAGTCTAGCTTTCTTAGTAGCATATTTTATTTTTAGCCATTGTTGCTTGATAGATGCCCATGCTTTGTTTACTTTATTTTCCTGCTTGATGGATGCTCATGTTTTGTTTGCTTTCTTTTTTTTTTTTTGGCTGAGTTTGGCTTTATATCTAACATTTGAGTTTGCTTATAAATCTCCGAGACATTTCGAGAAAACCTATTTTCAGAATATGCAGCAATGATTTTGGTCCATGGTCAATTAGGCATCTTTTTGAAAGCTTTAGCACTTCATGCAAAATACTAAATGATGATCTTGTTGAGTCTGGCGGTACTTCATCAAGAAAGTAATCTCCATTCTCCATACTATCACTTTTGTGATTGTCAACTTCCCCCACCTGTGGTGTTGTTTGCCTTTTGTCACATCTTGTAGCTAGGGCCTTCCCACCTTTCTTCTTCAACGTCTGCACACATAGGTGATATCTTCTTTAAACTATGAACAACTTGATCTTATCACTAACTGACTTTGAATGCTACTCTGATGGATGTCCATACACTATCCTAAGGCTTGTGTTTGGCACGAGCGACAAGGATGTTGGCAGGGGTTTAGAGATTTGGCTTTACATCTATCAGTTGCATTTGCTAGAAAATTCTTAAAGCCCTTTGCACAAAGTTGACCTGTGCATACCTTGCAAGCATTGCAGTCCATGAGACCACACTACCTTGAGGGATTTGTCAAGCAGTTCACGTGCCTTCTCTGCGCTTCACAATTTTGCATACATTTTGGCACAGGCAGGGAGGATACTGGTCCAAAGTAGTGGGATTTACACTTGCTAGCTACTTTGCCTTTTTCAAAATAGTTCACCTGACTTGTCTCTACCAACGCATTTCATTCCCATTCCCATCAGTGTTTGCTGATCTATTGTATTTGAAATTATGCAATTGTTTGTTGCAATTGAAAGCCTCTTCATGAAGTCCATTTTCTACACATTGTGCAATCATTGCACTCCATGAGACTGCACTTCTTTGAGGAAACTTGTCAAACAACAACGTGCCTTTTGAGGTGTCAGGTCAAACAGAGTTGAATCACTCGCTCTTTAGGCTCCAAACTAACTTGTTATGGATTCAGATTCCTATCTACTCTCGCTGGCACCACCACCAATAGCCTTCGCTTGCAAGTTTTTAAAGGCTTTTCACTACAAACGTTTGCAGTCACATTTTCCTTAAATCATTCTGTCAAACAATTTGCGCGCCTTGTCATTTTCCTACATTTCTCTGAGGCTTTATATCTAACGCTTGACTTTCCTAGTTTGCGCGCCCAGTTGTATTTGCTTTTGCGCAAGTCCTATTATCATTTGCAAACTAGCAAAAATATTGGAATTTGAATTTATGCCTATCAATAACATTTCATCTTTGGACAACTTCACGGTGATCGCACATGGAAGGGAGTAGTTCCTCATCTCATCATCATCGAAAGGAGTGTTGGTGGGATTAAAGAGGAAACCCTATGCAGTAATCTTGATTGATGGAATAGACGTTTTGCAGTAGTCTAGGTACAAGTACTCTGAAGAAGAATGACATTCGGTGGAGAGGCTGCAAGCAAAGGCCCGAGGATTTAGCTTTACACCTGCTGATTGCATTTGATTGAAGGTCTATTCTGATATAAATTTGAGTTGCTCTATTCTAACTACTATCAGATTTTTCATTAATTGCAGTTGAATGCATCAGGTAGGATCGCACCGTCTTTGGTTTATTGTTCAAGTAAATTTCAAACCCCAGCAGCAACCATTACGTATCAATGATACATCTAGCACTTCTTGTGTCAGTCCTTTCTGCCATGCTATCACATCTGGAATAATCTATTAGCACCAATTTAATGCAATTTGCTTGAGTGTTTCTTTGCGCAGGAAACTGTCACACCCATGTTAGGAACTTTTAATTGATGTAGTTCAAATATAAAAGTTCTTGACCATGTAGCTACCATGTTTGTTGATTATTGCTAGTAGATAAGTGAGCAGATTCGAGGCACTAAAGACACATCATTTACTCAACCTCTTTGAATATATATCTTGGGAACCGGATCGAGTGTTTTTCATTGGTTTTCAAAATCTAGAGCTATATATTTTCTTTGGGGTAATAATCAAAATGTCATCATTCATTTAGATGTTATCATTCACCAAGTTTATCAAGAACTTGTTAGATTGTTAGAACTACAAGCTGTTTGAAAAAAAATAAAATTTGCACATTTGATTATAAATTTAATGCATCTAATTTATGCTCTTTAATTTGGTGATTTTATTGGATTTTTCTCACATGCTTTTTGCAGGTTGATTGAAAAACAATAAATTTGACTTGTTTGCATTAAATCGATGGTCATAGCATTAAATCGAATCTTACTTGTCTACACTAAGTTTTTCTAAAATCTTGATAAGAGGAATCAAATCAATATCATAACCAGGAAGATTCAAACTTGATAAGATAAGATTTTAATGTTACAATTTGGCCACTATCACTTTCATCAAGAAAGGGGAAGATCATTTTCTATTTGAATAAAGTTGTTAATTTATGCTTGATTTTGTTATGCTAATTTAAAGTTGTTTGGTTCAGATTGCTAAGGTGGAGTTTTTTGATTAACTTTGATCATTTTTTCATACTTAACTACAAACCGATCTACTTTTCACCAAGGCAGAAGATACCAAGCAAAATTGAGTTGGATTATTGAGCATTGAACTTGAAATCAACAAAGCATTTTTTAATGCTTAGAGCATTCACTTCCTACTTTCGTTTTCTGTTTTAGAACAACTCACTTTTTAATTTGGGCTTAAAATCAATCAATGACTTGATCTTTTCAAAGTTGGTTAAAATTGAACCTCAAACACACTAGAATTTTCAATTTGGTGTAAAATTGAACAATCAAACTTCACATTTCGATTGGTGTTTTTAAAACAAACTCATCACTGCTTTTGAGGTATAAAATGAACAAGTGCTTGTCATGTTTTGCAATATTTTTCACAACTTAATATCATTTAAAGTGTGTATGTGCTTCTCTCGTGCTTCACAGCGATCTTGAGAATCAAAAGCATTTTGGTGATATTAAGTTGTCAAAAATATTGCCTCCACACTTCGATTTGGGATCTAAAAATTGAACAAAACATGCGAGTGTGAGCACGACATATTGTGGAGGTTCTCCCCTTTGTTTTTCAACAAAGGTTGTGTGAATGACGGGATATGTTAGCTCGCTTTTGTTAACTTAGAGGGCCTGCCTTGTGGGAAAAAGTACTCACCCAAGGGAACGACCCAACCGGGAACACGCTAAAGCCAAGCGACTTCCAAGTAGTATATAAGTGTGGATTCTTGAGGAAAGTTCAAGAATCACGAGGATTATTCCGACGAGATGGACATCAATGGACTCTCGCCGACGTTGGATAATCCCCATGAACGGAATGCCCGAATTAGAACCCTTGTTTAGAAATTGGCCAAAACCTTATCTATCTTGTTGGTGCAAGAGGTCATGTCCTCTGAAGCCACCCCACATAACATGCGGTCTTGTTGTGGAAATGGAAAGTATGCCATGGGAGATTCATGGGTACTAATGCTTGGCTGACCCGAATAAGTGAGTGCCGTGGAGGGGAGCCAGTGTGGTCAAGCATTTAGCCATTCGCACAAGATATGCACAGCTAGATTTATCCAAGTGGGAACCCAACAAGGTATTGTATCATCAACCTAGGAGTGTGAAAGTGCTTCGAAAGAACACATTGCTTGATCTTGAAAACATTTGAAAAACAAACATACACAAAAACCTTGAAATTTCAAACACCCTGTGGGGAACAAATACCTATTGATGAACTTGCCCACTCTTGCTTTCCCTAGGAATCACATTCCTAGAGGTTTCTAAGTGTGCAAATTCTACCATCATTTGTTTTCACTAAGGATAAACCTAGGAAACTTTTGCCCTAATTTCTTTGATTTCCACATAATGGACATTGTGGGATGAAAACGAAAGCAGGACATTAGAAATTTAGTTTGAAAACATAATCAAGCAAGTGTTTTTGGTAAAAAGGATTCACTAAGACAAGATAAAAGAAAAATTTAATTACACATGTGTTTTCTAACATGATCAAAATCCCAAAACCGAAGTTCAAAGAAGCTTAGTCTAAAGGCTCATGAGGAGCATCTTGAGAGAATTTTCGAGTTCAGAATATAGCGTGTTCTTCAACACCGAGGTCTTGTAAGTAGAAGTGTCATCTAGGTCAAGTCTAGGATCAAATTCAATCACTTTCATCCATCTCTCAACCATCAAAATCAGTCAAAAAATCACCTCACCAAAAACTCTTGGAATCTTTGTAAACATCTGTTATGCTAAACTTTTAGGCGAAATCAAATCACTTTGTTTGACTTAACACAACTAGTCAGACCATCATCCTATGCACGAGTTCTCTCTTGGATAAAACAACTTCCTAGGGTTTACAAGTTCATCTTGTTTGGCTTAACACAACTAGCCAAATTATCAAATCATCACCTCGTTTGACTTGACACACTTAGTCAAACTACCATCTTGTAGGAGTTCACTCTTGGATAAAACAACTTCCTAGAGTTTTACAATTACATTAATCACTTTTGTTTGACTTAACACACCTAGTCAAACCATCAATCCAATCACGATCAATCAAAGTCCTAAAGGTTTAGCATTTCCTTCAAAGTTTCTTTAAGAGTTCCATTCATCCATATCACTCATCTTCCATTTATCTCATCCTCATCATCGCTTTGATCCTTCATTTATCCTAGTTCTTTGCTTCTTTGAACCTAAGGTTTAGACCGATCTAAAGGATTAGAGGTTCATCTCTTACATTCTTGAAAATTGATCTTCATTTTATGGTTCAAACTCGATCTCAACACAAGAGGGACATGGAATATAAATTTGATTCATCCATCATGAGCAATTCGATTCAACCAAACTATCCAAGCCTTCCAATACCATTTGATTTCCAAACCTTGTACAATGCATACATGGGAGCATTATCTCATACAAACATCAATGGTACAACAAATATGAGCATACCCGATCCAAATTTTGGAACACCTTTCCCAATGATAGATTTAAATCCAAGTCCAAATCTGCAAATCTATCAACCAAATGCTCAATGCATGAGTTTTCCAAACAACATTCCCACAAAATACATACATACCAAGTGCAACTTTACCAAACATGACCATTTCAAATCCACACTTGGTAAAATTTGGGGTCAACATGTTTGCAAATCCCCTAATGTTGTTCAAAATCCTAGCAATATATTGGCAACTCCATATGTTGATTCAAGTCAAGGTAACACCATGCAAAATCAAAGTTACCTAAATCAAAGCAATATGATTCCCAACCACAACAATGTTCAATTTCAATCTATCATGCCAAATCAAAACATCATACCAAATCATCCGATTTTTCCATCAACATTGCAAAAACAGATGGAAACCATCCAAGCAACCCCAACAATCAACACCATTCCCATTCCACCGCCAAAGCACAGCACGACCAATTCATTCTCCATCATGTTGCAAGCTGCACAAGAAGCTTCCTGCAAAAGGCACTCCAAGCCCAACAAGCTACACAGCTAGTTGCTCAGCAAGCACAAGCGGCTCAAGTAGCCCAACAAGCGCAAGCGCAAGCAAAATTCTATGCACTATTGTAATCAATCCAAGAAGAAGTAGCACAACAAAGAGCCCAACAAAAAACTTTGTTGGCACAAAAACAACATGATGAACAACAAGTGTTGTTGGCTCAGCAGCAAACGCAGGCCTTACCCGCTCAACAAAGCTTGCAACAGATTCCCACTGCATTTGTTGAAAACAATGATCAAGATCTATCCATCAATGAACACATTGAAGATGTTCCCATCTCATTCAATGATCAAATCATCACACACCAAGAGTCACTTTTCAATCACGATCAAAACTCACTAACGATACCCAATAATGATCCAATCCAAGAAACATTAACATCATTTGATCCTATGGTTGAGAACATTGACAATCCCTCCACCAAAATTGTTGAAAACAATGATCAAAATCAATCCATCAATGAGCACATTGAAGATATGTCTACCCCATCCATTGATCAAATCATCGTTCATCAAGAGCCACTTTTTAGCGATCTATTTCAAGATGTGTTAACATTATTTGATCCCATTGACATAAACCAAGATCCATCCACCAATGATCGTGTTGACAATGTCTCTACATCACCTAACAAGTCAGAGGACATATTTCAAGAACTTATTCCAAAGTATGATCAAAATCTTCCATCAAGGTCTAGCAATGGCCCTTCCAATGACATATTGACATCCTTCGACCTCACGATTGAGAATAGTGAAAGAATCTTTGACTTTACACTTGATCCAAATCCATTCAAAGAACAAGTGGATATTAATCCACTTCCCATGCCTAAGGACGATGTCCAAGAACCCCTTGTAGACAATCCATCCTTTGAAATTGACCCATGTCAAGAACTTGATCCAAAGCATGTTGAAAGCAATTCCAAAATCTCTCAAGATCAAGAATTTGTATCTCCAAGCTACTACAACGATATAATGGACACTCTCCTATCTATACAAGATGATGCAAATAGTGACCACATCCACATAGGACATACTCCTCCATCTACCAATGAGATGCTTTCTTTGGATGGACACACAGATGATATTCATTCAAAACAAGAGTCTCATACTCTTGAAATCATTACTGGGAAACAAGAGTCTCCTACTCTTAACATTGGTACACATGATCAAGATATAGAGAAATCCAGAGACATATCAGAAATAGGTCAAGAAGAAGGCTTGTACATAAGTCATGAATTAGAAACATCCTCTAAAGTGAGTCATGAGGAAGACTTTTGTGTAGACAGCGAAGCATCAACACTTCTTGAAGAAGCACTACAATCCGATATCTCACAAGATCAAGCTAAAGAGATCAATCAGACATTCATCCCACTTAAGGAGGATCCTATCACTTATGAAGTTGGATCACTTACCTTTCTTAGAGCAAGCTATCTCGTCAATAAACAAGATGACACTTTTGGAGGCCCACAAAAAAGCAGAGAAGGATTAGCACCTTGTTTCCAAGGTAAATCATATCCTATTGCAAATAAGTTTTTTCAGCAGATGAATTATCAAGGCAGAGGATTAGGCCTACATGAACAGGGTATCCTAGAACCAGCGCAAATTTTTGGTAATCCTAAGCATCAAGGCCTTGGTTACTCGACAATTAAGGGATCTCAACATATCAGTAATACTATCACCATACTGGGGGCAACTTCATCTCGAGCAAACATCAACATAGGGAGCACGAAGAATCCTTATGATGAAACTAATGCCAATACTACAACCCGTCACGTCATGAATCTTCATCCACCTATCACCCCATCCACAAATTGGGACCAACAACAAAAGAAAGATTTGAATCAAAGAACGAAGAATGAAGCTATGAAGCACGAAGGACAAATAAAATACATATGGATACCAAAGAATACAAAGAATGACTATCCTTATCAAACTCCATTAGTCAAAGAAACTATGGGGCAAAATCAAAAAGGGAAAAGTATCCATCAGAAATATCCACAAAAGCAAAAACAAGCTTCTCAAGCAACGTACAAAGTTTATCAAGCAGTTGGTCCTAATTCCACACACACTTTCGTATCTGTCCATAATCGCTCATCTTCCCAAGTTTGGAGAGTCAAAGGCTCCAAACTGCCAACCAATCCATCTTTTATTCGTAAACACACTCCATCCATGCCTCCATGCATGATATCCAATTCTCACATTGACCATGTATTGGCAGCGACCCTTCATCATAAGGATTTAGAAGGCACCCTATCACGATGGGCGCACAAAGACAGAGTTAACTCCGGTATCAGCAAAGCAGATCAAGAATCTCAAAAGTTGCATTCAAGTGCACGTATCTTGGAAAGACAACTTCTACAAGCAGGATATCGATGGCACATTATGACAGAAGCATGAGCATCAGCACCACTAGGTGGTTCAGCATTAGCTTAAAATCTCTCAGAAAATACAAAAAAATCAAAAAAATGTCCTGAAAAAATGGTCACCTTGATGAAAACCTGGCAACAGGTGTCTTGGTGACAACAAAAAAATACAAAAATACAAAAAATCCAAAAACAATCAGAAAAAGGATTGAAAACAGTAAAGAAAAAAATCATCCTCCAGTGAAAACCGCTTTGGTGGCGCTTTGGACAAGTACCATGATGAAAACCTGGCAAACAGGCATCATGTGTAGAATCAAGCATCTATGTGCGCCGGTTCACAAGAAAGCATCTTATCACATCCATAATAAAGCTAGCATTCCATCCATATCATTCGTTCATCCATGAACCATTTATCCAACACATTTTTATCCATCTGCATCCAAGGTCCAAGTTACCTTGATCTTGATAAAAGTTTGGTGCACACTTTACAGTTGCTTATGGTAGACATCTTGACATGGGTCATTTTCATTGATCCCATCCTATCCAACATTATCTAAGCTTTGAAGCATTATCTGAGTGAGCATTCCTCTATTCGAACACCCTTATCTTATCGCAAGATGATCCATATCCATTCGTATCCAAGAATCCACCCATGGCTGTTCAAACATTGCTAGACACTAGGGGCAGATATTTACATCTCGCTTCGGGAATAAATCTTGATCTATATATTCCCACTTATGTGGAGATCCGAGCATTGGAAAATGTGAAATCAACTTGGTCAAAGCATTTGTGAACCAAAATCCAAGTCACTAGCCCATGGCATATTTTGACAAGAAGACATTCCTTATCATGCTCTACCTTTCGTCGAGTATCAATCCAAACAATCGTATCAGTCGCATCTAATGTGTATGCCAGCATCACATCAAATAATCAAAACAATTTTGTTCCAAATCAAGCTTTATTGATCCTGATCAATCGAATCCAATCAATCATCATCTTGTTTGACTTAACACACTTAGTCAAACTATCATCTTGTGCACCAGTTTACTCTAGGATAACACAACTTCCTTGGGTTTACAAGTTCATTATCATCACTTTGTTTGGCTTAACACACTTAGCCAAATTATCAAATCCATAATCACCTCGTTTGGCTTAACACACCTAGCCAAATTATCCTTTTTGTACAAGTTTACTCTAGGATAACACAACTTCCTGGAACTTACGAGTGCATTATCACTTTTGTTTGACTTAACACACTTAGTCAAACTATCAATCCATTAGTCTGATTGATCAACATTAAAGCTTGGTTTTCAACAAAATCCCAAAACAAAGCACTGATATCATATCATGTCCATATCCGAATCGTCAAAATCATGTGAAATTTCCAAAAACATTCAGAAAACTCATTCAAAAAACCAAAAACATTCAAAAAATCCATCAAAAATTTCAAAAACATCTAGAAAAATCATCAAAAATCCAAAAACAATTCAAAATATCGAAAAATCTTCAAAATTCATCATTTAGTCTTATTAGTCTTTCACCTTGTCAAACTACGTCGTCTCTGAGCTTGAACGTAGGCAAGGGTGATCTTTGATGATCCCCCGAGACGGTTGGGTCAGTCCTTTAGGCGTTCGTCGCATTGGCAATCCGTTTGCCCATCTAGTCTGCATCTTAAGTCAGTCCTTTAGGCAATAAAATGGCAATCCATTTGTCCATATTATCATCAAGTCAGTCCACCACCAGTCGAACTACATGGTCTCTGCGTATATAACGTAGGCAAGGCTAATCTATGGATCAGCTCCCTTAACCCCTAGGATAGGTCTTTAAGTTAGTCTGTTCGTTGTAAAATCTTGAAAATACCAAAAATGTTGGAAAATCTTGAAAATAGCAAAAACATTTGTAAAATTCCAAAAATACCAAAAACAGCCTCAAAACATTTGAAAAAAAACCAAAATGGTGCATCCATTTCATCTCGCTTTCACTCGTGATTGTCATCACTCATAATAAATCATCGTCGCTTTCACCTTTTGGTGAGTTAGTCAGAAGCAAGTTTAGTAGGTTCTAAAGTGAACGCCTAATCATCAAAGTCTCGAAGGTCTAAGTCAGTAAGTTAGCAAGTTGGTCAACTCGGAGTATCAATAGCTTATCATGCAATCAGTCTCACCAAAACCCTGATCACTACATGTCCTAGGATGAAGCTTTCCTGCGATGGACATAAGCATTGGGTACCCCACAATAGTTTAGTCTTGGCTAGCGATACGAAGAACATCAGCTTGTTTGTTTACTTTATTTTAGTCTTTTAGAATTATCTTATTTTGCGCTCATTCCAAGGACCTCTCGATGATGCCTAAACAAAACAGGTTTAGAGAGAAAGGAATGGGGCAACGATCATTATCATTTTATCTGCTGTGCTTGTTGGATATTCTTGTAAAATAACTTCGTCACGCATACTTTGTTTTGTTTGTAGGAAGGATGTTTTAGGTATCTTGTTGACCACATAAGAAGGCTTGCCTTTTTATGTTTTCGCCCAAGATGTCTAGAATATCTGAACTGCATTCCGAATAAGGTTATGTTTGTCAAGTGTGAACAAGAGTACTCCTATCTGATTGTCGAGTGAAAGTCCATCACACTAGGCGCAATGCCATCCTGGTTCTTAATACCTTGATGCATCACACCTACGTGTGTTATCAAACATAAAGAAAGGTATGCTCTTTTCCCATCCCTGGATAAGCAACACATCATCATCATTCATCGTCATATCCAATAAAGTCTCGATGACTAATGGACTTATTGGACTTCTACATTCTTCTTAGATTTAAGGGTTCATCTCTCTCATTCTTCTATCTTCTGTCACGCTAACAATGCATCCATCTTGCATCCGTATTCTCATTTCACATAATCATGTCATACCATCTATCAGGACAACATCATCCATCTCATCCATCTCACATGCATTGCATAATCATTTAAAGTTGTTTACGATAATATAAATTTGTTATCCTAAGCATCTTCCAAACATCTCATTTTCATCATCATTATCATATAGTCTAACCATCCATACATCCATTTTGAACCTCTTTGTCGCGAGATCCACCTCAAATTGTATCTTTTCGCTTGATCTCTCGAGGGGGCAATGTACTAACGTACTTATTTTCCACTGGGGCATCCGAAAAAACCAAAGAATTTTTAATTTCGATGTCGTCAACATCATTCTTTGAACCAATGCAACAAGTACATTGCTTCAAAGAGGGGCAAAATTTAGACATCCAAAAATAACATTATGCATTCCACTGTAACTAACATCATGCATTCGTTTCGTCTACTAATCAATTAAAGCAATTTATTGATTTAATCCTAAGGTTCATCAAGCTTAATTAAATAAATCAAATTATTTAATTAAGTTCCTAAGGTTCTTCTTATTTGATTTAATAAATCAAACTAATTTAAAATCAAATATCAAATCCCTAAAATCCCCTAAGTTAATTAATCTAAATTAATTAACTTCTAATCATGATTAGCATTCTCTAGCTTTTGACTCAACTAGAGTCAAATCTAAACTCCTAACTAACCCACCCACTTGCATCAATAAATCAATTTATTGATTTATTAAAAAGAGTTATTTTCCCTCAATAACTCTCATCTTTGACTTTTTTGAACAAAGATTATTCCCCCCAAAACCCTCAACAACATGCATTTATTGACATTTTTCAAATTTGAATGGGCACATTGGCCAAAACTTGCACAAGCTTTGACCAATCCCATCATGCCAAGTGTCTCTATTCTATTGGAGGGGATTTAGTCCCACATTGGCTAAACTTGGCCTCTCTTCTCTCAACTTCTTCTATAAAAGCAATGCATCTTCTCTCATTTAACAACACACTTTGAAGGTATCTAAACTATAGGCAACTTGAGCTCATAGCAACTCATTGTCTATCTCATTTGGCTTAGAAAGGGATTGGGAAAGGCCTCTCTCACATCTTCATGGAGGGCACCAATCCATCATAGAATAGGTTGTATTTCCTTTTCTCCATGCATGTTTGGTTTAGCTTTAGCATTTTGTTTGGAGTAAATGAACTATATTATTCTATGAGGATGGCTGAATCTACACAATCAATGTGTAAGATTTCACCATCCTACACCACCGCGTTACGATGGTTAGCTATCTAACAACTCATAGTATAGTGGTAGTAGTCTTTCCTATCGTTGGCGGTTTCCACCGCGTTACCGCGGCTACACATCTGACAATCCGCGGTATAGCGGTAAATATCTTGCTTGCCACTAGCACTTTTCACCGCACTACTACGGTTACCCTTCTGGCTACCCACGATATAGCGGTAGCTACTATGCATGCTGCTAACCGCTTTCACTATATTACCACGGTTACTCTCTTAATAGTCTGTGGTACCTTAGTAAGAGTTTTTAAGTGTAGTCTTACCAAATTTGAGTGTTATACCATGTTGTCGGCTTTGAAGGCCAAGTCATTATTAATCATTTTTACCCAATGTAAATGCACATAGGAGATCAATTTAAATCCCTTTAACCAATGGCATATATTTTGCAATGTAACATACTTTCCAAAGCCTTGTGAAGTATAATAAAGGCTAATCTCATGAAAAGTTTAGAATGCCATTAACAAAATAATGATCACCTTATTATATTAAGAAACATGTTGTACCATGTGAACTATTAATAATTTCAACATGTAAGAGCCTGATCAGACCACACTATAACAACCTGTATAAAACTCAACAAGAACTTGTAATCTGCACATGGAGTTAAACGATCAGTGCCACTAAGATAATAAAATCAATGAAGTAGATGTTCCAATCAAAATATGTATCACCTAAGAAGATAACCATCAAGATGCAAGATATCCACAAATTGACATCATGGACAAAAACAACATAAGAGGGATTCAACAGTCTCCTCTCTTGCACTATAGTCTCCCTTGCACGATGGCTCCTTAGCCTCGGTGGCTAATGAGGATCCACTTCTCTCTCCTCGTTCATTGGATGATTCCAAGCTTTCCTAGTCGATTGTGTTGAGAAAGAAGAGGGTGATCCCTCAGTCTGTTGTTGCTTCATGGCCTCGGGTTAAGAGAGTCAATTTGGTCCCCTCTAATTTTGGGATTGTCTAGTCCTTGTCTAGTTTTCAACAACTGTCTATCAATTAATTTTGTGTGAGGTTTGTCCTCTTTTCCTAGTTCATTCTTTTTTTGAACTAGCTTATTTTTTACCCTTTGGGCTCTTTGTGTAGAGGTTACAACACCCTAAAAATGTTTCTTATCTTATCAAGAACATAAGAAAGGGTCAATTTGTTGATGAAAATCCTAGGAAAGTGTGAGAGTTTGTTACAAATCCTTACAACACTTTGAAATAAGGCTTGCTAGGGGGTTATTTAGGTGAATTATAATGAAATAGTTATAGAAAAGTGTGAAAGTTTATTACAACACTTCACAACACCCTTGTAATAAAAAATTGATTTACAAGTGTTGTAGACCTAATGGGAATGTGTTGGACACATTACAACATTAAATCTAGGAAAAATCAAGCCAAAATCCATAGGAAAGGCCCAAATGAGTGTAAAAATGTCAAGGATACATTTTTTGTGACACAAGGATTTATTGTAAAATTTAAAGTCACTTAGATCACTTTTGCAAGGTTGTGGGAAGAATAAAACTAATATTTAGATTGCATTTTCCTAATATTTTATAAGCTTAGAGGGACATTTCAAGTATTCTCATCAACTTTCTAATATAATATGGTTGTTATTCAATACATTTTCCATGTCAACTTTTTAGGTTTCATGTAAGCATTTGACTCATGAACAAGAAACATTGACTTAGTTTGATTCTCTTTCTAGCTCCAAAAACTAACCATTGGTAGCATAGAAATCCAAATGGAAAGACAAGAATAAATATAATCCCAAGATAGGTACTCCTTAAGGTAGTAACTATTCCTCCAAACCATCTCAGAAGTCATGAACTACACTTCGGTTTCATAGTTAATACGTTACTTTTACCTTCATGAGTAAAATGTTGATTGTGACTTTAATATGTTTATTAGGTGAAAGAAATAGTGAAATTTGCATTAAGATGGTATTTCTTTTAAAGGAGTTATTTTTTTTATATTGATGAAATTCAATGAAAGTAATTGTATTGCAATGTGGATATTCTAATGCTTTCTCGATACAAATGTTATAGGATGTAAATAATTATATTTTGATTGGCTAACTATTGTTACATTGTATTAGGTCATATGTAGGAACAATTTCAATCATCATGAAGAGAGGGGAAGTATCATTTAGTGGAGGGGCTTGGTCTAGTAACCCTTAATAAGACCTAACCGAGCTTTCACACACTTACGTCTAGTTTAGTGAAATTGAGTCAATAGTTTAGGAAATGGTAAGTTATCCTTAGAATTGTTTGAGTATGATTTAGAAGACCTTATGATATCCTCTGTGAATTTTCTTTATTAAGGTTATGTGATTGAATATATATTTAGAGAATATATTTTTCTTTGTGCATTCAGATCAATATGCTAATTGATCAAGCATAGACACTTCATGTATATACAATGATCGATGAGTGTATATGTATATGTATGTTAAAATAATGTTATATATAATATGCATATATATATATTAGTGTATATGTATATGGTTTCATTAAAGTAGATGTTTATATATATTAATATATGTATATATGTATATATGTGTACAATTATTTTAACATATGTTTATATATACATTTAATGATTATGCTAGGGTATTTATATGTGTGTGCCTACATGTATTAAATATGTGTGTATCTATGTATTCTCTATATGAGTAACTGATCAAAACATATATGCATGTATGCATTTAAATATAAGTGCAAATATGTATAACGTTGTCATATTCAAAGATGTTAGTGAATATATATAGACATTGTTATTAATTGGAATATGAAAATATATTGAACATGTGTATAAACTTATAAGCTGATATATATGTGTCTCTATGTGTGTATATATTTACGTATATATAAATATATATACATATAAACATACTATGTATATATTAAATATATGTTAATGGTTTGAATAGCACTGAAACGTTTAGTATGCACATAAGATATTGAGGACATAATAATTTTGTTTAAAGCACAACATATAAAAAAGGTATATAGTGCATAAATTATGGGAATGGTGAATCACTGAAGGAAACACTTAAACATAAGATATTTTACTAAGTATTTAAATGATGTGTAAAAAACCATGGGAAACACCTTATATGTGGCACATTGAGGTAAAGAACCAGGTTTATATTTACAAACCAATGTGTGAGATAATCTGAAAAATATTGAGTCAACCATGAGGGAAAAGTGGATATGCAACATACAAGAAAATTTGACCTGGTCATAAGAAAACAACAAACAAAATAATAGGGGTGCATGATGTTTTGGTGGCACTAATATATGATAGTATGAACTAGATAGAAGTCTAAATTGCAATATGTATTCCAAATTATAAATAAAATTGAAATATGAGAAATGGTCAAGTGAGAAGCTAGCCAAAATGATTCGACCTATAAAATACATTAACCTTATATTTTTTATTGTCATTCTTGTTTTCCATTTGAATAAGTGACTCTTTCACTATGATAAAATCTTGCTATGCATGTGTTTACTATGCAATGTTTTTGGCTACCACCTTTTCTTCTTCTTGTTGATTTGAACCATTTGGATTGATAAGTTTTATCTTTGATAGCTTGTTTCTAGCATATATTTTCTCACATTTGTGTATAAATAGAGGTTTGTTCTCCCTCAAATGGGATGCATTATGTACCCTTATTGCTTTTTTTTCAAGTTGTTATTCTAATTTTCTAAGAGTGAGATTTTGTGAGAGATATTTTAGAGTAGTTTTTTGGTGATTGGAAGAGAGCTAGTTCAAAATTGCTTATTGATTATGGGAATCCTAAGCTAGGAATCTAGTTTGATTGATTGGAGATTTCCTTAACCTAGTATTTTGTTTTCTACTCTTTTATGCTTTATATGTTTTTGAAAATATTATGTCTTTAGTTACCTTGTTTTGAAAAATGTTTAATTGTTTATTATGAAAAGATTCTTAATGAGTCTAGTTGTTAATAAACCCCATTATAGGGATATATTATATACTCTATAGTAGATTATGAGTGTTTAAGTTATTAGCTTATAATGATAATAAAATCACTATGGACAATGAGGTTAGTAAAGACAACATGAAAGGTGGCATGTTAGAAATGTCTTCATCGTTAGGTTGCGATGTTATGTAAATCCTGATTGATAATATTATTTGATCGATTAATTATTCCTCCTAGAAACTAGGAAGACAATCTTGACCCTTGGGTAATGGTATAAAATTAGTATATATATAGTGCTACTCAATAATAGGGTTGATAAAATATAATTTGAAATAGTTTATTCCTATTTATTGAATTACAAAAGAGGACACACATTTTAGTAACCCAAAACCATATTGTGAGAGGACTATGGGTGTAGATGTGGCAACCCCTCACAAGTTTATTATGTCCTCCATATGATATAAAAATATAGTGCACATGAAAATGTTTGAGGTATTTGAAAGAGAAGTTTTATGATTAGTTTATGTTCACTTGAACACTACTTTACTTTGATTGAAACCCTAGGTCGAGAATAACCTATTTGGATGGGTTCTTTACTTGATTAGTGATTTATGCACATAGGTTGGAATTATCCTTTATAATCTAGTTGATTATTCTACAGTTGATTATATCTTTATTTGAATTCATTTGTTGTTGAAGATTATACTTTTGATTGAGGTCACTCATTGATGGTTTTATACCTTTCTTAGAGTCATTTATTATGGATGTTACACTCATGTATGGAAAATTTCATTGTTGTGAATTTACTTTTGAAACAGTCACTAAAATGATGTGATGTTATTTTTATCCATATGGTTAATTGGTAAGTTAGAGTTACCTTGAATTACTTAAGTAGAAGAGTCATAATAAAATTAAGAGGTTATGGGTTATTTGTGGGTTAAGGTTAATCCATGGTGTGAGGGGCTATCCTATGCATAGATTATGAATGATCAATAAAAATTGAGCTACGAAGGTGGGTGAGATATATGAAATCCACTCTAAGTAGTGGGTGATGAATAATTTGGCCAAAGTAGTGTAAGTAACCAATTTACACTGTCAGGCTCTATGATCCAAGTTTACATACTAGGCAAGGAATGTCACATGTATAGGTTGTAGCCACTCTATGATAGATATATATGTGTAGGACTCAACACCAAACTTAGGGAAGGCCATTATTACGAGGTTACTAAACCAAACTCTTCATCAAAGGGTAGGGCTATATACCAAGTCTTGTGGATGTGTGAGGGACTATAGTTAGTCCATGGTTGGCAGAAATGTGCTCATGTGATGCTTCTCTATATTAGTAGCTAACCAATACCATATGTATATCTATTTCCAATAAGCTCAATGGAGCCTTGTATACATTTCTATAGCTGTTATTATGGAAATATTGTAAAAGAGAAATGATATCATGTTATCATGTACACTTTGTAACCAATACATTAGAAAGTAGCAATAATTTGATATAATGCAATGGGAAAGTTTTGAAAGATATTTATTTTAAATGTGCATGATATCCTTTTAGATTTGAAAGGAAAAACTTTATTGCTCATAATGGTTAGATGCTTAAAATTTTTTACTTAAGGTTAAAACATAGGCACGTTACTATGTAGAACAATGGGCATGTTACAAGTTAGAACAAAAACCTCAAACCACTCCTTGGTATGATATTTAAATCTTCCATATCTGGTGATTCTTCCCCCAATGAAGAAAAAATCCTATGAGCCCTGTATTTTTTATTGTAAGGAGGTAAATTCCTCCACTAAATCCTTCAAGAGATTAGAGGCTTTGGAGGAATCCATGCAGTAGAATAACATCTTTATCCTAAGTATTCTTCCTCATTTACCCTTTCTGTATGAGTCTTACCTTTTATAGCTCCATCGATACTTGATTCTAGAGTGACACATTCTCAAGATCTGGTCTCATTCCTTTCAAATTGAAACACTACTTAGATAGTAGTTGGGGATTCTACACAATTTTCAGTTCTGGTGTTAGGTACTATTATAGATGAGGGTAGAGTTGTTTAGGAAGTTCTCATTGTTCCTAATATCTCTATTAACCTTCTTTCAGTGTAACTAATTTTCCAATATGGCATTGGTAGGACATATAATTTTACCATACATTCTGTAGACATCCAAGATCTTCATGGTCCTCATATTATTGTGGCCACTAGGAATGTTGATTCATCCTACCATTTATACTAATTTGATGGTTTTGAGAGTCAAAATGGTATAGTTTCATCCTTTATAGCACATGTAGATACTATGAGTAAGGTTTGGCATGAAATTTTTTTCCATGTCAATTACAAATATCTTTAAAAGATGAGTACATAAGAATTAGTGTTAGGGATCACTGAGATTTCATGTACTAATCGTATTTTTTGAGGATGTGCTCTTTGCAAACATCATCATTATTATTTTCCTATGAATAGATCCACACATGCTAAGGCACCCTTAGAGTTGGTACATAGTCACCTTATGTAATTTCATACTACTTCAACTTTAGGGGACAAATATGTGCTCACATTTATTAATGAATTCTCTATATGTACATGGGTGTACTTTCTGAAGTACAAGAGTGATGTCTTTGATTCTTTCAAGATATTTAAGAAATTCATGGAGAAGAAATCTAGTCTTTCTATTAGTTAGATACAAAAATACAATGGGAGGATTATTTCAATTTTATTTTCAAGGAATTTTATACTATACATGGTTGCCACATAAGCTTATAGTTGCATACAACCCTCAACAAAATAGTTTTATTGAGTGAAAGAATAAAACTTTACGAGATATGGCCAACTATATGATTTAATTATACTCAAGATCATATGCCTTACAAGGAACTAGGAAGTATGACTATTGATGAGGCTTGGTCCTATTATAAGCCCAATGTATCTTCTTTTAGAGTTTTCAGTAGTGAGGCCTAGGCATTCATTCCTAAAGATCGATCAAAAGAAATGCAGACGAAGAGTTGACCACTCATATTTTTTGGCTATTGTGATGATGTTAAGGTGTATGTTCTATTTGATCCTTATTCCAAATATGTATTATATGATAGGATGTCCAATTTTATGAGTACTTTCCTATGATGGATTCTCGATCCCTAGCATCTCCCTCATCACCTACTACTCACTCTTCATCTCTTGAGGATGATGCTGTAGATATCCCTCCACCTCCAGATATTTAGTCATTACCTAAATGGACCCACAATAATTTTGATGCAACTGGAGCTTTAGTAGGTGATCCTTCATACTCCTATCACAATTGTGCACAAACATAAGGTGTTATTATTTTGAGTCATACAATTTTGGCTGGTTTTCCTAATTAGGATAGTACTATGAAAATAAGTATTCTTCTTTAATGAAGAATCATATTTGGGATCTTGTTCCTCTTCATAAGAGTAGAAAGTTGGTTTAGTACAAGTGGGTGTACCATATCAAATATTTTTTAAATGGTTCCATTGATAAGTATAAGGCTCATCGTGTTGCAAAGGGGTTCTCTCAAGTCAAAGGCATTGATTATTTTGAAACCTTTTACCCTATTTCTAAAATGAATTATATTTTCCCTTTACATTATCTTGCAATTTAACAATGTTGGACAATATTTCATATGGTTGTGAAGAGTGCCTTTCTTCATGTTGAAACTCATGAGGATATTTATATTGAGAAGGCACATGGTTTTATTGAGAAATCTTCACTAGTTCCTTCATCATTTATTATAGGGTCTCAAACAAGCCCTTTAGGCTTGGTATGAGAAGATGGAAAAATTTCTACATTATTTTAGCTTCACATAATGTCATTCTAATCTAATAGTGTGCATTCAAAGATAGGAGGGTGATATTTTGATCCTTATATGTAGTTAATCTTCCATGATCTAGAGTGCTCAATAAGATTTGGTGAAGCATTTTGAGATGATAAATCTTGACCTTTTCCACTAATTTCTTAGTTTAAAATTTATTTAGTCTCCAGATGGGATTTCCATATTTCAATAGAAGTATGGTCTTGAAATGCTTCATAGAGTTGGCATACTTGATTGAAAGCCTACCTCCACACTATTTTGGCTAGGTGTTGTATTATCTTCCACTTGTAATTATCCTTCAATAGATGCTACATTCTAAAGCAAGTTGGTTGGTATTATTTTGTACTTGCAACATTCACATCTTGATCTTTCTTTTGTAGTTGGTCTTATCTCTCGATTCTCACATGATCAACTTGAGTCATGGGAAAGCATCCAAATTATTTTGAGATATATTAAGGGTACATCACATTATGATATTCATTATACATTAAGAGATCCTTGGATAGTTTCCTTCATTAACTTAGATTGGGATAGTGGTGTCAATGATAGGAAGTCCAATTTCAGCTTTTATTTTGCCTTGGTTTTGTCCTGATTACATGATCTTGCAAGAAGAAATATAAAATTGCATTATCATCCACAAAGGCTATGTATCTGTGTATATAACTTCTCCAAGCTTCCTTTGAGTTATTTTATTTTTTGTTAGTACCGACTAGACCCATTTGTTGAAAGCAACATCAGGTTCCTTTTACAAGGCTTTATCTAAATGCTACCACTTGTCAGTCGGGTGTTCCTCACAAGGATCCTTTCCTTTGCTCTTCCAATGGCCCCCGCCATGCTTCCATGTGTCATAAGTTCACATTATTTAGTGCTTCTTCTTGCCGATTCCCGATCGGGTCCCGACCTCTTGCCACATAGAATCAATCCGCACACATTCCTTGGCGATCCTCACCTATAGTGTAGTATGTATGGGATACCTCCACGTTTCTTCACAGTGCAAGTTTTCAATGCAAGGAGGCAAGAATGAACCTCAGGCCCCGACCGCTTGCCACATGGATCTTCTAAAGGCTTCATCATGTTGGGGTATGAAGCAAGCAATAGCCACACCACAATTGACATGTTTTATAACTATCATCATGAGTGGGTGACACATGTCGACACTCTGTTCTGCTAGAACCACTACCATCATTCAAAAAGGATGCATCTAGAGCTGGGGCAACCTCATTCATGGCTTGAATATTTTTTTGTTGCAACAACTAGGGAAATCATTATTATATACATCATTTCTCATTATCAAGGGATCTTTTCTTTTATTGGCTCACTAGGTAGTGGGATTTTTTATTATAAATATTGATTCTTCTTTCAAAGTAAGGGATCGTATTTGGTAGAGAAATTTGTGGAAGGAATAGGCCTTTTACTATGTTTAGATTATTGCAAAAGAACTCACAAACTGTGTCATTGTTTCACATTTTTGTTTTCTTAGGATATTTGATAAACTTTATACCGTGTCATTATTGTACTTAATGGTTTATTTGTAGAACTTCTATAATTTTAAAGCAAGTTTAATGGTTTAGATCATGTCTTTGACTCCTCTTTTAAGTGAATGTGCATGAAGATTATTTTATGTCATTGGATGAATCATTCAGGCTTCTATCTTTAATTTATGTCATTCTAGGACATAGCAAACTGTTGAACGGACCCTTAAATTGCATCCAAAAGATAGATTTGTGATGCCTTACATCTAAATCTTTGAAAAAAACCCTAGTTAGATCTTTTTTAATATATTTGCTTCCTTTTCCCATCCAAAACCCTAGTTACAAAAGAAGTTGACTTCTGTAAAATCTGGAGGTCACTTAGTTTAGTGCAATAGGTCCCCCCTTTAACCGAGTCTCCCATGTAGGCTATTACCTTGTCAAATTTTGCCATCAATAGTTTATTTTTTTTGGCACACCCAGTGGGACTGCTTAAATGTATCTGAATCAAAAGAGGGTGTATGAGCCATCGGCCTGTTGCTAGGTCATAAAAAATAAATAATCCTAGCTTGTTAGTGCTTCCACTAGTAACATCATGATCCCAAACTCACCAAGTAAAATTTTTTATCCCTCCACCAGTCATGTTGCTTATCACAAACCAAAATTATGTGGCTTGGGATGTTGGGAGTCCCCTTGTAGCCCCAGTCACACCCACTGATTGGGCCCCTATACTGGTCTCTACTCTAAAATCTATTCCTAAGTTTGCCAAAGATAACTAAATAATACCATTCAAACATCTACAAGATGTGGTAGATGTGTCTTTGGTATGTGGAGTTATATATTAGAAAATAGAGCTGAGGTTGCTCATAAATTATTTTAGAGGAAAAGCATTAGATTCATTTCACACTTTGTTGGCTAACACTATCAGTACTTCTGATCAACTTAGAGATCCTTTTTATGAAAGATTGAACAACAAAGAAAGGTCTTCACTATATCATCAACTAGAAACAATAAAATGGGCCCCATATGAAGCCATGATGGACTTCAATGCTTGGTTCCATACAATTTGGAAGAGAATCCAAATTACTATACATCCACTGACCGAGTTGGCATTCATGTTCTACTTGAAATCCATTAACGTTGATATCTGAATGATGATCTAGTAATTTGGCTAAACCACATTTCCAAATGCATACAACATAGTAGTTAAGGTGGAGAACAATCTAATCGATGCCAATAAGTTTCCACCTCGATCCATTATGCTGATATTTCTTGAAGTATCAACTTGCACCTAGGAGATTCCATATACTAACACACCCACACCGCCCCATCTATGTACACATATCCAAGTGTGCCACAAAATGTTTCTTCCACATCTAGTGCTTTGAAGGATGAGATAAGTGACAAAAGGAAAATTTTATGGAACTTAGCAAAAGAAGTAACCACTATCAAGCGCAACCAAGACACTCCTCCAATACTAGCCTACCAAATTTATCAAGGTGGAAGACCCTCCTAGTAATTAAACCAATATCAAGGAGTGATGTGGGTGCCAACCAGAATCACAAAAATCCATGCACAAAACTAGAGAATCTTATTATTTTCAGAATAATGAAGTTCTTACATGCAGAGGATCCCAAATCCTCGAGTTCTATAATACACGCAAATTACATAAACTATAGAAATTCCCCTTTTCACAATATGTGATCTTCTTTCCCCAAAAAATACCCAAACAAAGCAAAAACTAGCCCATAAATAGGCCCTTTCTCCGTTTGGATCCAAAACAACATTCTAATTATGCACCAACTTCCGGAATCCCTAACTTAAGATTTAACCGTTGGATCTTCAATCATAAAACTTTTTCAGACAACTCTTGATAGAATGAAGTATCGAAAAGTGGGGCCTAAAGGCTAACCACTTTCATTTTCTACCAATTTTTGTGCCCATCCGGAGCCTCTAAGTACCTGAAAATTGGCTTTGAAGATTTTATAGGGCAAAAAAAAGAAATTGAAACTTGAATAGCTTTCGAACCGAGAATGATCATAACCTGATTCTTTCACCAAAGTGCTTATTTTGTTGTTCCAAAGATTCCCTTATATTTTTGCCTCCTCATGCCTTCAAATTCACACCTGCTAAAAATAGTAGTTGAGTAGAAAAAATAGAAAAGCAGTTTTGGAAGTTGGGAATTCTTCTTCGACGAAAAGGGTATCCAGAAATGTAAAAATATATACAAAAGATAAATGAAAGTAAAGATATTTTTGGGTGATGTAGGATTTCCCTTACACCATTGGATGCTCCTGCATCAAGGAGCCATGTGCACAAATCTATAGACTCAGACAACTAACTAAATAGTACTAGTACCTACTCCACTAGGAGCTACTCAAGCAAGTCCAAGCAGAGAGCTGACTGTAGGGTATAAAAACTTCACTGAAGATATCAATCCCTGGTGCTTTAGCTTGCAATGATGCACATATGCCTCAAAATTTTCCATGTGGAAATTTACAAAAAAAAATTGTAGAACAACACAGTCAAGGTGTGGCGCCAAATTGAGGAGGCTATACATATGGCTCTCCCCAAATGGAGAATGTGATTTTTACTACATATATGCAAGGAATTTCCTTGGAACAATAAAATGACATAGCTCCTGATCACACTCTTTCCTTATGGATGGAAGGAGAAGTAGTGTTCACATATGAAGCATTCACATTGGAGACCTCGTAAGTACATTCTGACTATAACACTCTATCAAAAAGGAGATTCAAAGGCAAGCCAGTCACTCTACAGCCTAGAAGCCTCTTGGACAAACCCCCTAGCCCTTCCATAATTTCTCTGCAATCGTAGTTGCACAAGGAGATTGCTATCACCAAGGCCAAAGAAAAGAAGCTTCCAAATCCGCCACCTTTCAACATAGTGAAACAATTCAAGAAATATTTTGCTAATGTATCCCTTTGGGATAACTTAGCTATTCCAGAACAAAAGTCATTACTATAGAAGGCCCTTCGGGCAGATGCATTTGTGTAATCGACAAAGCAAGCTTCTGAAAATGCTATTGAATTGTCACCTCCGATCAAAGTTCTTGTGAATACTGCAGAGGAGGATTCGACCGAAGTCAAAGAAGAGAGACCGAAACCTAAACCCTTTTTCTTAACTCTCATTGGGGGGAAGAAAATGCTACACAACTCCATGATTGACTTCGGTGCTAGCACCATAGTCATGCACAAGAATATAGTTGAAGCCTTAGGGCTTAGATATGAGCCCTTAAAATGAGGAGTTATGCAACTGGATGGGAATAAGGTCAAAATTGTATGTCTCATCAAAGACCTCCCCTTGACATTGTTCTCTTGTCCTAGAATCATGGTGCTACAAGATATTGTGATCATAGATGTCACTCCCATGTTTGGCCTCTGCCTATCCCATGAATTCACCTCAAAGATAGGCGAATACCTTTCTTTGGATTGGTCATACCTAGTTCTCAAGACAAAGCACAAAGCTTTTTGAGGATAATATCAGAACCTCTATATTCAAAACATGTATTTGATGAAGCCATGATCAAATTTCAAGCCGCTCATACATCTTTCACCAAGAAGAAACTTATGGTATGAAGCTACTAGAAGATGAGAAGGTAACCAGAGACCAGACCGATCGAGAAGAGGTCCTCTTGAGTGAGTATAAATATGTCGATCCTTTCAGCAACTATCATGCTATCGGGTTAGGCACCTATGTCATATGTGATGTAGATCAAGATATACTGAAAGTATTGAAGGACTCTACCTCCAAACAAGCCTCAGAGCTCTAGACATTTCACTTTGACAGTGGAAGATGCAAAGTTGGAATTGGTGCTGAGCTATGCTTAACATCTCCAACCAATGAAGAGATTATCATAGCCTTTCGCTTCCAATTTTCTTTCTCAAACAATGAAGCTGAATATGAGGTTCTTGTTCAAGTTCGAAGCCTCACAGAGCGCATGGGTGCCAAGAAAATAATGCTATTTGGAGACTCTGAACTTATAATAAATCAAGTTATAAATATGTCTGCTACAAAAAATATCTACACGCGGTCTTATAGACATAGGGTATGGGACCTCATTGAAGGTTTTGAAGCTTTTAACATCCACACAGTGCCAAGGGAGTAGAATTAAACTGTGGATCACATCGCTATGATAAAATCTCAATTTGATCCTATCTCTGACTTGATTAAGAATGTACACTCTGTGTGAGAAATCGTTTGACCCTCCATTCCAGATAACGATCAGAGAAGGAAAGTGTTCAAAAGTGACAAACACATCACCTCATTCATTCAACAACTGTGAAATTTTTCCGATCAGTTTCAACTAAAGATTAAAGAAGCATATGAGGGGCAGATTATTTAGTTGAGATCAAACAAAATTCTGAAAAGGTTGGTCACTCTTGAGAATATTTTTTATTGTGATGATGCAAGTAATGATAGGAGAATTTTTTTGGCAGAACAAGTAGACTACACCGACCTTGAGGTCAGAGATGGAAGAATACTAAAGGTCGAGAATATTTTTTTGTAGTGTGACAAGGATAGACTCATGCACTTATATGAAAAATATGAAGGGTTCATGGCTTGGACTTATGATGATCTCAAGGGATATGATCCTCACATCATCCAACACACCATTAAACTAATAGAAGATGCTAAACCTATTCGAAAGAAATAGAGGCCCATCAATCCAAAGATTAAATCTCTAATAGCACAAGAGCTAAGGAAGTTGATCGAGTCCAAGATTGTGTTTCCAATCAAGCATAGTATGTGGGTATCTAGCCTCATTCTGGTCCAAAATAAGAACATATACATTCATCTCTATGTTGACTTCCATGACCTAAACAAGGCAACACTAAAGGATCATTACCCACTGCCTTCCACGGAATCAGTCTTCCAGACTGTCACAGGTTCAAAGATGTTTTCTCTTTTAGATGGCTTCTAAGGTTACAATCAAATTTGGTTTAAAGAAGAAGAGCAACACAAGACCACACTCACCACCAAGGAGGGAATGTTTGAATATGCTAAGATGCCTTTTGGTCTCTCAAATGTGGGAGCCACTTTGCAGTGGGCAATGGACATTGCTTTTAGCGAATTGATCAACAAAATTATCCTCATCTATTTAGATGATCTTAATATATTTTCCAAGTCTAAAGATGACCATTTTTATCATCTAGAAGTGGTTTTCAAAAAATATCAAGAGTTCAGGGAATCCCTAAACCCAAAAAAATGTGTCTTCGGAGTGCCACAAGGAAAATTAATTGGACTTGTAGTGTCCCAAGAAGGAATCACTATTGATCTTGAAAGGGTAAAAGTAATCAAGGAACTTCCCCTACCATTCAAGAAGAAAGGAGTCCAATATTTTTTGGGGAAGGTTAACTTTATAAGTAAGTTTATTTTTTATTTTGCAGGAATAATTAGACCAATCACCTTGATGTTAAAAAATGACCAATTATTCAAATGGACAAAAAAGCGAGAGAAGCCTTCAAGAGGGTGAAAGACACTATTTCTTTGGCTCCTATACTAGTAAATCCAGAATTATCAAAAGACTTCATAATAGGTGATCCCACAATACTGGTTTACAATATTTGGGCAAACTAGACACTAAACTGATTTTTTTTTAACTAAATCTTCACTTTCAGGCTCTTATAGCGGCTAAATTGTGAGGAATTTGAAGATGATGAAAAATAGTGATTTATTAAATTTTTTCTATAGATTCTAAATATTTATTTAATTCAACATTCAAAAATTGGGGATTAAATTAAATGAAAAAAGATTTATTTAATTGACTGGAGAAAAGGTTAAAAAATAATTAAATAATTTTAGATGATTATTTAATTATAGTTGAAAATGTGATAGGAATTAATTAAATAATTTAAAATGATTATTTAATAGAAGATAGATTTAATTAGTGATGTAAATAAATAAATAATATTTATTTAATTAATAAATAAAGAATAAAGGTACTTGATTAAGTTAGTCAAATAATTAAAGTTATTTAATTAGTAGAGGATTGCATGTAGAAGATAAGATTGACATAGATACAAATGTCTATTAGAGAAAATCAAATCTTATCAAGAATTAAGTGATTAATGACTAATTAAATAATAAATATATTATTTAATTATAGAAGATTGTGATAAGGAGAAATCATCATTTTGAATTCAACAATGATTTTAATTCAAAACTCAAAGATATTGGATTAAATTGGATAAATAAAGATTTATTTAATTAAAGAGAGAAAATGCCAACAAAAAATTAAATAGTTAAAATAATTATTTAATTATAGTGGAAAGTGACATAGGAAATTAATTAAATGAATATTTATTTAATTTTAGAAAGAAATTAGGTTTAATAAGTGACGTAATTAAATAAATAATATTTAATTAATTAATTAAGAAAGAATAAAGGTAAGAATACATTAATTAATAATTAAATCATTTAATTAATAGAGGACATACGACTTTCAAAAATAATTAAATAATTAACATTATTTAACTATGAGAAATGAAGATAACAAAATTATGTAGAAGTTAAGGGTCGCAAGCCTAGGACAATTTTTAGCATCTACAGTTTGCCTCTCTTTGATACAATGTTGTTTATCATGTTGTGTCAAAGAAAATTTATCAAAAATATGCCCTAGTGAAAGGGAAAATGATGAGGAGGTAGTGGTATGCCCCCTAAAGAGGATAGACAGATTCGAAGAAAACAAGTGTTCTCTCGACATGGATGTGAGAACTAGAAGATGAAGGAAAAAATGGTAGAGGAACATAGATAAGAGTGGTGAAGATGCAAAAAAGAAGAAATGTTAGAGAAAAAAATATGGATGTTAGTATTAGAAATCTTTAATGTTTATCCAAATCACAAAAGGATTTGCATTAATCATAAATGAGAATTAAATGGCCCAAATGGATAATAAAAACCATGATATGAGATAGACCAAGGTATACAAACTCATCCACTTGATAAAAAAAGACAGTCACAAACAAGGAGTTTCCTAACTCATACTAAGGGAAAAGTTTCCCTAGTCTGTTTGTCAAGACAAACCATAGACAACAATCAAATAAAAAGACAAAGTCATGAGACACCATTCCATTAAATCCTTCATGGGACATCCTCGAGGAAGCTAGTAACGTGACTTGAAAACAAAGTCAAAAGATAGTTGACATATAGCAGCAAAAAAAAAAAAAAAAGAGTCCTGAGACATCCGTGCTTCTCTAAATCCTTCATGGGACATCCTTGAGAAAGCTAGTAATCAAACTGAAAGAAAAATCCAAATGAAAAGATAAGACAAAAAAAGCCATAAAGTCAATAGCTAGTAAAAATATTTACCAAGATTTTGATCTGCTTGTTGTTTGTTTTTTATTTGATGAAGCATGATTGTAAGAAAGACATATCATATAAGATGTTGAGTCATGTTTTGATCATGTGACCACCTGTTTAAGGAAATGAAAAAGCCTAGTTTTAGAAAGACACATATAGTATAAGACATTGAGTCTAGTTTCAATCATGTGGCCACATGTTTAAGCCATTGATAATGTTTGATTAAATGATACATCTATTGTCAAGAAGGACACATCTTGTAAAAGACAATTATTGATAATTTTGGCCATTTGTTTGGTTTGACTTGATGACATTGTTGACTTGTTCAAGTCTTGTTGATGCCTAAATTGTCTTGATGTTTTGACTATTGTGTGTGAATTATTTTTTACTAACATGACTACCCTAAAGGATTGGCCTAGTGCGGCCTTGGGGACTAATCAAAAGATGGCCTTAGCTACGTTATACATGTAGAGACCTCGTAGTTCAACTAGACTTTGACTGATAGAACTAACTGAGAAATATTTACTTAACTTGATGATGCGTGATGTGTGTGATAGTGAATGTGATAAACCCTAATGGACTGACCTAGTGCGGCCTCGAGAGCTCATCGACTGATGGTCTTTCCTATGTTATACATGTAGAGACCTCGTAATTCAACACGACCAATGACTTTGATGTACAAAGAATGAGTCATGATTTTATGTGTATTATACATGGCAAACCTAGAAAGATGGATCTAATGCCTCAGGGGTGGATCAAGTGATTACCTTGCCTATGTCCAGTTGTAGAGGCAATGTAGTTTGACAATGTGTATGGCTGAATGACACAACTGATGCAGACTCTATTTTTTTTGGATTTTTGACATGTTTTGATTTTTTTTAATCTTTTTGAGGTTCTATGATATTTTTTGGATTTTTTTCAGGAGTTTTTTATGATGTTCGAATAGCAAGTGAAAGGTCCAAATGACATAGTTCAAGTATTTTCCCCTAGTCAGGTATAAGACTAATAGGATGGAATGGGGATTTGGAGTGGACTTGATTTCAATAATTCCAAGTTATGGAAAAGACAAAATTATTATAGGTGTAATGATAGGAAAAGCAAATTGGAAGGATGGTAGATGAAGGAGAAAATTTAACTACACATGGCACCTGTTTGCCAGGTTTCCACCATGGTACTTATCCAATGCGCCACCGAAGTGGTTTTCACTAGTGGAAGAATTATTTCTCTTTAATATTTTGTAGAGTTTCCAATGTTTTTGGTGTTACAAAGATGCATGTTTGCCAGGTTTTCATCAAGGTAACCATTTTTTGTTTTTCTATTTTTTTATTTTTTTATGATTAAGGAAAATCTCTTAGAAGATATGCATAGAACCTCTTCAAATGAAGTCTATTGATTTGTGCTAAGAGTGGTTCTCCTTCAGTGGTAGAGAGTTGATATGCTCCTGAACCAAAGGCTTCTGTAAAAATTTAAGGTCGTAACCAATTTGGTTCAAAATTGCCTAGTTTTTCTCTTTCTGATTGATTCTTTGGATTTTGCATTAAGACCAGGTCACCAATATAAAAATTTTAATTCAAAAACTTCTTGTTATAGTTGCGGTGAAGATGGTTTTGATATGCTAAAAGATGATCTAGTTCCTTTTGTCTTTGTTCATCTCAAAATTATAACTCATGCGGTCTTGATACATGATACTCTTCATCGTCAATATGCCCTTTCAAAGATACCCTTAGGGAAGGAATTTCAACCTCTATGGCTTTAAAACCGAATATCAAGGAGTATAGAGTGGCATCGATGGGAGTGTAGATGCTTGTATAGTAAGCCCATAGGCTAGGATTAAGCTGTAAATGCAAGTCACGACCAATGTCATTGATTGTATTTTTAAGGATTCTAATGATTGTTTTTTAGACACCTTAGCTTAGTTGTTACCTTGTAGATAATAGGGAGTGGAAAAATGGTGTTGGATATGGAATTCTCCATAGATATGGAAAATTTCTTGTTTTTCGAAAGGGTGACCATTATCCATGATTATTGATTGAGGAACACCATATCAAAAAATGATGTAGCTAAGGATAGACTTGGAAATTAGTGTGCTCATAATGTAGGTCATAGGGATGGATTCGATCCACTTGGTAAAGTATTCAATCGTAGTAATGATAAACGTATGGCCATTAGAGGATGCAAGATGTATCTTACCTATGATTAATTTTAAGCTCAAATGACATTTTTCTAATCTACTAAATTTCTTTTTTCCAGAATTATCTTCAACAAGTGTTCTCCAAAACAACTCATTAGTAGTTTGATCATTACCTTCATCAATTGTCCTGCACAAGGGTTTGAATATTTGTCTTCTACGAAACGTCATAAAAAAAGGTTTGAATAATTGTCTTTTATGAATTGTCCTGCAAACACTATGTTAACTCCTCAAAAACACACGCTATAAATTTTGAATTAGTCATAACAAAACACCAATTTAAAAATTCAAACTCATAATTTAGAACAATAGAAAAAATATTATTTACTAGTCAAATGTCTCATAGGGAGGCACGTATGCGTCGCATGATGTCAAATGCGTCACAAAAATTCTTATGTGACTCACAATATCAATTGTGTCATTTCTTGCAATAAATGCATCTTATCGTACTTGTACCTACAAAACTCAAAATTTCTATAGATTTTTTCAAAGACGATGTCTTCACATTGGGTTCACCAATGTAATGCTAAGGAAAAATAGAATCAAGATTAAGTAATAATAATGCAATAAAATCAAATCTAAACCTACGTGAAGAACAATGAACAATGGAAATTAAAGCAATAAACAATAGAACACTCTCACCAAAATTCTTCATCCATTCCATAAATCACCTTCATTGCAGTTTGTCATTTTTTCATTGTGCAATAATTTCCCTTAGATTTCTCTTCAGTATGAAAATATTGCATAATGATAATGATTTAGCAAACTATCAAAGATTCTTAAAGTCACTTCCTAAAAGTATAAAGATTTCAAGAAGACGAATAATGATGAAAGTTAAATCATTTTATAAAAAAATAATTTTCAAATGACTTGCTTAGATTCAAAGATAGATCGATGATCATGATTAAAGATACAACATGAGATAAAGATTATTGTTAGTAATAACGCGAGTGAAAAAGCATAACTAGTTGAGATTAAAGGACATTTATGGTTTATGAGTGTAAGATAGGATTGATTTTGAGAGATTTTTCATACAATACAAAAATCCCATCACATATGCGTCGTATGAAGTCAGATGCGTCACAAAAATTCTTATGTGGCTCACAATATCAATTGTGTCATTTCATGCAATAAATGTGTCTTATCGTACTTGTACCTACAAAACTCAAAATTTCTACAGATTTTTTCAAAGATAGTGTCTTCACGTTGGGTTCACCAATGTAATGCTAAGGAAAAATAGAATCAAGATTAAGTAATAATAATGCAATAAACTCAAATCTAAACCTACGCTAAGAACAATGAACAATGGAAATTAAAGCAATAAACAAAAGAACACTCTCACCAAAATTCTTCATCCATTCCATAAATCACCTTCATTGCAGTTCATCATTTTTTCGTTGTGTAATAATTTCCCTTAGATTTCTCTTAAGTATGAAAATATTGCATAATGATAATGATTTAGCAAACTATCAAAGATTCTTAAAGTCGCTTCCTAAAAGTATAAAGATTTCAAGAAGACGAATAATGATGAAAGTCAAATCATTTTATAAAAAAATAATTTTTGAATGACTGGCTCAAATTCAAAGATAGATCAATGATCACGATTAAAGATACAACATGAGATAAAGATTATTGTTAGTAATAACGCGAGTGAAAAAGCATAACTGGTGGAGATTAAATTAAATAGTAATTTAATCTTTAGCTGAGACTATTCGAAATTCAAAAGAATAATGATTGCATATAAAAGATAAAGATTAGCATAGAGGAAACGGTTTGTTCGATCACATGATTGGATTAATAAAATAAGTAAATTTTGCATGCAGACGAATAAAAACTAGATAACTAACTAATTAAACTAGAAGGTTTATTCGTCAGAAATAATCAGATATTAAATCAGGAGACAACTGACCGATTTAATTAAATCTCGACTTAATTGGTAAATAACTAATTAGATAATGAAACAATTATCTAATTATAGAAGAATATGCTAAGAACAATTTTTTTATGAATTAAATAGTTATTTGAACATTCAAAATTTGGGGATTAAATTAAATAAATAAAGATTTATTTAATTGATTAGAGAAAAGGTCAAAGAATAATTAAATAATTTTGGATGGTAATTTAATTATAGTTGAAAATGTGATAGAAATTAATCAAATAATTTAAAATGATTATTTAATAGAAGATAGACTTACTTAGCCACATTTAATTAATCAAGAAATAATAAAGGTAAGAATAGATTGGTTGAATAGTTAAAGTTATTTAATTAATAGACGATTGCATGTAAAAGATAAGATTGACATAGATAGAACTATATGTTAGAGAAAATCAAATCTTATCAAGACTTAAGTAATTAATGACTAATTAAATAATAAATATATTTTTTAATTATAGAATATTATGATAAAGATGGATCATCATTTTGAAGTAAATAATGATTTTAATTCAAAATTCAAGGATATTGGATTAAATTCAATAAATATTTAATTAAAGAGAGAAAAGGCCAACAAATAATTATTTAATTATAGTGGAAAGTGACATAGGAAATTAAATAAATAAATATTAGAAAGAAAATAGGTTTAAACAGGGACATAATTATTTATTTAATTAATCAAGAAAAAATAAAGATAAGAATAAATTAATTAAATAATTAAAGTTATTTAATTTAATAGAGGATATACGACTTTAAAAAATAGTTAACATTATTTAATTATTTAATTATGAGAAATCAAGATGACAAAATTATGGAGAAATTAAGAGTCATAGGCCTAGGACAATTTTTAGTGTCTACATCTTGCAATCTTGAATAATAACTTTGGAATCAATCATGAAAGGTAGTTATAAAATCACCTTAACCTTGGTGAACTGGTGATATAACATTGTTGCATTCAAAAATATTTAAAATATGGTAAGAAATGATGCTTGCATCAAGTCCCAACTAGTAATAGAAATATAATGAAATTTAATGTACCAATTGTATGTTTCTTCTCCAAGTATGTACATGAACAAGTGACATATGACATCTTTTTGTGGTATCTTGGCTTTGGAACATGTATTTTTAAAGATATGGAGGCCATATTTTACATCTCTATGTAGATTATAAATTAGACATACCTTATCTAGATTCTTTAGAAAGTCGTGATAAACAAGAAATAGGATAGCTAAAGTAATATTACGAATGAAAGAAAACATGGGAACATGATTTACAGATAGATTTTCATTCCTTGGTGTGACCCTTATAGAGCTTTTTCTAATTCTTAAATTTCATCTAGTTCTTGTATGGTCTATCAAATCAAGTAATTCCATTCAAGAGTAACTAGATCTTGTTCTATATTGAATTCTTAGTGACTCTAGTTTGAATGCTTGACCCTCCTTCTAGCACCATTTTTGTCGATGTGGTTTTTAGTCATAGTCAATTTATATAAAATTTACAACAAATTCTATCTCTCTAGAAAATAAATATGTTCTATAAAAAAGTATAATAGTCATAATAATTTACTTGTCAGGTCTTGAAAAACAAGATCACTTGGATGTTTTTTGTGTATTTTTTAACAAAGGACATTTATGGTTTATGAGTGTAAGATAGGATTATTTTGAGAGATTTTTCATACAATACAAAAATCCCATCACATATGCGTCGCATGAAGTCAGATGCGTCACAAAAATTCTTATGTGGCTCACAATATCAATTGTGTCATTTCATGCAATAAATGTGTCTTATCGTACTTGTACCTACAAAACTCAAAATTTCTACAGATTTTTTCAAAGACAGTGTCTTCACATTGGGTTCACCAATGTAATGCTAAGGAAAAATAGAATCAAGATTAAGTAATAATAATGCAATAAACTCAAATCTAAACCTACGCTAAGAACAATGAACAATGGAAATTAAAGCAATAAACAAAAGAACACTCTCAACAAAATTCTTCATCCATTCCATAAATCACCTTCATTGCAATTCGTCATTTTTTCATTGTGTAATAATTTCCCTTAGATTTCTCTTAAGTATGAAAATATTGGATAATGATAATGATTTAGCAAACTATCAAAGATTCTTAAAGTCGCTTCCTAAAAGTATAAAGATTTCAAGAAGACGAATAATGATGAAAGTCATATCATTTTATAAAAAAATAATTTTTGAATGACTGGCTCAGATTCAAAGATAGATCAATGATCATGATTAAAGATACAACATGAGATAAAGATTATTGTTAGTAATAACGCGAGTGAAAAAGCATAGCTGGTGGAGATTAAATTAAATAGTAATTTAATCTTTAGCTGAGACTGTTCGAAATTCAAAAGAATAATGATTGCATATAAAAGATAAAGATTAGCATAAAGGAAACGGTTTGTTCGATCACATGATTGGATTAATAAAATAAATATATTTTGCATGCAGACGAATAAAAACTAGATAACTAACTGATTAAACTATAAGGTTTATTCATCAGAAATAATCAGATATTAAATCAAGAGACAACTGATCGATTTAATTCAATCTCGACTTAATTGGTAAATAACTAATTAGATAATGAAACGATTATCTAATTATAGAAGAATAGGCTAAGAACAATTTTTTTATGAATTAAATAGTTATTTGAACATTCAAAATTTGGGGATTAAATTAAATAAATAAAGATTTATTTAATTGATTAGAGAAAAGGTCAAAGAATAATTAAATAATTTTGGATGGTAATTTAATTATAGTTGAAAATGTGATAGAAATTAATCAAATAATTTAAAATGATTATTTAATAGAAGATAGACTTAATTAGCCACATTTAATTAATCAAGAAAGAATAAAGGTAAGAATAGATTGGTTGAATAGTTAAAGTTATTTAATTAATAGACGATTGCATGTAAAAGATAAGATTGACATAGATAGAACTATATGTTAGAGAAAATCAAATCTTATCAAGACTTAAATAATTAATGACTAATTAAATAATAAATATATTATTTAATTATAGAATATTATGATAAAGATGGATCATCATTTTGAAGTAAATAATGATTTTAATTCAAAATTCAAGGATATTGGATTAAATTCAATAAATAAAGATTTATTTAATTAAAGAGAGAAAAGGCCAACAAATAATTAAATAATTAAAATAATTATTTAATTATAGTGGAAAGTGACATAGGAAATTAAATAAATAAATATTAGAAAGAAAATAGGTTTAAATAGGGATATAATTATTTATTTAATTAATCAAGAAAAAATAAAGATAAGAATAAATTAATTAAATTAATTAAAGTTATTTAATTTAATAGAGGATATACGACTTTAAAAAATAATTAACATTATTAAATTATTTAATTATGAGAAATCAAGATGACAAAATTATGGAGAAATTAAGAGTCATAGGCCTAGGACAATTTTTAGTGTCTACATCTTGCAATCTTGAATAATAACTTTGGAATCAATCATGAAAGGTAGTTATAAAATCACCTTAACCTTGGTGAACTGGTGATATAACATTGTTGTATTCAAAAATATTTAAAATATGGTAAGAAATGATGCTTGCATCAAGTCCCAACTAGTAATAGAAATATAATGAAATTTAATGTACCAATTGTATGTTTCTTCTCCAAGTATGTACATGAACAAGTGACATATGACATCTTTTTGTGGTATCTTGGCTTTGGAACATGTATTTTTAAAGATATGGAGGCCATATTTTACATCTCTATGTAGATTATACATTAGACATACCTTATCTAGATTCTTTAGAAAGTTGTGATAAACAAAAAATAGGATAGCTAAAGCAATATTACGAATGAAAGAAAACATGGGAACATGATTTACATATAGATTTTCATTCCTTGGTGTGACCCTTATAGAGCTTTTTCTAATTCTTAAATTTCATCTAGTTCTTGTATGGTCTATCAAATCAAGCAATTCCATTCAAGAGTAACTAGATCTTGATCTATATTGAATTCTTAGTGACTCTAGTTTGAATGCTTGACCCTCCTTCTAGCACCATTTTTGTTGATGTGGTTTTTAGTCATAGTCAATTTATATAAAATTTACAACAAATTCTATCTCTCTAGAAAATAAATATATTCTATAAAAAGGTATAATAGTCACAATAATTTACTTGTCAGGTCTTGAAAAACAAGATCACTTGGATGTTTTTTGTGTATTTTTTAACAAAGGACATTTATGGTTTATGAGTGTAAGATAGGATTGATTTTGAGAGATTTTTCATACAATACAAAAATCCCATCCACACTAAAGTGGATTGAGGAAAAAACATGGTAATTTGCAAATAATTTGAATGTTTTAATAATCTTTTTTAAAAAAGAAAATAAATGAGAGAAAAGGTTTAAGAATCTATTTTTCTGAATGATTGTACAAATATACTCCAAGCTTGCAAGTAAACATCATAAGCAATTTATATTTCATCATAATTATTCATAGTTACAAATAAATATGTGCAAACTTTAAAGAAAACTTCCAATCACAAAAATATCATGTTATACTTGAACATTTGCACAATATTGCGATATTTCACAATATTGAAAGAATTTGCAGGTCAAAATTTACTAATTAAATGAAGGAAAACATGAAAAAAACAAATAATCACAATTTTTCATTACTTGTTCCACAATTACCAACCATTTTGAATTTCTTAAAATGGAGGATCAATAAAAAAATTTATTGCCAAAAGATGACAAAATCCATTACAAATCATCAAAATTCAAAAAACTAAAAGATATCCCAACAGCATTTGGTGATATCCTATTTGATGAAAATATTCTGCAAATAATAGATGAGTGTAAAGTTTCCACTACTATAATGGTTTGGATTTTCATGTCAAACTCTTGAAACAAGAATTGAATGCCATGCCACAAAACCAGGTCCAATCCAACATTATAGCGCAGGCCCATTTTTAGGGTTTTCCAGTACCTCCTATAACACCATCAGTACAACATCGCTTACCATGCGCATACTAAGCGACTTGTCTATCAACGCCATTGTAAAGCAAACTGCATAGTGAAAATCACCAATACCCTTGAAATATTTAACCATCAATTACCAAAATATAGGCTGGAAGTAATAAACGAAAAATCAATATTTATGTTAGTACGCTATTCAACTATGACTATCGATCGTTAAATAGTTAAACATAATAGGTGGTCACATTGTGTGCGTGATGACCAATTTCAATTCATCTAATTTGTTAAGCTCATGAGAAAACTGTGATTTTGTTCCATCTTACTGTATAACATGTCCACCCACAACGGGTGACGTGGTTTAATCGAACAATTTAGAAATAATTGATTATTGTTTACTATTTTGCTTTCAAAAGTTTGGTCCAATGTTGTGTTCCGGTTTATTAATTTTCCAATTACTAAGGAGTAGAAGAGATGTTTTGCCCTAAAATTTTGAAGACTTTCCAAAGGGGAAAATTTAATAAACCATTTTGAAAGATATATATTTAATAAATAACAAAAATAAAATAAAAGATGTTTTTATTAAATATTGATTTTTTAAAAAGTGATTTTGAATTATTATTTAATTAAATTTTCTAATAAAGGTGGTCTTTTATAACATTTTTACTAAACACAAATAAATGATTAGAATAAAGTTTTCATTTAGAATAGTTGTAAGCAAATAAATTTTCAAAGTAGAGCAATTGTAAATAAAAACAATTTAAAAATATATATATAGAAGGAAAAGTGTTTCCTCAATCTACTAGAATATTGTAGATCAATAATGATGTGGATAATAAAGAAGATTGAGTTTTTTTACAAGTGAGAATTACAACATTCTTGTACTTGTGTTTATTTTATTAATAAAATTTTGTAGCTAAGTAAATTTGTAAAACCCTTTACCTATGTAAATGATATGTTTTAAGCTCTTTTAATTAATTACCTAATCAAGGGAATTAGAACTTTATTACTTACATTCTAAAGTAAAAAAATATATATTCAATATGTACATTAATCCTATAAAGGTTTAAAGAAAATGATCTATTATATATTTGTTAGACGAATATATGAAAGGAAGTGCTGAGATTTTGGGTACTCAATAAAAATTGAAGGACACTCCTTTGAGAAACCACTTGTTAACGTGGTTTCTTATTAAATATACATAGAACCAAAAACTGTAATGGTAATTGAAATTGGATTTGTATAAGTCCCTATTATTATTGTAATATTGAAAACTTTAAGTGCAAAACTTATAGGGATAGTTAATATAACGTTTTCCTACCATGTGTCATTATTCCATCTTTACCAACATTAATAGTGTAGTGGATTTATCATTACACATGAAAAAATATCTTTCTACCTTATTCATTTAGGTTTATAATGGTTCATTACCTTAGTAGATTGTGCCCCCCTTTTGAAAATTTTGATTTTTTTGGTGCCTGAAGAGTTATGCATGTTTTTCTAAGTTTCAATGAACATGCTTCCTTAGATAGTGCAATAATGAATTCAATATAAAAATTCTTGGGCTTTTCAAATGCAAAAAAATGATTTTTGAGTCCCAATCCCTAACATTGGTCTAGGTGTGCATAGTAGGCATAGGCATTTTCATTTTTGTTATCTTAGCAATAGGGTCCACACTACATTCCCTCTTGTGCTCTAATTACAAGGATCCCTATTTGACGCCACATGGCATTGTCCAAAGAGTTATCAAGGAAAGATAAAACATTTTCTTCTTAGAATAGTTGAAGTCATCCTTTTTCACCATGTCATATCACATTCAATGGCCTACAAGGTCCATGAAAGTTCTTGGTAATGATTTAGCATGAACATTAGTGATTGATATACCCATCTTAGTGAAATTATATGAAGGAAATTTAATAGAAAAATAAATACAGTGAGTTATTATTTACAAAATTAAAATTCTTCCTCACAAATACCTATTGGCATTTAATTCTAGTATCTCATTTCTCTCCAATACCTTATTAGAATTGGGAAGATCTCAGAGGTACAATAACAAGCACAAGTGAAAAAGGAAAATATTATATTTGGACAACCCAAATTGCAATGAGTACAAAGCCTTTTTTATATAGGCAAGGATGAAACAATCCACCTATGAGGTATATTGATAAGTAACCCATGAAGTGGCATAAAATAGTAGAGAAGTATTCTATAGGTGTCAACCTTAGGAACACTTGGAGTGTGCAAACCAACAACCTTTATGACCATGTTGAGTGAATTTTGGTGGAAGATGGAAATTTTTCCAACCTCAAAAAGGTAGCACATGAGGTTTAGCAAATAACTTGGTATCCTCTATAGGCTTAAAGGTTGCACATTTGGTTACACAAGATGTTGTCTAACCTCCTCAACCTAATTGCACTTATTTATAGATTGGATAGATAGATTACTCACACTAACACCCTCCCTTAAGAGATACTTGTGGAGATCAAAAAAGTGAAACTGAATAGAAATGGGTCCCTACTAAAGACAATGTTAGGTATCCATGTACAAATTTTCTCATAAAGTGGAGTAAGGGAAAAAACCAAATGGGAAAACAACTACTCCCCAAAAAGATAAATAGAAGGATTTAAGACCTTTTGAATATATGTCCCTTGATGATATGAACATGATGATGAAGAAATCTTGAAGCATGTAGAAGTTGTAAAATCTATTGATGATGAACTGGTGTTTGTTGGAATTGATGAATCTTTAAGAAATATGGATCAAGATAAGCGATAAAAATTATTTCATGAGTGAACATATGAACACTAATCAACCAATATACACAAAGTTTATCAAACTTTGAGAAGTTGATGATATAGATAGTAGAATGATATGGAGTACTAGAATCTTATTTTTGAAGTGTGATCCACTAAATTAGTCCCTCATACAAGAGATCAAGATAGAGGGTTCATGAGCCCCCCCAAAAATAAGATTCCTCCACTACTTCATTGAAGGAAGTAGTAGCATAACACACCATAGCCCCCATTCTAAGAGAATATAAGTAGAACCAACTAAGATCAAGAGTGTGCAAGGAATGTATAGATGTACAAGAAACCGAGAAAAGGTGTTCTCTAAGGCATAGTCACATGAGGTGAGAATCTTGATGATCTATTTTTATTATTGTATAACCCCCATTACAATTTATAATTTAGTGTAAGTACAATGATTTCCTAAATTCCCTTCACACATTCAATTTGTGGCACTTTATATGAGTTCATTTTGAGACTTATTTGCTACTTGAGTTCTAAAATTTTATTGTCATGAAGTTGATTAAGTAGACAAGATTAGGTTATGTCTTGCAAACCTCAATAAAAGATAAAAATCTAAAAATTAAACACCCCATTATGATTGACCCCCACTTTTTCTACATTGCGAAAGAGAAAATTGACTCCTCTTCTACAAATTTGTAACTAAGGAAAAATATTCATCTCTCCTCTTAAACACTGTGAGGGTTGTTAAAAAAATCTCCCCCCTTACAAGCTTTAGATATTCACTTAAAACAATGGTTTAATTTTTGATGGTTTGCAATTGTGATAAATAAATTACAACCATTAAATAAATCAAAATCGAGCAATTAGAAGTAATAATCGCAATCCCCATATGTAGCTGACAAAGTCCTTCAAACAAAAACAATTGGAATTATTTACATGAGAAGCATGTGCCCTCTCTAAACCTAGCGCAATGACCTCAACTGGTAGGGAAAAAATTATTTATCCGGGGTGTGATGTTACCAAACTGAAACCAAAAGGGACACCTAGTGTTTCTCCTTAGGGGAAGGGTAAAAGAAAAATTGAGGAGGAATGGTCCTATCACACTGACCAAGAGAAATCCTAAAATACCAATTCGTTTGAGAATTCCAGCTACCCAGCCATGGATAGGGAGGACACGCCTCGATTCCCCGATGACCTAGATGAAGATGATCACTACTTCAAAGCTAAGCATGAGTACCCTAATGATATCCTTGTGATTTCCCACAATAGTTCTGTTGATTTTTTCCGTCTATTTAGGTGGGCCTTCTTTGAGATAAAGGAGATTAGGCTTAATCAAAGGGCTTATAACAGTAGGCTGTAAAAGGTGGAGGTGGCTGATAATACAAGTAAGGATAAAGATAGAGCTAAGAATCTATGGAAGAATGATGAAAAGAATTACATGGTTGAGTGCATGAAGAAAATAGTGGAGGATTTGGAGCATTTCAATATCAACCACGATGGCAAGCTCTTTGATATGGAGGGGAGGCTAAAGAATGTTAGAGATTCAATTAAGAAGGTATTGGAAATGAGCCACAAAATCCTTAAATCCACTGCTAGTACCATAAATATGATGGTCAAGAATTTGCAAAGGGCTCATCACGTAAAATTTGTGGTGGATGTGGAGGAATACATAGAACAAAGTTAGGCTGAAGGGGTGGGGCCAAGAAAACATACCAGAGCCAACTTGAAAAGGAAGTTGGACAAGACCCCTGTGGACATTTAGGAGATGAAGAAAGTAGCTATTAACATGGACAATCTGGAAAAGGAAGTTTTTGATATCCTAAGAAATTTGGCTTAGTGGCTGGTTTCATGTTGGTTTATTGCTGGTTTTTGGTTTTTCTTTGTTGGCAACTTTTCATCTTTTGTTGAACTTTTAATTCTCTATCTTATCTTTATTTGTTGTTAAAGGGTTTTGGGGTCCCTTCAAAAGTTGTTTTTACCTTAATAAAAAACAATATCAATTTTTCTATCAATGCACTAAAGATTACCCAATCATTATTGGTGTGTGAAAGGCCATGTGGAAGTGAAAATTTGCAATTGATGGAGATTTATCAATATATATATGATTGCAACTGATTTGAGGTTGTAGGAGTGAAGTCATTGAATACTTGAATGGATATTTTCTATGTCGGAGCAAGAGGCGACAACAATCATAAATGATTGAGACATTGGCATGCATCCAAATTGTTGCAAGTATGAGCAGTTGGTGTTGTCATTAATGTTTTTCGTTGAGTGAGGTGGTTGGAAGAGTGTAGTTGATTCTTTGATTGATTGCATTATTCACCAATGCGTGACTATTCATTATAGATGTGTTTGAGAGAGATGTTTCTACTCCACGTCTCTATAGCTATGTTTTAGGTCTTGTAAATCTGAAGGTTTTTTTATGGCATTGTTGGTATTTTACCTTACTCATGAGGGTTTTAAAGTTTTAAGTTACAACTAATTCATCCCCCTCTTAGTTTTCTTATTTATTTCAACAATTGATATCACAAAAAAGTTCCTTGAAGAAGAGATTAACCAGTTGAGGTAGACCTAGGATAACACGCAAGAATGAGATCCCTGTAATTGATGAAACTAACTATACATTTTGGAAGTCAAGGATATAAATATTTATGGCTCGTATCTGGGATATGATGTCTTGAAATCAGTTCAGACTAGATACATTATGCCTAAAAATGGTCCAATCAATGAAGCTAAACTTAAGTCCCATGAAAGCAATAGTAAAGCTAAGTATGCCTTCTTAAGTAGTCTTAAAAAAATTCTGAATTAGTGAAAGTTATGGATCTGAAAAAATGATAAAGAAATTTGGGATAAGTTGGAAATTATTTATGAAGGAGATGATATGGTCAAAGAAGCAAATATGTAAAATTTAAAAACCACATTTGAGAAATTGGATGTGTATGAAGATGAAAATATTACAAGTTATATGCAGAGGTTCGATGAAGTGGTGAGCTCCATCAAAGGTCTTGGAGGAATAGTCAAATAAACAAAAGTGCTAAAGAAAATTCCTAGAACCCTTAATAAATCTTACAATTATAATTTTTTTTCTATTGAGGAATCTCAAAATATAGATCAATATTCTAAAGATCAATTGTATGGCTCTTTAACTTCATTTGAAATGAGAGAGTTTGGTACTAACAATGGTGCAAAAGTTGAGACTAGTTTTAAGACTACAAAAATAGAGAATCCTAAAGAACCATATTAGGAATATATTGATGATTTGGAAGCTAACTTTATGATAAGGATGAGAAGCTATATTAGTAAGTACAAAGGTAAATTAACATTTAGATGTTTCAGATGTGGAAATATAGGTCACTATGCTCCAAGATTTCCAAATAGAGTTGTGAATGATACAAACAAGGAGAACACAGGTAAGATGATTAAGAAAAGCTAAATTATGTTAGAGAGGATGCAAGTATTTCTTATTATGAATCTAATTATGGAGATCATGATTATGAATGCTTGTTTGTGGCTTTAAAAGATGAATCTATTTCTACTAACTTTGAAAGACGTGTGAAGGAATTCCCTCTAGATAGAAAGGATAAAACTAAAGGTACTTTGGTATCTACCTGTCACACTAGACATAACAAGAATTATTAGATCATTGATAGTGGTTTTTCTAATCATATGACTAGAGACAAGAGTAAGTTTTTTAAACTAGAAAAGTATGATGGAAGAATTGATAGATTTGGATATGATTCAGGAGCTACGATATGTGGAAAAAGTTCAATTAGTTTTGATAGAAACTGTAATATTGAAGATGTTTATTATGCCAAAGGTTTAAGGCATAACCTCTTGAGTTTTAGACAAATATGTAGAAAATGATATGATATTATGTATCAATATGATATATATGAGATCAAAAAATGGTCTAGAGCTATGATTGTTTCTAGAAGGACATATGAAAATGTTTATTAGCTTAAGGGTGCTGATGGTCATTGCTTTATGATGTAGACCAATTGAAGTTGGTTATAGAACAAGATGATGTGCCACATCAATTTTGATAACTTGGTAAGAATTAGTTCAATTCAATTAGTAAGAGATCTAGCAAATATTACAAATCCTATCAATTTTGTCTATAAGAAGTGACATATTAGAAAGCGAACAAGAAGACATTTTGAAGGAAAGGAACAATATTATACTAGATTACATGAATTAGTGCACATAGACCTTTGTTGTCCTACAAGAATAAAAATTCTTCAAGGTAATAGGTATTTCATGTTTTTTGTTGATGATTATTCAAGAATGAAATGGGTTAATTTTCTTAAACAAAAATAAAAAAACCTAGATAGATTCAAAGAATTGAAGGTTATGGTCGAGAATGAAATGGAATTGAAGATCAAATATTTAATGTCTAACAGAGGTGGAGAGTTCAGCTCTAATGAATTTAACATGTTTTCTGAGAATCATGGCATAAAGAGGCACTTTTCTATCCCTAGCACTCCTAAGAAAAATGGAGTGGTTGAAAGGAAAAATAGAACTATTCAAGAATATGCAAGGACTATGATGAAAGAAGCAAACCTACCAGAAGTCTACTAGAGAGAAGAAAATAATATTTTTATTTACATACTTATGTAGTGTAATAAAATGCATACCCTTGCATTTTCACACTTGTTTGAGCCCGCCTTTCTTTATTTATCCTCACTTATGGCTTAATTGATCTTATTTTGTTTCCACAAGACGGATGAATTGCATATTTTTTTGGCTAATCCCGATATTCTCCAATGCATAAATGATAATCCAATGATTCTCATCTATGTGCCCATTTTTTTTGGTCAGGACTAAATGCCACCTAGGGCATCTTTGTCCACTTGAGGTCTCGGGACCCTAATTTTGAGGTATCTTAATTGGGCCCCTTTTTGTGTTAGTGCCCAAGTTTCATGACTTGGGACTAAGATGCCACCTAGGGTATCTTAGTCCTCCTTAGGCAATTTTTGAGATTTAAATTTGAATTATAGTTGGCTTTGGCCTCCTTTATTTAATGAATTCATATGCCATCTTGGTGTGATATAATTTTAGGATATTAAGCATAAGTAAGTATAAATACAAGGTTCATTCATTCATTTTCATCCAAAGCATTCATGAGATCACCTAGCAACTTGAGTATTTATTCCTAAGGAAAGTTTATGAGATCAAGAGCATTCGAGGGTAGTTCATCAAGATTCAAGCATCATATCAAAGAGCTTATTGTATGATGTGTGTTATTGTGCTAGCATTTGTGATGTAGGGTTTTGATTAAAGCTATAAATTCAAGTACATAGATTTGGTTCAAGATCCATATCCATTGCAGCCATTTCACGCAAGTTTGCAAACTTTACAAGGGTTTGGCGAGTTGTAGCATTGCATGTTTCTCATTCACCATTTCCCTTCATTACTTTATTTAATTTCAAGGTTTAATTACCAATAAGGGGTTGACCAACAAAAACCCCCATTCACTAACAATCAACAAGTTTTACCCATCTTTCATATTTTTGTTTGTAGGTTTAGGTTGAAGTCCTGAAGATCATTTGGAGTGCAAAGCTATAAAAGTTGCATAGTTGTGTTAAAAAGTTGTCATCTTCACAAAAACTCACCTATAGGTCAGATCTGAAAGTTTTGGAGCCTCGGATTTTGAGAAGAAGTAAGTACAAAACTTGGAGCTCATGATCACATTTGAGTTTTAAAAAATTTAGAATGGGACTAATATGCCACCTTGGGTGTGTTAGTCCTCCTAGGAATATTTTTGAGAGATTATTTTAGATCCAGTTTTGACATGCAAAGATTTTATATTTTCCTCAAAAAACAACAGTAGGGTTAATACGCCACCTTGCGTGTCTTAGTCTTCCAAGGAACATATTGGTAGCTTCTTTACATTTCCTAAATCCTAACAACATCTCCAGATTTTCCAAGTACACACATCATATCTCTCTATTGCATAATTTCATTATTTGCATACCCCATTTAGCTTGCATAACTAGGTTTTGTAGGTTGAATATTGATTTGTCTTTTCCAAGCATTATCTTTGTGGTGAACTCCTTAAATTTGAAAGAACCCCCTCCTAGGTCTTCCTCATTGTGAATTAACTCACCTTGTGAGGTTGTTAGTCAATCCAGGACTCCTAGGACATATTCAAATGATAAAAAGATATGTGTAGGATCATGATGGGCCAAAAAGTGGTGATATGTAAGTGATATGATGACCCATGTGGCTGATGACCTTTTTTTAAACCCAAAATTGATGAAACGAAAAGGGTTTTTAAAGGAGATTCTCAGCTTTCCACCAGTAGAAATTATTATTTACTTTGAATTTAATAAATTATTATTATTCATTGTCTATTTGAATTACGACTAAAGTCCTGATTGATAGGCTAATTGAAAAACATCTATAGCATTCAAACGATATCACTTTTTTTGAATCTAAAACACGACTCACATTGCATGCTTTGCATACTATAGGATTAAAAAAAATTAAATTAAATTTGATAAAGTTTTGACAAAGTTAAGGTGTTTAGACATATGAGTTTTTATATTTTTTAAAAGTTGTAATAACAAATTCATAATTAATTTTTTACTTGGAAAAAATTACAAAAAAATATGCATCACATCAAGACATGAGTCCTCTACTTATATCTAAAATATTACAAAAAAATATTATCATTTTATTGTGGTTAGGGTGGTCAAACAAACACCCACTTCTTATTTTTTCCCTTAAATTTAAGTACTAATGCATTGAAATTTCAAATTTTCACCAAATAGATTTTTTTTCTTTTTAAAATAAACCTAGTAGTTTAGAAACTACATTCAATTTTCTATAGATTCTCTTTTTACATATTTTTCAAATAATATCGATAAATTATTCAAATTTTTACGTCAAGTTGCCTAGCTCTGATTTTCTGAATTTTCATTGCCACTTAAGGGCCTATTTTTTCCATGATGATCTTGCACATGCCTAATAGGAATAGTGGTGTTATGTGACCTAGCTTATAAAGACCATATTTTGTATTAATCATTTTGGTGAACCTGACTAATTTGAACATTCTTTTTCTAATTTAGTGTCCATAAAATTCCTAGATCTAGATTGCATTCATTGCATCTTGCATTAGTGAAAATGCATCTAGGATTTCAGGCATCTTGGACTAGTGAAATAATATCTAGGGGTTCCTATTTTTGCATTATTAAAAGTGCATGTATGTTGAAATTTTACTTTCTTGCATCATTTAATTGAAATATTGAAAATTGCAATATTTATGCTCTTAATTACATTTAGAAATATTGTTATTGCATTGAAAATTAAAAAATTGCATTCAAATCTTGCATTCAATTGCTTGTTAGTAGTTTCTTTTCTTTGCATAAATTTGCATAATTTCCTATTTCTAAACATCAATACCCTTAATAGGAAATCTATGAACATTGTAGACAATCAAAAATTTATTGAAAAAGCTCTGCTAGGACTAAAATGTCATTACTGGTGCCTTAGTACCTCTCATGGTTTCTCCTCAAGAATCCTCTCTCTGTTGTTTGTTGTCTGTTTCACTCCTCAAAACATCAAAATCTCACCAGGAGGACCAAGATTCCCTTACTAGCATCTTAGTCCTTGTTGACATTGACTCTCCAGTTTTCAAGGTCTGCAATTCCTTTCATGTATTTTTGTGGGTTGTCTTAAATTTTTTGTTTTAGATTCAATATTTTTTATTATTCCAATTTCCTTCATTTCAAGTGTAATTGCAAGCATAGGTTATTGTGTTTATTTAAATTTTTGTGGTTTATGCCTTGTATGAGCTATAGTAATCGGTTCCTACTATTTATACTATGGTTAGATGAACTGTAATACTCATGGAATCCTACAATAAGACACTCATTGTGGATCTTGGGTTATCAATCTCTCTTACATATAGTGTTGGAACTAGTTCACTAGGTATGCAACATACCTTTGACACCTCTCTTGCTATGAATACCCTACCTACAAGTGTTATTCCAAGTGTTCAAACAATGGTTGATCATATCCCTCAAGAAAACATAATGAAAATACATGAAGACCTAGCCCATTTACAAGATAGTGTGAGTAGTGAAAACATTTCCAACACTATTATACCTACCATAGATAGAATTGACCACATGATGGAATGTGATAAAGGACTGGAAGTTACATGTAACATATCTCCCATCTTTGGAAAACACCTTCCTCCCAAAAAAATTGGTTCCCAAACTTAAAGTAATGTGCAAGGAGGAAATCAAAATCCTCCCTCTTCAACCATAGCATCCATTCCCACCTATGAAAAGCCTCATGTGACCACAAAGATGCAACATACTAACAATATCCTTCCTACCTCTCACATTTCCACTAGTGCTCCTTATACCTATTTGGCATCTAATCTCATAACTCCTCCCACAAGTAATCAATTCACTTGTCCTTCCAACACATACAAACCACCACCATATTCACCTCCATCCCAAACCACAAGAAATGATCCTATCATTAACCACCTCTTACAAATATTTTCATCGCTTCAACATCAAGTATCTACCATAAATCAAAATCAAAATGGTCCACCTTCATACTATATAAAAAGTAACCCATTATTCTTGGAGATATTGAGAACTCTAGTGCCAAAAAGTATAGAGATCCCTAGATTTTATAAATATGGAGGAAAGGGAGATCTTGATAATCATGTTAATTCCTTCACTCCTTTTATTAGTGACTTTATCCTTGAGGAAAAAAATTTGGCTAAACGTTTTCCCTAATCCTTGAAAGACATTGACTTGGAATAGTTTTCTGCATTAGTGAACAACTCAATTCATTCATTAAATGAACTTGTTGAGCCCTTTATTAACCATTTCCAAGTACGAATGGTTCTTGAAATAACATTGGTAGATTTGATGAGATGCAAGTAAAATGAGGGTGAAAAATATAGTGACTTTATTTCACGCTACCGGTCACTTTATTCCCAATTTCCACCTTCAAAATATGTTCATAGAAAATTTACAAAGAAAGATAAGGGATAAGCTCACCATGATGAAATTTCCTTCCTTCATGCACCTATGCACTTCCCTTAGAGATTATCACAATTTTGTAAGTGCTAGTGAACCAAAAGCTACTCCTACCCATCCTAAAAAGTTTGAAACTTCAAACAAAAACACTTATCAACCTTTCAAAAGAAAAACTAAAAGTTTCCTTCAACTAAATTCCACCTCTCAACCTACCCAACTAGTTGATACCTAAATAGCCACTATAAAGAAGAGTAATCCTTATATATTTGGGGATCCACAAAAAAATTCACACCTTTACTCGACACCCTTCACAACATCATGGCTTACTCTTAAACAAAAACATGCTTACCTTATCTCTCATCTGACTCCTTGAACCTGTCAAGCCATTATCTCCAAGCTTTAGACATAATTACTATTATTCTTATCACAAACAAAAGGGACATGATATAAAACATTGCAAGCATCTTTAACATCTTGAGCAAGAACTCATTTATTCCAATCATATCCTAATTTGAGGTATGAATGAAAAAGATAATAATTTTGTGGCTCTTCCCAACCAAAACTTAAAAATATTTACCAACCCCATGCCCAACCATAATATTTCATTTTTTAAGGCTAGCAAAAGTAAGCCGAATGTGATGAATGTTGACATAGATGATGAAACTATGAGAAATCATGAACAAAGTCATATGGATGATGATGAACAGAGTCCTATGGATACTAATGAACAAATTACTATTGATACAATGATAGGAGTGATTGACATAGAGCCTCATAAATAGAAAACCATTAAAATGGCTTTCCCTTCACAAGAAACAATTAAAAATGCACCTGATGGTCCTCTTTACATAGCCGGTAAATTCAATAACATGCCCACCCCTGGGATTTTAAGTGGTCTCATATGTGGAGACAATGTAATCATAGAAGAACTCTTGTATGTGCATGAACTCACTCAAGATAGATATGATAAACCATAAGCATTGATTGAAACACGTGATGGTTTTTCTCATGCTACGATGGGCTCAATCACACTCCCATTGTTGAATAGTCTGGATAACTGAGAGGGGGGGTAATCAATTAGCACAAAGCACTTATCTTTCTTTACTTAATCTAGAGAAATAATAAACCATTCATAAATTAATTAAAACATATATGAACATGCAAGAAATAAACCACACCATGCATAATGAACACAATATTTTACGTGGAAACTTGAGATGGGAAAAACCACGGAGAATGCTAATTCTCAATTACAGAGCATTGTTTAAGGTGACACTAGCTAAAGTGATTTTTCAAGGGCTCACTTCCAAAATGCTCACTACAGGTAAGGCTCACTTTCGAGTGGCTCACTGCCAGTGGGCTCACTACCCAAGATACAAAAACCACTTATTACAAAATGGAAAAAACATGAACTGATGAAGTTGCATCTACATATGCATGAATGTAGTTCTGATTAAGAGCACAACATCTAATTTCAGCAAATCTGGTCAAGAATCTTCTACCAACCTTCCTTCCACTACTTTTATAAAATAATTTACTTCTCCTTGGCACTTACCTTAACTTCCTTCTCTAATCCTTGTTGCACAATCCTTCACACCTTTATCATTGTTCACACATTCCATACTTCCTATTTTTGGATACACTTAAAGATGTTCCACATACATGTGTACATATATATATATATATACATATGAAGAAAAAAATGAGTCGGCCTAGAAAAACATGTCGGCTTGAAGAACAACCTTGAAATATTCAATAAGGCTTAACACGCTAGCACTAGACCCAAAATATAGGTCACACATAAAGGATCTTCTTACCACATTATACCGAGACCCATAAATAGGTCATACATAAGATATAACATTGTACCACAAGATTGCTAACTTTGAATTATATGAGATATATTTCAGATTCAATGGGATTGCAACAACAAGGACCAACTCTTGATTAACACCAATTGATAGGAACACCACAACCAAGAAAAAATATTGATCAATATTAATTTCAGTACCAACTAGATAAATTTAGTTAGACATACCAAAAATTGTAACAAGCTACATGAATGTCTGAATAGCAAGAATACCCATAATAAGCTTTAGACAAAACAATCGATACAAAAATATTATTCTTCAATATTATGCATTAATTATCTTCCAAAAATATCTCAAAAAGAAGTAATACTATTATCTGGATCAAGGATACCTTCCATACTACACAATATTAAAGGATAGATCATTTTTGTATATCATTCAGAGCACAAACTTTTGGATCACAGGCTTTGATATCAATGACAACAATGCCACATCAACAACTTCTCAACAAACTCAAAAATACCAAAACTCTAAAAAATCCAAGAACTCCCTCTTAGCCAATCAAATCATATCCTCTCTTTTTTATTGTTTTTTTATTCCTTCCCTTTTCTCCCCCTTTTTGCAATAAAAGGCAAAGGGACCAAATAAGAACATTTAGAAACATAAGCAAAAATAACACTTTTCACATGGAAAATTTTCTTGTACCGTTCCCTCACAATTGGAGGAATCTTCTTCCAAGCTTGCACTACAAACACCATTCTTGCACACACACTTTTTTGTAGAACCAAAATCCCACATGAAGATGACCAATCCAAAGAGAGACAATGTCATTCACAATCATCTACATCAGAAAGTATCCTAGAGAGATGATCCAACCGGATCTCAACGATTTCTTTAACCAACTAGAAATTTTTGATCACATTTTCCATCTTTATCTTTGAATAATTCAAAACACATTCCAATATCATTCAATTCAAATTTAATAGCTTTGATTCTACTAAAATTATCAACAGTTGCAAGCCATCAGAGATAGTATTTGAAGATGTTAGACTTCTCCTTAAGGAATTCTCTTGTCTCACCAATGTGTTTGAATAACTTTTGTTTTCTGGTGACACACCTTCTTTCAATCATAGCTTGGAATTTATCTCCTTTATAATTTTCTTGCAACAACCTCTCTTGAACAACTTCTACCAGATCATCTGGTAATGTCAAAAATAGTAGATATTGTAATACCCTTTTTTATTAGATACTCCACCAAGGCTTCTTCAATTGTAGGCCAACTGACCAGAGATCAAGCATACCATCTTTCACTAACCTTTCTCATATCACCTTCATCCAACATGGACCAAAATACATCTAAATAAGATAGAGATTCTTCTTCCTTGTCCTTCTCTTATGAGATAGTGATGATATTATTTTTGTTAATTTTCCTTCTTTTAGGTTCTAGAGGGGAACCACCAATGACAACCTCTAATTCCCTCTTACCGAAGGAGGAACCTTCCTCAAATTGACTAATAGGCATAGCACTAGACACTATCACACTGGATCACAGATTCAACTACAAGGATGAGAAATATATTTTTCATGCATTTACTTTATCTTCTAAACATTCCAGATATTTGTAAACTTTCTTTCAAAGCGGGCTGTTAGACTTCCACTTAAAATTCTCTTTTGGCTGTAACAAATTCAATAAGTAGAACACTAAGCACATGAGTAGAGACCCAAACCAGAAAGGATAGCTCTCAACCACATAAATTCTAATATTCTCAATTAGGTTTTCCATTATTAGGATACATAGATCAAACTATGGATTTCCCTTCAGCATCTTAAGTGCAAGAAACACAACTATAGAAGATGTAGAACCTTTACAATTTTAGAAATAGATTTTGTATGAGATACCCTAAGAAACATACCTTACTGTAGTATTGGAAATGGTATTTATTAGAAGAGCTTGGGGGTCTTTTTTGATACCAATAAGTTCCTCCACATCTTTGTATTTGATGGTTTTCTTCTCGAGGAGGTAGCCAAATCTATACAACCTAGTAACAACTTCAATGGATTCCTTCATGACCTGATAGGGTTTGTCCAAAATGATGTTGCCATCCTTGAAATAGCTCAACAATAATAAGTTATTTTCCTTTTCAGAAAACTAGGAGAATTCTCCCTACAAATCAATAGCTAGGACATTCACATTCTAAAACTCATCAATCTTCAACCATAGCTCCATTTGCTTCATGTTTTGATGATCAAACTCACCCAACTCAATTCCCTTCAGCTTCAGTGAAATACCACCACTGGATTCACTACCAATCAAAATAGATCCCATCATCGTGCTTGGCTTCTTCAATCCTTTATCACTCAATTAAAAACTCATCTTCTTCTTTGCAATAGTGAGAAATGATTTGAAACTCCATATTTTATCCTTAATTTCTCATGATGAATTTTCCGCCAAAACATGTATTGATGATGGTAGTAAATGTAATTTTATTTTCAATTAGCTGAATTATCCTTCATTGTGCAACGTCACTCAAATCCAACTTAGTCATCCCTGAAACACATCAATCTTTCTTTAGAGAAGGGGAATCAATAGGATATGCATTGCAAAACTCCCCCTAAGCTAAGGCAATTGGCTCAATTTATGGAAGAGCTAGTACCCAGATTTGATACCATAGAAGGGCTCTCCCCATTTATATCTTTTTTCTTCCAAACAATGATGGTATTCTTTTAAGATTCATGTGACTCTACAACCTTCCTTTTGTCTTCAATCCTTTCTGAAGTGACATATCTGCATGTGTAGCATAATGTCAATATTTATTGCACTTGTAACATCTTTTATATGACCTCTCTGAGTGAAACTTGGATCTCCATTGATTAGCTTTGTGACCATAACCATGAAAGAGATTGTTCATTTCATTCCTTCTAGCTAGATTAGGTAATTGACTTTTGTAATGAATTTCTTTGTGACAAAACTTGTAACAATTAAAGCATTCAATATCTGATTCCTTCTTGCTTCTACACTCTACAACCTTATGTCCAAAATTTTTGTATAGAAAATAATGACTAGTGAATGATAATTACCTTTGAGCATCTGGTTACCTTACTAAAGGTCTTTTTGTAGATGTTCTAGAGTTCTAGACCTTGCTTGTTGCAACACATTTTTCTTCAGCTTCCACTACATTATCTTTACCATTAGTGTTCAGATTTGAGTTTTCACCTAAGAAGCCAAATCCTCCCTTATCCTTGTGACATTTCTGTAAGGACAAAATTTTATCTAGTATCATGCTACTTTCACATACTCTAGCTTATTATTTCAGCCTCTTTAACTCTTGGTCTAACTTCTCATTTTCTTCTACTTTTCGGTTGATGGTATCTTTGAGATTTTCTTCAATCTTCTTTGATTCTTCCATTTTTTTTTTAATAGTTTCCTTGAGATTTTATTTTTTCTTCTTGCATTCATCCAACTGAATCTTTAGATTCACAACCCTTTCCTTTGACTCTTTCAATTCCTCGTTGACCTCTTTGTGTCTTTCTTTGAATTTATGGATTTTCTCCTTTAGCTTTGGTATGAAGGAATTTTCCTTCTTGATGTTTTCTTTTAATTCCTCATTTTCAGATTTTGTACTTTCCATATCAGTCAATATTGACTTCAGTTCTTCCTCAAAGTAATAATCTCCTACCATCTATTCAAACTACCAAGATCTCCTTTAGGAGGTTAAGCTCCATCTAGAATGGACCAAGCTCTAATTCTAATTGTTGAACAATCTAGATAACTGAGAGGGGGGGTGAATCAAATATCACAAAACAATTATCTTTCTTTACTTAATCTAGAGCAATAATGAACCATTCATAAATTCATTAAAACAGATATGAACATGCAAGCACTAATCAACACCATGCAAAATGAACACTAGAATTTACGTGGAAACCCAAGATGGGAAAAACCATGAAGAATGCTAATTCTCAATTATAAAGCACCGGTTACAGTGATTTTTACAAGGGATCATTGCCAAAATGTTCATTGCAAGTAAGGATCACTATCGAGTGACTCACTGTCATAGGATCACTACCCAAGATACAAAAACCACTCATTAAAAAATGGACAAAACATAAGCTAATGAATTTGCATCTACATATCCATGAATTCAGTTCTTGTTAAGAGCACAACATCTGATTACAACAAATATGGTCGAGAATCTTCTTCCAACCTTCCTTCCACTACTTTTTCACAATAGATTATTTCTACTTGGCACTTGCCTTCACTTCCTTCTTTGATCCTTTCTATACAATCATTCACACCTTTATCAATGTTCACACAGTCCACACTTCCTAGTTTTTGAATACACTTAAATATGTTCCACATACATGTGTATATATACATCCAGAGAACAAAATGAGTTGGCCTAGCAAAACATGTCGGCTTCGAGAACAACCTTGAAATATTCAATAAGGCTTGGCACCCTAGCATTGAACCCAAAATATAGGTCATACATAAGGGATCTTCTTACCACATTACACCAAGACCTATAAGTAGGTCATACATAAGATATAAAATTGTTACCAAAAGATAGCTGACTTTGAATTATATGAGGTATATTTTGGATTCGATTGGAATGCCACAAATAAGACCAAATATTCATGAGCATAAATTTATAGAAACACCACAACCATGACCAAATATTAAGGGTGATCCCGCAATAGTGGTTTAAATTTTTTGGCGAAACTGGACACTGAAATTATTATTTTTAATTAAATCTTTACATTCAGGCACCTACAGAGGCTGAACCATGAGGAATTTGAAGATGATGCAAACTAGAGTCTTGTCACATTTTGTTTGTAAATTCTAAAAATATTATTTTCAGCATTTTTGAAATCAGATTGCACTTCTTTCTCCATCTCCCATGAAAACTGGTTTTTTTTAGAAAACAACATTTTAAAAAAGTGATGCTCACCATATACAACATAATTTTTTTTGTATGAAGTATAAAATTCTTTTTTTACAAATTTAGATTTATAACTACGATGCCTAGCACACTCATTTGGTTTTGTAGTTTTTTATTGAATATTTTATCCTTAATCAAGTTTCGAAGTCAAACCAAATGCAATTTAGACATAGGCGGACTATATGCAACATAAATTTTTATGTATATATCGAAATTCAATTTTTTTTTTAATGGATCAAGGACATTAATACCCAGCACGAACATATTTTTTTAAAATTTATTTTGATAATCTGCTATTTCACATGTGTAAAAAAATGAGCTTGATTTTTGGTGAAAAACCAATGTTTAATAAAACTAAAACAATGCATACATAATAAAACCAAAACACATTAAAATTATATTTGTTGGATAGCTCGTTCCAAGGAATACCATATTCCAGTTCGATTTATCAAGTCTCCTCCATTTACATTCTCAACCTAAGCTTTGAAGGGAAAAAATCTAGAAGTTTTTTGTGAGGAAGGGTGGGAAGGTTGGAAAAGGGGGGATTGAGAGAACCTAAAGGGTTCGACCGAACCCCCAAGGGTTCACTTGAACCCGAGTTCATTTGAACCAGGTTTTGAGTGAACTCCCCTTCCATAATGGAAAATGCATGTTTCCACATTCAAAGGGGTTCGATCGAACCCTAGTTTGAGCGAACCCCTTTTGGGATCACTCCAACCTTGAGTTCGTTCGAACCCCTAAAAATGATTTTTTTTTAGTGGGGGCATTTTTTGGAAGTTCTCCTTCCTCATTCAAATTGTAAACCACTTTTTTGGGTTCACCCTTAATCAACATTAATTATAGTACCAACCGAAGAAATACAATTAGACATACCAAAACTTGTAACAAGCTAAATAAATTTTTGGATAGCAACAATACCCGAAATAAGCTTTAGACACAACAGCTAATAGCAAAACATTAATTTTCAATATTTTGCATTAACTGTCTTCCATAGATGTCTCAAAAATAACTTGTACTACCATTATCCAGATCAAGGATACCATCCATACTACGTATCATTATAGGATAGATCATTTATGTATATCATCTAGAGGACAACCTTTCAGATCCTAGATTTTGACATCAATGACAACAATGCCACATCAACAACTTCTTAACACCCATTACAAGTAGGACCGAAGAAATCAAATTTATCATTCTCTATTATTTCTAATTTGGACCAATTTCGTGTGAGGTTAGGCTAAAAGTGGATTTTCTCCATGAATGCGGTCCCATATGTTGTCCATAAGTGCTTAAAGTTTCCAGACAGAAATGAAATATGCACCATGAACCATAGTGGCTTTAGACCTCCATCTTCTTGTGGAAAATTTTCCGTAGATTATTTTTGGCCGAAGCCCATGGAACCCATAAGACCATGTGAAGACTTCCTTTTCCTCTCTTAGCAAAATTTCAAAGAAAAATACATAGAAAATCTATCCCTTAAAAAAATTTCTCCACCCATGCTTTAACCTTGGCCACCTAAACAAATAATACGGAGGCTAAAGCACCTCCATCTAGTGAAGACCCAAACTTTAAAACTGCATTTCCTATTTCCTACAAGAGACCTAGAGAAAACCAAATAAGTCCTAATATGCCTCCTAAGAAAATTTACAAAGCCAAAGAGAAAGTGGTTGAACAACCTTCCATGGTTTCTTCTATTCTTCCCTCATAAGAAGAAAATGAACCTATGGTAGATAAACCTGCTCCTACTCAAACATAATTTGAAAACCATAATAAAAGGAATCACAATGCTAGAGAGCCTAGGTGTAGGTATTGTGTTATTTCTTGAAAGATGAGTGATGAGAAAAACATTGAAAATCAAAATCTGAACTTGACTGAAGCAACAAACGATGAGCCTCCTCTCTTACTAGAGCCTATAAATTATACACAACAAGGATTAGAACCTTCTATGGATATTATCATTCATCCTCTTGTTGTGGTTAACTTGGATGAAAAATGAAGAGATAACTAAAATCAATGAGGAAGTTCATAATAAGTGGAATCTTTTATTTTCCTCATCCATGAACTTAAATGATAACCATGATGATCCTCCTAAATTGAGAAAATCACCATGTATTGAACCTACTGATTCTCCTAGTAAAACACTTGATGTGATCCCTCTCACTAGTGATATGCATTACAAATACACTGAACAAGACTGGGATGTAGATGACCTGCTAGATGGTTGATCTATGCGTGCTTTACTAGTCATTTTTATTTTCTTTTTTTTTACTTTCTTTTGTGTGATTATATTTGCATATTGTAATCCCCCGTGATGTTATGTTTGATGTTTCACTCTCTATGTGCATTCCTTTATTTGTACCTTCATTCTTATATATGTTGTAATCTCTTCACCTTTTCATTTATCTTTTCTTTTCCTTTCATTTTGTCTCTGTTTTCCTTTTGGGGATGATGTAAGGCATCGAGACACCCTATGTCTCTTCCATGTTGACCCAATGGTCTTATTCATTTAATTTTTCTCTCTTTGTGTCATTCTTCCAGTTCTGTGTATTTGAGGAATGATGACAATTCCGAGCTCTCTAATATTACTATAGCAAAGACAAATATTGAACTTGAAACCATAGATCCCTTATGTGTTTATCGGGTGCAACCCTCTTTTCCCTTTCATCTTTTGGCTAGTTTGAATTAATTGCTCACAACATGGTGTTAGCAATTTCTTTAAAGTGGGGGCATACATTGGTATTATTTTGAGATGATTTCCCCATCATTTCTTTTTCCTTTTCCATGTTCCTTGATATGATTTTCCTTCTTCATGTGATGTGTTTTTCCTCTTTGGGGTGACATTGGGAGTAATATCCTTCAAGAGTGTGATCTATCTTAGCATACTATATTCTTCTTAGTGATGACGCAATACAGTACATCCCCTAAGTGGTGAATATTTTATCCTTTGATTGGTCCTCTCTTGGAGACATTACGAATGATGTACCCTAAGATTAAGACCCAACATGAAGTAAGAAAAATCCCTTTGAATATCTCTCTTTCTTGTTACATTGCATTTACGCTTTTTGTGCCTTATCAAAGTCATGGAGGTATGGCTTTGATATGGCCCCTTATCCCTCACCTAGTCAACAACTAGCTTCACTAGCCCTTGTGAGAATGTATTTTTGTACCTTATTAAATTCATGGAGGTATGGATTGGATATAGTACCATGGGACTCACCTAGTGAACAACTAGCTTCACTAGCCCTTGTGTGCATGCATTTTTTTACCTTAGTAAAGTCATGGAGGTATGGCTTTGATTTGGTCCCCTAGGGCTCAAATAGTGAACTAATAGCTTCACTAGCCCTTATGAGCATGTATTTTTGTACCTTATTAAAGTCATGGAGATATGGCTTTGATATGGTCCCCCGAGGCTCCCCTAGTGGACACCTAGCTCCCACTAGCCCTTGTGAGCATTTGTTTTGTTTGAATAGTGGAAAATGTATTCCACTTATAATTTTTTTTTGAAAACTAGCCTAGACCTAGTCCACTGGATTGGATGACAATTTGAAGATTGAACTGTTGCAATTTTTCTCTTTTCCTTTTACCTTTTTTGTCTTTGATATGTATGTTTGTGATCTGATTTTGGCTTCATATATCATCTGCAAGTGTGTTATGTTGGTCTTCCATAGGATCTTCATCCTGGGGGCTTGATCATCCCTCTCGATCATTTTCATCCTATCTTACTAAAATTTGTACATCTAAACCCCTCTTGATGTTATGCTTGACTACTTTAGTGTGAGTTTGAAGCAAGTTCATCCTCTCACTAAAGTGGGGGCTAAATGTATTGTAGTAAAATGCATACCCTTCCATTTTCACAATTTTTTGGGACTACCTTTCTTTATTTATCCTCACTTATGGCTTAATTGGTCCCATTCCATGTCCACAAGTCCAATGAATTGTATCTTTTTCTAGATACTCCTGAAATTATCAAATGCATAAATGATAACCCAATGATTCTCATTTGTGTTTCCCTATTTTTTAGTTGGGACTAAAACACCACCTAGTGCATCTTAGTCCCCCCAGGTCTTGGGACCCTAATTTTGATGCATCTTAATTTGGCACCTTTTTGGTGTCTATGCCCCAAGTTTCAGGAATTAGGACCAAGATGACACCTAGGGTGTCTTAGTTGTCCTTGAGTCATTTTCAGGATTTAAATTCAAATTCTAGTGGGATTCAACCTCCTTTATTTGATGAATTCATATGTTGGCTTGGTATGATATAATTTTAGGATATTAAGCATAAGTAAGTACGAATACAAGGTTTAATCATTTATTTTCATCCTAAGCATTCATGAGATCACCTAGCAACTTGAGTATTCATTCCTAAGGAAATTTTATGAGATCAAGATCATTAAAGAGTAGTTCATCAAGCATTTGGAGCCATCATAATGATTCAAGCATCATATCAAAGAGCTTCTTGCATCATTTGTGTTGTTGTGCTAACATTTGTCATGTAGGGTTTTGATTCAAGATAGCAATTCAAGTCCATATCTTTGGTTCAAGATCCATATCCATTGCATCCATTTCACACAAGTTTGCAAACTTTACAAGAGTTCTATGAGTTTGAGCATTACACGTTGTTCATTCACCCATTTTAACTTGATTCTATTAAATTTGGCAGTTTAATTACCAACAAGGGTTTTGACCAAGGAAAACCCCCATTCATTAACAAACAACAATTTTTACCCATATTGCATATTTGTGTTTGTAGGTTTAGGTTGAATACTTGAAGATTACCTGGAGTGCAAATTTTTATTACAAAGTTTTCTTCTTCATGGAAACTCACCTACAAGCCGAATCTAGAAGTTTCAAAACTTGAGATCGAAAAGGAAGCAAGTGAAGAACTTGGAGCGTAAGACCACATTTAGAGTTTCTGGAAATTCAGAGTGGAAATAATACACACCC
>CM021108.1:125140167-125185654 GCA_007115665.2 Sequoiadendron giganteum | reverse complement strand
CTTGCCACTAGCACTTTTCACCGCACTACTACGGTTACCCTTCTGGCTACCCACGATATAGCGGTAGCTACTATGCATGCTGCTAACCGCTTTCACTATATTACCACGGTTACTCTCTTAATAGTCTGTGGTACCTTAGTAAGAGTTTTTAAGTGTAGTCTTACCAAATTTGAGTGTTATACCATGTTGTCGGCTTTGAAGGCCAAGTCATTATTAATCATTTTTACCCAATGTAAATGCACATAGGAGATCAATTTAAATCCCTTTAACCAATGGCATATATTTTGCAATGTAACATACTTTCCAAAGCCTTGTGAAGTATAATAAAGGCTAATCTCATGAAAAGTTTAGAATGCCATTAACAAAATAATGATCACCTTATTATATTAAGAAACATGTTGTACCATGTGAACTATTAATAATTTCAACATGTAAGAGCCTGATCAGACCACACTATAACAACCTGTATAAAACTCAACAAGAACTTGTAATCTGCACATGGAGTTAAACGATCAGTGCCACTAAGATAATAAAATCAATGAAGTAGATGTTCCAATCAAAATATGTATCACCTAAGAAGATAACCATCAAGATGCAAGATATCCACAAATTGACATCATGGACAAAAACAACATAAGAGGGATTCAACAGTCTCCTCTCTTGCACTATAGTCTCCCTTGCACGATGGCTCCTTAGCCTCGGTGGCTAATGAGGATCCACTTCTCTCTCCTCGTTCATTGGATGATTCCAAGCTTTCCTAGTCGATTGTGTTGAGAAAGAAGAGGGTGATCCCTCAGTCTGTTGTTGCTTCATGGCCTCGGGTTAAGAGAGTCAATTTGGTCCCCTCTAATTTTGGGATTGTCTAGTCCTTGTCTAGTTTTCAACAACTGTCTATCAATTAATTTTGTGTGAGGTTTGTCCTCTTTTCCTAGTTCATTCTTTTTTTGAACTAGCTTATTTTTTACCCTTTGGGCTCTTTGTGTAGAGGTTACAACACCCTAAAAATGTTTCTTATCTTATCAAGAACATAAGAAAGGGTCAATTTGTTGATGAAAATCCTAGGAAAGTGTGAGAGTTTGTTACAAATCCTTACAACACTTTGAAATAAGGCTTGCTAGGGGGTTATTTAGGTGAATTATAATGAAATAGTTATAGAAAAGTGTGAAAGTTTATTACAACACTTCACAACACCCTTGTAATAAAAAATTGATTTACAAGTGTTGTAGACCTAATGGGAATGTGTTGGACACATTACAACATTAAATCTAGGAAAAATCAAGCCAAAATCCATAGGAAAGGCCCAAATGAGTGTAAAAATGTCAAGGATACATTTTTTGTGACACAAGGATTTATTGTAAAATTTAAAGTCACTTAGATCACTTTTGCAAGGTTGTGGGAAGAATAAAACTAATATTTAGATTGCATTTTCCTAATATTTTATAAGCTTAGAGGGACATTTCAAGTATTCTCATCAACTTTCTAATATAATATGGTTGTTATTCAATACATTTTCCATGTCAACTTTTTAGGTTTCATGTAAGCATTTGACTCATGAACAAGAAACATTGACTTAGTTTGATTCTCTTTCTAGCTCCAAAAACTAACCATTGGTAGCATAGAAATCCAAATGGAAAGACAAGAATAAATATAATCCCAAGATAGGTACTCCTTAAGGTAGTAACTATTCCTCCAAACCATCTCAGAAGTCATGAACTACACTTCGGTTTCATAGTTAATACGTTACTTTTACCTTCATGAGTAAAATGTTGATTGTGACTTTAATATGTTTATTAGGTGAAAGAAATAGTGAAATTTGCATTAAGATGGTATTTCTTTTAAAGGAGTTATTTTTTTTATATTGATGAAATTCAATGAAAGTAATTGTATTGCAATGTGGATATTCTAATGCTTTCTCGATACAAATGTTATAGGATGTAAATAATTATATTTTGATTGGCTAACTATTGTTACATTGTATTAGGTCATATGTAGGAACAATTTCAATCATCATGAAGAGAGGGGAAGTATCATTTAGTGGAGGGGCTTGGTCTAGTAACCCTTAATAAGACCTAACCGAGCTTTCACACACTTACGTCTAGTTTAGTGAAATTGAGTCAATAGTTTAGGAAATGGTAAGTTATCCTTAGAATTGTTTGAGTATGATTTAGAAGACCTTATGATATCCTCTGTGAATTTTCTTTATTAAGGTTATGTGATTGAATATATATTTAGAGAATATATTTTTCTTTGTGCATTCAGATCAATATGCTAATTGATCAAGCATAGACACTTCATGTATATACAATGATCGATGAGTGTATATGTATATGTATGTTAAAATAATGTTATATATAATATGCATATATATATATTAGTGTATATGTATATGGTTTCATTAAAGTAGATGTTTATATATATTAATATATGTATATATGTATATATGTGTACAATTATTTTAACATATGTTTATATATACATTTAATGATTATGCTAGGGTATTTATATGTGTGTGCCTACATGTATTAAATATGTGTGTATCTATGTATTCTCTATATGAGTAACTGATCAAAACATATATGCATGTATGCATTTAAATATAAGTGCAAATATGTATAACGTTGTCATATTCAAAGATGTTAGTGAATATATATAGACATTGTTATTAATTGGAATATGAAAATATATTGAACATGTGTATAAACTTATAAGCTGATATATATGTGTCTCTATGTGTGTATATATTTACGTATATATAAATATATATACATATAAACATACTATGTATATATTAAATATATGTTAATGGTTTGAATAGCACTGAAACGTTTAGTATGCACATAAGATATTGAGGACATAATAATTTTGTTTAAAGCACAACATATAAAAAAGGTATATAGTGCATAAATTATGGGAATGGTGAATCACTGAAGGAAACACTTAAACATAAGATATTTTACTAAGTATTTAAATGATGTGTAAAAAACCATGGGAAACACCTTATATGTGGCACATTGAGGTAAAGAACCAGGTTTATATTTACAAACCAATGTGTGAGATAATCTGAAAAATATTGAGTCAACCATGAGGGAAAAGTGGATATGCAACATACAAGAAAATTTGACCTGGTCATAAGAAAACAACAAACAAAATAATAGGGGTGCATGATGTTTTGGTGGCACTAATATATGATAGTATGAACTAGATAGAAGTCTAAATTGCAATATGTATTCCAAATTATAAATAAAATTGAAATATGAGAAATGGTCAAGTGAGAAGCTAGCCAAAATGATTCGACCTATAAAATACATTAACCTTATATTTTTTATTGTCATTCTTGTTTTCCATTTGAATAAGTGACTCTTTCACTATGATAAAATCTTGCTATGCATGTGTTTACTATGCAATGTTTTTGGCTACCACCTTTTCTTCTTCTTGTTGATTTGAACCATTTGGATTGATAAGTTTTATCTTTGATAGCTTGTTTCTAGCATATATTTTCTCACATTTGTGTATAAATAGAGGTTTGTTCTCCCTCAAATGGGATGCATTATGTACCCTTATTGCTTTTTTTTCAAGTTGTTATTCTAATTTTCTAAGAGTGAGATTTTGTGAGAGATATTTTAGAGTAGTTTTTTGGTGATTGGAAGAGAGCTAGTTCAAAATTGCTTATTGATTATGGGAATCCTAAGCTAGGAATCTAGTTTGATTGATTGGAGATTTCCTTAACCTAGTATTTTGTTTTCTACTCTTTTATGCTTTATATGTTTTTGAAAATATTATGTCTTTAGTTACCTTGTTTTGAAAAATGTTTAATTGTTTATTATGAAAAGATTCTTAATGAGTCTAGTTGTTAATAAACCCCATTATAGGGATATATTATATACTCTATAGTAGATTATGAGTGTTTAAGTTATTAGCTTATAATGATAATAAAATCACTATGGACAATGAGGTTAGTAAAGACAACATGAAAGGTGGCATGTTAGAAATGTCTTCATCGTTAGGTTGCGATGTTATGTAAATCCTGATTGATAATATTATTTGATCGATTAATTATTCCTCCTAGAAACTAGGAAGACAATCTTGACCCTTGGGTAATGGTATAAAATTAGTATATATATAGTGCTACTCAATAATAGGGTTGATAAAATATAATTTGAAATAGTTTATTCCTATTTATTGAATTACAAAAGAGGACACACATTTTAGTAACCCAAAACCATATTGTGAGAGGACTATGGGTGTAGATGTGGCAACCCCTCACAAGTTTATTATGTCCTCCATATGATATAAAAATATAGTGCACATGAAAATGTTTGAGGTATTTGAAAGAGAAGTTTTATGATTAGTTTATGTTCACTTGAACACTACTTTACTTTGATTGAAACCCTAGGTCGAGAATAACCTATTTGGATGGGTTCTTTACTTGATTAGTGATTTATGCACATAGGTTGGAATTATCCTTTATAATCTAGTTGATTATTCTACAGTTGATTATATCTTTATTTGAATTCATTTGTTGTTGAAGATTATACTTTTGATTGAGGTCACTCATTGATGGTTTTATACCTTTCTTAGAGTCATTTATTATGGATGTTACACTCATGTATGGAAAATTTCATTGTTGTGAATTTACTTTTGAAACAGTCACTAAAATGATGTGATGTTATTTTTATCCATATGGTTAATTGGTAAGTTAGAGTTACCTTGAATTACTTAAGTAGAAGAGTCATAATAAAATTAAGAGGTTATGGGTTATTTGTGGGTTAAGGTTAATCCATGGTGTGAGGGGCTATCCTATGCATAGATTATGAATGATCAATAAAAATTGAGCTACGAAGGTGGGTGAGATATATGAAATCCACTCTAAGTAGTGGGTGATGAATAATTTGGCCAAAGTAGTGTAAGTAACCAATTTACACTGTCAGGCTCTATGATCCAAGTTTACATACTAGGCAAGGAATGTCACATGTATAGGTTGTAGCCACTCTATGATAGATATATATGTGTAGGACTCAACACCAAACTTAGGGAAGGCCATTATTACGAGGTTACTAAACCAAACTCTTCATCAAAGGGTAGGGCTATATACCAAGTCTTGTGGATGTGTGAGGGACTATAGTTAGTCCATGGTTGGCAGAAATGTGCTCATGTGATGCTTCTCTATATTAGTAGCTAACCAATACCATATGTATATCTATTTCCAATAAGCTCAATGGAGCCTTGTATACATTTCTATAGCTGTTATTATGGAAATATTGTAAAAGAGAAATGATATCATGTTATCATGTACACTTTGTAACCAATACATTAGAAAGTAGCAATAATTTGATATAATGCAATGGGAAAGTTTTGAAAGATATTTATTTTAAATGTGCATGATATCCTTTTAGATTTGAAAGGAAAAACTTTATTGCTCATAATGGTTAGATGCTTAAAATTTTTTACTTAAGGTTAAAACATAGGCACGTTACTATGTAGAACAATGGGCATGTTACAAGTTAGAACAAAAACCTCAAACCACTCCTTGGTATGATATTTAAATCTTCCATATCTGGTGATTCTTCCCCCAATGAAGAAAAAATCCTATGAGCCCTGTATTTTTTATTGTAAGGAGGTAAATTCCTCCACTAAATCCTTCAAGAGATTAGAGGCTTTGGAGGAATCCATGCAGTAGAATAACATCTTTATCCTAAGTATTCTTCCTCATTTACCCTTTCTGTATGAGTCTTACCTTTTATAGCTCCATCGATACTTGATTCTAGAGTGACACATTCTCAAGATCTGGTCTCATTCCTTTCAAATTGAAACACTACTTAGATAGTAGTTGGGGATTCTACACAATTTTCAGTTCTGGTGTTAGGTACTATTATAGATGAGGGTAGAGTTGTTTAGGAAGTTCTCATTGTTCCTAATATCTCTATTAACCTTCTTTCAGTGTAACTAATTTTCCAATATGGCATTGGTAGGACATATAATTTTACCATACATTCTGTAGACATCCAAGATCTTCATGGTCCTCATATTATTGTGGCCACTAGGAATGTTGATTCATCCTACCATTTATACTAATTTGATGGTTTTGAGAGTCAAAATGGTATAGTTTCATCCTTTATAGCACATGTAGATACTATGAGTAAGGTTTGGCATGAAATTTTTTTCCATGTCAATTACAAATATCTTTAAAAGATGAGTACATAAGAATTAGTGTTAGGGATCACTGAGATTTCATGTACTAATCGTATTTTTTGAGGATGTGCTCTTTGCAAACATCATCATTATTATTTTCCTATGAATAGATCCACACATGCTAAGGCACCCTTAGAGTTGGTACATAGTCACCTTATGTAATTTCATACTACTTCAACTTTAGGGGACAAATATGTGCTCACATTTATTAATGAATTCTCTATATGTACATGGGTGTACTTTCTGAAGTACAAGAGTGATGTCTTTGATTCTTTCAAGATATTTAAGAAATTCATGGAGAAGAAATCTAGTCTTTCTATTAGTTAGATACAAAAATACAATGGGAGGATTATTTCAATTTTATTTTCAAGGAATTTTATACTATACATGGTTGCCACATAAGCTTATAGTTGCATACAACCCTCAACAAAATAGTTTTATTGAGTGAAAGAATAAAACTTTACGAGATATGGCCAACTATATGATTTAATTATACTCAAGATCATATGCCTTACAAGGAACTAGGAAGTATGACTATTGATGAGGCTTGGTCCTATTATAAGCCCAATGTATCTTCTTTTAGAGTTTTCAGTAGTGAGGCCTAGGCATTCATTCCTAAAGATCGATCAAAAGAAATGCAGACGAAGAGTTGACCACTCATATTTTTTGGCTATTGTGATGATGTTAAGGTGTATGTTCTATTTGATCCTTATTCCAAATATGTATTATATGATAGGATGTCCAATTTTATGAGTACTTTCCTATGATGGATTCTCGATCCCTAGCATCTCCCTCATCACCTACTACTCACTCTTCATCTCTTGAGGATGATGCTGTAGATATCCCTCCACCTCCAGATATTTAGTCATTACCTAAATGGACCCACAATAATTTTGATGCAACTGGAGCTTTAGTAGGTGATCCTTCATACTCCTATCACAATTGTGCACAAACATAAGGTGTTATTATTTTGAGTCATACAATTTTGGCTGGTTTTCCTAATTAGGATAGTACTATGAAAATAAGTATTCTTCTTTAATGAAGAATCATATTTGGGATCTTGTTCCTCTTCATAAGAGTAGAAAGTTGGTTTAGTACAAGTGGGTGTACCATATCAAATATTTTTTAAATGGTTCCATTGATAAGTATAAGGCTCATCGTGTTGCAAAGGGGTTCTCTCAAGTCAAAGGCATTGATTATTTTGAAACCTTTTACCCTATTTCTAAAATGAATTATATTTTCCCTTTACATTATCTTGCAATTTAACAATGTTGGACAATATTTCATATGGTTGTGAAGAGTGCCTTTCTTCATGTTGAAACTCATGAGGATATTTATATTGAGAAGGCACATGGTTTTATTGAGAAATCTTCACTAGTTCCTTCATCATTTATTATAGGGTCTCAAACAAGCCCTTTAGGCTTGGTATGAGAAGATGGAAAAATTTCTACATTATTTTAGCTTCACATAATGTCATTCTAATCTAATAGTGTGCATTCAAAGATAGGAGGGTGATATTTTGATCCTTATATGTAGTTAATCTTCCATGATCTAGAGTGCTCAATAAGATTTGGTGAAGCATTTTGAGATGATAAATCTTGACCTTTTCCACTAATTTCTTAGTTTAAAATTTATTTAGTCTCCAGATGGGATTTCCATATTTCAATAGAAGTATGGTCTTGAAATGCTTCATAGAGTTGGCATACTTGATTGAAAGCCTACCTCCACACTATTTTGGCTAGGTGTTGTATTATCTTCCACTTGTAATTATCCTTCAATAGATGCTACATTCTAAAGCAAGTTGGTTGGTATTATTTTGTACTTGCAACATTCACATCTTGATCTTTCTTTTGTAGTTGGTCTTATCTCTCGATTCTCACATGATCAACTTGAGTCATGGGAAAGCATCCAAATTATTTTGAGATATATTAAGGGTACATCACATTATGATATTCATTATACATTAAGAGATCCTTGGATAGTTTCCTTCATTAACTTAGATTGGGATAGTGGTGTCAATGATAGGAAGTCCAATTTCAGCTTTTATTTTGCCTTGGTTTTGTCCTGATTACATGATCTTGCAAGAAGAAATATAAAATTGCATTATCATCCACAAAGGCTATGTATCTGTGTATATAACTTCTCCAAGCTTCCTTTGAGTTATTTTATTTTTTGTTAGTACCGACTAGACCCATTTGTTGAAAGCAACATCAGGTTCCTTTTACAAGGCTTTATCTAAATGCTACCACTTGTCAGTCGGGTGTTCCTCACAAGGATCCTTTCCTTTGCTCTTCCAATGGCCCCCGCCATGCTTCCATGTGTCATAAGTTCACATTATTTAGTGCTTCTTCTTGCCGATTCCCGATCGGGTCCCGACCTCTTGCCACATAGAATCAATCCGCACACATTCCTTGGCGATCCTCACCTATAGTGTAGTATGTATGGGATACCTCCACGTTTCTTCACAGTGCAAGTTTTCAATGCAAGGAGGCAAGAATGAACCTCAGGCCCCGACCGCTTGCCACATGGATCTTCTAAAGGCTTCATCATGTTGGGGTATGAAGCAAGCAATAGCCACACCACAATTGACATGTTTTATAACTATCATCATGAGTGGGTGACACATGTCGACACTCTGTTCTGCTAGAACCACTACCATCATTCAAAAAGGATGCATCTAGAGCTGGGGCAACCTCATTCATGGCTTGAATATTTTTTTGTTGCAACAACTAGGGAAATCATTATTATATACATCATTTCTCATTATCAAGGGATCTTTTCTTTTATTGGCTCACTAGGTAGTGGGATTTTTTATTATAAATATTGATTCTTCTTTCAAAGTAAGGGATCGTATTTGGTAGAGAAATTTGTGGAAGGAATAGGCCTTTTACTATGTTTAGATTATTGCAAAAGAACTCACAAACTGTGTCATTGTTTCACATTTTTGTTTTCTTAGGATATTTGATAAACTTTATACCGTGTCATTATTGTACTTAATGGTTTATTTGTAGAACTTCTATAATTTTAAAGCAAGTTTAATGGTTTAGATCATGTCTTTGACTCCTCTTTTAAGTGAATGTGCATGAAGATTATTTTATGTCATTGGATGAATCATTCAGGCTTCTATCTTTAATTTATGTCATTCTAGGACATAGCAAACTGTTGAACGGACCCTTAAATTGCATCCAAAAGATAGATTTGTGATGCCTTACATCTAAATCTTTGAAAAAAACCCTAGTTAGATCTTTTTTAATATATTTGCTTCCTTTTCCCATCCAAAACCCTAGTTACAAAAGAAGTTGACTTCTGTAAAATCTGGAGGTCACTTAGTTTAGTGCAATAGGTCCCCCCTTTAACCGAGTCTCCCATGTAGGCTATTACCTTGTCAAATTTTGCCATCAATAGTTTATTTTTTTTGGCACACCCAGTGGGACTGCTTAAATGTATCTGAATCAAAAGAGGGTGTATGAGCCATCGGCCTGTTGCTAGGTCATAAAAAATAAATAATCCTAGCTTGTTAGTGCTTCCACTAGTAACATCATGATCCCAAACTCACCAAGTAAAATTTTTTATCCCTCCACCAGTCATGTTGCTTATCACAAACCAAAATTATGTGGCTTGGGATGTTGGGAGTCCCCTTGTAGCCCCAGTCACACCCACTGATTGGGCCCCTATACTGGTCTCTACTCTAAAATCTATTCCTAAGTTTGCCAAAGATAACTAAATAATACCATTCAAACATCTACAAGATGTGGTAGATGTGTCTTTGGTATGTGGAGTTATATATTAGAAAATAGAGCTGAGGTTGCTCATAAATTATTTTAGAGGAAAAGCATTAGATTCATTTCACACTTTGTTGGCTAACACTATCAGTACTTCTGATCAACTTAGAGATCCTTTTTATGAAAGATTGAACAACAAAGAAAGGTCTTCACTATATCATCAACTAGAAACAATAAAATGGGCCCCATATGAAGCCATGATGGACTTCAATGCTTGGTTCCATACAATTTGGAAGAGAATCCAAATTACTATACATCCACTGACCGAGTTGGCATTCATGTTCTACTTGAAATCCATTAACGTTGATATCTGAATGATGATCTAGTAATTTGGCTAAACCACATTTCCAAATGCATACAACATAGTAGTTAAGGTGGAGAACAATCTAATCGATGCCAATAAGTTTCCACCTCGATCCATTATGCTGATATTTCTTGAAGTATCAACTTGCACCTAGGAGATTCCATATACTAACACACCCACACCGCCCCATCTATGTACACATATCCAAGTGTGCCACAAAATGTTTCTTCCACATCTAGTGCTTTGAAGGATGAGATAAGTGACAAAAGGAAAATTTTATGGAACTTAGCAAAAGAAGTAACCACTATCAAGCGCAACCAAGACACTCCTCCAATACTAGCCTACCAAATTTATCAAGGTGGAAGACCCTCCTAGTAATTAAACCAATATCAAGGAGTGATGTGGGTGCCAACCAGAATCACAAAAATCCATGCACAAAACTAGAGAATCTTATTATTTTCAGAATAATGAAGTTCTTACATGCAGAGGATCCCAAATCCTCGAGTTCTATAATACACGCAAATTACATAAACTATAGAAATTCCCCTTTTCACAATATGTGATCTTCTTTCCCCAAAAAATACCCAAACAAAGCAAAAACTAGCCCATAAATAGGCCCTTTCTCCGTTTGGATCCAAAACAACATTCTAATTATGCACCAACTTCCGGAATCCCTAACTTAAGATTTAACCGTTGGATCTTCAATCATAAAACTTTTTCAGACAACTCTTGATAGAATGAAGTATCGAAAAGTGGGGCCTAAAGGCTAACCACTTTCATTTTCTACCAATTTTTGTGCCCATCCGGAGCCTCTAAGTACCTGAAAATTGGCTTTGAAGATTTTATAGGGCAAAAAAAAGAAATTGAAACTTGAATAGCTTTCGAACCGAGAATGATCATAACCTGATTCTTTCACCAAAGTGCTTATTTTGTTGTTCCAAAGATTCCCTTATATTTTTGCCTCCTCATGCCTTCAAATTCACACCTGCTAAAAATAGTAGTTGAGTAGAAAAAATAGAAAAGCAGTTTTGGAAGTTGGGAATTCTTCTTCGACGAAAAGGGTATCCAGAAATGTAAAAATATATACAAAAGATAAATGAAAGTAAAGATATTTTTGGGTGATGTAGGATTTCCCTTACACCATTGGATGCTCCTGCATCAAGGAGCCATGTGCACAAATCTATAGACTCAGACAACTAACTAAATAGTACTAGTACCTACTCCACTAGGAGCTACTCAAGCAAGTCCAAGCAGAGAGCTGACTGTAGGGTATAAAAACTTCACTGAAGATATCAATCCCTGGTGCTTTAGCTTGCAATGATGCACATATGCCTCAAAATTTTCCATGTGGAAATTTACAAAAAAAAATTGTAGAACAACACAGTCAAGGTGTGGCGCCAAATTGAGGAGGCTATACATATGGCTCTCCCCAAATGGAGAATGTGATTTTTACTACATATATGCAAGGAATTTCCTTGGAACAATAAAATGACATAGCTCCTGATCACACTCTTTCCTTATGGATGGAAGGAGAAGTAGTGTTCACATATGAAGCATTCACATTGGAGACCTCGTAAGTACATTCTGACTATAACACTCTATCAAAAAGGAGATTCAAAGGCAAGCCAGTCACTCTACAGCCTAGAAGCCTCTTGGACAAACCCCCTAGCCCTTCCATAATTTCTCTGCAATCGTAGTTGCACAAGGAGATTGCTATCACCAAGGCCAAAGAAAAGAAGCTTCCAAATCCGCCACCTTTCAACATAGTGAAACAATTCAAGAAATATTTTGCTAATGTATCCCTTTGGGATAACTTAGCTATTCCAGAACAAAAGTCATTACTATAGAAGGCCCTTCGGGCAGATGCATTTGTGTAATCGACAAAGCAAGCTTCTGAAAATGCTATTGAATTGTCACCTCCGATCAAAGTTCTTGTGAATACTGCAGAGGAGGATTCGACCGAAGTCAAAGAAGAGAGACCGAAACCTAAACCCTTTTTCTTAACTCTCATTGGGGGGAAGAAAATGCTACACAACTCCATGATTGACTTCGGTGCTAGCACCATAGTCATGCACAAGAATATAGTTGAAGCCTTAGGGCTTAGATATGAGCCCTTAAAATGAGGAGTTATGCAACTGGATGGGAATAAGGTCAAAATTGTATGTCTCATCAAAGACCTCCCCTTGACATTGTTCTCTTGTCCTAGAATCATGGTGCTACAAGATATTGTGATCATAGATGTCACTCCCATGTTTGGCCTCTGCCTATCCCATGAATTCACCTCAAAGATAGGCGAATACCTTTCTTTGGATTGGTCATACCTAGTTCTCAAGACAAAGCACAAAGCTTTTTGAGGATAATATCAGAACCTCTATATTCAAAACATGTATTTGATGAAGCCATGATCAAATTTCAAGCCGCTCATACATCTTTCACCAAGAAGAAACTTATGGTATGAAGCTACTAGAAGATGAGAAGGTAACCAGAGACCAGACCGATCGAGAAGAGGTCCTCTTGAGTGAGTATAAATATGTCGATCCTTTCAGCAACTATCATGCTATCGGGTTAGGCACCTATGTCATATGTGATGTAGATCAAGATATACTGAAAGTATTGAAGGACTCTACCTCCAAACAAGCCTCAGAGCTCTAGACATTTCACTTTGACAGTGGAAGATGCAAAGTTGGAATTGGTGCTGAGCTATGCTTAACATCTCCAACCAATGAAGAGATTATCATAGCCTTTCGCTTCCAATTTTCTTTCTCAAACAATGAAGCTGAATATGAGGTTCTTGTTCAAGTTCGAAGCCTCACAGAGCGCATGGGTGCCAAGAAAATAATGCTATTTGGAGACTCTGAACTTATAATAAATCAAGTTATAAATATGTCTGCTACAAAAAATATCTACACGCGGTCTTATAGACATAGGGTATGGGACCTCATTGAAGGTTTTGAAGCTTTTAACATCCACACAGTGCCAAGGGAGTAGAATTAAACTGTGGATCACATCGCTATGATAAAATCTCAATTTGATCCTATCTCTGACTTGATTAAGAATGTACACTCTGTGTGAGAAATCGTTTGACCCTCCATTCCAGATAACGATCAGAGAAGGAAAGTGTTCAAAAGTGACAAACACATCACCTCATTCATTCAACAACTGTGAAATTTTTCCGATCAGTTTCAACTAAAGATTAAAGAAGCATATGAGGGGCAGATTATTTAGTTGAGATCAAACAAAATTCTGAAAAGGTTGGTCACTCTTGAGAATATTTTTTATTGTGATGATGCAAGTAATGATAGGAGAATTTTTTTGGCAGAACAAGTAGACTACACCGACCTTGAGGTCAGAGATGGAAGAATACTAAAGGTCGAGAATATTTTTTTGTAGTGTGACAAGGATAGACTCATGCACTTATATGAAAAATATGAAGGGTTCATGGCTTGGACTTATGATGATCTCAAGGGATATGATCCTCACATCATCCAACACACCATTAAACTAATAGAAGATGCTAAACCTATTCGAAAGAAATAGAGGCCCATCAATCCAAAGATTAAATCTCTAATAGCACAAGAGCTAAGGAAGTTGATCGAGTCCAAGATTGTGTTTCCAATCAAGCATAGTATGTGGGTATCTAGCCTCATTCTGGTCCAAAATAAGAACATATACATTCATCTCTATGTTGACTTCCATGACCTAAACAAGGCAACACTAAAGGATCATTACCCACTGCCTTCCACGGAATCAGTCTTCCAGACTGTCACAGGTTCAAAGATGTTTTCTCTTTTAGATGGCTTCTAAGGTTACAATCAAATTTGGTTTAAAGAAGAAGAGCAACACAAGACCACACTCACCACCAAGGAGGGAATGTTTGAATATGCTAAGATGCCTTTTGGTCTCTCAAATGTGGGAGCCACTTTGCAGTGGGCAATGGACATTGCTTTTAGCGAATTGATCAACAAAATTATCCTCATCTATTTAGATGATCTTAATATATTTTCCAAGTCTAAAGATGACCATTTTTATCATCTAGAAGTGGTTTTCAAAAAATATCAAGAGTTCAGGGAATCCCTAAACCCAAAAAAATGTGTCTTCGGAGTGCCACAAGGAAAATTAATTGGACTTGTAGTGTCCCAAGAAGGAATCACTATTGATCTTGAAAGGGTAAAAGTAATCAAGGAACTTCCCCTACCATTCAAGAAGAAAGGAGTCCAATATTTTTTGGGGAAGGTTAACTTTATAAGTAAGTTTATTTTTTATTTTGCAGGAATAATTAGACCAATCACCTTGATGTTAAAAAATGACCAATTATTCAAATGGACAAAAAAGCGAGAGAAGCCTTCAAGAGGGTGAAAGACACTATTTCTTTGGCTCCTATACTAGTAAATCCAGAATTATCAAAAGACTTCATAATAGGTGATCCCACAATACTGGTTTACAATATTTGGGCAAACTAGACACTAAACTGATTTTTTTTTAACTAAATCTTCACTTTCAGGCTCTTATAGCGGCTAAATTGTGAGGAATTTGAAGATGATGAAAAATAGTGATTTATTAAATTTTTTCTATAGATTCTAAATATTTATTTAATTCAACATTCAAAAATTGGGGATTAAATTAAATGAAAAAAGATTTATTTAATTGACTGGAGAAAAGGTTAAAAAATAATTAAATAATTTTAGATGATTATTTAATTATAGTTGAAAATGTGATAGGAATTAATTAAATAATTTAAAATGATTATTTAATAGAAGATAGATTTAATTAGTGATGTAAATAAATAAATAATATTTATTTAATTAATAAATAAAGAATAAAGGTACTTGATTAAGTTAGTCAAATAATTAAAGTTATTTAATTAGTAGAGGATTGCATGTAGAAGATAAGATTGACATAGATACAAATGTCTATTAGAGAAAATCAAATCTTATCAAGAATTAAGTGATTAATGACTAATTAAATAATAAATATATTATTTAATTATAGAAGATTGTGATAAGGAGAAATCATCATTTTGAATTCAACAATGATTTTAATTCAAAACTCAAAGATATTGGATTAAATTGGATAAATAAAGATTTATTTAATTAAAGAGAGAAAATGCCAACAAAAAATTAAATAGTTAAAATAATTATTTAATTATAGTGGAAAGTGACATAGGAAATTAATTAAATGAATATTTATTTAATTTTAGAAAGAAATTAGGTTTAATAAGTGACGTAATTAAATAAATAATATTTAATTAATTAATTAAGAAAGAATAAAGGTAAGAATACATTAATTAATAATTAAATCATTTAATTAATAGAGGACATACGACTTTCAAAAATAATTAAATAATTAACATTATTTAACTATGAGAAATGAAGATAACAAAATTATGTAGAAGTTAAGGGTCGCAAGCCTAGGACAATTTTTAGCATCTACAGTTTGCCTCTCTTTGATACAATGTTGTTTATCATGTTGTGTCAAAGAAAATTTATCAAAAATATGCCCTAGTGAAAGGGAAAATGATGAGGAGGTAGTGGTATGCCCCCTAAAGAGGATAGACAGATTCGAAGAAAACAAGTGTTCTCTCGACATGGATGTGAGAACTAGAAGATGAAGGAAAAAATGGTAGAGGAACATAGATAAGAGTGGTGAAGATGCAAAAAAGAAGAAATGTTAGAGAAAAAAATATGGATGTTAGTATTAGAAATCTTTAATGTTTATCCAAATCACAAAAGGATTTGCATTAATCATAAATGAGAATTAAATGGCCCAAATGGATAATAAAAACCATGATATGAGATAGACCAAGGTATACAAACTCATCCACTTGATAAAAAAAGACAGTCACAAACAAGGAGTTTCCTAACTCATACTAAGGGAAAAGTTTCCCTAGTCTGTTTGTCAAGACAAACCATAGACAACAATCAAATAAAAAGACAAAGTCATGAGACACCATTCCATTAAATCCTTCATGGGACATCCTCGAGGAAGCTAGTAACGTGACTTGAAAACAAAGTCAAAAGATAGTTGACATATAGCAGCAAAAAAAAAAAAAAAAGAGTCCTGAGACATCCGTGCTTCTCTAAATCCTTCATGGGACATCCTTGAGAAAGCTAGTAATCAAACTGAAAGAAAAATCCAAATGAAAAGATAAGACAAAAAAAGCCATAAAGTCAATAGCTAGTAAAAATATTTACCAAGATTTTGATCTGCTTGTTGTTTGTTTTTTATTTGATGAAGCATGATTGTAAGAAAGACATATCATATAAGATGTTGAGTCATGTTTTGATCATGTGACCACCTGTTTAAGGAAATGAAAAAGCCTAGTTTTAGAAAGACACATATAGTATAAGACATTGAGTCTAGTTTCAATCATGTGGCCACATGTTTAAGCCATTGATAATGTTTGATTAAATGATACATCTATTGTCAAGAAGGACACATCTTGTAAAAGACAATTATTGATAATTTTGGCCATTTGTTTGGTTTGACTTGATGACATTGTTGACTTGTTCAAGTCTTGTTGATGCCTAAATTGTCTTGATGTTTTGACTATTGTGTGTGAATTATTTTTTACTAACATGACTACCCTAAAGGATTGGCCTAGTGCGGCCTTGGGGACTAATCAAAAGATGGCCTTAGCTACGTTATACATGTAGAGACCTCGTAGTTCAACTAGACTTTGACTGATAGAACTAACTGAGAAATATTTACTTAACTTGATGATGCGTGATGTGTGTGATAGTGAATGTGATAAACCCTAATGGACTGACCTAGTGCGGCCTCGAGAGCTCATCGACTGATGGTCTTTCCTATGTTATACATGTAGAGACCTCGTAATTCAACACGACCAATGACTTTGATGTACAAAGAATGAGTCATGATTTTATGTGTATTATACATGGCAAACCTAGAAAGATGGATCTAATGCCTCAGGGGTGGATCAAGTGATTACCTTGCCTATGTCCAGTTGTAGAGGCAATGTAGTTTGACAATGTGTATGGCTGAATGACACAACTGATGCAGACTCTATTTTTTTTGGATTTTTGACATGTTTTGATTTTTTTTAATCTTTTTGAGGTTCTATGATATTTTTTGGATTTTTTTCAGGAGTTTTTTATGATGTTCGAATAGCAAGTGAAAGGTCCAAATGACATAGTTCAAGTATTTTCCCCTAGTCAGGTATAAGACTAATAGGATGGAATGGGGATTTGGAGTGGACTTGATTTCAATAATTCCAAGTTATGGAAAAGACAAAATTATTATAGGTGTAATGATAGGAAAAGCAAATTGGAAGGATGGTAGATGAAGGAGAAAATTTAACTACACATGGCACCTGTTTGCCAGGTTTCCACCATGGTACTTATCCAATGCGCCACCGAAGTGGTTTTCACTAGTGGAAGAATTATTTCTCTTTAATATTTTGTAGAGTTTCCAATGTTTTTGGTGTTACAAAGATGCATGTTTGCCAGGTTTTCATCAAGGTAACCATTTTTTGTTTTTCTATTTTTTTATTTTTTTATGATTAAGGAAAATCTCTTAGAAGATATGCATAGAACCTCTTCAAATGAAGTCTATTGATTTGTGCTAAGAGTGGTTCTCCTTCAGTGGTAGAGAGTTGATATGCTCCTGAACCAAAGGCTTCTGTAAAAATTTAAGGTCGTAACCAATTTGGTTCAAAATTGCCTAGTTTTTCTCTTTCTGATTGATTCTTTGGATTTTGCATTAAGACCAGGTCACCAATATAAAAATTTTAATTCAAAAACTTCTTGTTATAGTTGCGGTGAAGATGGTTTTGATATGCTAAAAGATGATCTAGTTCCTTTTGTCTTTGTTCATCTCAAAATTATAACTCATGCGGTCTTGATACATGATACTCTTCATCGTCAATATGCCCTTTCAAAGATACCCTTAGGGAAGGAATTTCAACCTCTATGGCTTTAAAACCGAATATCAAGGAGTATAGAGTGGCATCGATGGGAGTGTAGATGCTTGTATAGTAAGCCCATAGGCTAGGATTAAGCTGTAAATGCAAGTCACGACCAATGTCATTGATTGTATTTTTAAGGATTCTAATGATTGTTTTTTAGACACCTTAGCTTAGTTGTTACCTTGTAGATAATAGGGAGTGGAAAAATGGTGTTGGATATGGAATTCTCCATAGATATGGAAAATTTCTTGTTTTTCGAAAGGGTGACCATTATCCATGATTATTGATTGAGGAACACCATATCAAAAAATGATGTAGCTAAGGATAGACTTGGAAATTAGTGTGCTCATAATGTAGGTCATAGGGATGGATTCGATCCACTTGGTAAAGTATTCAATCGTAGTAATGATAAACGTATGGCCATTAGAGGATGCAAGATGTATCTTACCTATGATTAATTTTAAGCTCAAATGACATTTTTCTAATCTACTAAATTTCTTTTTTCCAGAATTATCTTCAACAAGTGTTCTCCAAAACAACTCATTAGTAGTTTGATCATTACCTTCATCAATTGTCCTGCACAAGGGTTTGAATATTTGTCTTCTACGAAACGTCATAAAAAAAGGTTTGAATAATTGTCTTTTATGAATTGTCCTGCAAACACTATGTTAACTCCTCAAAAACACACGCTATAAATTTTGAATTAGTCATAACAAAACACCAATTTAAAAATTCAAACTCATAATTTAGAACAATAGAAAAAATATTATTTACTAGTCAAATGTCTCATAGGGAGGCACGTATGCGTCGCATGATGTCAAATGCGTCACAAAAATTCTTATGTGACTCACAATATCAATTGTGTCATTTCTTGCAATAAATGCATCTTATCGTACTTGTACCTACAAAACTCAAAATTTCTACAGATTTTTTCAAAGATAGTGTCTTCACGTTGGGTTCACCAATGTAATGCTAAGGAAAAATAGAATCAAGATTAAGTAATAATAATGCAATAAACTCAAATCTAAACCTACGCTAAGAACAATGAACAATGGAAATTAAAGCAATAAACAAAAGAACACTCTCACCAAAATTCTTCATCCATTCCATAAATCACCTTCATTGCAGTTCATCATTTTTTCGTTGTGTAATAATTTCCCTTAGATTTCTCTTAAGTATGAAAATATTGCATAATGATAATGATTTAGCAAACTATCAAAGATTCTTAAAGTCGCTTCCTAAAAGTATAAAGATTTCAAGAAGACGAATAATGATGAAAGTCAAATCATTTTATAAAAAAATAATTTTTGAATGACTGGCTCAAATTCAAAGATAGATCAATGATCACGATTAAAGATACAACATGAGATAAAGATTATTGTTAGTAATAACGCGAGTGAAAAAGCATAACTGGTGGAGATTAAATTAAATAGTAATTTAATCTTTAGCTGAGACTATTCGAAATTCAAAAGAATAATGATTGCATATAAAAGATAAAGATTAGCATAGAGGAAACGGTTTGTTCGATCACATGATTGGATTAATAAAATAAGTAAATTTTGCATGCAGACGAATAAAAACTAGATAACTAACTAATTAAACTAGAAGGTTTATTCGTCAGAAATAATCAGATATTAAATCAGGAGACAACTGACCGATTTAATTAAATCTCGACTTAATTGGTAAATAACTAATTAGATAATGAAACAATTATCTAATTATAGAAGAATATGCTAAGAACAATTTTTTTATGAATTAAATAGTTATTTGAACATTCAAAATTTGGGGATTAAATTAAATAAATAAAGATTTATTTAATTGATTAGAGAAAAGGTCAAAGAATAATTAAATAATTTTGGATGGTAATTTAATTATAGTTGAAAATGTGATAGAAATTAATCAAATAATTTAAAATGATTATTTAATAGAAGATAGACTTAATTAGCCACATTTAATTAATCAAGAAAGAATAAAGGTAAGAATAGATTGGTTGAATAGTTAAAGTTATTTAATTAATAGACGATTGCATGTAAAAGATAAGATTGACATAGATAGAACTATATGTTAGAGAAAATCAAATCTTATCAAGACTTAAATAATTAATGACTAATTAAATAATAAATATATTATTTAATTATAGAATATTATGATAAAGATGGATCATCATTTTGAAGTAAATAATGATTTTAATTCAAAATTCAAGGATATTGGATTAAATTCAATAAATAAAGATTTATTTAATTAAAGAGAGAAAAGGCCAACAAATAATTAAATAATTAAAATAATTATTTAATTATAGTGGAAAGTGACATAGGAAATTAAATAAATAAATATTAGAAAGAAAATAGGTTTAAATAGGGATATAATTATTTATTTAATTAATCAAGAAAAAATAAAGATAAGAATAAATTAATTAAATTAATTAAAGTTATTTAATTTAATAGAGGATATACGACTTTAAAAAATAATTAACATTATTAAATTATTTAATTATGAGAAATCAAGATGACAAAATTATGGAGAAATTAAGAGTCATAGGCCTAGGACAATTTTTAGTGTCTACATCTTGCAATCTTGAATAATAACTTTGGAATCAATCATGAAAGGTAGTTATAAAATCACCTTAACCTTGGTGAACTGGTGATATAACATTGTTGTATTCAAAAATATTTAAAATATGGTAAGAAATGATGCTTGCATCAAGTCCCAACTAGTAATAGAAATATAATGAAATTTAATGTACCAATTGTATGTTTCTTCTCCAAGTATGTACATGAACAAGTGACATATGACATCTTTTTGTGGTATCTTGGCTTTGGAACATGTATTTTTAAAGATATGGAGGCCATATTTTACATCTCTATGTAGATTATACATTAGACATACCTTATCTAGATTCTTTAGAAAGTTGTGATAAACAAAAAATAGGATAGCTAAAGCAATATTACGAATGAAAGAAAACATGGGAACATGATTTACATATAGATTTTCATTCCTTGGTGTGACCCTTATAGAGCTTTTTCTAATTCTTAAATTTCATCTAGTTCTTGTATGGTCTATCAAATCAAGCAATTCCATTCAAGAGTAACTAGATCTTGATCTATATTGAATTCTTAGTGACTCTAGTTTGAATGCTTGACCCTCCTTCTAGCACCATTTTTGTTGATGTGGTTTTTAGTCATAGTCAATTTATATAAAATTTACAACAAATTCTATCTCTCTAGAAAATAAATATATTCTATAAAAAGGTATAATAGTCACAATAATTTACTTGTCAGGTCTTGAAAAACAAGATCACTTGGATGTTTTTTGTGTATTTTTTAACAAAGGACATTTATGGTTTATGAGTGTAAGATAGGATTGATTTTGAGAGATTTTTCATACAATACAAAAATCCCATCCACACTAAAGTGGATTGAGGAAAAAACATGGTAATTTGCAAATAATTTGAATGTTTTAATAATCTTTTTTAAAAAAGAAAATAAATGAGAGAAAAGGTTTAAGAATCTATTTTTCTGAATGATTGTACAAATATACTCCAAGCTTGCAAGTAAACATCATAAGCAATTTATATTTCATCATAATTATTCATAGTTACAAATAAATATGTGCAAACTTTAAAGAAAACTTCCAATCACAAAAATATCATGTTATACTTGAACATTTGCACAATATTGCGATATTTCACAATATTGAAAGAATTTGCAGGTCAAAATTTACTAATTAAATGAAGGAAAACATGAAAAAAACAAATAATCACAATTTTTCATTACTTGTTCCACAATTACCAACCATTTTGAATTTCTTAAAATGGAGGATCAATAAAAAAATTTATTGCCAAAAGATGACAAAATCCATTACAAATCATCAAAATTCAAAAAACTAAAAGATATCCCAACAGCATTTGGTGATATCCTATTTGATGAAAATATTCTGCAAATAATAGATGAGTGTAAAGTTTCCACTACTATAATGGTTTGGATTTTCATGTCAAACTCTTGAAACAAGAATTGAATGCCATGCCACAAAACCAGGTCCAATCCAACATTATAGCGCAGGCCCATTTTTAGGGTTTTCCAGTACCTCCTATAACACCATCAGTACAACATCGCTTACCATGCGCATACTAAGCGACTTGTCTATCAACGCCATTGTAAAGCAAACTGCATAGTGAAAATCACCAATACCCTTGAAATATTTAACCATCAATTACCAAAATATAGGCTGGAAGTAATAAACGAAAAATCAATATTTATGTTAGTACGCTATTCAACTATGACTATCGATCGTTAAATAGTTAAACATAATAGGTGGTCACATTGTGTGCGTGATGACCAATTTCAATTCATCTAATTTGTTAAGCTCATGAGAAAACTGTGATTTTGTTCCATCTTACTGTATAACATGTCCACCCACAACGGGTGACGTGGTTTAATCGAACAATTTAGAAATAATTGATTATTGTTTACTATTTTGCTTTCAAAAGTTTGGTCCAATGTTGTGTTCCGGTTTATTAATTTTCCAATTACTAAGGAGTAGAAGAGATGTTTTGCCCTAAAATTTTGAAGACTTTCCAAAGGGGAAAATTTAATAAACCATTTTGAAAGATATATATTTAATAAATAACAAAAATAAAATAAAAGATGTTTTTATTAAATATTGATTTTTTAAAAAGTGATTTTGAATTATTATTTAATTAAATTTTCTAATAAAGGTGGTCTTTTATAACATTTTTACTAAACACAAATAAATGATTAGAATAAAGTTTTCATTTAGAATAGTTGTAAGCAAATAAATTTTCAAAGTAGAGCAATTGTAAATAAAAACAATTTAAAAATATATATATAGAAGGAAAAGTGTTTCCTCAATCTACTAGAATATTGTAGATCAATAATGATGTGGATAATAAAGAAGATTGAGTTTTTTTACAAGTGAGAATTACAACATTCTTGTACTTGTGTTTATTTTATTAATAAAATTTTGTAGCTAAGTAAATTTGTAAAACCCTTTACCTATGTAAATGATATGTTTTAAGCTCTTTTAATTAATTACCTAATCAAGGGAATTAGAACTTTATTACTTACATTCTAAAGTAAAAAAATATATATTCAATATGTACATTAATCCTATAAAGGTTTAAAGAAAATGATCTATTATATATTTGTTAGACGAATATATGAAAGGAAGTGCTGAGATTTTGGGTACTCAATAAAAATTGAAGGACACTCCTTTGAGAAACCACTTGTTAACGTGGTTTCTTATTAAATATACATAGAACCAAAAACTGTAATGGTAATTGAAATTGGATTTGTATAAGTCCCTATTATTATTGTAATATTGAAAACTTTAAGTGCAAAACTTATAGGGATAGTTAATATAACGTTTTCCTACCATGTGTCATTATTCCATCTTTACCAACATTAATAGTGTAGTGGATTTATCATTACACATGAAAAAATATCTTTCTACCTTATTCATTTAGGTTTATAATGGTTCATTACCTTAGTAGATTGTGCCCCCCTTTTGAAAATTTTGATTTTTTTGGTGCCTGAAGAGTTATGCATGTTTTTCTAAGTTTCAATGAACATGCTTCCTTAGATAGTGCAATAATGAATTCAATATAAAAATTCTTGGGCTTTTCAAATGCAAAAAAATGATTTTTGAGTCCCAACCTTAATGACTGGGTCTAGGGTGTAATAGTAGAAAGCAACAATAACAATGGGTTACATCTCTTTTGGGAGACATCTGATTTTTGTTGAAATCAAGACATTTTCTTTTTAGAAAATAGAATGATTTGGGGCCTTTAAAAAGGTTCCATTTTAAGGTTTTCAATTGAAGAGGGTTTGATTAAACCCACTTATATCAAACCCCCTTGGATAGAAAGCCACTAGTTTTAAACCATACCTATAATGGAGTCTCCTCTACACCTATCAAAATGCTGATAAAAAACCACTTTTGATTTACCTTTTAGGGGATCAAATTAATTTATTTAAAATTATTTTTTGTAAACATGTAGTCCTTATTATAAGCTTCCCAAAAAGTATAATTTTAAATATATTTAATTTTATTATTATATTTATTTTTTATTTCTTGTGAATGTAGGTTTTTCAATGAACATTGAGGTCTTTATTTCACACATATGGAAAAATAGGAAAAGAGAGAAAAAAAATTCTTAAAAATTCATGTACACTAGCTATTGATGTCCTTATTCCAACAAAAAAAGAATAAGTTAATTCAAATGAATATAAAAACAGTTATGCAATTGAAAGTATAATATATCCAAATTATAATTACTCTGAATTAGAAAATTAATTAAAAATATATATATACAACAAAAAATTATGAAAAAATATCCATCCACTAGATAATGGTGTGAAAACATTGTATTTAAAAAACTAGAATTGTATGCTTTCTATAAAAAAAGTTATGCAGCTGAAAGTAAGCATCAGTTTTTGAAAATGATGTTTAGTAAAAAAATAAGTTAATAAAAACTACATAAAATAATTCATAATTTATTTTTTAATTTTTAAAAAAATATAATTAGATTCTCAACACAAAATATTACAAATCACTAGTTTGCTTCATCTTCAAATTCTTAATGGTTTAGCTTCTATAGGCGTACGAAAGTGAAGATTTGGTGAAAAATGTTGATTTCACGTCATGCCTAATGTGCTAAACCCATTATTGTGGAATCACCCCAAGAGGCATAGGCATTTTCATTTTTGTTATCTTAGCAATAGGGTCCACACTACATTCCCTCTTGTGCTCTAATTACAAGGATCCCTATTTGACGCCACATGGCATTGTCCAAAGAGTTATCAAGGAAAGATAAAACATTTTCTTCTTAGAATAGTTGAAGTCATCCTTTTTCACCATGTCATATCACATTCAATGGCCTACAAGGTCCATGAAAGTTCTTGGTAATGATTTAGCATGAACATTAGTGATTGATATACCCATCTTAGTGAAATTATATGAAGGAAATTTAATAGAAAAATAAATACAGTGAGTTATTATTTACAAAATTAAAATTCTTCCTCACAAATACCTATTGGCATTTAATTCTAGTATCTCATTTCTCTCCAATACCTTATTAGAATTGGGAAGATCTCAGAGGTACAATAACAAGCACAAGTGAAAAAGGAAAATATTATATTTGGACAACCCAAATTGCAATGAGTACAAAGCCTTTTTTATATAGGCAAGGATGAAACAATCCACCTATGAGGTATATTGATAAGTAACCCATGAAGTGGCATAAAATAGTAGAGAAGTATTCTATAGGTGTCAACCTTAGGAACACTTGGAGTGTGCAAACCAACAACCTTTATGACCATGTTGAGTGAATTTTGGTGGAAGATGGAAATTTTTCCAACCTCAAAAAGGTAGCACATGAGGTTTAGCAAATAACTTGGTATCCTCTATAGGCTTAAAGGTTGCACATTTGGTTACACAAGATGTTGTCTAACCTCCTCAACCTAATTGCACTTATTTATAGATTGGATAGATAGATTACTCACACTAACACCCTCCCTTAAGAGATACTTGTGGAGATCAAAAAAGTGAAACTGAATAGAAATGGGTCCCTACTAAAGACAATGTTAGGTATCCATGTACAAATTTTCTCATAAAGTGGAGTAAGGGAAAAAACCAAATGGGAAAACAACTACTCCCCAAAAAGATAAATAGAAGGATTTAAGACCTTTTGAATATATGTCCCTTGATGATATGAACATGATGATGAAGAAATCTTGAAGCATGTAGAAGTTGTAAAATCTATTGATGATGAACTGGTGTTTGTTGGAATTGATGAATCTTTAAGAAATATGGATCAAGATAAGCGATAAAAATTATTTCATGAGTGAACATATGAACACTAATCAACCAATATACACAAAGTTTATCAAACTTTGAGAAGTTGATGATATAGATAGTAGAATGATATGGAGTACTAGAATCTTATTTTTGAAGTGTGATCCACTAAATTAGTCCCTCATACAAGAGATCAAGATAGAGGGTTCATGAGCCCCCCCAAAAATAAGATTCCTCCACTACTTCATTGAAGGAAGTAGTAGCATAACACACCATAGCCCCCATTCTAAGAGAATATAAGTAGAACCAACTAAGATCAAGAGTGTGCAAGGAATGTATAGATGTACAAGAAACCGAGAAAAGGTGTTCTCTAAGGCATAGTCACATGAGGTGAGAATCTTGATGATCTATTTTTATTATTGTATAACCCCCATTACAATTTATAATTTAGTGTAAGTACAATGATTTCCTAAATTCCCTTCACACATTCAATTTGTGGCACTTTATATGAGTTCATTTTGAGACTTATTTGCTACTTGAGTTCTAAAATTTTATTGTCATGAAGTTGATTAAGTAGACAAGATTAGGTTATGTCTTGCAAACCTCAATAAAAGATAAAAATCTAAAAATTAAACACCCCATTATGATTGACCCCCACTTTTTCTACATTGCGAAAGAGAAAATTGACTCCTCTTCTACAAATTTGTAACTAAGGAAAAATATTCATCTCTCCTCTTAAACACTGTGAGGGTTGTTAAAAAAATCTCCCCCCTTACAAGCTTTAGATATTCACTTAAAACAATGGTTTAATTTTTGATGGTTTGCAATTGTGATAAATAAATTACAACCATTAAATAAATCAAAATCGAGCAATTAGAAGTAATAATCGCAATCCCCATATGTAGCTGACAAAGTCCTTCAAACAAAAACAATTGGAATTATTTACATGAGAAGCATGTGCCCTCTCTAAACCTAGCGCAATGACCTCAACTGGTAGGGAAAAAATTATTTATCCGGGGTGTGATGTTACCAAACTGAAAAGGAAGTTGGACAAGACCCCTGTGGACATTTAGGAGATGAAGAAAGTAGCTATTAACATGGACAATCTGGAAAAGGAAGTTTTTGATATCCTAAGAAATTTGGCTTAGTGGCTGGTTTCATGTTGGTTTATTGCTGGTTTTTGGTTTTTCTTTGTTGGCAACTTTTCATCTTTTGTTGAACTTTTAATTCTCTATCTTATCTTTATTTGTTGTTAAAGGGTTTTGGGGTCCCTTCAAAAGTTGTTTTTACCTTAATAAAAAACAATATCAATTTTTCTATCAATGCACTAAAGATTACCCAATCATTATTGGTGTGTGAAAGGCCATGTGGAAGTGAAAATTTGCAATTGATGGAGATTTATCAATATATATATGATTGCAACTGATTTGAGGTTGTAGGAGTGAAGTCATTGAATACTTGAATGGATATTTTCTATGTCGGAGCAAGAGGCGACAACAATCATAAATGATTGAGACATTGGCATGCATCCAAATTGTTGCAAGTATGAGCAGTTGGTGTTGTCATTAATGTTTTTCGTTGAGTGAGGTGGTTGGAAGAGTGTAGTTGATTCTTTGATTGATTGCATTATTCACCAATGCGTGACTATTCATTATAGATGTGTTTGAGAGAGATGTTTCTACTCCACGTCTCTATAGCTATGTTTTAGGTCTTGTAAATCTGAAGGTTTTTTTATGGCATTGTTGGTATTTTACCTTACTCATGAGGGTTTTAAAGTTTTAAGTTACAACTAATTCATCCCCCTCTTAGTTTTCTTATTTATTTCAACAATTGATATCACAAAAAAGTTCCTTGAAGAAGAGATTAACCAGTTGAGGTAGACCTAGGATAACACGCAAGAATGAGATCCCTGTAATTGATGAAACTAACTATACATTTTGGAAGTCAAGGATATAAATATTTATGGCTCGTATCTGGGATATGATGTCTTGAAATCAGTTCAGACTAGATACATTATGCCTAAAAATGGTCCAATCAATGAAGCTAAACTTAAGTCCCATGAAAGCAATAGTAAAGCTAAGTATGCCTTCTTAAGTAGTCTTAAAAAAATTCTGAATTAGTGAAAGTTATGGATCTGAAAAAATGATAAAGAAATTTGGGATAAGTTGGAAATTATTTATGAAGGAGATGATATGGTCAAAGAAGCAAATATGTAAAATTTAAAAACCACATTTGAGAAATTGGATGTGTATGAAGATGAAAATATTACAAGTTATATGCAGAGGTTCGATGAAGTGGTGAGCTCCATCAAAGGTCTTGGAGGAATAGTCAAATAAACAAAAGTGCTAAAGAAAATTCCTAGAACCCTTAATAAATCTTACAATTATAATTTTTTTTCTATTGAGGAATCTCAAAATATAGATCAATATTCTAAAGATCAATTGTATGGCTCTTTAACTTCATTTGAAATGAGAGAGTTTGGTACTAACAATGGTGCAAAAGTTGAGACTAGTTTTAAGACTACAAAAATAGAGAATCCTAAAGAACCATATTAGGAATATATTGATGATTTGGAAGCTAACTTTATGATAAGGATGAGAAGCTATATTAGTAAGTACAAAGGTAAATTAACATTTAGATGTTTCAGATGTGGAAATATAGGTCACTATGCTCCAAGATTTCCAAATAGAGTTGTGAATGATACAAACAAGGAGAACACAGGTAAGATGATTAAGAAAAGCTAAATTATGTTAGAGAGGATGCAAGTATTTCTTATTATGAATCTAATTATGGAGATCATGATTATGAATGCTTGTTTGTGGCTTTAAAAGATGAATCTATTTCTACTAACTTTGAAAGACGTGTGAAGGAATTCCCTCTAGATAGAAAGGATAAAACTAAAGGTACTTTGGTATCTACCTGTCACACTAGACATAACAAGAATTATTAGATCATTGATAGTGGTTTTTCTAATCATATGACTAGAGACAAGAGTAAGTTTTTTAAACTAGAAAAGTATGATGGAAGAATTGATAGATTTGGATATGATTCAGGAGCTACGATATGTGGAAAAAGTTCAATTAGTTTTGATAGAAACTGTAATATTGAAGATGTTTATTATGCCAAAGGTTTAAGGCATAACCTCTTGAGTTTTAGACAAATATGTAGAAAATGATATGATATTATGTATCAATATGATATATATGAGATCAAAAAATGGTCTAGAGCTATGATTGTTTCTAGAAGGACATATGAAAATGTTTATTAGCTTAAGGGTGCTGATGGTCATTGCTTTATGATGTAGACCAATTGAAGTTGGTTATAGAACAAGATGATGTGCCACATCAATTTTGATAACTTGGTAAGAATTAGTTCAATTCAATTAGTAAGAGATCTAGCAAATATTACAAATCCTATCAATTTTGTCTATAAGAAGTGACATATTAGAAAGCGAACAAGAAGACATTTTGAAGGAAAGGAACAATATTATACTAGATTACATGAATTAGTGCACATAGACCTTTGTTGTCCTACAAGAATAAAAATTCTTCAAGGTAATAGGTATTTCATGTTTTTTGTTGATGATTATTCAAGAATGAAATGGGTTAATTTTCTTAAACAAAAATAAAAAAACCTAGATAGATTCAAAGAATTGAAGGTTATGGTCGAGAATGAAATGGAATTGAAGATCAAATATTTAATGTCTAACAGAGGTGGAGAGTTCAGCTCTAATGAATTTAACATGTTTTCTGAGAATCATGGCATAAAGAGGCACTTTTCTATCCCTAGCACTCCTAAGAAAAATGGAGTGGTTGAAAGGAAAAATAGAACTATTCAAGAATATGCAAGGACTATGATGAAAGAAGCAAACCTACCAGAAGTCTACTAGAGAGAAGAAAATAATATTTTTATTTACATACTTATGTAGTGTAATAAAATGCATACCCTTGCATTTTCACACTTGTTTGAGCCCGCCTTTCTTTATTTATCCTCACTTATGGCTTAATTGATCTTATTTTGTTTCCACAAGACGGATGAATTGCATATTTTTTTGGCTAATCCCGATATTCTCCAATGCATAAATGATAATCCAATGATTCTCATCTATGTGCCCATTTTTTTTGGTCAGGACTAAATGCCACCTAGGGCATCTTTGTCCACTTGAGGTCTCGGGACCCTAATTTTGAGGTATCTTAATTGGGCCCCTTTTTGTGTTAGTGCCCAAGTTTCATGACTTGGGACTAAGATGCCACCTAGGGTATCTTAGTCCTCCTTAGGCAATTTTTGAGATTTAAATTTGAATTATAGTTGGCTTTGGCCTCCTTTATTTAATGAATTCATATGCCATCTTGGTGTGATATAATTTTAGGATATTAAGCATAAGTAAGTATAAATACAAGGTTCATTCATTCATTTTCATCCAAAGCATTCATGAGATCACCTAGCAACTTGAGTATTTATTCCTAAGGAAAGTTTATGAGATCAAGAGCATTCGAGGGTAGTTCATCAAGATTCAAGCATCATATCAAAGAGCTTATTGTATGATGTGTGTTATTGTGCTAGCATTTGTGATGTAGGGTTTTGATTAAAGCTATAAATTCAAGTACATAGATTTGGTTCAAGATCCATATCCATTGCAGCCATTTCACGCAAGTTTGCAAACTTTACAAGGGTTTGGCGAGTTGTAGCATTGCATGTTTCTCATTCACCATTTCCCTTCATTACTTTATTTAATTTCAAGGTTTAATTACCAATAAGGGGTTGACCAACAAAAACCCCCATTCACTAACAATCAACAAGTTTTACCCATCTTTCATATTTTTGTTTGTAGGTTTAGGTTGAAGTCCTGAAGATCATTTGGAGTGCAAAGCTATAAAAGTTGCATAGTTGTGTTAAAAAGTTGTCATCTTCACAAAAACTCACCTATAGGTCAGATCTGAAAGTTTTGGAGCCTCGGATTTTGAGAAGAAGTAAGTACAAAACTTGGAGCTCATGATCACATTTGAGTTTTAAAAAATTTAGAATGGGACTAATATGCCACCTTGGGTGTGTTAGTCCTCCTAGGAATATTTTTGAGAGATTATTTTAGATCCAGTTTTGACATGCAAAGATTTTATATTTTCCTCAAAAAACAACAGTAGGGTTAATACGCCACCTTGCGTGTCTTAGTCTTCCAAGGAACATATTGGTAGCTTCTTTACATTTCCTAAATCCTAACAACATCTCCAGATTTTCCAAGTACACACATCATATCTCTCTATTGCATAATTTCATTATTTGCATACCCCATTTAGCTTGCATAACTAGGTTTTGTAGGTTGAATATTGATTTGTCTTTTCCAAGCATTATCTTTGTGGTGAACTCCTTAAATTTGAAAGAACCCCCTCCTAGGTCTTCCTCATTGTGAATTAACTCACCTTGTGAGGTTGTTAGTCAATCCAGGACTCCTAGGACATATTCAAATGATAAAAAGATATGTGTAGGATCATGATGGGCCAAAAAGTGGTGATATGTAAGTGATATGATGACCCATGTGGCTGATGACCTTTTTTTAAACCCAAAATTGATGAAACGAAAAGGGTTTTTAAAGGAGATTCTCAGCTTTCCACCAGTAGAAATTATTATTTACTTTGAATTTAATAAATTATTATTATTCATTGTCTATTTGAATTACGACTAAAGTCCTGATTGATAGGCTAATTGAAAAACATCTATAGCATTCAAACGATATCACTTTTTTTGAATCTAAAACACGACTCACATTGCATGCTTTGCATACTATAGGATTAAAAAAAATTAAATTAAATTTGATAAAGTTTTGACAAAGTTAAGGTGTTTAGACATATGAGTTTTTATATTTTTTAAAAGTTGTAATAACAAATTCATAATTAATTTTTTACTTGGAAAAAATTACAAAAAAATATGCATCACATCAAGACATGAGTCCTCTACTTATATCTAAAATATTACAAAAAAATATTATCATTTTATTGTGGTTAGGGTGGTCAAACAAACACCCACTTCTTATTTTTTCCCTTAAATTTAAGTACTAATGCATTGAAATTTCAAATTTTCACCAAATAGATTTTTTTTCTTTTTAAAATAAACCTAGTAGTTTAGAAACTACATTCAATTTTCTATAGATTCTCTTTTTACATATTTTTCAAATAATATCGATAAATTATTCAAATTTTTACGTCAAGTTGCCTAGCTCTGATTTTCTGAATTTTCATTGCCACTTAAGGGCCTATTTTTTCCATGATGATCTTGCACATGCCTAATAGGAATAGTGGTGTTATGTGACCTAGCTTATAAAGACCATATTTTGTATTAATCATTTTGGTGAACCTGACTAATTTGAACATTCTTTTTCTAATTTAGTGTCCATAAAATTCCTAGATCTAGATTGCATTCATTGCATCTTGCATTAGTGAAAATGCATCTAGGATTTCAGGCATCTTGGACTAGTGAAATAATATCTAGGGGTTCCTATTTTTGCATTATTAAAAGTGCATGTATGTTGAAATTTTACTTTCTTGCATCATTTAATTGAAATATTGAAAATTGCAATATTTATGCTCTTAATTACATTTAGAAATATTGTTATTGCATTGAAAATTAAAAAATTGCATTCAAATCTTGCATTCAATTGCTTGTTAGTAGTTTCTTTTCTTTGCATAAATTTGCATAATTTCCTATTTCTAAACATCAATACCCTTAATAGGAAATCTATGAACATTGTAGACAATCAAAAATTTATTGAAAAAGCTCTGCTAGGACTAAAATGTCATTACTGGTGCCTTAGTACCTCTCATGGTTTCTCCTCAAGAATCCTCTCTCTGTTGTTTGTTGTCTGTTTCACTCCTCAAAACATCAAAATCTCACCAGGAGGACCAAGATTCCCTTACTAGCATCTTAGTCCTTGTTGACATTGACTCTCCAGTTTTCAAGGTCTGCAATTCCTTTCATGTATTTTTGTGGGTTGTCTTAAATTTTTTGTTTTAGATTCAATATTTTTTATTATTCCAATTTCCTTCATTTCAAGTGTAATTGCAAGCATAGGTTATTGTGTTTATTTAAATTTTTGTGGTTTATGCCTTGTATGAGCTATAGTAATCGGTTCCTACTATTTATACTATGGTTAGATGAACTGTAATACTCATGGAATCCTACAATAAGACACTCATTGTGGATCTTGGGTTATCAATCTCTCTTACATATAGTGTTGGAACTAGTTCACTAGGTATGCAACATACCTTTGACACCTCTCTTGCTATGAATACCCTACCTACAAGTGTTATTCCAAGTGTTCAAACAATGGTTGATCATATCCCTCAAGAAAACATAATGAAAATACATGAAGACCTAGCCCATTTACAAGATAGTGTGAGTAGTGAAAACATTTCCAACACTATTATACCTACCATAGATAGAATTGACCACATGATGGAATGTGATAAAGGACTGGAAGTTACATGTAACATATCTCCCATCTTTGGAAAACACCTTCCTCCCAAAAAAATTGGTTCCCAAACTTAAAGTAATGTGCAAGGAGGAAATCAAAATCCTCCCTCTTCAACCATAGCATCCATTCCCACCTATGAAAAGCCTCATGTGACCACAAAGATGCAACATACTAACAATATCCTTCCTACCTCTCACATTTCCACTAGTGCTCCTTATACCTATTTGGCATCTAATCTCATAACTCCTCCCACAAGTAATCAATTCACTTGTCCTTCCAACACATACAAACCACCACCATATTCACCTCCATCCCAAACCACAAGAAATGATCCTATCATTAACCACCTCTTACAAATATTTTCATCGCTTCAACATCAAGTATCTACCATAAATCAAAATCAAAATGGTCCACCTTCATACTATATAAAAAGTAACCCATTATTCTTGGAGATATTGAGAACTCTAGTGCCAAAAAGTATAGAGATCCCTAGATTTTATAAATATGGAGGAAAGGGAGATCTTGATAATCATGTTAATTCCTTCACTCCTTTTATTAGTGACTTTATCCTTGAGGAAAAAAATTTGGCTAAACGTTTTCCCTAATCCTTGAAAGACATTGACTTGGAATAGTTTTCTGCATTAGTGAACAACTCAATTCATTCATTAAATGAACTTGTTGAGCCCTTTATTAACCATTTCCAAGTACGAATGGTTCTTGAAATAACATTGGTAGATTTGATGAGATGCAAGTAAAATGAGGGTGAAAAATATAGTGACTTTATTTCACGCTACCGGTCACTTTATTCCCAATTTCCACCTTCAAAATATGTTCATAGAAAATTTACAAAGAAAGATAAGGGATAAGCTCACCATGATGAAATTTCCTTCCTTCATGCACCTATGCACTTCCCTTAGAGATTATCACAATTTTGTAAGTGCTAGTGAACCAAAAGCTACTCCTACCCATCCTAAAAAGTTTGAAACTTCAAACAAAAACACTTATCAACCTTTCAAAAGAAAAACTAAAAGTTTCCTTCAACTAAATTCCACCTCTCAACCTACCCAACTAGTTGATACCTAAATAGCCACTATAAAGAAGAGTAATCCTTATATATTTGGGGATCCACAAAAAAATTCACACCTTTACTCGACACCCTTCACAACATCATGGCTTACTCTTAAACAAAAACATGCTTACCTTATCTCTCATCTGACTCCTTGAACCTGTCAAGCCATTATCTCCAAGCTTTAGACATAATTACTATTATTCTTATCACAAACAAAAGGGACATGATATAAAACATTGCAAGCATCTTTAACATCTTGAGCAAGAACTCATTTATTCCAATCATATCCTAATTTGAGGTATGAATGAAAAAGATAATAATTTTGTGGCTCTTCCCAACCAAAACTTAAAAATATTTACCAACCCCATGCCCAACCATAATATTTCATTTTTTAAGGCTAGCAAAAGTAAGCCGAATGTGATGAATGTTGACATAGATGATGAAACTATGAGAAATCATGAACAAAGTCATATGGATGATGATGAACAGAGTCCTATGGATACTAATGAACAAATTACTATTGATACAATGATAGGAGTGATTGACATAGAGCCTCATAAATAGAAAACCATTAAAATGGCTTTCCCTTCACAAGAAACAATTAAAAATGCACCTGATGGTCCTCTTTACATAGCCGGTAAATTCAATAACATGCCCACCCCTGGGATTTTAAGTGGTCTCATATGTGGAGACAATGTAATCATAGAAGAACTCTTGTATGTGCATGAACTCACTCAAGATAGATATGATAAACCATAAGCATTGATTGAAACACGTGATGGTTTTTCTCATGCTACGATGGGCTCAATCACACTCCCATTGTTGAATAGTCTGGATAACTGAGAGGGGGGGTAATCAATTAGCACAAAGCACTTATCTTTCTTTACTTAATCTAGAGAAATAATAAACCATTCATAAATTAATTAAAACATATATGAACATGCAAGAAATAAACCACACCATGCATAATGAACACAATATTTTACGTGGAAACTTGAGATGGGAAAAACCACGGAGAATGCTAATTCTCAATTACAGAGCATTGTTTAAGGTGACACTAGCTAAAGTGATTTTTCAAGGGCTCACTTCCAAAATGCTCACTACAGGTAAGGCTCACTTTCGAGTGGCTCACTGCCAGTGGGCTCACTACCCAAGATACAAAAACCACTTATTACAAAATGGAAAAAACATGAACTGATGAAGTTGCATCTACATATGCATGAATGTAGTTCTGATTAAGAGCACAACATCTAATTTCAGCAAATCTGGTCAAGAATCTTCTACCAACCTTCCTTCCACTACTTTTATAAAATAATTTACTTCTCCTTGGCACTTACCTTAACTTCCTTCTCTAATCCTTGTTGCACAATCCTTCACACCTTTATCATTGTTCACACATTCCATACTTCCTATTTTTGGATACACTTAAAGATGTTCCACATACATGTGTACATATATATATATATATACATATGAAGAAAAAAATGAGTCGGCCTAGAAAAACATGTCGGCTTGAAGAACAACCTTGAAATATTCAATAAGGCTTAACACGCTAGCACTAGACCCAAAATATAGGTCACACATAAAGGATCTTCTTACCACATTATACCGAGACCCATAAATAGGTCATACATAAGATATAACATTGTACCACAAGATTGCTAACTTTGAATTATATGAGATATATTTCAGATTCAATGGGATTGCAACAACAAGGACCAACTCTTGATTAACACCAATTGATAGGAACACCACAACCAAGAAAAAATATTGATCAATATTAATTTCAGTACCAACTAGATAAATTTAGTTAGACATACCAAAAATTGTAACAAGCTACATGAATGTCTGAATAGCAAGAATACCCATAATAAGCTTTAGACAAAACAATCGATACAAAAATATTATTCTTCAATATTATGCATTAATTATCTTCCAAAAATATCTCAAAAAGAAGTAATACTATTATCTGGATCAAGGATACCTTCCATACTACACAATATTAAAGGATAGATCATTTTTGTATATCATTCAGAGCACAAACTTTTGGATCACAGGCTTTGATATCAATGACAACAATGCCACATCAACAACTTCTCAACAAACTCAAAAATACCAAAACTCTAAAAAATCCAAGAACTCCCTCTTAGCCAATCAAATCATATCCTCTCTTTTTTATTGTTTTTTTATTCCTTCCCTTTTCTCCCCCTTTTTGCAATAAAAGGCAAAGGGACCAAATAAGAACATTTAGAAACATAAGCAAAAATAACACTTTTCACATGGAAAATTTTCTTGTACCGTTCCCTCACAATTGGAGGAATCTTCTTCCAAGCTTGCACTACAAACACCATTCTTGCACACACACTTTTTTGTAGAACCAAAATCCCACATGAAGATGACCAATCCAAAGAGAGACAATGTCATTCACAATCATCTACATCAGAAAGTATCCTAGAGAGATGATCCAACCGGATCTCAACGATTTCTTTAACCAACTAGAAATTTTTGATCACATTTTCCATCTTTATCTTTGAATAATTCAAAACACATTCCAATATCATTCAATTCAAATTTAATAGCTTTGATTCTACTAAAATTATCAACAGTTGCAAGCCATCAGAGATAGTATTTGAAGATGTTAGACTTCTCCTTAAGGAATTCTCTTGTCTCACCAATGTGTTTGAATAACTTTTGTTTTCTGGTGACACACCTTCTTTCAATCATAGCTTGGAATTTATCTCCTTTATAATTTTCTTGCAACAACCTCTCTTGAACAACTTCTACCAGATCATCTGGTAATGTCAAAAATAGTAGATATTGTAATACCCTTTTTTATTAGATACTCCACCAAGGCTTCTTCAATTGTAGGCCAACTGACCAGAGATCAAGCATACCATCTTTCACTAACCTTTCTCATATCACCTTCATCCAACATGGACCAAAATACATCTAAATAAGATAGAGATTCTTCTTCCTTGTCCTTCTCTTATGAGATAGTGATGATATTATTTTTGTTAATTTTCCTTCTTTTAGGTTCTAGAGGGGAACCACCAATGACAACCTCTAATTCCCTCTTACCGAAGGAGGAACCTTCCTCAAATTGACTAATAGGCATAGCACTAGACACTATCACACTGGATCACAGATTCAACTACAAGGATGAGAAATATATTTTTCATGCATTTACTTTATCTTCTAAACATTCCAGATATTTGTAAACTTTCTTTCAAAGCGGGCTGTTAGACTTCCACTTAAAATTCTCTTTTGGCTGTAACAAATTCAATAAGTAGAACACTAAGCACATGAGTAGAGACCCAAACCAGAAAGGATAGCTCTCAACCACATAAATTCTAATATTCTCAATTAGGTTTTCCATTATTAGGATACATAGATCAAACTATGGATTTCCCTTCAGCATCTTAAGTGCAAGAAACACAACTATAGAAGATGTAGAACCTTTACAATTTTAGAAATAGATTTTGTATGAGATACCCTAAGAAACATACCTTACTGTAGTATTGGAAATGGTATTTATTAGAAGAGCTTGGGGGTCTTTTTTGATACCAATAAGTTCCTCCACATCTTTGTATTTGATGGTTTTCTTCTCGAGGAGGTAGCCAAATCTATACAACCTAGTAACAACTTCAATGGATTCCTTCATGACCTGATAGGGTTTGTCCAAAATGATGTTGCCATCCTTGAAATAGCTCAACAATAATAAGTTATTTTCCTTTTCAGAAAACTAGGAGAATTCTCCCTACAAATCAATAGCTAGGACATTCACATTCTAAAACTCATCAATCTTCAACCATAGCTCCATTTGCTTCATGTTTTGATGATCAAACTCACCCAACTCAATTCCCTTCAGCTTCAGTGAAATACCACCACTGGATTCACTACCAATCAAAATAGATCCCATCATCGTGCTTGGCTTCTTCAATCCTTTATCACTCAATTAAAAACTCATCTTCTTCTTTGCAATAGTGAGAAATGATTTGAAACTCCATATTTTATCCTTAATTTCTCATGATGAATTTTCCGCCAAAACATGTATTGATGATGGTAGTAAATGTAATTTTATTTTCAATTAGCTGAATTATCCTTCATTGTGCAACGTCACTCAAATCCAACTTAGTCATCCCTGAAACACATCAATCTTTCTTTAGAGAAGGGGAATCAATAGGATATGCATTGCAAAACTCCCCCTAAGCTAAGGCAATTGGCTCAATTTATGGAAGAGCTAGTACCCAGATTTGATACCATAGAAGGGCTCTCCCCATTTATATCTTTTTTCTTCCAAACAATGATGGTATTCTTTTAAGATTCATGTGACTCTACAACCTTCCTTTTGTCTTCAATCCTTTCTGAAGTGACATATCTGCATGTGTAGCATAATGTCAATATTTATTGCACTTGTAACATCTTTTATATGACCTCTCTGAGTGAAACTTGGATCTCCATTGATTAGCTTTGTGACCATAACCATGAAAGAGATTGTTCATTTCATTCCTTCTAGCTAGATTAGGTAATTGACTTTTGTAATGAATTTCTTTGTGACAAAACTTGTAACAATTAAAGCATTCAATATCTGATTCCTTCTTGCTTCTACACTCTACAACCTTATGTCCAAAATTTTTGTATAGAAAATAATGACTAGTGAATGATAATTACCTTTGAGCATCTGGTTACCTTACTAAAGGTCTTTTTGTAGATGTTCTAGAGTTCTAGACCTTGCTTGTTGCAACACATTTTTCTTCAGCTTCCACTACATTATCTTTACCATTAGTGTTCAGATTTGAGTTTTCACCTAAGAAGCCAAATCCTCCCTTATCCTTGTGACATTTCTGTAAGGACAAAATTTTATCTAGTATCATGCTACTTTCACATACTCTAGCTTATTATTTCAGCCTCTTTAACTCTTGGTCTAACTTCTCATTTTCTTCTACTTTTCGGTTGATGGTATCTTTGAGATTTTCTTCAATCTTCTTTGATTCTTCCATTTTTTTTTTAATAGTTTCCTTGAGATTTTATTTTTTCTTCTTGCATTCATCCAACTGAATCTTTAGATTCACAACCCTTTCCTTTGACTCTTTCAATTCCTCGTTGACCTCTTTGTGTCTTTCTTTGAATTTATGGATTTTCTCCTTTAGCTTTGGTATGAAGGAATTTTCCTTCTTGATGTTTTCTTTTAATTCCTCATTTTCAGATTTTGTACTTTCCATATCAGTCAATATTGACTTCAGTTCTTCCTCAAAGTAATAATCTCCTACCATCTATTCAAACTACCAAGATCTCCTTTAGGAGGTTAAGCTCCATCTAGAATGGACCAAGCTCTAATTCTAATTGTTGAACAATCTAGATAACTGAGAGGGGGGGTGAATCAAATATCACAAAACAATTATCTTTCTTTACTTAATCTAGAGCAATAATGAACCATTCATAAATTCATTAAAACAGATATGAACATGCAAGCACTAATCAACACCATGCAAAATGAACACTAGAATTTACGTGGAAACCCAAGATGGGAAAAACCATGAAGAATGCTAATTCTCAATTATAAAGCACCGGTTACAGTGATTTTTACAAGGGATCATTGCCAAAATGTTCATTGCAAGTAAGGATCACTATCGAGTGACTCACTGTCATAGGATCACTACCCAAGATACAAAAACCACTCATTAAAAAATGGACAAAACATAAGCTAATGAATTTGCATCTACATATCCATGAATTCAGTTCTTGTTAAGAGCACAACATCTGATTACAACAAATATGGTCGAGAATCTTCTTCCAACCTTCCTTCCACTACTTTTTCACAATAGATTATTTCTACTTGGCACTTGCCTTCACTTCCTTCTTTGATCCTTTCTATACAATCATTCACACCTTTATCAATGTTCACACAGTCCACACTTCCTAGTTTTTGAATACACTTAAATATGTTCCACATACATGTGTATATATACATCCAGAGAACAAAATGAGTTGGCCTAGCAAAACATGTCGGCTTCGAGAACAACCTTGAAATATTCAATAAGGCTTGGCACCCTAGCATTGAACCCAAAATATAGGTCATACATAAGGGATCTTCTTACCACATTACACCAAGACCTATAAGTAGGTCATACATAAGATATAAAATTGTTACCAAAAGATAGCTGACTTTGAATTATATGAGGTATATTTTGGATTCGATTGGAATGCCACAAATAAGACCAAATATTCATGAGCATAAATTTATAGAAACACCACAACCATGACCAAATATTAAGGGTGATCCCGCAATAGTGGTTTAAATTTTTTGGCGAAACTGGACACTGAAATTATTATTTTTAATTAAATCTTTACATTCAGGCACCTACAGAGGCTGAACCATGAGGAATTTGAAGATGATGCAAACTAGAGTCTTGTCACATTTTGTTTGTAAATTCTAAAAATATTATTTTCAGCATTTTTGAAATCAGATTGCACTTCTTTCTCCATCTCCCATGAAAACTGGTTTTTTTTAGAAAACAACATTTTAAAAAAGTGATGCTCACCATATACAACATAATTTTTTTTGTATGAAGTATAAAATTCTTTTTTTACAAATTTAGATTTATAACTACGATGCCTAGCACACTCATTTGGTTTTGTAGTTTTTTATTGAATATTTTATCCTTAATCAAGTTTCGAAGTCAAACCAAATGCAATTTAGACATAGGCGGACTATATGCAACATAAATTTTTATGTATATATCGAAATTCAATTTTTTTTTTAATGGATCAAGGACATTAATACCCAGCACGAACATATTTTTTTAAAATTTATTTTGATAATCTGCTATTTCACATGTGTAAAAAAATGAGCTTGATTTTTGGTGAAAAACCAATGTTTAATAAAACTAAAACAATGCATACATAATAAAACCAAAACACATTAAAATTATATTTGTTGGATAGCTCGTTCCAAGGAATACCATATTCCAGTTCGATTTATCAAGTCTCCTCCATTTACATTCTCAACCTAAGCTTTGAAGGGAAAAAATCTAGAAGTTTTTTGTGAGGAAGGGTGGGAAGGTTGGAAAAGGGGGGATTGAGAGAACCTAAAGGGTTCGACCGAACCCCCAAGGGTTCACTTGAACCCGAGTTCATTTGAACCAGGTTTTGAGTGAACTCCCCTTCCATAATGGAAAATGCATGTTTCCACATTCAAAGGGGTTCGATCGAACCCTAGTTTGAGCGAACCCCTTTTGGGATCACTCCAACCTTGAGTTCGTTCGAACCCCTAAAAATGATTTTTTTTTAGTGGGGGCATTTTTTGGAAGTTCTCCTTCCTCATTCAAATTGTAAACCACTTTTTTGGGTTCACCCTTAATCAACATTAATTATAGTACCAACCGAAGAAATACAATTAGACATACCAAAACTTGTAACAAGCTAAATAAATTTTTGGATAGCAACAATACCCGAAATAAGCTTTAGACACAACAGCTAATAGCAAAACATTAATTTTCAATATTTTGCATTAACTGTCTTCCATAGATGTCTCAAAAATAACTTGTACTACCATTATCCAGATCAAGGATACCATCCATACTACGTATCATTATAGGATAGATCATTTATGTATATCATCTAGAGGACAACCTTTCAGATCCTAGATTTTGACATCAATGACAACAATGCCACATCAACAACTTCTTAACACCCATTACAAGTAGGACCGAAGAAATCAAATTTATCATTCTCTATTATTTCTAATTTGGACCAATTTCGTGTGAGGTTAGGCTAAAAGTGGATTTTCTCCATGAATGCGGTCCCATATGTTGTCCATAAGTGCTTAAAGTTTCCAGACAGAAATGAAATATGCACCATGAACCATAGTGGCTTTAGACCTCCATCTTCTTGTGGAAAATTTTCCGTAGATTATTTTTGGCCGAAGCCCATGGAACCCATAAGACCATGTGAAGACTTCCTTTTCCTCTCTTAGCAAAATTTCAAAGAAAAATACATAGAAAATCTATCCCTTAAAAAAATTTCTCCACCCATGCTTTAACCTTGGCCACCTAAACAAATAATACGGAGGCTAAAGCACCTCCATCTAGTGAAGACCCAAACTTTAAAACTGCATTTCCTATTTCCTACAAGAGACCTAGAGAAAACCAAATAAGTCCTAATATGCCTCCTAAGAAAATTTACAAAGCCAAAGAGAAAGTGGTTGAACAACCTTCCATGGTTTCTTCTATTCTTCCCTCATAAGAAGAAAATGAACCTATGGTAGATAAACCTGCTCCTACTCAAACATAATTTGAAAACCATAATAAAAGGAATCACAATGCTAGAGAGCCTAGGTGTAGGTATTGTGTTATTTCTTGAAAGATGAGTGATGAGAAAAACATTGAAAATCAAAATCTGAACTTGACTGAAGCAACAAACGATGAGCCTCCTCTCTTACTAGAGCCTATAAATTATACACAACAAGGATTAGAACCTTCTATGGATATTATCATTCATCCTCTTGTTGTGGTTAACTTGGATGAAAAATGAAGAGATAACTAAAATCAATGAGGAAGTTCATAATAAGTGGAATCTTTTATTTTCCTCATCCATGAACTTAAATGATAACCATGATGATCCTCCTAAATTGAGAAAATCACCATGTATTGAACCTACTGATTCTCCTAGTAAAACACTTGATGTGATCCCTCTCACTAGTGATATGCATTACAAATACACTGAACAAGACTGGGATGTAGATGACCTGCTAGATGGTTGATCTATGCGTGCTTTACTAGTCATTTTTATTTTCTTTTTTTTTACTTTCTTTTGTGTGATTATATTTGCATATTGTAATCCCCCGTGATGTTATGTTTGATGTTTCACTCTCTATGTGCATTCCTTTATTTGTACCTTCATTCTTATATATGTTGTAATCTCTTCACCTTTTCATTTATCTTTTCTTTTCCTTTCATGGGTAAGTGCACCAAGATGGTTCCCAAAAAGGGGATTTAAGTGGATAGCTTTTTTCTGAAATCAGGAAATATTGACCTTGGATGTGAAATTGAGGATACTTAGACTCAAAATTTTGAGATGGAACGAAAAGAAGGATTCAAGTGCTCCAAGTCTACTTTCTAAACTACTAATTTATTTTGAAAATGATTGAGATTAAAGGGTTCAAATGAAGGACGTACACAAATTGGTGTTATTTTTGTTAGAAAAACATAGCATAGCAATTCTTGTACAACCCTTATACAATGAAATTTTTTTTAGTGTTTTTAACGCAATAGTCAGAAGTTAGCTAATAGTATGTAGTTGATGCACAATTTTTTTGATAATTTTTTAATGAATATTTGATTTTTTACTAATTTGCGAAGTGGACATATCCTGAAAATAGAATTTTGGCCGTGCTACCCCTACAAATTTTGGAAACTAATTCATTTGTTTTTTTTTTTTTGAAAAAATTTGTAGAATGGAGTCTAGTTTCTAAAAATGTAATTTATTTGAAAAATTGATGAACAGTTAATTTATAACAAAAAAAATACCAAACACTGCTTTTTGGAAAAAAAAAGACATACAGATAAAATAAATTATGGATGACAGACTTAACATTTTTAGAAAGTGAAAAAAATTACATCGTTGGATAGCTAAGAGATAACCCAACATTACCCATGTGCTCGATTTTTTTGATATTGAACCATGTGCAATCTTGACGGTGAGCACGAACTCGATTATGAGAAATATGGTGGATTTTTTAAAAACATGTCTCTGGTCGTTGGGAATGCCCTTCAATCCTTTGGGTTGGAATTTTAAGGCAATACCAAGCTTAAAGTTCAGTAATTCTCAAAGCAAGATATAACACGAGCGCACTATAACGAGAGAATGTTATAACGCGCTCGTGTTATATCTCACTTTTGACATGGTTTTTTCTTCTATGGGGAACATGTCTACTAGCACATAACGCGATCACGTTATAATGTGCTCGTGTTATGTCTTACTTTATGTTAAATGCTAATATATTAATGTATACTGATATATTTTTATGTACATGTATGTATGTATGCTTGTATGGATGTAAGATTATATGTGCAAATGTATTATGCTTGTATGGATGTAAGATTATATGTGCAAATGTATTATGCTTGTATGTATGCATTTATGTATGTCTTTAGATGAAGGGAGAATTTAGAGAGAGTCTAGAGAGATGGAGAGGGCGTCAAAGTGAGAGTTTAAGAGAGAGGGAGTGGGAGAGAAGGGGTTTGATTGAGGGGGACTTAGCTAGGTAGGGTTGGAGGGATAGAGGTAGGGAGAGAGAGAATTGATGGAGAGGAAGAGAGAGAGAGGGGGGTGGGAGAGAGAGAATTGAGGTAGAGGGAGAGAGAGAGAGAGAGAGAGAGAGAGAGAGAGAGGGTTATGTAGGTAGGGTGGGAAAGGGAGAGACTTGAGAGTGTGAGAGGGAGAGACCTGAGAGTGTGAGGGGGGTGAGAGGGAGAGACTTGAGAGATAGGTAGTGAGAGGGAGTGTGAGAGATAGGGAGTGAGAGAGGGTGGTAGGGATTGATTGAATGAGAGGTACGTAGAAAGAGGGAGACGGTACATAGAGACAATTAGAGAGGGTGGGAGGGAGGGAAGGAGCGAGAGGTGAGATGTATAGATAGAGAGAAAGTGATAAGGGTTGAGGGTATAGGGTTGAGGGATTAGGATGGAGGACCTATAGGGTTGATGGTTTCTAGGGTATTAGTGTTCAAGGTTTAAGGGTTGATGGAATAGGTTTGATGGTAGAGGGTATTTGGTTGAGGGTATAGGGTAGAAGGTTTAAGGTTTAAGCATTTAGGGTTGAAGGGTTTGGGGTTAAGGGTTTAGGGTTAAGGGTTTACTTGGTTGAGGGTAGTGGGTTTAGGGTATAGGTTTGAGGGTATATGGTTGAAGGATTAGGTTTAGGGTCCAATGTAAGGGGTAGA
>CM021108.1:125039512-125140067 GCA_007115665.2 Sequoiadendron giganteum | reverse complement strand
GGGTTTAGGGTATAGTTTTGAGGGTATATGGTTGAAGGATTAGGTTCAGGGTCTAATGTAAGGGGTAGAGGGTTTAGGGTTTAAGGATTGAGGGTTGAGCAATTAAGGGTTGAGGGTTGAGAATTGAGGGTTGAGTGTTTAATGTATAGGGTAAAGGGTAGAGGGTTTAAGGGTAGAGGGTTGAAGATTGAGGGTTTAAGGTATAAGGTCAAGGGATTAGGGTTGAGGGTCCAATATAGGGTAGAGGTTATAGGGGTTGAGAGATTAAGGGTTGAGGGATTATGGTTTAGGGTAGAGAGTATTGGGTTGATGGTAGAGGTTAGAGGGTAGAGGGTAAAGGGTTTAACAGTTTAGGGTTTAAGGGGTTAAGGTTGAGGGTCGAGAGTTTAGGGTAGAGAGTTTACTAAGTGGGTTTGAGGGTTGGGGGAGTAGGGTTGAGGGTAGAGCATATAGGATTGGTGGTAGAGGGTAGAGGGTTTATGGGTTAGAGTTTAAGGGTTTAGGGTATAGGGATGAGGGATTAATAGGTTATAGAGTAGAGGTTATAGGAGTTGAGGGATTAGGGTTTAAGGGTTGAGGGTTCAGGGATCTAGAGGGTATAGGGGTTGAGGGATTAAATTTTAAGGGTTGAGGTTTGAGGGATTAAGAGGGTATAGGGATTGAGGGATTAGGGTTTAAGAGTTGAGGATCGAGGGTTGAGGTATTAAGAGGGTATAGGGGTTGAGGGATTAGGGTTTAAGGGTCGAGGGATTAGGGTTTAAGGGTTCAGGATTGTGGGTTAAGGGATTAAGAGGGTATAGGGGTTGACAAAATAGGGTTTAAGGGTTGAGGGATTAAGAGGGTATAGGGATTGAGGGATTAGGGTTTAAGGGTTGAGGATTCAGGGTTGAGGGATTAAGAAGGTATAGGGGTTGAGGGATTATGGTTTAGGGGTTGAGGGTTGAGGGTTGAGGGATTAAGAGGGATTAGGGGTTGAGGGATTAGGGTTTAAGGGTTGAGGGATTAACAGGGTATAGGGGTTGAGGGATTAGGGTTTAAGGGTTGAGGGTTTAGGGTTTAGGTCTCTATCTTCCACTCCCCACTTCCCCACTTATCCCACTCTCTCCCACTCTCCCCATTTATCCCTCTCTCTCTATCTCCCACTCTCCCCTCTCTCCCTCCCACTCTATCTCTCACTCTCTCCCTCTCTCTTTCTCCCCCTCTCCCCCTCTCCCCCTCTCTCTTTATCTCCCACTCTCCCCTCTCTCCATCCCACTCTATCTCTCCACTCTCCCATCTCTCCCTCGTCTTATCTCCCCTCTCCCTCTCTCCCTCTCTGCTCTCCTCTCTCCTCTCTCCTCTCTCTCCCCATCTCCCCTCTCTTTCCCTCTCTCTCTCTATCTCCCACTCTCCCCTCTCTCCCTCCCACTCTATTTCCCACTATCTCCCTTTCTCTTTCTCCCTCTCTCCCTCTCTCTCTATCTCCCACTCTCCCCTCTCTTCCTCCCACACTATCTCCCACTCTCTCCCTCTCTCTTTCTTCCACTCTCTCCTTCTCCCTCCCTTTCTATCTTCCACTCTCCCCCTCTCTCACTCCTAGTCTCTAAAAAACTCCTATACTCTAAAAAATACACTAAGAAAACTAAATTTAACATCATGCGCTCATGCGTTATAACACAAGAGCGTTTTGTAGTCCACTAAAACGGTAAAAAAATCTATATAACTATGATTTGAAGGCCTACACTTTGCATATTCCCCTAATTTTGCGCGTGCTCTGACAAAAAATATCTTTTTGATGATGTTGTGAAGTGTGCAAGCATCTTTTTCATATTCCATCACCTTTTCCATGATCTTCTTACCACCTTTGCATGAAATAGCAGAGTTTCCACGTTGAAAGACATATAATATCAATTGAAGTTTGAATTCCATTGAAAACTTATATACAATTGAAGTGTGGAAGGGAACAAGCTTTTGAACAAGTCAAATTATTGTGGAGTTTGAAGAAAGAAGAAGCTAAGGCTACATAATTGGGTTGAACTCCTCCATTTGAAAGTCTGGTTTTTAAGGTATGTGAAGTCTTTACAAATTTGCTTTCATTTTTTGTTTGTCATTATAACCTTAGGTTGTGAATGCACATTTTAAATTACCAAATTATATACAAATTATTTACACTTGCCAATTACAAAAATTCAGAACAATTCACCAAAATTCATCCTTTAAGAGAACTCCAAGCCTCTCCCATTCATCTGAAGGGTCCAAACACCTTCCAATACCTCTGGAAAAACTCATGCAATATAAAGGAAGAAATCAACACCTTTCTTGACACACTTATTCAACTATATTTCCCTTCACAAAACATTTGATTCATATACTCAAATTAGCATTAAGAGTTCCCAATTCCTTAAGGACCTTCAAAACACCTTCAAAATCTTGAAAATAACTGATTACAATCAACTAGGTTCCTCAAAACATCAACCAATGTTTATGTCATTCACAAGTTGTTTAGTTCTAGGTCTCAAAATAAGATAATTTCTAGGTCTTAGGACCTTACCCGCTCAACTAGGCTTCCAATATAAAAACCCCCATTTTTCAAAGCAAAGAGGGAGGGTTGATAGAAACTCCTATACCTGGGCCTTCCCAGACCATTCCAAAGCATCAAACATCTTCAAAATACCCTACACAAGGTCAAAAGTTCATTACATAAACCACTCCTTCAACAATTGATGGGGAGTTTGATCTTTCAAGAGCAATCTTGCTCTTCCCAAGACCTATTCTCTGGTCTTCTTACGGTATTCCTCTCTACCCTACTCAGGGATCCCTCCTAAAAATTTATTGCATGGATTGATTTGGTTATTGAGAAGATTCCATTGTACAAATTTATGACCAGATTTCATGACAGTATACTATCTAAGTATGCAATGCATACCCATAGAGCCCGATGGTTGGACATGTAGTTCAAGCTATGCAAGGACACCTTTCCAGTTGGAAGCATAGTATCTATGGTTGACTTTGCAGAGAACTACACTCTACATCCACAACATGAGGTGCAGTCACGATATTACAACTCCACACAAGTTTTGATATCTATGCACATAGAATTCATTCATGCATCTGATAGTACAGATGAGCAAAGGAAGGTATTGAGGAAGTACCACTTTTACATTAGTGATGATCACACAAATTCTCCAGAGTTCGTGCAAGGTTACTTCCAAATGTTCTACAGTGGTTTGGCTCAAAGGGGCATAGAATAGGATCAACATATAATATGGTCTGATAATTGTGCAGCATAGTTCAAGAACTCATGCATGTTCTACTAGTTGTACAGGATGCATGTCATTATAGGTGTTCAACATATGTGGAACTTTTGTGAGGCTGGAAATGGAAAGGGCAAGCATGATGGTGTAGGAGCATGCATGAAAAGAGCATTAGCATGTGAAGAGTTAAAGTATCAAGAGAGTGCAAAGTTGACAGATACAAAATAAGTCGTTGAGTGGTGTAATGCTTTGATGGGTCCAGGTAATGAAGGTACGTCTTCAGTTCGTAGATTTTTTTGGTTGATGGATGATACTAAAATTGCACCATATGAAGATTGTTGTACACTAATAGGATCAAGTGAGGTAGACTAGAATGATTGTGAGTCAGGGGAGTGGGTTGACAAATGGTTCACAAGTTATCTTAGCCCACTTCACATGTATCGCCCTTTGACGACATTGGAACTAACATAGATAGAATCATCAGTTCACTTTGACCAGATATTGGATCTAGTTCAATGAGGTGATATATCTACTTTCTTAGTTGTTGAAATTTCATATCGTTAGATCTTACTTTGTACAGTATTCGTAATGTTGATAAATTTTGAGAGATGTTTTGCACATATCAATGCAGGGCATATTTATGCAGTTATTGTAGATGAAGTCAATGAAGAGGGAAGAGACTATTACTTGTGTCATTGTGTTGAGACAAAAAAGAAATTGGAGGCCCCAGTTATAGATGGAGAAAACATCGAATACCCTATAGGGTCAGTTGTGGTTACTGAAACATGGCTTAGAAGGTACCCACATTCAAGTGTTAAATATTGGCTATTTCAGGACTTTGACATGCATTGTAAGATTCTTCATTACTCGAACCTTGTCATGGCACCCAATGTTCATTTAACCAAATATGGGGGTATACCTTTGAACAAGACATTATAAAAGGTTCGTGAGTCTGACCATGAGGCAATACTTGACACAATAAAGAGTAGAGCAGACCCGGATGGTTCGTTGGATTAATTTGTAAGTATATGCACATTGGTTCTCATTAATTTATACTTGTATGCACACTAATTTGTTTGATTCTAATGCTATCATCTTCTTTGATAGTGATTGGTGTCCCCTTGCAAAAAATGCAAATATATGAGCCATCCAAGAGAATGTCAACCAAAAAAGCAATGCAACATCCTTATTTTGATGCCTGCATGCAACATCTGTAAGTGCCTTCCATTTATTTTTATTTCATTTCCATTTTGGATGCTCCTTATTTTTCTATTTTACTTTGCGTATTTGTAAGTAAACTACTAAGGGTTGATTGATCTTTCATTGCAAAAAATGTTGATTTAAGAGCCATCAAAGAAAATCACAACCAAAAATACAATGCAACATACTTATTTTGATGATTTTGAAAAATCTCAATTTTGATTTCAATCCATTGTAAGAGAGCATGTGAAGCTTAGCAAGGGAATCTCAAGTTACTCATTTGAAGTTAACCTCATGATGAGCACCTATGATGTAGACATTTAAAGAGAATCTTGAATGTATGAGTGACATTGTAAAAGATTTGAGAGAATGAAGTGCCAGAGGCATTGTAATAAGATTTAATTACATAATGAGATATACTCAAATATTGTAAGGTTGAATTTCATGTTTGGTGTAATAGCACCTTGTTCTGTAAATGCCTTGAGTAGGAAAATTTGCAAACTTTGAATTTTGAAATGTAAACAATGTGAAAAAGGCCATATAAAGGTCATGTAAACAATTTGTACACATTTTTCTGCAACTCGTGTGACAAAGCGGATTGTTCCAACATGTCTGAATAGGTATTTTTACACTAGGAATGGTCTCTTTTCACACCGAAACAAGTAGAATCCCTCTGAGCTATGTTCCACCGAATCGATCCCTTAAGGGTCCAAAGTGCAAAATGGCTGCAAACTTCAGCATGCTAGCACTCGGATACTATGACACTTAGAAACTTCTCATCTGATCTTACAGAAAGGTGTTGGGCCCTGCACCAAAAAACCTCTCTCGGTTTTGGCTATCTTGGAGTGGTTTTCTCATGGTGGCGGATTTTCACTTGATGGAAAAGGTGTCAAATTCAAGCAGTGCAAAGTTGCAAAGTGGTGCAACTTTCGCTCTGCAACTTGTGTGACCAAGCAGACTATTACAACATGTCTGAATAGGTATTTTTACGCTAGGCATGGTCTTCTTTTGCACCGAAACATGTGGAATCGCTCTGAGTTATGTTCCACCAGATCAATTCCTTAAGGGTCCAAAGTGCAAAATGGCTGCAAACTTCAGCATGCTAGTACTTGGATACTATGACACTTAGAAACTTTTCATTTAATCTTACAAAAAAATTTTGGGCCCCTCTAGAAAAACCTCTCTTGGTTTTGGCTATCTTGGAGTGGTTTTCTCATGGCGGCAGATTTTCACTTGATCGAAAAGGTGTCAAATTCAAGCAGTGCAAAGTTGCAAAGTGGTGCAACTTTCGCTCTGCAACTTGTGTGACCAAGCGGATTGTTCCAACATGTCCAAATAGGTATTTTTATGCTAGGCACAGTCCTCGTTCACACCGAAACACGTGGAATCGCTTTGAGCTATGTTCCACCGGATCGATCCCTTAAGGGTCCAAAGTGCAAAATGGCTGCAAAATTCAACATGCTATTACTCGAATACCATGACACTTAGAAACTTCTCATCTAATCCTATAGAAAGGCACTGGGCCTTTCTAAAAAAACCTCTCTTGGTTTTGGCTATCTTGGAGTGGTTTTCTCATGGCGGTGGATTTTCACTTGATCGAAAAGGTGTCAAATTCAAGTTGTGTAAAGTTGCAAGGTGGTGCAACTTTCGCTCTGCAACTCGTGTGACCAAGCAGACTATTCCAACATATCTGAATAGGTATTTTTACACTAGGCATGGTCCTCTTTTGCATCGAAACACGTGGAATCACTCTGAGCTATTTTCCACCAGATTGATCCCTTAAGGGTCCAAAGTGCAAAATAGCTATAAAATTCAGCATGTTATTACTTGGATACCGTGACACTTAGAAACTTCTCATCTAATCCTAAAAAAAGGTGTTGGACCCCTCTAGAAAAATCTCTCTCGATTTTGCCTATCTTGGAGTGGTTTTCTCGTGGCGACGAATTTTTACTAGATGGAAAACGTGTCAAATTCAAGTTGTGCAAAGTTGCAAAGTGGTGCAACTTTTGCTCTGCAACTCGTGTGACCAAGAAAACTATTCCAACACATCTGAATAGGTATTTTTACACTAGGCATGGTCCTCTTTCACACTAAAACATGTGGAATCGCTTTGAGCTATGTTCCACCGGATCGATCCCTTAAGGGTCCAAAGTGGAAAATGGCTGCAAACTTCAGCATGCTATTACTCAGATGTCATGATGCTTAGAAAATTTTCATCTGATCCTATAGGATTGCATTGAGCTTGTCTACAAAAATCTCTCTTGGTTTTGGCTATCTTAGAGTGGTTTTTCAATGGTGGCAGATTTTCACTTGATGGAAAAAGCATCAAATGCAAGCAGTGGAAAGTTGCAGAGTGGTGCAACTTTCATTCTGCAACTTATGTCACCAAGCAGACTATTCCAACACATCCAAATAGGTATTCTTATGCTAGGAATGGTCATCTTTTGCACTGAAACACATGGAATCGCTCTGAGCTATGTTCCACCGGATCGATCCCTTAGGTTGGAGGAGACTTAAGTTGCAAATTTGTAAGTTGCTTAAAGAGACAAATTTGAAATGATATTGAATGGCCCACTTAGCACTCATTACATCTAAGTGATGCTCATAGAGGTGAGCCACTAGGCCTTCTTGGGAGGTCACCCATTCTAGTATACTCCAGCTCAAGCGCTTAACCACAAAGTTTTTTCCCCAAGAAGGCACAATGGAAAAGGCAGAATCCACTGTACTTTTGATGAGTGGAAAGGAATTCCTAAGAGACATGAAGGAGGAAGAAGGAGTTGTTTATGCAATCATGTTGAAGCCAAAGGAGGAGGAGTCACCTAGTCGGCTACCTATGACAGCAGAGGTGAAGCAATTGTTGGATCAATTCAGGGATATCATTTCTGAAGGCACACCAGCTACACTACCACATAAGAGCGAAATTAGTCATCAAATTGACTTTATACCAGGAGCAACATTTCCTAACAAGGCTGCATACAAAATAAAATAACACTAGAGCAAAACAAGGAGATAGCAAGGCAAGTTCAAGAACTTTTGGACCAAGGGTTGATCAGGAAAACCATAAGCCCACGTGTTGTTCTAGTGGTGTTGGTACCTAAGAAGGGAGATAAGTGGAGAATGTGTATTGATTCTAGGGCCATAAATAGGATAACCATTAGATATAGGTTTCCTATTCTTAGGATAGAAGACTTAATGGACTGTTTATGAGGTGCTAAGTACTACTCCAAGATTGATTTGAAAAGTGGCTACTATCAGATTAGGATGAAAGAGGGAGATGAATGGAAGTTAACTTTTAAAATCATAGAGGGGTTATATGAGTGGTTAGTAATGCTTCTGATGAAAAGGATAGGGCCATGTAAAGTGTTGGCTAAGTATGGATCCAATGCATACAAGGTGAAGTTACCCAAGGGGATGTCCATTTCGCCTATCTTCAATGTGAAGGACTTCGTGAAGTATAGAGGAACAAAAATGGATGAGGAATAGTATAGTGCTAAGGTGAGTAAGGATGTGGATGAACTCAAGGTACCTAATCAGATCATACCACAAGTGGACAAGATTCTAGACTCAAGGGTGAAGAAGAAGACTAGGCACAAGACATACATGGAGCACCTAGTGAAGTGGAGACATCAACTAGAGTCAGAGGCTAGTTGGGTAGTAGAATGTGACTTTAAGAAGCATGGAATTAGTGAGGAGCTCTTGACACCACAGGTTCCTTAACTTCTTTATTGTAGGGGGGAGGATGGTGTAGGAGCACCTTAAGGTCTTTTGGAGAGATCTTTGCAATTTTGGCTTGTAGGTGGTTCTAGCCAACCACCAAGGGAATAAGGACTATGAAGTAAAGTCCCAAGATATTTTTTGATGAGTGAATTGGAAATAGGTTTGTTAGGGGCTTGCGGTTTGGGTAAGTCTTGGACACTGTGAGCATTTTGAGCAATGTTGCCTTGGCTATTTGTCCTAAAAGTTGGAAAATGGTATTAATGATGCTCTAAGCCTGATCCAAGGGTTCTAACACATGGGATAAAGTTATATAAGGTCATAAAAACCCTAATACCTAGGTTGGAGGATTTTTTTCATGAATTGAGACTTGGAGAGTACATTTTTGTTATTGGAAGAGAGTAAGTTTTCATTGAATTTCTTTCTTTGAGACTTCATCCAGTCAAGAATGGATTGAAAGGACTTATCTAATGCTTTGAGTATTCCATTTATGTCACTTACTTACCTTTTGTAGCATTAGATTATTTATCTAGACTGATCAGTTATCTTTTTGCAAGTTTTTGGTGTTCTTGGTCTCATTGTCGGTTCAGGCCAGTTTGTGAATAATGAGTCCCACTTGACTTCCCATGGATTTCCTCTCATGGCCACTTGGAATCAAGTTGGGGACTGTGTAAATATTTTACATATAGGTTTTGGGGTCTTTTTTTGTAGGGAAGGTGATGAAATCATCAAGTACTAGGCGAGTGCAAGTGCATTTTGGCTAGTAGCTTGGAGAGGACAACATCAAGGAGAATTGCTAAATGGATTGGTTTGTGCCGATAAAGAGTATGGGAGTGTAGGCACATGTATCTCATTCATTTGTGTGCTAGGAGGAGAGTTGATGAGGTCGTTGAAGCCCTCAAAGAAGGAAAAAGAGCCAAAAACCCTAAGAACCCTTGAAAAATAGGGGGTTTGGGGACAATCATATGTACAGACACTTGTAGGACCTAACGCCTAGTAAATATTGGAGCCTTGATGGTAAAAAGAAAGAATCTACAAAAAAATTTGGGGGTTGTTAAGACTGTTTGTGAGAAAAGTCAAGAAAATGGGTTCTAGGAGGCCAAATTGGGGCAGAAGGCTACAAGGCCTAAAATTGAGTTTTTCAAGAAAGCGATGGGTAAAAAGTGAAAGAATCCAATAATATGGATCAGTGAGGAGAAAAATCAACAAAGGGACAACTAGGATACCCTTCCCTATCCTTGGAGTGGTTAGGACACTTTGAGTCAGTGTGGAGCCCAAGGAAGCTTAGTGGTGGATTGGGAGTGATGGAGAAGAATTTTAAATTGGTGGAGAGTCTTACGTCATGAGAGGGGCTTACGAGTGATCCTTGAGTAGGGTAGAGAGTAATACCTTAGGAAGACTAGATAATAGGTCTTGAGAAGAGCAAGAGTGCTCTTGAGGGATAAATGGTTTGTTTGGAAACAAGGATTGGTTCTCTCTTCATCGGCATATACATTATTCCTCGATGTGTTCACACCAATGTTACAAGACTAGGACTCGCCTCTGACTTGAAAAATAGAAAAACTTAAGAAATTCAAAGATTTGTAAGGATTTAAAATTGGTTTCATGCACCCTTTAATAAATAAACCTTAAAGACACAATAGCATCATCAAATAGAAATTACTATGATCCCATACACAAACATACATCAATCACATAAGTATAAGCACAAATTTTAGTTGAAGTAAATAACACATTTAGATATATAAATATTGTGATATTGCTATCAGGATTCAATCGTGTAGTTCTACAAGTCAAACTCATTGACCCATGATTCATCAGTAGTGGTTCACAAGAGCCCATCTCTCATGATAATGAATGGTTCATAAGGAGGAAGATAAATCTTCATACATTTCTTCTATCACAAATGAGATAAGTGCTTGGTTTCATGAAGCTCATGAGACAACCATTAATGGGGAGTGGATACATGAAGAACTAATGGAGAATGATAATGGCTTCAGACCTACTATAAAGGAATTTTTTTTTCGTTTCAACGATGCAAGATGTTTTTGGTTTCACTACCAAAATAAGCCTACGAAGAATGCATGTGAAACTCCTTTTGACCTTGAGGGTGTACTTATTCCATCTCAAGGATCATGCATTGAGGATGAAATAGATCAATGCTAGGGCTGACCAATTAATAATTATACACATGGATAAGTCAAACATGTACATGTCAATAAGGGAACTACAAGTACTCATAAACACATAAGCCTCAAAAGGTATACACACGAATACATAGTATACACAAATCAAAACAAAGTATATGCACAAATACAAGGTATATGCATGAAAACATGTAAGCAACAAAGTATACACTTGAATGCATGTAAGTCACAAAGTATACACGTAAGTTGTAAAGTACACACTTGAATATACGTAACTCATATCTATTGAACCATCAATTTAGAATGCAAATATGGACAGGCATCGAAAAAAGATATTTGTATTAACCAAATAGCCATGTAGGCATACATAAATATATGTTGATATATGTATGAAATATATGTACAAAATAGCCATGTAGGCTTATGAGAATGCCATCTAGGCATAGAATGTCAAATATGTCCAATAAAAATTATGTACAAAACTACCATGCAGCCATATAATAAAGGACTCTGGAATCAAAAGTCATTGCTCTCCATGCCTAGGAAATAAAATCTTTCCCTTTCCTTTTCGCTCGAATGGCAATAGGTCTGTCACTCATTTTTGCTGTGCTCGTGGAGTGCTCCTGCTACTCCTCCTAGGGTTTAGTTCATGGTGAAGTTTTAACTATTACAATAAGAAGTAAAGACATGAATATATAGAAATTACATTATAAAAAATGATAAATTTGACAAAATAATCACTTACAGCCATCTCATGATCTTTATCCATGAGGGAAATATCCTCATGCCCATGCTCAGGTGTGCTCAAGCCCTGTATAAACCATGTAGATAGACAAAAACTATGTGAATCAATAATGGTTTGATTTCTCACTAACTAACATCTATAACAAAAAATGTAAATTAAAATTTATTAACTTGCCTCATACCTCTTCTATCAGAGCCTTTGAGGATTGTATAGTAGATTTCACACCAATATCCATTGCCCTCATCACATTCAGAGGTGTATTGTCTCACAACAACTGAAAATAAAACAACAAATTATTCAACATAATCAACGATGTGCATGTATAAACTACACAAATCTATTAAGTACTTGATTCATTATTTAAACTCTTTATTCTATTACCTACGTGAAGGTTTGAGTAAATCCACCACCACTGGGAAGTGTTCCATCAAAACCTCCAATATTAGTCTGTTCAACATCCAAAATTGCATATTAGATTACCATTCATAAAACAATGCCATTAATATGCAATAATCTTATAATTGTTTACTAGTTACATACCCTAGCGATAGGTGTACTACAAAAATAGGTTGGTTGGGGGGCGGTGTATCGTTTTGAAGAAATTTGGATTCTTGGTGAAGAAATTCTTCTCCTAGAACGTGAGCACAATATTTGGGGTTTTTGGCCGCGGGTGGAGCAAAAAAACCAGTCGAAATGCAAATGAGAGATTTGCATTTTTTTTTTCTGGTTTTAACAGAAGATAATACGAGTGTGTTATAACGCTCTCACGTTATGTCTTTGTATTTGTGGCTGAAGGGAACTTGCCTAGGTTTAACGAAAGCGATAACGCGAGCGTGTTATAACGCAGTCGTGTTATGCTTTTCAACTTTTTTTTTAGGGTGTCCACAGAATTGCTACCCATTTCCATGCACCCACCCTCATTTTTGTCTCGTGTTTTCCTTTTGGGGATGATGTAAGGCATCGAGACACCCTATGTCTCTTCCATGTTGACCCAATGGTCTTATTCATTTAATTTTTCTCTCTTTGTGTCATTCTTCCAGTTCTGTGTATTTGAGGAATGATGACAATTCCGAGCTCTCTAATATTACTATAGCAAAGACAAATATTGAACTTGAAACCATAGATCCCTTATGTGTTTATCGGGTGCAACCCTCTTTTCCCTTTCATCTTTTGGCTAGTTTGAATTAATTGCTCACAACATGGTGTTAGCAATTTCTTTAAAGTGGGGGCATACATTGGTATTATTTTGAGATGATTTCCCCATCATTTCTTTTTCCTTTTCCATGTTCCTTGATATGATTTTCCTTCTTCATGTGATGTGTTTTTCCTCTTTGGGGTGACATTGGGAGTAATATCCTTCAAGAGTGTGATCTATCTTAGCATACTATATTCTTCTTAGTGATGACGCAATACAGTACATCCCCTAAGTGGTGAATATTTTATCCTTTGATTGGTCCTCTCTTGGAGACATTACGAATGATGTACCCTAAGATTAAGACCCAACATGAAGTAAGAAAAATCCCTTTGAATATCTCTCTTTCTTGTTACATTGCATTTACGCTTTTTGTGCCTTATCAAAGTCATGGAGGTATGGCTTTGATATGGCCCCTTATCCCTCACCTAGTCAACAACTAGCTTCACTAGCCCTTGTGAGAATGTATTTTTGTACCTTATTAAATTCATGGAGGTATGGATTGGATATAGTACCATGGGACTCACCTAGTGAACAACTAGCTTCACTAGCCCTTGTGTGCATGCATTTTTTTACCTTAGTAAAGTCATGGAGGTATGGCTTTGATTTGGTCCCCTAGGGCTCAAATAGTGAACTAATAGCTTCACTAGCCCTTATGAGCATGTATTTTTGTACCTTATTAAAGTCATGGAGATATGGCTTTGATATGGTCCCCCGAGGCTCCCCTAGTGGACACCTAGCTCCCACTAGCCCTTGTGAGCATTTGTTTTGTTTGAATAGTGGAAAATGTATTCCACTTATAATTTTTTTTTGAAAACTAGCCTAGACCTAGTCCACTGGATTGGATGACAATTTGAAGATTGAACTGTTGCAATTTTTCTCTTTTCCTTTTTTTTTTTTTTTTGTCTTTGATATGTATGTTTGTGATCTGATTTTGGCTTCATATATCATCTGCAAGTGTGTTATGTTGGTCTTCCATAGGATCTTCATCCTGGGGGCTTGATCATCCCTCTCGATCATTTTCATCCTATCTTACTAAAATTTGTACATCTAAACCCCTCTTGATGTTATGCTTGACTACTTTAGTGTGAGTTTGAAGCAAGTTCATCCTCTCACTAAAGTGGGGGCTAAATGTATTGTAGTAAAATGCATACCCTTCCATTTTCACAATTTTTTGGGACTACCTTTCTTTATTTATCCTCACTTATGGCTTAATTGGTCCCATTCCATGTCCACAAGTCCAATGAATTGTATCTTTTTCTAGATACTCCTGAAATTATCAAATGCATAAATGATAACCCAATGATTCTCATTTGTGTTTCCCTATTTTTTAGTTGGGACTAAAACACCACCTAGTGCATCTTAGTCCCCCCAGGTCTTGGGACCCTAATTTTGATGCATCTTAATTTGGCACCTTTTTGGTGTCTATGCCCCAAGTTTCAGGAATTAGGACCAAGATGACACCTAGGGTGTCTTAGTTGTCCTTGAGTCATTTTCAGGATTTAAATTCAAATTCTAGTGGGATTCAACCTCCTTTATTTGATGAATTCATATGTTGGCTTGGTATGATATAATTTTAGGATATTAAGCATAAGTAAGTACGAATACAAGGTTTAATCATTTATTTTCATCCTAAGCATTCATGAGATCACCTAGCAACTTGAGTATTCATTCCTAAGGAAATTTTATGAGATCAAGATCATTAAAGAGTAGTTCATCAAGCATTTGGAGCCATCATAATGATTCAAGCATCATATCAAAGAGCTTCTTGCATCATTTGTGTTGTTGTGCTAACATTTGTCATGTAGGGTTTTGATTCAAGATAGCAATTCAAGTCCATATCTTTGGTTCAAGATCCATATCCATTGCATCCATTTCACACAAGTTTGCAAACTTTACAAGGGTAGACAAAGGATAAAAGTTGACTACACATGGCACATGCTTTCCATGTTTTCACCATGGTACTTATCCAAAGAACCACCGAAGTGGTTTTCATTAGTGGATGGATTATTTATCTTTACTATTTTCTAGGTTTTTCAATGGTTTTGGTGATACAAAGATGCCTGATTGCCATGTTTTCATCAAGGTAACCATTTTTTTTTCTATTTTTTATTTTTTTTAATGATTAAGGCAAAGCTCTTAGAAGCTATACATAGTACCTCTTCAAATGAAGTCTATTGATTGGCACTAATAATGGTTCTCCTTCAAGGGTAGAGTGTTGATATACTCCTGAACTGAAGGCTTTTGTACCAATGTAAGGTCCTAACCAATTTGGTTCAAACTTGCCTGGTTTTTCTCTTTCTGGTTGATTCTTTGGATTTACCATTAACACTAGGTCATCAATATCAAAATGTTGATTCAAAAAATTCTTGTTATAATTGTGATGAAGATGGTTTTGATATGCTTTAAGATGATCTAGTGCCTTTTATCTTCATTTGTCTCAGAATTCTAACTCATTCAGTCTTGATACACGGTACTCTTCATCGTCAATATGCCCTTTCAAAGATACCCTTAGGGAAGGAATTTCAACCTCTATGGCTTCAAAACCAAATACCAAGGAGTATGGAGTGGCATTAGTGGGAATGCAGATGCTTGTGTAGTAAGCCCATAGGCTAGGATTAAGCTGTAAATGCAAGTCATGACCAATGTCATTGATTGTATTTTAAGGATTCCAATGATTGTTTTTTAGATGCCTTAGCTTAGTTGTTACCTTGTGGATAATAGGGAGTGGAAAAATGGTGTTGGATATGGAATTCTCCATAGAGATGGGAGACGTCTTGGTTTTTGAAAGGGCAAGCCTTATCCATGATTATGGATTGAGGAACACCATATCGAAAAATGATGTAGTTAAGGATAAACTTGGAAATTTTTGTGCTCATAATGTAGGTCATATGAATGGCTTCGATCAACTTGGTAAAGTATTGGATTGTAGTAATGATAAACTTATGGCCATTATAAGATGCAAGATGTATCTTACCTATGAGATCAAGTCCCCATTGGGAAAAGGGCCATGGTGAACTTATTCAATGGAGCTCTTGTGCTGGTGCATGTATCGAGTCTCTGTGAATCTATAACTATCAAAATTTCTTGATAAAGAAGTATGAGTCATTTTCCATCATAGGCCAATTATAGCCCAATCTCATAATCTTCTTAGCAAAGATGGGACAACTATAATGGGATCCACATATACCCTCATGTAACACACATAAGGTTTCTTCTCCTTATTCAACATCGAGACATCTCAACAAGGTATTATCTAGGTCATGTCTATAAAGGGTATCTTTGATGATGGTATAATTGGAAGACTTCAAATAAATGTCCTACGTTGGTTGTTCAAAAGGTCTAGGGGTAGGATTTGGGCATGAAGGTAGTCAAATATGTCTCTGTACCATGGGAAGTGAGACCAAAAAGTTCGCACACCATCATAGAATATGAGATGTCAAAGGAAAGGACCAAAACTTATTCTACCAAAAACTTGAATTTAGGCATGTTGCTAGGTATATCCAAAAGTGCACCAACAGTTGCCATAGTATCTGCTGCCCTGTTTTGAATGTGCAGTATTTGATGAAAACTAATGTTGTCAATTTTTTTTTAAAAGATATCATCCATCCGCTTGTATGGGGAAAGCTTCTCATCTTTAGTTTCATATTCATTATTAAGTTGTGAGACTACCAATTGAGAGTCTCTGTAAACTTGTAAATTTTTAATCTTCCATTTGATTGTCATCTATAATCCTATCACAAGAGCCTCATATTCTGCTATGTTATTGGTGCATGGAAAAAAAAAAATTGAATGACTTAGGAATAGTGTCACCTTGTGGTGTGAAAAATAGTATGCCTGCTCCTGAACCATGATTTATGTGGGACCCATCAAAGTATAACTTTGATGTGGTTTTTTTGTCAATGGTGAAGATGAACTCATGAAGGAAATATGTAGCTAGAGGATGATCTACCTTAATTGGTGTATTGGCTAGCTAATTAGCAATAACTTTTCCCTTTATATATTTTCTTTGTACATATTGGATTTCATATTCACTGAGTATCATTATCCATTTGGCCAATCATCCTATTAATGTTTCTTTACTTAGGAGATAATTCAAAGTATCTATCTTTGTGACTATCATGGTTTGGTGGTTTAACATGTAGAACCTAAGTTTTTGAGTAGCAAAAACTACTGCAAGACAAGCACATTCTATGTGATTGTAGTTTAGCTCGTATCCCATCAAAGTATGGTTGATATAGTACACTACTCTTTCATGAACTTCATTATCATTTTGTGTGAGTAAGGATCCTAGTGCTAATGTGGTTGCTGAAATGTAGAGTATCACAGGTCATGCATCTGTAGGTGGCATTAACACTTGTGGTGTAAGCAGATAATCCTTGATCTTTTGAAAAGCTTCTTGAAATTTTTTTATCCATACAAACGGTACCCCTTTTCTGAGTAGATGTTGGAAGGGATGTATCCTATCTGCTAGTTGCACTATGAATCACTTGATAGACTACAATCTCCCTTGTGGTGTTCTTAGCTGACTTATGTTGGCTAGTGGAGGCATGTCCATTATAACTTTTACTTTTGGTGGGACCAATTCAATGTCTCGTCTAGAAATAATGTATCCTAGAAGTTTTCCTAATTCAATGCCAAATACACATTTTTTTGAATTTAGCCTTACTTTGTATTCTTCTAGTCTTTGAAATATCTTATCTAGAACTTGTAAGTGGTCAACCCTTGTCAATGATTTAGCTATTAGTTCATCCACATAGTCTTCCATGACAGTGTGTACAATATCATGGAATATGGTTGTCATGACACGTTGGTATGTAGCTCCAACATTTTTGAGCCCGAAAGGTATCGCTTCCAACAATATGTTCCCCATGGACATGTAAAAGTTCTCTTGATTTGGTCCTTAGGTGCAATTCTAATTTTATTATATCCTGAGAAACCATCCATGAGGGATAGCATCTCATATCCTATTGTTAGGTCCACTATCATGTCAATGTTTGGTAAAGGAAAGTCATCCTTAGCACATGCTTTGTTTATATCTCTAAATTATATAAAAATGCAGATGCCCCCATATGGTTTTATTACTAGTAGAAGATTATAAATCTATTTTGCATAGTATTTTTATTTGATAAAGCTGACATCCAACCATTTCTTTAGTTGAAATTTGACTAGTAAAGGAATTTGTGCGTGCATTTTACTTAACTTTTTCTTCATCTGATTAACACCTTGTTGTAATGGAAAATGGTTTAATATAAGGTTACAAACCAGTTTAGGAATGTCGGCATATGACCATGCAAAATTGATCTATCTTTTTGTAAAGAATTCATGAAACTCTGGTTGCTTTGACTTTGTCAAAGATTCTACAAAATAAATTACCTGAGGATTATCTTCATTGTTTATGTTGATCTCCACAGATTCCTCAACTAACATTGGTGACTTTTACTTAGCAACTGGGAGAATATTCAACCCTCCATCCTAGGGTGCCTCAAAGAGGTTTTTTCCCTTAGATGCATCCTTTATTATTACTTTTTCATCATCCAAAAGTGCCTTTTGATTTTTACCTAAGGCCTTGTCATTTTCATTTTTTTTCACTTTTTTCTTTTTATTTTCACTTTTACGACTAGAGGGGTGAACAAAATCCCCAAAATGAGGCATGTTATCCAATTCTATAGTAAAACTAGCGTTGTGGTCACCACTAGGTATGCCTTCACACAATCCCATTAACTCAGCTATTGATTCCTCATTCTCAAAAATGTCTAAGATAGGGGTGCCTTGTTGATCCAAATCGATAAGTTGGGGTTATACGAGGGGCATGTCATCATCGAAATTACAAAAGGTGGAGGCTAGCAAGGTGAGGTTAAACCTATTAACATGGTCACAAAAGTTTCTTACCAACTCCTTATTATTTTTCCTATGGGAAGGTATACTCTAAGGTTGACCCACTATTAAGGCTTGGTCATCAAAAGCGGGTTTGTCAGGTTCCTAAGAGATAGGATCAAGGGTTTCCTAATAGTAAAGCTTGAGCCATTCTTCTTTTTTCAAGGATGCTTGAGAATGGGATTAAGTTGAGTTTGGTGAGGGATTAAGCATTTGGTAAAGTTCCCCAAATATTTTATCTAGGTCCATTATGGTGGTTGAGGAAAGGGAATCCCATTCATATTTGTTTGAGTCAGGGGAGTCATAGTGGAAGGGTTCATATGGTTCATTGGATGTCTCTATATCTTCATAAGCACTTACTTCCTCTTGTGATGGTGTCAAGGTACTAGGAATTCCAATCTTAATTTGTTGAAACCCTAGCCCTAGGACTTTTGGTCATTGAGGGACAATGATTAGTTTAGTCCTTCGATTGTGATGTAGTCCTAACCCATTATGTCTATCATATCCATTGATTTGCATTCTCATGAAACCTTTTCCATATTGATCTTTAGATATTTGAACGAATGGAGGAGGTTCTTCATTGTCTTCTTTATATAACCAAGAGGTCACATCTTCTTGATCCATAGCTTCTTTACTTAACTCTCCCCATTTTGTGAAATTCATTGTATGAGGGACATGTACTATGATAATGTATTATTTCCTAACTGTTGTGGGTAAACCATATGAATTAGGAGGAACCAACTGGCTGACACAATAGGATGCTTTCATCTAGTATTCTCCACAACCTTTGTCTTGGATCTCGACCTTAGGAGTGAAATATGGTGTTTGGGATGGAAATTACTTGGAAAGAGTTGATGGATCAATATACTACAATAAGTTGGAGGATGAAGCCTCTTGATTAACAGGAACCTATTGTTGTGGTATTCTATGTAAGCTAGTGCAATATTGAAAAGGATCGGGATCACCATCGATTATGATCTTGATGCCTTTGTACGGGAATTTAAGACACTGATGGTAAGTGGAAGGGACTAACTTCATAGCATGTATCCATGGTCTACCTAGTAAATGATTGTACAAAAGGACGACATCCTAGAACTGAAAGCTAGTATCTATAACCGTAAGGCCAATTCTGATGGAGAGTGTAGCAACTCCCTTAGATGATCTTTCCTCGTCATTATATGCCTTAATGACTATGTTGTTAGTAGTTTCGACACATGCCTTTGAGAAACATAATGCCTTAACCAGTTTTTAGGTGCAAAGATTCAACCCTGCTCGCCCATCTACCAAGATTCATCTAAATTTCATTTGATGAATAAGAAGTTCAAGGTGTATTGGGTCATTATGATTTTTCTTCTTAATTGAGTATTCTTTTTCAGAGAAGGTAGAATGATGTGAGTTGGTTAATTATCCTACCATCTCTTGGAAACGATTGACATCTAAGTTGGTTGGGATAGTTGTGCTTTGAAAGGATTTATCTAAAACTGCTCGATGATCAAGCAATGTGGTCAAGAGTTCCAAGATGGATATTTGTGTTGGGTCTTCCCCAATTGGTCAAGTAAATTATACTAAGGCTTGCAAGACTGTGGTGGACTATGGTTGTTGTTGTGATGAAGGACTTAGGATGGTTATCTTAGTTTAGTGTGTGTTAACTAGACATTCGGGGGTGTTCCTTATGGTAATAGTATTGAAATTTTCATTGACAACGTGAATGTGATTTATGATCTTACCTTGGTTATAGTCATACTTGGCATTAGCATAGTTAGCCGAGGCATTGGTCTTATATCTCGAACCAGAGGCTTTTCCTTTCCCATGGCCGCATAATGGATCTGTAAAGACCTTGTGGTCACTGTTTGTGGTATCTTTTGTCCCATTGAATTATATGGTTTTGTTTTCAACAAAATCTTGTATGATATTCTTTAGTTGTTGGCATTGTTGTCGACTGTGTCCCTTATTTTGGTAGTAATCACAAAAAGTGTTGTCATCCCACCAAGAGGGTTTAAATTTTATAGGATCATACTATTTGGCTCTTAAGGCTGTATGAGTTTATGTATTATCAGTTCTTCAAAGATTGACTCAATCGGTTCCCCTAAGGCAGTGAACTCACATTTTAGAAACCTCCTTTGTGGTCATTGTTGTTGTCTATTTTGGACAAAATTGGTTGTTTGATCGACACTGTTGGGTATGTTATGAGAGGGATTGTGTCCTCTAAATGTAATGATTGGTCCTGTGTGTAGGGTTTTAGCATTGACAATACCATAATTAGTTACATTTTTGTGTTAGGACCAATTTTTTTTGTGTCATTGGGGGTGTTTTTATGTTGAACAATTTGATTCGTACTTGGAGTCTTAATATCACCTTTGTCAATGAGGTCCTTCTCGATTATAATGCTTTTTTGTACTAAATCGACAAAAGAAGTACAAAAATGTACTCTTAAATCACTTCTCATTTTTGGATTAAGATTTTCAAGGAATATTGTGACCTTTTGTTTCTTTGGTATTTCAATAGGGCGTCGAATAGCTAGACCCCTCCATCTCCAGAAGAAGGTGATGAAGTTTTCTCCTTCTTCTTTTCTGGTGTGACATAAGGAAGATATCATGATTTCCTTGTCAATGTTGAAGGAAAAAATTTCAACATTTTTTTTAGCCAATTCAGCCCATGACTTTATGCCATATGCAAGTTTAGAAAACCATTCCAATGTTATCCCAACGAGGGTTTGTGAAAAATGTCTCATAGGGTATGTGGGGTTGTATGCGATGTCCATGCATGTTGTGGAAAATATATGTTCTATAGGATTTTTCTTCCCATTATACTTAGGAAAATTTGGTATAACATATCTGTGTGGGAAGGGTGGTCATGTATAAAGCTTTGTCAAAGGGACATGGACATAAATCTTGTGTTGAAATGGTTTGTTTGCAAGACATTTCCATGTTATTTATTTGTTGTTAAAGGGATTGTATTTGGGTTTGCAAAACATCTACCTGTGTCAAAGATGTATTGGTTGTGTTGTTGGGATCTATGTAAGTGTTTTGAAATGCAATATGTTGTGACAGATTCTAATTCACTATAGGTATGTGTCATTTTTGTATAACCCCTATTTACAGAATGACACTAGTGGTGTTGATCTATGGTATATCATTTTTCATTTTTATGCCAATTTTAGGCCTTTTACTTCTAGTATTAGTGCCAAAAGGGTTGGACGGTGAGGCTCCTACAAAAAAACTAAGGCCTTGTGTCATACTTGATGTACCAAATGGTGTTGTGTGTAGTATTTTGGCAGTTTGGGTAGGTATTCGAAATGGTATGGTCGTAGTTATTTGAGGAATAGAGACACTAGATGTCATAGATTTTGTCCCTTGAGTAGATGAAGTTTTTAATGTGTGGATGTCAAATCTTGGAGGTAACATGGCACCTTCTACTAACAAATTTTATAGATATATTTGATGATCATTTTCTAAACATTCATCTACAAAAAATGCAAATTCAGGATCTTGAAGAACAACATCTATGTCTTCTACAAAAAAATGTCCTTGTGGGTCTTTAGTGACAAATTTTTTGAGCAAGGCTTTGTGAGGTCTTGATCTCCTTGATGGTATGTTTGAGAAGGGATTGATGAAGTCTTGTGGATTAGAAATTTCTCTTAGTTTATTTTTGGACCTTATTTTGACCTTGAAAAATTATTGCTCAAATTGGGATGATGCAAAACTATGTCTATGATATGATTTAGGCTATGTTTTTGGGTTTTTCTTGATATAAAAAGTGAATGCAGCTATTTTTTGGTATTTTATGGTAAATAAAGAATTCCTAAAATGATGTTATGCAAGGATGACAATGTCTAAGTATGCAAAATTCTAAGAAAAATTCTAAGGTAATCAATTTTGGATGATTCTAAAAGGAGGTTACCTACCACCTATAGTTTAACCAAGGCTACAATTTAGTTTTGTCAAGGAATATTTGTAGGACTATGATGAAAAAATAAAGTGAGATCCCAAACTATACTAATGAACTGGAAGGATTCACATTTAAGACAAAAGATATGTGGAAAAGTGACTAGTTTCAATGACAATGTTCGTTGAAGCAAGGGTTTGTCCAAATTGTGGAATGGTGGACTTTTCTAAGATTTGTAAAGTAATCTTCCTAAAAGTTTAATCTATCTAAAATTAATAAAGACTCCTAAGATGCATCTAAGTTTTGTAACTAGGATGCCTACCACAAAAGCTAAATGATACCTAAATGATGCAAGCATGCAAAGTATTAGCAAAATTTTTGGTTTCTATCCATAGATTACTATGAAAAGAGAAATCAAAGACCAGTATGAATATTTGGTTTTTGACTCTGAGTGTGAATTCTAGATATTTTCTTATCTAGAAAATGTGATTTACTTTTACAGATCTGTTGTAGAATTTAATTGATGTGGTTCTTAGTGTCATATGCGATTTTCTAGTTAACTATGTCTTAGGTCTGTGACAGGAAAGTGCATCATTCTAGACTGCAAGTGTGTCACATAGTTTCATAGATGTGGTTTTGAGACTCAGAGACTATTGGTAAAATAGGCTCGAGTTGTGACACATAATTTGTGTCGCTCGAAACTGCAAATGCGACTCACTAGATTAGATGTGTCATAGATGATTTCAAATGCGGTTTTCTAATATTAGAGGTAGTAGTAGATTTCACATATTAGACTCAAGATATGAAATGTGGGTTTTTTAAATTGAAAGATGTGACTCACTGTGATAGATGTGGCTTACTAATAAACAAATGTGACTTGACTTTCTAGTAAATTATAGATTGGACCCAGTTTTGAAAAATGTGATTTTCTGGTTATTTGCAGGTTTGACTGACTCTCTTTGTGATCAAATTTTGGCAGTTATAGAAAATCAAAAAAAGAAATGTTTTAGGTTTGATGAAAATGAACATATATAATTCTAGAAAAAAGTATGATCCTAAGGTTGGCAATGACAATACTTGTTGAATTCTCACTTGGGTTTCCCCAGCTACACTTATTCAAAGCGTATGATTAGAAGCTTGACCACATTGGCTCCCCCTTACACGACACACACTTCTTAGGTCATCACAACTTTAGTTCTCATAAATCTCCCATGATCAAATTTTCATCTCAACTAAGAATCACATGAACCTGAGATAGCTTCAGAGGTCTGACCTCTTGCCCTAGAAAATAGGGTTTTTGCTTAATCTATAAACAATTTGGATTTTTTATTAAAGACACCCATTCAAAAATCTATGCAAGAGGCAATATTACCTCTGATAGGGAGGCTTCTCAACCTATAGAGATTATTTTTTACAATTTTTGACACACCACAAGGGTATTGAGGGAATCACTATCATTTTCTTGTCTACAGGAGTTCCTGTAATGCTTAGTTTTCTTCAACATTAAATTTTTTATATTGGATGGGAGTAGCTTGGGTTTAGCTCACCAGTTTTGAGTCATTTTGGGGTGAGTACCTTTTCCCACCATAGTAGGCCCAAATCTAGAGTCAATAACAGTTTCTCTTGCACCTAGGATCACAATAGGAGATGATAGTTATGTTATTGAATCAGGTTTCTAATCTAAAAAAATATTGAAATGCACTAAACATAATAGATAGTGATTAATTTTAAGCTCAAATGACAATTTTCTAATCTACTTAAAAAATTTGTTTCAAAATTATCTTTGACAAGCATTTGGTAAAACAACTCATTAGTAATTTGATCATTATATTCATGAATTGTCTTGCACAAAGGTTTGAATATTTATCTTCTATGTAACGTCCTACAAAAAGGTTTGAATACTTTTCTTCTATGAATTGTCCTACAAACACTATGTTAACTCCTCAAAAACACACACTGCAAATTTTGAAAAGTGCAATTTAAAAATTCAAACTTAGAATTTATAACAATAGAAAAAAATATTATTTACTATTCAAATGTGTCTTATGGAGGCACACATGTGTCACACAATATTAGATGCATCATCAAAATTCATATGCGGCTCATAGTATCAATTGTGTCATTTCGTGCAAAAAATGTGCCTTGCCGTACTTGTACCTGCAAAACTCAAAATTTCTATAGATTTTTTCAAAGACGGTGTCTTCATGTTGGGTTCACCAATGTAATGCTAAGGAAACACAAAAGCAAGATTAAGCAATAATAATGCAATAAACTCAAATATAAACCTATGGTAACAACAATGAACAATGGAAATTAAAGCAATAAACAAAATAACACTCACCAAAATTCTTCATCCATTCCATAAATCACCTTCATTGCACTTCGTCATTTTTTCTTTGTGTAATAATTTCCCTTAGATTTATCTTAAGTATCAAAATATGCCGTATTGATAATGATTTAGCAAACTATCAAAGATTCTTAAAGTCACTTCCTAAAAGTATAAAGATTTCGAGAGGATGAATAATGATGAAATTCAGGCCAATTTCTATAATTAATTTTTGAATGATTGGCTCAGATTCAAAGATAAATCGATGATCATGATTAAAGATACAACATGAGATAGATATTAGTGTCAGTAATAACACGAGTGAAAAATCCTAACTGGTCGATGTAACACCCCTCCGTTTTTCTTTCTGGATTGGACAGTGTTTCCTTGTTTTGCGTTGATTTATGTTTCTGGATATTCTGATACTTTATCTTGCATGTGTATTTGGTTTCTATTATTTCAGTGATAAACTATATTATGTAATGTGATTAGATTTATCTGATGCTTTAGGTTATATGCTTTAACTGGTGTAAAGATATTAGTTGATATAACATGTAATTGTTTATGAGATTATTGAGTAAGAGGTAAATGCCAATTTTGACGAGTGTATTGGTGAAGGGGATGGGTTTGCATCACTCGCTTGCGAGCGCCCTAAGAATTTGAGATTTCTTCTTCACGATGTATATTATATACTGTATGATGTTGTTGACTTGGTTTTAGGTTGCAGGTACATGACATCGACTCCACCTGGTTTCACAAGTTTGAGCATGTCGATCCAATGGTTAAGTTGAAGGGAGATAGTAGCTAGGTAACATGTGTCAAGTCTACACCCTAGCCTTAGTGTGTCATCAGTTGTGTGTGTCGAGTCATTCTTTGTCTTGCTTTAATGTTATTTAATTCTGAAGGATTCTTGATTTGGAAATAGATGTTTATAATAATTGCATTAAATCATTTTGATGGTTATTTAATTTTAATTATGCAATGTGGATAAAATTTTATATTTAAATTAATTAATTATATTTAATTTATTTAATTAATTAAATTTAATCCATGGGGATGAATTTAGTTATTAAATAATTTAATTAATTAATTAAATGTGATATTATGGAAATTAAAAGAAAGAAAAGAATTAAAATTAATTTGGATTTTAATTTCAATTTGAGGGAATTGAATTAGAATTTGGAATTGAAATTAAATTTTAAAAGGAAAGTTAGGCTTCTATTTTTGTAGTTAATTAATTATAAGAACTTATATTTTACATGCAAAATCAGATTTGGTTGTGAAAGATATTTTAAAATTTCATTTTAAAATTGAAAATGATTTGAAATTGCATTTTAATTTCAAAGTGTGTTTTTGAAAATGGGATTGGGTTAACATTGTAATTATCAATATTGCATGCAAAAGGATTAGATTTGGTTGTCTAAGATGTTTTGATGAAAATAGGATTGCATGCTTAATTATGATAAAAGGGGATTCATTCCGAGAGAGGATTTTGAAAGGAGGTTTTTTGGGGGAAAATTGCACAAAGAAGGGTCTGAAGAAATTTTTGGTTGTAAAATTGATTTGGAAAAATTCTATTGGAGTTTGTGTTTATGGATTGGTTGCTTGATTGGATTCATGGCACGGTTGAATAGAATTTGTGAGATCCTTGCAGGAGGTTTTGCTTCAAAAATCCATCTTTGCCTGTAGCTTCTTGAATAAAGTTTTCTTCTGTGTTTTTTATTGTTCTTGATTGCTTTTAAAATAGTAGAGATTAAAGATTTGTTTGTTAAATCTATTTTAGAAAACAAATTTGTTATTAGAAGAAAGGAAATAAATAAATTTAAAGCTTTTGTTTTTGTGAAAATTCTTGAGTGAAAATTGTGAAAACCTTAGTAGAATTTAAATTATTTGAGGAAATCGATTGTTTTGTTATTGGAATCAAACCTTGAGGTTGAAACAATACATTTTAGTTGTCTTTAGAAAATGTAACCTCTGTAGGAAATCAAATTTATTTTGAAAAACCTCTATGGAAATTGTGTAGAAGAAAACCAGAGGATTAGAAAACTTTTGATTTAGATCCTTTAGTTTTAATGTTCTTTTATTGTTTATTAATTCAGGGGAATGGATTAAAAGAATTAGTTTTAAACCTCTGTATAATTTTGGGATTTTCTGGAAAAGTTTTACAATTTCACCTGTAGGTGAATATTTTCTCAAAATTTCTCCAATTATTCTATTGTTAAAATTCGTTTATATATATATATATATATATATATATATATATATATATATATATACATATATACATATTTTATTTGGAGAAAATATTGATTTAAAACTAGAATCACCATTCATACGATGGATTTGATTTTCGTGGTTGCGGACAGGATTGTCCATTTTTATAAAAAAAATCCAAAATCTACAATATAATAATAAAATTTGTGGTTAAAAATTATTAGTTAGTGGTTGGTGGGGGGTTAAATCCCCATCGCCCACTCACATGTGGGAGGTGCGACTGCCATGAAGCACAGCGCCCACCACAGTGGGGGACGCACTGTCCCATGGCAGTGCCGCCCCTCACAGTACTAATCATCAGAGGATGGGAAGGGTCGGCGGTACAACTGCCCGCTCCCCATTAATGTTATAAAATTTAGATTTAATGTTTAAAACACAGACTGCAAACTTAAAGTATTCCATCCACCATCCGAGGTAGCACGAAAATCGAGGTTTTTTTTTTGTCTATTATATTAAATTTATATTAAATATATAAATACTATATAAATATATATATATATATATATATATAATATGATTAATACATGGATAGATGTATATTTATATTTTGGAAATTAATGATATGAGTTATAAAATTTGATTAATACAGTTCTATTTTATTTGGAATAAAATAAATGGAGATTTTGAAAAGACAGAAGATATAGTTAGATGTTAGCAAGTGATTAAATATATATTTAATGTATATAAGGTATGAGCTATATATATTTAATATTTTAATTTATTTGAAATATTGTTGTCAAATTAGTATTATTGGAAGTTTAAATTGGAACTGGTTAGTATGCATACTTCAGTTTGATAGGAAAAGGGTAATTTGAATAAATTATTTGACTTAGTTGGAAAACAAAAAGAAATCTAGTTAGTAGAGAATTGATGTTAGTTTTAGAAGTAAACATTGAATTTGATTTAAATTGTTTAAATTAGTATTTCTTATATTCGTAGATTGAAGACACTTGTTTAATTATTTCAATTAAGTTGAAAGAGAAAAAGTTTTATATTATTGTGAATAGGGATTTTAAAAGATAAAATTAGAATGCGTGGTATAGGTTTTGGATAGAAAATTGAAAAGATTATTAGCAATAGTTTTACGTTGTATTAAAACTAAATTAAGGAATTGTTTAGATTGATGAGGCAATTAATTATGTTTTATTTATTTCCATTAGAACAATTTAATCATTGTGATTGGAATATAAAAAAGTTATGGATTTAGAATATCCGAAAATAGTAATATTATTCATGGTTGTCTTTGATGTTATATTTTCTCTGTATTCGTAAAGGGAAGTGAGATTAAATATTTTAGATTTCCTATAATAAAAGAGGAAATAGGGTTCATGATTGTTTCAGATGAACTAGTTATCGTGTCTTTGACTTGGTCAACATTACCTATTGGATGAGTATGGATTTAGGAAATCCAAATATTAGAGTTGATTATTGACTTGAATGCTTTTGTAGTTATGTCGACATGTTACATTATGGAATTTGGGATTTAGTGTTAGTCCAAATTTGAAAGTCTTCCAGAAGATCTTAGAGGATGAGGGTTATCGATTCATTATGTCAACCAATGTTTTTCCCTTGGGTAGTGCATGGTGTCATTTCAGTATTTACCTGGTTTCCACGAACGGGGATGTTTTGTACCTCTTGTGAAAGGAGTGGACTATGTGTTATGTTGCCTCCAAAATATTTGGAGTGAGTTATTTTTTTTTCTCCTTGTGTTGGAGTGGTTTTGATGCCTAGGTTGCATGCACTTGTGTTTCCCTTGGTGGTTTGTTTGGGTATGTGTTGTCGAATAGAAGAGTGGCTTTTGTTAGGCGCCGGAGCCCAAAGAGGTAAACCGAGTAACCTTCAGAGGTGATTTAATCAAGTGATAACTAAATTAATGTACTTAGAGGATTAGGATGCCTTCCACACTAATCAAGATAATTTAAGCCTCACTCATAGACACAAGGGCTCGTTTAGACTTGGGATGAGTGAGAAGGCTTGAAATGGCATAGTCATTTATCTTGTCAGTACGAGAGGTTTTTGATGCCACATGAGTGAGTATGAAGGCCGAGATTCGGTTGAGGCCACCAGGATTTCCGAAGCCTATGAAGGAAGCCCAGAGGAGATCTCATTACTACTATGCGATGATGCTCTATCTAGGACAACTGTTGTTAATTATTTTATGTGTATGGTTCTTTGAACATATTCGACCTATTTTTATGTCTGGAAGCAATGTGACATATGTCAGTGATGTGAATATTGTACTTGTGTTGTACTTGAGCTGTACTTGTTTATTGCATTTGTTAGTATGTGTCAATTTTTGTCTGCCTTTGGATAGTGGTTGTAGATTCTTTGTCCATATTACTTTGTTACTATCTCCTAGCATGGGGGGTGGGCCTTCAGGTACCACTTGGTTGGGTGGAACATGCACCAAAACCATTGGGTCCCCATTGATCTTCAGTACTTGGTGGCGAGACATCTAGTTGGATAGCTAGCAGATCTGGTTATTCTTTTCTTGCACTGTTGTATTTCAGATTGTACATATTATTTTATCCCTTTTTTGTTATGAGGTGGAATTTTGTATTTGTAACACATTTATTCTATTGCCTCATTCTGGGAATGAATGTTGAAACTATCGGTTTAAGTTAATGATTATGAGATTGCATCTTGGATGTTTATCTTATTATGTCATGTGGTATCCTTATGATGTATGATGTTTTTAATTCTATGGTTATATGTAATATGTTTGTGTGGGTTTAAGTAATCCTAATCTTGTAGCCTTAGAGGTTGTTGTTAATTAGTAGGTGAATGTGTATGTTGAATGCACTTTATAAAAAAAAATTAGTTCACTTAAGACATTAATTGCAACTTTCTTTAAGGTTACTTGGTGGGGTGTTACAGTGGAGATTAAATTAAATAATAATTTAATCTTTAGTTCAGACTGTTCGAAATTCAGAAGAATAATGATTGTATATAAAATATAAAGATTAGCATAGATGAAACGATATGTTCGAACACATTAATGGATTAATAAAATAAATAAAGTTATTTAATTAATAAAACTTTTGCACGCAGAAGAATAAAAACTAGATAACTAACTGATTAAACCAGAAGGTTTATTCGCCATAAATAATTAGATATTAAATCAGGAGACAATTGATTGATTTAATTAAATCTCAGCTTAAGCAGTAAATGACTAATTAGATAACTAAAAAATTATTTAATTATAGAAGAATATGTTAGGAAATTTTTTTATTAAGAATTAAATAGTTATTCCAACATTCAAAATTTGGGGATTAAATTAAATAAATAAAGATTTATTTAATTGACTGGAGAAAAGGTCAAAGAACAATTAAATAATTTTAGATGATTATTTAATTATAGTTGAAAATGTGAGAGGAATTAAATAAATAATTTAAAATGATTATTTAATAGAAGATAGAGTTAATTAGAGACATTTAATTAATCAAGAAAGAATAAAAGTAAGAATAAATTAGTTAAATAATTAAATTTATTTAACTAATAGAGGATTGCATGTAAAAGATAAGATTGACATGGATAGAACTATCTGTTAGAGAAAATCAAATCTTATCAAGACTTAAGTAATTAATGACTAATTAAATAATAAATATATGATTTAACTATAGAATATTAGATAAGGAGGGGTCATCATTTTGAATTAAATATGATTTTAATTCAAAATTCAAGGATATTGGATGAAAATGAATAAATAAAAATTTATTTAACTAAAGAGAGAAAAGGCCAACAAATAATTAAATAATTAAAATAATTATTTAATTATAGTGGAAAGTGACATAAGAAACTAAATAAATAAATATTTATTTAATTTTAGAAAGAAAATAGGTTTAATTAGTTACATAATTATTTATTTAATTAATCAAGAAAGAATAATGGTAAGAATAAATTAATTAAATATTTAAAGTTATTTAATTAATAGAGGACATACGACTTTAAAAAATAATTAAATAATTAAAATTATTTAATTATGAGAATTAAAGATGATAAAATTATGGAGAAGTTAAGGGTCGTAGGCCTAGGATAATTTTTAGTGTCTACATCTTGCAATCTTGAATAAGAACTTTGGAATCAATCATGAAAGGTAGTTATAAATCACCTTAACCTCTTTTGATCTTGGTGAATTGGTGATATAACATTGTTTCATCCAAAAGGATTTAAAATATGGTAAGAAATGATGCTTGCATCAAGTCCCAACTAGTAATAGAAATATAATGCAATTTAATGTACCAATTGTATGCTTCTTCTCCAAGTATGTACATGAACAAGTGACATATGACATCTTTTTGTGGTATCTTGGCTTTGGAATATATATTTTTCAAGATATGGAGGACATAGTTTACATTTGTATGTAGATTATACATTAGACATATCTTATCTAGATTCTTTAGAAAGTCCTGATAAACAAAAAATAGGATAGCTAAAGCAATATTATCAAAGAAAGAAAACATTGGAATGTGATTTACAACTAGATTTTTATTCCTTGGTGTGACCCTTATAGAGCTTTTTCTAATTCTTAAATTTTATCTAGTTCTTGTATGGTCTATCAAATCAAGCAATTCCTTTCAAGAGTAACTAGATCTTGATCTATATTGAATTCTTAGTGACTCTAGTTTGAATGCTTGACCCTCCTTCTAGCACCACTTTTGTTGATGTGGTTTTTAGTCATAGTCAATTTATATAAAATTTACAACAAATCTTATCTCTCTAGAAAAATATTATATTTTATAAAAAAGTATAATAGTCACAATAATTAATTTGTCAGGTCTTGAAATACAAGATCACTTAGATGTATTTTGTGTACTTTTTAACAAAGGACATTTATGGTTTAAGAGTGTTAGATAGGATTGATTTTGAGAGGATTTTCATACAATACAAAATTCACATCCACACTAAAGTAGATTGAGAGAAAAACATGGTAATTTGCAAATAATTTGAATGTTCTAATAATGTTTTTTTTTAAAGAAAATAAATGAGAGAAAAGGTTTAAGAATCTATTTTTGTGAATGATTCTACAAATATACTCCAAGCTTGCAAGTAAACGTCATAAGCAATTTATATTTCACCATAATTATTCACAGTTTCAAATGAATATGTGCAAACTTTAAAGAAAACTTTCAATCACGAAAATATCATATTATACTTGAACATTTGCACAATGTTACTATATTTCACAATATCGAAAGAATTTATAGATCACTTGAAATATGTAGATGAACAAAACCTACTAGTTAAATGACATTAAGAGATGAAAAAAACAAATAATCACAATTTTTCATTACTTGTTCCACAATTATCAACAATTTTGAATTCCTTAAAATAGAGGATCAATAGTATTTTTATTGCCAAAAATGACGAAGTCCATTACAAATCATCAGATAAAATTACATCTCAAAGATAGAAAATCAAAATTCAAAAGACTAATAGATTTTCCAACATTTTCCAACATTTTCCAACAACATTTGGTGGTATCCCCTTTGATGAAAATATTCTCCAAATAATAGATGAGTAGTAAAGTTTCCACTAACATAATGGTTTGGATTTTCATGCCAAACTCTTGAAACAAGAATTGAATGCCATGCCACAAAACCAGCTCGAACCCAGCATTATAGTTCAGGCCCATTTTTAGGGTTTTCCAGTACCACCTATAACACCATCAAGCGACCTGTCTATCAACGCCAATGTAAGGCAAACTGCATAGTGAAAATCACCAATACCCTTGAAATATTAAACCATCAATTACCAAAATAGAGGCTGAAAAGAATAAACCAACAATCAATATTTATGTTAGTACGCTATTCAACTATGACTATTGATCGTTAAATAGTTAAAGAGAATAGGTGGTCACACTGTGTGCGTGATGACCAATTTCAATTCATCTAATTTGTTAAGCTCATGAGAAAACTGTGATTTTGTTCCATCTTACTGTATAACATGCCCATCCACAACACGTGAAGCGATTTTGTGTTACCTATTAATTAGGAATAATAGTACGTACTATACATCGATTTAATCGAATAATTTACAAATAATTGATTATTGTTTACTATTTTGCTTTCAAAAGTTTGGTCCAATGTTGTGTTCCGGTTTATTAATTTTCCCTTTACTAAGGAGTAGAAGAGATTTTTTGCCCTAAAATTTTGAAGACTTTCCAAAGGGGAAAATTTTATAAACCACTTTGAAAGATATATATTTAATAAATATCAAAAATAAAATAAAAGATGTTTTTATTAAATATTGATTTTTTAAAAAGTGATTTTGAATTATTATTTAATTAAATTTTCTAATAAAGGTGGTCTTTTATAACATTTTTACTAAACACAAATAAATGGTTAGAATAAAGTTTTCATTTAGAATAGTTGTAAGCAAATAAATTTTTAAAGTAGAGCAATTGTAAATAAAAACTATTTAAAAAAATATATATATATAGAAGGAAAAGTGTTTCCTCAATCTACTAGAATATTGTAGATCAATAATGATGTGGATAATAAAGAAGATTGATTTTTTTTACAAGTGAGAATTACAACATTCTTGTACTTGTGTTTATTTTATTAATAAAATTTTGTAGCTAAGTAAATTTGTAAAACCCTTTACCTATGTAAATGATATGAAAAATGGCTGCAAACTTTAGCATGCTAGTACTCGGATATCGTGACACTTAGAAACTTCTCGTCTAATCCTACAAAAAGGTGTTGTGCCCCTCTAGAAAAACCTCTCTCGGTTTTGGCTATCTTGGAGTGGTTTTCTCATGGCGGCGGATTTTCACTTGTTGGAAAAGGTGTCAAATTGAAGCAGTGCAAAGTTGCAAAGTGGTGCAACTTTCGCTCTGCAACTCATGTGACCAAGTGGACTATTCCAACACATCTGAATAGGTATGTTTAAGCTAGGCATGGTCTACTTTCACATCGAAACACGTGGAATCGCTTCGAGCTATGTTCCACCGGATCGATCCCTTAAGGGTCCAAAGTGCAAAATGGCTGCAAAGTTCAACATGCTAGTACTCGCATACCATGACACTTATAAACTTCTTGTCTAATCCTACAGAAAGGCATTGGGCCCCTCTAAAAAAATTCTATTGGTTTTGGCTATCTTGGAATGGTATTTTCATGGTGGCGGATTTTCACTTGATGGAAAAGGTGTCAAATTCAAGCAGTGCAAAGTTGCAAAGTGGTGCAACTTTTGCTCTGCAACTCGTGTGACCAAGCAGACTATTCCAACATGTCTAAATACGTATGTTTATGCTAGGCATGGTTCTCTTTTGCACTGAAACATGAGGCATCACTCTAAGCTATGTTCCACTGGATCGATCCCTTAAGGGTCCAAAGTGCAAAATGGCTAGAAACTTCACCGTGGTAGTACTCAGATACCGTGACACTTAGAAACTTCTCATTTGATCCTACAAAAAGGCGTTGGGACCCTCTAGAAAAAAATCTCTCATTTTTGGCTATCTTGTAGTTGTTTTCTCATGGCGGCAGATTTTCACTTGATGGAAAAGGTGTCAAATTCAAGCAGTGCAAAGTTGCAAAGTGGTGTAACTTTCGCTCTGCAACTCATGTGACCAAGCAGACTGTTCCAACACATCCGAATAGGTATGTTTACGCTAGACATGGTCCTCTTTCATACCGAAACACGTGGATTTGCTCTGAGCTATGTTCCACAGGATCTATCCCTTAAGGGTCCACAGTGCAAAATGGCTACAAACTTCAGCATGCTAGTACTCGGATACCGTGACACTTAGGAACTTATCGTCTGATCCTACACAAAGGTGTTTCACCCCTCTAGAAAAAAATCTCTCAGTTTTGGCTATCTTGGAGTGGTTTTCTCATGGCGGTGAATTTTCACTTGATGGAAAAGGTGTCAAATTCAAGTTGTGCAAAGTTGCAAAGTGGTGCAACTTTCACTCTGCAACTCATGTGACCAAGCAGACTGTTCCAACACATATGAATAGGTATGTTTACGCTAGGCATGGTTCACTTTCACACCGAAACATATGGAATTGCTTTGAGCTATGTTCCACCGGATCAATCCCTTAAGGGTCCAAAGTGCAAAATAGTTGCAAACTTCAGCATGCTATTAATTGGATACCATGACACTTAGAAACTTCTTGTCTAATCCTACAGAAAGGTGTTGGACCCCTCTAGAAAAAAATCTCTTGATTTTGGCTATCTTGGAGTGTTTTTCTCGTGGCGACAAATTTTTACTTGATAGAAAACATGTCAAATTCATGTTGTGCAAAGTTGCAAAGTGGTGCAACTTTTGCTTTGCAACTCATGTGACCAAGCTGACTGTTCCAGCATATCTGAATAGGTATTTTTATGCTAGGCATGGTCCTCTTTTGCACCAAAACATGTGGAATTGCTCTAAGCTATGTTCCACCAGATCGATGCCTTAAGGGTCCAAAGTGCAAAATGGCTGCAAAATTCAGCATGTTATTACTCAGATGCCATGATACATAGAAACTTCTTGTCTAATCCTATAGGATCATGTTGAACCTGTCTACAAAAACCTCTCTTGGTTTTGGCTATTTCGGAGTAGTTTTCCAGTGGTGGCAAATTTTCACTTGATGGAAAAAGCATCAAATGCAAGCAGTGCAAAGTTGCAGAGTGGTGCAACTTTCATTCTGCAACTTGTGTGACCAAGTGAACTATTCCAACACATCCAAATAGATATTTTTACGCTATACATGGTCATCTTTTGCACCAAAACACGTGGAATCACTCTGAGCTATGTTCCATCGGATCGATCCCTTAGGTTGGAGGAGTCTTAAGTTGCAAATTTGTAAGTTGCTTAAAGCAAAAAATTTGAAATGATATTGAATGTCCCACTTAGCACTCATTTCATCTAAGTGATGCTCATAGAGGTGAGGCACTAGGCCTTCCTGGGAGGTCACCCATTCTAGTATACTCTAGCTCAAGCGCTTAACCACAAAGTTTTTTTCCCCAAGAAGGCACAGTGGAAAAGGCAGAATCCATTGTACTTTTGATGAGTGGAAAGGAATTATTAAGAGACATGAAGGAGGAAGAAGAATTTGTCTATGCAATCATGTTGAATCCAAAGGAGAAGGAGTCACCTAGTCGGCTACCTATGACAACAAAGGTGAAGCAATTGTTGGATCAGTTCAGAGATATCATTTGTGAAGGAACAACAGCTATAATACCACCTAAGAGGGCAATCAGTCATCAAATTGACTTTGTACCAGCAGCAACATTTCCTAACAAGGCTGCATACAAAATGACACTGGAGCAAAATAAGGAGATAGCAAGGCAAGTTCAAGAGCTTTAAGACCAAGGGTTGATCAAGAAAAGCATAATCCCATGTGTTGTTCCAGTGGCGTTGGCACCTAAGAAGGGAGATAAGTGGAGAATGTGTATTGATTCTAGGGCCATAAATAGGATAACCATTAGATAGAGGTTTCCTATTCCTAGGATAGAAGAATTAATGGACTGTTTAAGGGGTGCTAAGTACTACTCCAAGATTGATTTGAAAAGTGGCTACTATTAGATTAGGATGAATGGAAGTCAAATTTTAAAACCACAGAGGGGTTATATGAGTGGTTAGTAATGCCATTCGGGCTTACAAATGCACCTAGCACTTTTATGAGGGTGATGAATGAGGTCTTGAAGGACTTTATAGGAGTCTTTGTGGTAGTCTACTTAGATGATATCCTCATATTTAGCAAAAAAAAAGAACATATGAAGCACCTAGAACTTGTGTTGAAGAAACTTCAAGAGGAGAAGCTCACCATAAATCTTGATAAATAGGGTACTTGGTAACTTGTTGAGGTGTCTAACTAAGGAGTATGGACAAGGATGGGAACAAGTCATTTCACAGACATAATTTGCCTACAATGATAGCACAAATAGGTCTATTGGTAAGAGCCCATTTGAAATTGTATATGCGTTACATCCAAGGGGTGTACTTGAGCTAAGAGACCTAAAAGGTTATGAAGGAATCAATGGACATGCTGATGATTTTGCTCAGTCAATGAGAGAGGTTCATGAGCAGGTAAAGAAGACATTAACGAAGGCTAACTAGAAGTTGAAGGCTAAAAGAGATGAAGGGAAGAGATATCTACGATTTGAAATAGGTGATTTGCTGATGGTATACTTGAACAAGGCAGGACTACAAAAAGGCATACCAAGTAAGCTGCAGATGAAAAGGATAGGGCCATGTAAAGTGTTGGCTAAGTATGGATCCAATGCATACAAGGTGGAGTTACCCAAGGAGATGTCCATTTCACCTATCTTCAATGTGAAGGACTTGGTGAAGTATAAAGGACCGTAAATGGATGAGGAATAGTATAGTGCTAAGGTGAGTAACGATGTGGATAAACTCAAGGTACCTGATCAGATTAGACCACAAGTGGACAAGATTCTAGACTCAAGGGTGAAGAAGAAGACTAGGCACAAGACATACATGGAGCACCTAGTGAAGTGGAGACATTTGCCAGAGTCAGAGGCTACTTGGATAGCAGAAAGTGACTTTAAGAAGCATGAAATTAGTGAGGAGGTCTTGACACCATGGGTTCCTTAACTTCTTTGTTGCAGGGGGGAGAATGGTGCAAGAGCACCTTAAGGTCTTCTTGAGAGATCTTTGTAATTTTGGCTTGTAGGTGGTTCTAGCCAACCACCAAGGGAATAAGGACTATGATGTTAAGTACATAGATATTTTTTGATGAGTGAATTGGAAATAGGTTTGTTAGGGGCTTGTGGTTTGGGTAAGTCTTGGACACTGTGAGCATTTTGAGCAATGTTCCCTTGGCTATTTGTCCTAAAAGTAGGAAAATGGCATTAATGATGCTCTAAGCCCAACCCAAGGGTCATAAAATGTGTGAGAAAGGTATATCAGGTCATAAAAACCCTAATGCTTGGGTTGGAGGATTGTTTTCATGAATTGAGACTTGCAGAGTATATTTTTGTGATTGGAAGAGAGCAAGTTTTCATTGAATTTTTATGTTTGAGCCTGCATCCAGTCAAGAATGGATTAAAAAGACTTATCTAATGCTTTGAGTCTTCCATTTGTGTCACTTACTTACCTTTTATCGCATTAGACTAGTCATCTCATCTAGTTGGTTGTCTTTTTGCAAGTTTTTGGTGTTCTTGGTCTCATTGTCGGTTTAGGCCAGTTTTGTGAATAATGAGTCCCACTTTACTTCCCGTGGCTTTACTCTCATGGCCACTTGGAATAAAGTTGGGGACTATGTAAATAGTGTACATATGGGTTTTTGGGTCTTGTTTTGCAGGGAAGGTGATGAAAACATCAAGCACTAGGCAAGTGCAAGTGCATTCTGGCTAGTAGCTTGGAGAGGACAACAACAAGGAGAGTTGCTAAATGGATTGGTTTGTGCCAATAAAAAAAATGGGAGTGTAGGCACATGTATCTCAGTCATGTGTGTGCTAGGAGGAGAGTTGAGGAGGTCGTTGAAGTCCTCAAAGAATGAAAAAGAGCCAAAAACCCTAGGAACCCTTGAAAATAGCGGTTTTGAGGACAAGCATATGTACAGACACTTCTAGGACCTGAATCATGGTAAATCTTGGATCCTTGATGGTCAAAAGAAATAATATACAAAAAAATTTGGGGGTTGTTAAGACTGTTTGTGAGAAAAGTCAAGAAAATGGGTTTTAGGAGGCCAAATTGGGGCAGAAGGCTACAAGGCCTAAAATTGAGTTTTTCAAGAAAGCGATGGGTAAAAGGTGAAAGAATCCAATAAGATGGATCAGTGTGGAGAAAAATCAACAAAGGGACAACTAGGATACCCTTCCCTAGCCCTAGAGTGGTTAGGACACTTTGGGTCAGTGTGGAGCCCAAGGAAGCTTAGTGGTGGATTGGGAGTGATGGAGAAGAATTTGAAATTGGTGGAGAGTCTTATGTGGTGAGAAGGGTTTAGGCATGATCCATGAGTAGGGTAGAGAGGAATACCCTAGGAAGACTAGAGAATAGGTCTTGAGAAGAGCAAGAGTGCTCTTGAGGGATAGGACTCCCCATCACTTTAGCTCATCAATTGATAACTAGGAGGTATTTTCTACAATGTGTCAAATTGTGATATTGCTATCAAGATTCCATTGAGCACTCATTTGTAGTATCATATATAGCTCTAGCTTCTACAATATTTCACATGATTGTAGATAGTTTCAAAGATCTAGATAACATCAATAGTTCACATTACTCAAGAAGGATGAACATCTTAAAGACATTTACATAAATCAGGACAAGTAACCTTCTTGTGGACTTAGGGTTGCAATATTTCATCTACAACATGTTCCACCATTTCTTTAGTAGGATCAAGAAGACATATAATGAAGGTGTGTTTGTAGCCATGAAATATTATGGTTTGAACTATCCAGGAGAGTGATTTTTTATCTCGACCAACCATATCTATACCATGGTTTGTTTGGAAACAAGGATGAGTTCTCTCTTCATTGGTATATACATTATTCCTCGATGTGTTCACACCAGTGTTACAAGACTAGGACTTGCCTTAGACCTGACAAGCCATTTTTTGACTTTGACTCGGGCTCGGAGCCCAGACTCGACAAATAGAAAAACCTAAGAAATTCAAAGATTTGTAAGGATTTAAAACTTTTTTCATGCACCCTTTAATAAATAAACCTTAAAGACACAATATCATCATCAAATAGAAATTAATATGATCCCATACACAAGCATACATCAATCACATAAGTATAAGCACAAATTTTAGCTGAAGGAAATAACACACTTAGATATATAAATATTGTGATATTGCTATCAGGATTCAATCATGTAGTTTTACAAGTCAAACTCATTGACCCATGACTCATCAGTAGTGGTTCACAAGAACCCATCTCTCATGATAATGAATGGTTCATAAGGAGGAAGATAAATCTTCATACATTTCTTCTATCACAAATGAGATAAGTGCTTGGTTTCATGAAGGTCATGAGACAACCATTAATGGGGAGTGGATACATGAAGAACTGATGGAGAATGATAATGGCTTCAGACCTACTATAAAGGATTTTTTTTTTTGTTTCAATGATGCAAGAGGTTTTTGGTTTCACTACCAAAATGAGCCTACGAAGTATGCATGTGAAATTCCTTTTGACCTTGAGGGTGTACTTACTCCATCTCAAGGATCATGCATTGAGGATGACATAGATCAATGCTAGGGTTAACCAATTAATAATTATACACGTGAATAAATCAAACATGTACATGTCAATAAGGGAACTACAAGTACTCATAAACACGCAAGCCTCAAAAAGTATACACATGAATACATAGTATATACAAATTAAAACAAAGTATATGCATGAATACAACGTATATGCATGAAAACATGTAAGCCACAAAGTATACACTCGAATGCACGTAATTCACAAAGTATACATGTAAGTTGTAAAGTATACACTTGAATATACGTAACTCATATCTATTGAACCATCAATTTAGAATGCAAATATGGACAGGCATCGAAAAAAGATATTTTATTAACCAAAATCCATGTAGGCATACATAAATATATGTCAATATAAGTATGAAATGTATGTACAAAATAGCCATATAGGCTTATGAGAATGCCATCTAGGCATACAATGTCAACTATGTCCAATAAAAAATATGTACAAAATTGCCATGCAGGCATACAATAAAGGACTCTAGAATTAAAGTCATTGCTCTCCATGCCCAAGAAATAAAATCTTTCCCTTTCCTTTTTGCTTGGATGGTGATAGGTCTGTCACTCATTTTTGCTGCGCTCGTGGAGTGCTCCTACTACTCCTCCTAGGGTTTACTTCATGGTGAAGTTTTAACTATTACAATAAGAAGTAAAGACATGAATATATAAAAATTACATTATAAAAAATTATATATTTGATAAAATAATCACTTATAGCCATCTCACGATCTCTCTCCATGAGGTAAATATCCTTACGCCCATGCTCAGGTGTGCTCAAGCCCTGTATAAACCATACAAATAGACAAAAACTACGTGAATCAATAATGGTTTGATTTCTCACTAACTAACATCTATAACAACAAATATAAATTAAAATTTACTAATTTTCCTCATACCTCTTTTGTTAGAGCCATCGAGGATTGTATAGCAGATGTCACACCAATATCCATTGCCCTTATCACATTCGGAGGTGTATCATCTTGCAACAACTGAAAATAAAATGACAAATTGTTCAACGTAATCAACGATGTGCATGTATAAACTACACAAATCTATTAAGTACTTGATTCATTAGTTAAACTCCTTATTCTATTACCTGCATGAAGGTTTGAGTAAATCCACTGCCACTAGGAAGTGTTCCATCAAAACCTCCAATATTAGTCTGTTCAACATCCAAAATTGCATATTAAATTATCATTCATAAAACAATGCCATTAATATGCAATAAACTTTTAATTTTTTACTAGTTGCATACCCTAGCAATAGTTGTGCTGCAAAAATAGGTTGGTTGGGGGCCGGTGTATCTAGTCTCAACACTATGACCCTACAATTTTATTAAAATCATAAAAAAAATTTAGTTAGTCTTCCATTTCAAAATTGAAATTTAATAAATTAAATTCAATGAACACATGCACTAAATTTTACCTAGCTATCAATGCCATATGCCTCATGTAAAATGTCAGTTGCCCTCTCCATCTCCATAGTTGTAGACGATTCCTGTGTACTAGTCTCTTGAGGGTTGGTGGGCTCATGTGAACAAGTAGCCCCGCAAGATTGACACACAAGTGTTCGAAGAGCACCACTAGAAGACTCCCTTGGATGGTGTTGTAGAATAGGGATAGTTTGATGGATGACACTCTAGTTCAAAGTGTTGATTGCCTGCAATGTCTCTACATCAGCACTTTCCTTCATGATGGAAGGCATAACAATGTGCTCATGAGGTGGCCTAGCGAGAGCTCATCTACCTTGCCTCGTAGGTTCTAGCTATGCACCAGGTCTATCCTAAGCTGACCCCCCACCTCTCCCCTGGAAATCCCTCATATCAAAATAATTTGGGATTTTGTTCAATATGAACTCACTGTATAGTTTCCTAAGGAAATATTGTGGGACCTTGAAATTGTTGCATGGTGGGTAATCGAAGACCATGTACCACCTATCATAAAAATGCTCCTTCATTTGTTGGTGGTGGCACCAATGAATAGGAAACCTTTTCGCATTGAGGGAAAGATTTTGATTTATGCGTGGGTCGGTCAAGAATGAGCACAAATCACCTTTTGTTATTTTTAAATCTTTCACATCCTTGTATGATAGTTTATTTTCATAATACTCCCTAGCTGCCTGCCTCCTATCTTCCTATCCAGTTATTTGTTTGCTAATTGAATCTACATTTGTTAACATATCTTTCAATGAATTTTCCCAGGTTATTATTTCTGTGGTTGAACCATTTGAATCACTCAACCTATTGATCAAATCCTCAATTTGTTTTTTATTGTTCTCAATTTCACTCATTAAATTTTGTTGAGTGCTAGGAGGGGGTTGAGTGATTGGTGGAGGAGATTGATGTTGTGGTTGATTTTGATCTTGAGGATTTAGTTAGTCCTCCTGTTGAGGATTTTGAGGGTTTGCAGGTTGATTTGCATCTCCTAAAAATTCAAACAAATAGATATCAAATTCAACCTAAAACTAACAAATTCAAAACAAAAAGCATAAAATACTTACCTCTTACAGCTCCTCATTGTCGTGGCACCATCGTTGCGAAGAAATTCAAATTCTTGGTGAAGAAATTCTTCTCCTAGAACACAAGCGCGATATTTTGGGGTTTTTGGCTGTAGGTGCAGCAAAAAAACTTGTCGAAATGGAAATGAGAGATTTGCATTTGTTTTTTTTCTGTTAACAGTCAATAACGTGAGCATGTTATAATGTGCTCGTGTTATGGATTTGTAGTTGTAGCTGTCGAGACCTTGCCTAGGTTTAATAGAATACATAACATGAGCGCGTTATAAGGCGCTTGCATTATGGTTTTTAACTTTTTCTTTTGAGGCTGTCCACGGAATTGCTACCCATTTCCATGCACCCGCCCGGTGTCATTGGTTGTGTATTGAGATGGAGGTGTATATGTGTTTGAGGGGGAAATGAATGGAACACTTATGGGAGGTAAAGTGGTAGGAGATATGACATGAGATGCCACAAAGCTATAAGGATTGTTAGTGGAAATACCCAAGGTAAGAATGACATTACTAGTAGGTTGCATCATTGTGGTAACTTGAGGTTTGGTATAGGTGGGAATAGAGGCAATGGTTGTAGGAGGACGAATTTTGGGTTCCTCCTTAACTTTGAGCTTTGTTCAAGGTTTGGGAAGAACTATTCAATGAGGTAAGATATTTTCCAAAAACATGAGCTAAGTTATGTGGAATATATATTTCTTTTTCAATTTCAATCATTCAGTGTATGTTATCTATGGTAGGAATAGTAGTGTTGGAAATGTTTTCAGTACTCACTAGGTTTCGTATGTTTGCTAATTCTTGATGGATTTGGATTATGTTTTCTTGAGGGACACTAGAAACCATTATTTCAACACTTTTCATACTACTTGAAGGTAAAGAGTTATCAAGGGTATGGTCCATACCTAGTGAAATAGTGTCAACACTATGAATGAAAGAGCGAGATAACCGAAGATCCACAAAAAGTGTGTTACTGCAGGATGACATGAGTCTCGAACTGTGTATCACTATAGTATTAGCAATAGGACACCAATTTGTAAAGCTCATGCAAAGGACAATCAATGAATGCAAGATAAATGCAATGAAAAAAAGATAAATGATATACTTTAATTCCAATTCTTATGTTTACGAATGCACTTGAATTAAACCAAATTAAGCTAGATCTAATGGAATGAATGAAACAAAAAATTATAAAACTAAAAAAGAGATCTGAAAATAAAAAACAAAAGCACAAAAATAAAGATTTAAATGTTGTAAAATCTAGATTCAGGTGTGATATGGAGCTAAACCACTCATATGGCTGAATGAGACCCAGTTAGGGTTTCTGAAAGGTTCAAGTACTGAAGAAAAGTGAATATATAATTCCCAAAAACCTAGAAAAACTACCTATACAAGGACTAAATCGCCTAGGTGGGTGAATGAGTTCCAAATAGGGGTTTTAAACCAAATTCAACAAATTCTAAGTTTATTTTAAGGTTTCTAGTTTTTATTCAGATTTGACTATTTGCAATTATAGTTTTCCAATGAAATTCAATGATGCAAGATGTAAAAATACAACTTATATGAAATTTTTCACTAATGCAAGATTTATAATTTCTCAATGCAATTAAACTAATGGAAATCAAATGGAAAGTTAACCTAGATCTAGGACTACAATGTTCTCCAAATAATAAATTCAAGTGTCCAAAGGTCAGGTTCACCAAAATGAATCGAAGGAAATAGGGTTCCACCTTTTGGGATATGGAACTAGGAGTTAGGACCTATTTCACTATTAGCTCATTAAGAAAACAAGATCCCTCAACCAAGTGACTCAATTGAGGGAAGGAAACTACTAATGGGGGGTTGGTTTCCTTAGATGTGATGAAAAAGTGGGTTCACCATTAAAATGAAGCTTCAAAGGAGAAATGCAAACTATAATGCACTAAACCATAGAAACTTAAGAACACGAAATCAAACTAAGAAATATAACTTAGATACAAAAGAACCTGTTAAACTAAGGGACTCCAAGCAAGGTCTAAAACTCTGAAACTCTTCTTTTTGGACTGCACTGGGACTCATACATCAAGCTAGACAATTTAGTCCTGCTACAGGAATCTAGACAGAATCTAGAATCTTCAGATGATAAATCAAGATCAACAAAAACTACTGAAAAAGGCATATTGAGAATCATATGCCTAGAGGGGTGATTTAGTCCAAGTATTAGGGTTTGAATGAAACTTTTGTATCCTTGAGTGATCTTTTGTAGCTTTTGTCTTGTTTCATCTTCAAGTCTGAAAAGTTTGAATTACGATCTATAGGTGAGTTTCCGTGAAGATGACAACTTCTTGACAACTTTCTTGAATCTTGCAACTTTTTCTTCAAAGTATTTTCAGGCTCCAAATCACCTAGATCTACAATCACACATGGAGAGTGGAAAATGTAGTTATGTTAGGGAATAGGGTTTTTCCTTGGTCAAACCTTGAAATGAAATAAAATAGAATGAATGAATAATATACAATGTTGCAACTCACCAAACCCTTGAGATAAAGGCTACATTTTTTTGTGAAATGGCTCCAATGGATATGGATATTGACTCTTGATCTTGATATGAGATAATGTATTTGAATGCTTGCTTGAATCATGACAATCAACATCACAAATGTTACCTCGCAACTTACACACATGATGCTTGAATCTTGAATGTTGCTCCAAATGCTTGATAATTTTATCTTGAATAGTTGAATTTCATAGATCACACTTTCTCATGAAAATTGCTAGATGAATTGTAAATTTTTTAGGTGAAACTAAGTGAAATAGCCTTGTATTTATACTTGTTTATGCCAAATTTCCAAAGATTACAACACTACATGCCAACATCAAATATAGGATAATAAAACCCCACCAAGAATTTGATTTGAAGTAGGTTTTGGTTAAAGTGGGACTCATACACTACTATGGGCATATGAGTTCCAGTGTCTTAAACACATGACACATACTCCAAGAAATGTTAAGTTCAATGTAATGTTTGATTTCAGGCCTCGAGACCTAGGTGGGACCCATACACCAAAGATGGCATATGAGTCCCAGATCACTAGATCTAGAACACACAACCTCAAACATTGAATCATGATTTTCTAATTGTTAAATATTTGGATTATCCTTAGATAAATGCATTTAATAAGGCTTGGATGAAAAATACGACCAAATAAGGCATAAAGAATCCAAATTTTAGTAGGGAGGTACCAAAAAAGTGTGAAAATTTAAAGGGGTACATTTTCCTACACTACAATATCTATCTCTACTTATCTATCTATCTCTTCATGTCTCTACCTCTCCCTATACATCTCTCTCTATATCTCCCTCTATATGTTTCTCTCCATATCTTCATATTAAATTTTGTCTTCCATATCCCTCTATCTATATTAAGCTATCTCTCCCTCCCTCCCAAACACTCATGTCTATCTCTTTATATTCATATATTTTTCTATCATGATCTCATTATCATTATATATCACTCCCTATTTCTCTATATCTCTCTATATCTCCCACTATCAATATCTATCCCTCTCCCCTCCCTCTCATTCTATTTCTTTTTCTATAGAACTATCTCTACCTATATCTCCTCTCCCCATGGATCTTATTTATCTCTCTCTCTCTCTCTCTCTCTCTCTCTCTCTCTCTCTCTCTCTCTCTCTCTCTCTATTTTCTCGTATTTCCCTATCACTTCCTCTCTCTCTCCATCTCTCCATGTCTATTTTTTTATAAAAACATAAGGAAATCACATTATAATGTGATTGCATTATGGATTGGTAGTGGCTAACCTAGGCTCTGTCACTACCAAGTTGTAATGGGAGCATGCTATAATGCACTTGAGTTATGTTCTAAAAGGAAAAAAAAACTATTTGTGGTCACATTTTGGTTCCCCATCTTTCTACACATGCCCCATGAGTCAAGTTGATTCTAACTAGAGGTTTAACATTATTTTATGATAGTCATCCAGGAGTGATGACACTTATGCATTATTCAATCTAGTATTCCATGTTTTAGTTGATTTTAGGGAATTTTCATTTTAATTATGATTATTCTGATTTTAAAAGTGAGTTACTTCATTCAATTTTTTAAGTTGAGAATCTCTATCTTTAATATTTTCCCTTCCCTTGATTTCTAGCAATTAATTTTTTCCAAGATGGAGAAAATAATAGAACCAACCCTCTATTTGGATGACCTTCATTTATACCCAGTCCAAGGTGCAATTTTTTTGACTGACTTATTCCTTGTTTGGGAAGTGAAAACATAGGATTTCAGAAATTTGTATGCTTAGTATCTAAGGATCCATTAATTCTTTGAATTTGGTTTGGAATGCCAAGATTTCCTATACATATAGGAGTTCCCTGACCAACTTGTCTCATTTATTTATTAACTTTGATGGATTTTGCATGAGCATCAACTAATTTTTTAGTATTTAAACTTTTCTTTTGATAAAAATAAATGTAAAATGATCTAATGTTGCGTAATAAAATAAGAGTGTTCCTTCACCATTTACAAGATAAAGAGTGTAATATTGAATAAGCCTTTTGGAATGGAACATCAAAGGTAGTAATAAACTCACCTTCACCTCTTTTTATCTTGGAAAGTTGGTGATATAACATCAATGCATCCAAATGTATTTAAAATCTATCCTAAAATGTTTCTTATACTAGGTCCCAATTGGTAGTAGAATTAATATGCAAGTTAATGTACTATTTGTATTCTTCTTCTACAAGAGTGTATATGAATAAGTGACATATAATATATGTGTGTGGTATCTTATCTTTGAAAAATATATCCTTAGAGGTATGGAGGTGATCTTCTACATTATTATGTAGACTATACTTCAAATATAACTTCTTTGGATTCTTTGGAGGGTCATGATAAACAATGAACTAAATAGGTGAAGCAACATTACAAAAGAAAGAAATCATAAGTAAAATATTTACAACTTTCTTTACATTCCTTGGGATGGCTCCTATAATTTTTTTTTCTAATTCTTGGATTTCAACTAGTTCTTATATGGTATATCAACTCAAGCAATTCAACTCAAGAGTCACTAGATCTTTATCTAGTGTGAATGATTCACTACATTTTGTATGATTGAATCTCCTTCTAGTGCTATTTTTGTTGATGGTTTTTAGTCCCAATAAACTCAAATAAAATTTGCAACAAATCCTTTTTCTCTTGAATGAAAATGACTTTCTATAACTAAATATAATAGTCAGGTAAAGCTTTGAATTTTAGGTCATGACATAGAAGACCATTTAGAGGTTTGTTGTGTATTGTTAAATAAAGAGCATTCATGGTTCAAGATTCTACGATTGGATCAATTTATGAATATTTTTTATACATTGGAAAAATCACATCCTCACTTATATAGATTGTGCAAAGTTCAAATTAATTTGCAAAGATTATGAATTCTATGATCAATTTTCTAAAAAAGAAAGATAAAATGAAGAGGAAAGAGGAAAGAAAAGGTTTAGGAATCTAATCTTCATAATAATTGCACAAATTCACTCAATGTTGTAACTAAACATCATAACTAGTTTATACTTCTCTAGAACTATTTAGAATTTCATATAAACATGTGTAAAATTCAAAGGAAACTTTGAAATCATGAAAAATATCATATCATACCCAAACAATGGTAGAATGTTATGATATTTCACAATATTGAAAGAATTTACAAGTCATTTGAGATATGTAGGAATATATGACTCAATTGACCTCACAATTATAACTCTACAAGTATACATGAATAAAATGTATTGGTCTAAGTAAGAGGAAAATATGAAAGAAGCAAAATAATTATGATTCTTCATTATCTGTCCCACAATGATAAAAACAAATTATAATTCCTTAAAATGGAGAGTCAATGACACTTTTATAGACATAAGATTCCAGCTTCCATTACAATTCAATGGTTGAGATGATATATCAAAGGTAGATGTTAATGCAAACTTTAAAGAAAAATTTCAAAGCATGAAAAATATCATATCATACACAAACAATGGTGCATTATTATGATATTTCACAATATTGAAGGATTAACAAGTCACTTGATATATGTACGATAAATTATATGACTTAATTGACATCACAATTACAAACTCTACAAGTGTAGATGAACAAAAATTATTGGTCTCAGTGAGATGAAAATATGAAAGAAACAAAAAAATGACAATTCTTCATTATTTGTCCCACAATTGTCAGCAATTTCCAATTCCCTAAAATAGAAGAATGACGACACTTTCATAAATGCAAGGCATCAAAGTTCATTACAAATCAATGGTTGAGATGACATCTCAAAGACAAATGGTCATGTAAACTTCAAAGAAAGCTTTCAAATCATGAAAAATATCATATTATATCAAAACAATAGCACAATGTTATGATATTTCACAATATTGAAAAAATTTAGAACACTTGATATATGTAAGGTAATATATGACTTAATTGACAACAGAATTACAACTCTACAAGTGTACATGAACAATTAGTGAGAAGAAAACATGTACTAATAACAAATCTTCATTATTTGTTCCACAACTATCAAAAATTTATATTCCCCTAAAATGAAGGATCGACAATTCTTTTATAGGTACAAGATCTCAATGTCCACTACATATCAACTATTGAGATTACATCTCAAAAATAGACCGCCAAAATTCAAAAAACATGAGAACAACATATTTAATTGACAGTCGACAAAAAATCTCCTCTGAGACTTAACACTACAAATACTGGATGAGTACAATGGCCCCCACTAATATAATGAATTGAAGTACCATGCCAAACTCTTGGAACAAGAATTGAATGACATGTCACAAAATCAGCCCAAGCATTCCCACACACTACTGGAGCTCCAATCCAACATTAAAGTTCAAGTCCATATTTTAGCTTTTTCCAATACCACCTATAACACCTGAGCAGCATCTCCTCCCATGGCAATGCTAAGCAACTTGTCTATTTAGAACGCCATTGTAAAGCAATCTGAATACCATCAATACCCCTGAAATATTTAACCATCAATAACAAAAAAAAGAAAAAACGGACTAAAAAGAATAAACCAAGCAGTGATATTTATCTTACTATGGTATTCAATTATGATTATCAATCGTTAAATACTTGAAGTGAATAGCTGCTCACACTGTGTGCGTGATGACCCATTTCAATTCATCCAATTTGTTAAGCTCATGGAAAAACTATGATTTTGTTCCATCTTACTGTATAACATGCCCACTCATAACGCGTGAAGTGAGGAATAAGCGCCTCATCTGTCCATTTCAATACAACCAGTTTGTTTTAGCCTCACACCAAAGTGATATTGTCGTACCTATTAATTACGAGCACTGGTATTTACGTACCTGTGTTTATTATTAATAGAAGTTTGTAACTAACTCAACTTGCAAAATCTTTCTACCTAAATGATATGTTGATGTAGCTTCTTATTAACTAGCAATCACACCTTAATGTCCAACGGGTACACCGCCGAAGAGGTGTGAAAGGTCAGTAAGGGAAATATTTTGTTTTATTTTCTTTTGTATATATTTGTGCAATATATGAGGTCAATTCATCGATCATTTTGGAAATTAATAATTATTAATATTGTTATTGATGTATTTATTATTATATTATTTAATATTAATTGATATATCGAGTTTCATTATGTTACATTATGATTATTATACTATTAATAATTGGGTTAGAAATTAGATTTTATTATATTTAAATTAAAATTTATTGTATATATATAAATCATATTTAATAATGTTAATATTAAAGTATAGTGTAATATATAGTTCTTTTAAATGAAGTAAATAAGAGAGAGATCAATAGATAGAGAGGGGGAGATGGAGTGATATAGATAGAGGGAGATATAGAGAAATGGAGAGGGATACTGATAGAGATAAAGAGATAGAGGTAGAGAGATAGGGGTAGAAAAAGATAGATATATAAGGACAAGGAGGGAGATAGAGATATAGAGTAGGAGAGATGGAGTGTATAAGAGACAAATGTAGATCTAATGAGATATAGTTAGAGAGGGGGAGGGAGAAATAGGGAGATAAAGATAGAGGGAAAGTAATAGAAATAAATGTATAGAGAAAGGGTGAGAGAGATAGAGAGGGGGAGATATAGAGAGTAGAGAGAGTTACAAAGTAGAGAGGTATAAAGATAAGGAGGGAGAAATAATGAGTGTGTGAGAGAGATAGAGAGAGTAAGAGAGAGATATAGAGAGAGAGAGAGACAGTGAGGGAGAAACAAGGTGTGTGTGAGTGAGTGAGAGATGGAAATAGAGATCTATAAATAGATATAGAGGGATGGATGAAGAGAGAGAAAACAAATAGAGAGATGATAGATAGAAAGGTAGAGATAGAGATGGAAAGAGAGTAGGGATAGAATAATAGAGATAGGAAGTTATATATATAGATGTAGAGAAAGGGATACGTATACATATAAAGAGATAGAGAGATAAAGAGATGTGAAGAGAAAAAAAAATAAAAATTGAAAAATTTAAAATGTTTAAACATATAATCTAATATTAATATATCATATTTATTATCATGTATTATAGTATAATCATTATTAAAATCATTAAAAGAAAAAAACATAATGTAATATATAAATTACATTAAAAAAATATATATTTATTATATATATATATATATGATAATATTATAATTTTTACAATAATTAAAAATTAAAATTAAAAAAAATAATACAATTGACATTTCCATTGTATTTATTAACTGATAAACATCAATGGTAAGACGTAGCCCTTCAATCTTTGCTTCATGCCATGTAGATTCCTAAAGAGTCTATGTGTTGTGTAGATTGCTCTTGCAAGAGACAAATGCTTCAAATATGCGACACATGCATATTAATTTACCGAAGATTTCAGGGGAAATAAGTAGAGCGCCCGATCAGATCTCTTCTTCCATCTGCTGAAAGAATCAAGACTGCAACAATAAAGGAGATGATGGAACAGAGTCTCAAGGCGGTTGCTTGGGCTTCGGACAAGAAAGACTCTCACAACGCCAACTATCTCGCAGAGCTTTTTCCGACAGAGATTTCACTTAAGGAGAATTTGATTTGAGATGGATCGAATGTGTGTGTGAAGCTTCACAGAGATGAGCTTGCGAATTTTTGACCTGGAAACACGGGAAGTCTGTGGTGGAAGAGCTTCCGGCTTCGGTGATTCAGCGGGGTGTTTTAAAAGATAAAGATATAAAGCTTTTTCAAAAAATCCAAGTTGTGCATATCCTGCAATTGAGATAACCTCTTTGTGAAGCATTCTGTCAAACAGTTGACGAGCCTTTTCTATGCTTCCACATTTTCTATACATGTTTAGCAGAGCATTTCCAACTATCATATGTAGAAAAAAATCTCCTTTTGTGATGCTTTGATAGATGTACATATTGGTAAAGGTAGAGAGGTTCCTGGCAAAGGTTGTGGAATATGGCTTTACACCTGCCATTTGCATTTGCTTGAAAGTTTCTAAAGCCTTTTCAATAAATCCATTTTGTACATATCCCGCGAGCATTGCAATCCATGAGATGACTTCTCTTCCAGGTATTTTGTCAAACTTAAATATGAAACCCCACCATAGAAAATAAAATAAAAATTCTAGGAACCAAAACCAATCTCCATACAACCATTGTTTCAATCTATTCACATCAAACAAAAATGCAGTCTGTATATATTTCCAAAATCGTCGAGAGCATTGAGGGCACTGCAAATCAATCTGGAAAACATATTGACTTCATTCTCCATTGATGATATACCTTGATGTTCCATTCTAATGACAGAAAATGCAATGGAAGAATAATGACATAAAATGCAATGGAAGAATAATATGTCCTATGTTTGCACAAGGACCAAATAGGGTTATTGCAATGTTGAAGTATTTGCACGGCATCAGCGTTCTGGTTTCCCTATTATGTCGGGCGAATGAATGAATGGGCGAGGAATGTTTAACGCAAGAAGGGGAGTTAATGCGTAGCAGAGGGTACATTAAATGCACCATCAAAATGTCACAGTGGAAAAATTAAGTGCAGCGGCAAGCATGAATTTAATGCGACTCAGAAATTATTGACGGTTGCCAATAAATGTACAACCTTGTCGGATGCCTCGAGACTTTTCAACCGTTCACCGTTAAAAAGAGCTTGAAAAGCTCATATAGTGACACCCCTTCGACATAAATATATAGAGAACCACATAATGTTGAAATTGGATTTGTATAGAATACTTATTATTTATTTTAATATTGAAAACATTACACGTATAATTTATAGTAATATTTAATGTAGCACTTTACTATTATATGTCATTATTGTGTCTTCACCATCATTAATAATGAAGTGAATTCATCAAAATATGGTAAAATGTCTTTCTACCTTCTTCAATTAGGTCTGTAATGACTCACAATTTTACTAGATTGTGCTCCCCTTTAGAAAATTTTGAGGTTTTGGTGCATGAAGAGTTCTACATCTTTCTAAGCTTTAGTGAGCATGTTTGCTTAGATAGTGCCAAAATGAATTTGATATAACAATGTTCAATGTTTTAAAATGTAACAAAATGAGTTTTAGTCCCAATCCCAATCCCTACCATTGGTCTAGGTGTGCATAGTGGCACATGTATTTTCATTTGTGTTATCTTTAATATTAATGGTAGGGCCCACCTTTCCTACCATTGGTCGAGGTGTGCATAGTGGCACATGTATTTTCATTTGTGTTATCTTTAATATTAATGGTAGGGCCCACCTTTCCTTCATTCTTTTGTTCTAGGTGCAAGGATCTCTATTCAATGCTACATGAGATGCTCCCAAGATAAAATATTTTTTCCTTACAATATCTAAAGCCATCATTTTGTACCATGTCATATCCCATCCAATGGCTTGCCAAGTTCATAACTATTCTTTTGTCTATTCTTGGTCATAACTCATCATGCCAATTAGTGTTTGATATCCATGGGTTCATGAAATAATATGAAGAAAATTCACTAGAGAAGAAAATCAAATTGGATGGAGTTATTTTTGTAAATTTTGAAAAAAATCCTCACAAATACCTTTTGAAATTTAATTCTAGTATCTTGTTTATCTCTAGCACTTGACATAAGACCACCCATTACCTAGTGATGGTATATGTAATAAAGAAAGAAATAATTCACTAAAAAAATGCTTGGTGCTCATCCTAGAAGCATCTCAGTCATTGATAGGGACATTTTTGTGATTTCCTTGATCTACTCTATTCTTGCATGACTTGCAATAAAGTATTTTATCTTGCTAATTCTAAAATTTGAAGTTCAAATATCTTGAGAGGAATTCATGACCAAGTAATGGGTAATCTCTTAGATAAATTAAGATATTCTTTTGTATAGATGAGCTATTCAACCTCATGTATAAAACTCTTACTTTTTTTTCAACTAACTAGGATAACTTCTATGTATGGGTCCATAATCAATTATATTGCATTATATGAGGTAGTTTAGTATTATTAAAAGCATCAATACAATAAGTATTACTCTAGAATTTTGTATTCTTCTTTAGTGTTTGAATTCATCTAACACATGAATATTGTATTTCACATTAATTCTATTTACTATTATGTCATGATTCTAAGAGAAAATTTATTTGACATGAGCTTTCTCAAATATATCATTCACTTTCTATATCTCCTTTTTTATTTTTCCCTCATTATATCAAAGCTTAGTAAGAATAGATAAGAAGCCAACATTATAGCTTGAAGAGTGATTTGCAAATTGAAGATTGATTTGTCATTCATACCCCACATTTACAAAAAATTCTATGATTGGTGGTCTTACATGATGTTTTTGTCTTGATATGATATTTAGACTACAACAAATAACAAATGAAGAAGAAATTGTAAAATAAAAAATCACTTATAACTTTATGCCCATAATCTACCCAGCCAAAACATTGACTAACAATATTTGGCACAAAATCCAATGATGGCACAAAGCCATAGTTGACCATTGGGCATTGAGTCTTATTTTCATGACTCCTATATCCAAATTTGTTACAATTGCAATATGGTTGGGTAATACACCCATTTGACCATTATTGGTAGTTAGTATTATTTCTTGAACTTCTAAATCCCAAGCAACTCGATTGGGAGTGAGTACACAAAGATTTAGGTTCATTTCATGTAGGGTAGAGAGGCCCACAATAGGGCATTCTACCTCTGGGTTTTTGAAATTCATAGCATATGATTTCAAAAAATTCTCAATTTTGTATAGTAGTTTATTTGCCAACTCATCTGCTTAAAAATTATATTTTTAGGGTCACATCCTCAAATATGATGCCACATCAGCATGATTTTTGTTAAACCACATAAAACCCAATAGTAGGGCACTAAATCATGTGAATATGTTACGTTGATGTGGCATCACATGATTTGTCGAATTATGTACTTTATGGAAAAGAATGTTTAGCAATTGGATAAAAGGTGCTCCACTGTGGGGCCCACTAAACACTACTTCTATCCCTACTTTTGGTCTTCACCCTACTATGGGCCCCTCTCCCCTATGTCGATCTTCAATTAGTATCTATTTATTATTATTTCCTAAAAAAATTTGAGTGATTATTTTTCAAAAAAAAACAATATCAAATTTAATGATGAAAATTGTATACTCATGTTAACTTTTATCAAGTTTTGGGCCTATTCAGAGATATTTTTTTAATACAATTAGTGATATACATAATTATATGTTCAACTTTTCCCCTTTCTTGATCTTTTTTGTCTCCCATTTAACTTTTATTATAAATTATTGCACATTCATTCTTATTCCCACCTCATTTGCATTTATTCCCACATATTCATCAAATTACCAACCTTGATTTCCATGCACTCATTATTAAACTCAAGATCCTACATCCATTATCCTATTTGATTTATGTTATGCATAATTTCATAATTTCTACACATCATATCAAAATTCAAATTTTTAAAATTTAAACAACTAAATCCTACCCTTTCCTCATAGCCATTAGGAACCAACTTGGTACATTTTTGTATAATGATCTTTTACATCTAGGTTTCTAAATAAATTTATTTGAAAATTAATATATCAGTTAATCACCATCTATAATCCTATCATCTCAATGTGTTATATGCACATGACAACTGAGAGGGGGGTTAAACCAGTTGTACATTAAAATATCAAAATCCTCATTAACATTTAGATATTTATTAGCCCTTAAACCCTTAATCAAACTTAGCATGAGAGTAAACAAGTGAAACAAAAACACATAAAAATACCATGCACAATAGAACACCGGATTTACCGGAAAAAACCAAAGAAGGGAGAAACCATGGTGAGGATTATCTCACTATATAAATGAATTGCAACACTTAGTACAATAGGTTCACTATTGGAGGGACCACTACCCAAAAGAAAGAAGCTCGGCTCAATGCCAATGACTTACTACTGAGTTAGAATTAGCATGAGAGTAAACACGTGAAACAACACATCAAAATACCATGTATAATAGAACACCATATTTACATGGAAAATCCAAGAAAGGAAAAATCAAGGTGAGGATTAGCTCACTATATAAATGAATCGAAACATTGAGTACAATAGGCTCATTTTTGGAAGCCTCACTACCCAAAAGAAATAAGGGCTCAATACCAATGGCTCACTGTCGAATTAACATTTAGATCTTTATTAGCACTTAAACACTTAATTAAACTTAGCACGAGAGTAAAAAGGTGAAACAACAACACATCAAAATACCATGCATAATAGAACACTACATTTACGTGGAAAACCCAAGAAGGGAAAAAACATGATGAGGATTAGCTCATTATATCAATGAACTGCAATATCGAGTACAATAGGCTCATTGTTGGAGGGATCACTACAAAAAATAAAGAAGGGATCAATGTCATTGGCTCACTGTCGAATTAGAAAGAAGAAAGAGAGGAATTTTTAAAAAGATAGATCCATCTCAGAGAAATACGAAGATCCACCACAACAACTCTTCACGATCTACAACCTTCATCTCATTGCTTTTAGTAACTTCAAGTAGACTAAAAATGTAGAACCTACTACTCACTACTTCATAGTCATAGGTGTTAAGCTCACACATAGATCACCACACTTCATAAATTTCACATATTTTTCACTCCTTTAGATATACAATCATCTCCAATGATTTACCTACCTTATATACCATCTATAACCTTGAAAACATTCTCCAAGGTCGACTATGCACCTCAAATATGCAATTATAAAATAGTTCTGAACCAAACATTTCCACGATGTAAATAACTGAAGGATGACCACACCATGGGTTAAGTAGGACCCAAATATACACTAACACACTTTCCAAAGAATCCACAACCAACACACCTCTTCAACAAATAGTTTTAACATGCTAGGTTGACCAAACCTATATTAACGCCTTAACAATTACTTCATGCTTAACTCGATCCAAAGAAAACTTCATAGGCCATATAAAAAACACTCCTTAATATCCATACATCTTATAATATTCTAGCATCATTAGAGTTTTCTAGAAATCTTACACAACCACCAAAAACTAAGAAATTCATCATTATATGCAACCGCACACTATCCTGAGAAGATACTTCAATGTAGAGAAATGCGGATGCGGAGCAATCCTATTTCTCCTAAACAACCTTCTTCACTAACACACACACTAGTAAACACAAATTTCACTAGATTGTATGATTTAGAACCTATAACTTTGGATATAAAACCTTTGAACACCTTTGATTAACATATACAAGAAAAAATAGAAAATTTTCAACCATGAAGAAATGTGGAGCTCAACCTTGAATACCACTCTATCACACTATAATCTCTTTTATTCAAATTTTCTCAAAAGTACTTGGAAACCAAGTGAACTTACTACAATTCCAACTCTTATTCATCAAGACATAAATAACACTTGATGATAGTACCATAACACCTTCACAAGAAGATCTTGAAAACAATCACCCCAACTATGAAAACACCAATATCCTTCTAACAACTTCAACACAAAATCTCCATATAGTTGACATTAATGACTAGCTCCATAACCTATTGACATCAATGACAACAATCGAAAAATACTTGCAAAACTCTCCCCTTTGTCATTGATGGTAACAATAACACTCTGAAAAACCATCAACAACAAAATAAACAAACAAACAATTGTTTAACAAGATAACTGAGAGGGTGGATGAATCAGTTGTAGCAATTTTAAACTTCAAAACCCACAATAGATGTTAGATTTACACGCATTCACAAAACATTTACTCTGCTTATATCTTTGATTTTTAAATGAAAAACTAAAATTGAAAGTGGCATTTAAAACAATATACATAAGAACACCATATTTACATGGAAAACCCAATGAGGGAAAAGCCACGGTGAGGATTATCTCACAATATACAGAATTCCAAAATTGAATAAAGAGTCTCACTAACAAGACAAGAATTACTATCCAATGAGGACTCACTACCCAGGCTCACTGCCAGATAATTATAAACAAGATAGAAGAGATTTTTTATAGAGAGAAGAGTGTCTCAATCCAATAGAGATTCCACCATGATCTGCTCACACTTTTGTAAACATGCTTGAAAGATAGAGTACACTTTAAGCTCACTATCTTTAGGAACTCAACACATTGAAATTAAAACTAATATGGTCAAACTACCATCACAAACACATACCTCACATCTCTCTATATCTCTCACACATATCTCAACTCATAATTATACCATCTTCAATCTTGAAACCCTTTCAAGGTTATCCATACATAATTTATATTTACAAATTCAAATTAGGTCGATACGAAACCATTCTTGCAGTGGAAGAGAATGAGGGTGATCGAAAAAATTCTTAATGAGGACCTAAATGAGTCCCAACATGCCTCAATACGCTTTCATGAACTTCATAAGTATTGTTTAACACAAATTTGATCAACAACCGTGCAAACACATAAAAACATTAAGTACACGCATCCTTAAGTTGGTCCAACCTTTTCGGACAACAAACTTCACTTGAACACGATCTAGATTAAGTAATGAACACATTTAAATTCATCCAAAAGCTTCACAAAAAAATTCACATGAAGAGTAAGAATATTTTGTACATAAACCCTATCAACCACTCAAATACACTATAACTTAGAAACTCATCAACAACAACACCAAATCTCAAATCCTCCTAAAGCAAGTAAGAGAGAAAACTTATCAACATATTCTCAAAACCACAATTTTTGAAACAAAAATGCGGAGAAATGAAGAGAAAATACATTTCTCCCAGACCATAACCAGGCACACTAAAATGCATAGTTCACATACTGGTGAAAATATCTTGCACTGTACTACAATCTAGAAGCCTAAATTTTGGATATAGAAACTACCAATAGCCATGAACAATACTTCAGATCCACATAAGAATAGAATCAACCCAAAATAAATGTGAAGCACAACCCATAACATACACTAAATACCTGCCTAACATTGTTTTCACTATATGTCAAATTTTCTCAAAATCACTTGGAAACCAAGTACAAGAGACATCATTGTAGCACATACTTCACCATAACACATCTTTAGATATTGAAAAATAAGGATAAATCCATATACTCATAGCACTTATTCAACATCTCAACAATGCATGCACAAACAACAAACCTTCTTTATTACAATTTTCTCAATATCCTCATCATATATTGCCAATAAACAACTTCCGTACACATAGTTGACATAAATGACAATAGAAACTAGTTGAAATCAATGACAACACCTTCATACTTGAAACATTATTCCCCTTGCTATTGATGGCAACACATGATGTGAAAATCCATCAAAGATAGTTCAAAATATATTTAACACATTATCTCCTGATTTCTTTTACTTTCTCTCCCCCTATGTAGATAAAAAATTTCACATGATTCTTTCTGTCCCCCTTTGCCATAAATCAAAAAGACAAGGAATTTTTTGCAATTTCTCTTCTTTGATATTAAACCAAGATCTATACCAATACTAAATACTCCCCCTTAGGAGTGCACTCAATTAACTTTGCAATGATAATAAAAGACACTACCTGCTCCCTTTGAGAGGTAGCCACCAAACATTAGTCCTTAAAGAAGATAGATCCATAGATCCGCCAGACTAAGGCAACTCCATATGCATCTAGTTCAAGAAAGGAGGGGCAATAACTCCCAACTTCTCTCAAAGATAGTCAAAAGTATCTTTAGGAAGAGCCTTAGTAAATATGTTAGTAATTTGATCCTTTGTAGGTACATAATCAAGATTTACTTTATTCTCCATAGGTGCCACAATAATGGGTTACACTTTTTGGGACATCCTGATTTTTACTGAAATCACATATTTTTAAAAAATATAATGATTTAAACCTTAAAAAGGTTCCATTGAAAGGATTTTAATTGAAGAGGGTTTGATCAAACCCCCTTAAATCAAACCCCCTTGGATATAAAATTGCTAGTTTTAAACTATACCTATAATGGAGTCTCCTCTACACCTATCAAAATCCTGATAAAAATCCACTTTTGATTTACCTTTTGGGGGATCAAATGAATTCATTTAAAATTTATCTTTTGTAAGCATGTATTCCTTATTATAAGCTTCCCAAAAAGTATAATTTTAAATATATTTAATTTGATTATTATATTTATCTTTTATTTCTTGTGAATGTAGGTTTTTCAATGAACATCAAGGTCTTTGTTTCACACATACGGAAAAAATAGGAAAAGATAATTTTTTTTTCTAAAAAATACATGTCCACTAGATATTGATGTCCTTATTCCAACCGAAAAAAATGAGTTCATTCAAATGCATACAAAAAAAATTATGCAACTGAAAGTATAATATATCCAAATTATAATTACTTTGACTTAGAAAATTAATTAAAAAATATGTATGCAACAAAAAATATGAAAAAATGTCCATGCCTTAGATATTGGTGTGAAAAAATTGTATTTAAAAAATTAGAATTGTATCCTTTCTAGAAAAAAATTATGCAACTGAAAGTAAACATCACTTTTTGAAAATGATGTTTAGTAAAAAAAAAAGTTAATAAAAATTACATAAAAGGATTCATAATTTTTTTATTTAAAAAAAATAAAATAATTAGAATCTACACATGAAATCTCACAAATCACTAGTTTGCTTCATCTTCAAATTCTTAATGGTTTAGCTTCTATAGGTATAAGAAAGTGAAGATTTGGTGAAAAATGTTGATTCCAATGTCAAGTTTGGCCAAAAAGTGTAATCCATTATTGTGGGATCACCCCATAACATTCTCTCTCAAGAAGTAATACCTAATAGATGTATGCTTTGTCCTTGAGTGCATCACGATTTTTTTTTAAATGTTATTTGCACTTGTATTATCATAGAAAATACAAATGGGATCATCATACATTACTCTTATATCCTTTAATATATGTCCCATCCACAAAATTTTTTTGCAGCAAGATGCTACATTAATATACTCAACCTCTACATTAGATAAGGAAATTGAATTATCCCCCTTTTTTTCTTAACCATGATACTAATCTACATCCAAGAAAGAATGCACCACGACTTGCACTCTTTCTATCATATGCAAAACCTTCCCCATTTGCAACTATATACACACTTAGTGTAAACTTATTATCCCTAGGATATGATAAGCCATGAAATGGAGTTCCTTTTAGATATTTGAATATCCTCTTGATATTTGCAACATGTGTTTCTTTGGGATCCTCTTGAAATCTATGGACACAAGTAAAACTACATGCGCATAGTATCTAGTCTAGTAACAATTAAATATATTAGTCCTCTAATCATTGATATGTATTTTCTCTTATCAGCCTTAAGAGAATCATCATCCTTACTTAATTTACAGCCAGTTACCATAGGAGTGCATACTGGTTTGGAACCATCCATCCAAAATATCTTCAAAATTTATTTTGCATACTTTGATTGTGAAATTAAAATCCCTTTGTCTTTTTGATTGATTTGTAGTCCAAGGAAGAAGTTCATCTCACCAAGCATAGACATCTCAAACTCTTTTTGCATTTCTTGAGGAAACATCTTACACATAGTTTCATTTCCTCCAAAAATAATATCATCTTCATACACAACTACTATCAAGATCTTGTCATCTTCAATTTTGAAATATAAATTTCTATCTCGAGTACCTTTTCTAAAACCTTGTTGAATCAAATATTTTTCCATTCTTGCATACCAAGCTTTGGTAGCTTTCTTTAAACCATATAAATCATTTTTCAATCTATAGACCATATCTGGTTGATTTAACAATTGGAATCACTCTTTTTGTTCCATGTAAACTTCTTCTAACTCACCATTCAAAAATAAAAACTTCACATCCATCTAGTAAACCTTAAAGTCCTTATGAGCAACAAATACCAAACAAATCATGATAGCTTCCATTCTAGCCACCAGAGAAAATGTCTCCTAGAAATGTATAGCTTCCACTTGTGAGTGGCCTCCACATAAAAGCCTTTCCTTATTTCTTACTTCTCCATTCTCATTCAGTTTGTTTCTAAAAGCCCACTTACTTCTAATTATGTTCTTGTTTTCTGGTCTAGGAACCAATTCCCAAGTTTGATTTTTCACAATTTACATAAGTTCCTCTTTCATTGATTTCATCCAATGTTCATCTTTACATGCCCCACTCATTGTCTTAGGATCAACTTTAGAAAGTAAGAAATAATTTACCTCAGCTCTAGCAACTTTGCTTCTTGTCAATACACCTTTCCTCTTTTCTCTAATGATATGATATTTTAAATGATTCTTTTTTGCATACTTAGGTGTTTTAGGAACCCTTTCCAGAGCTTATTCTTCTTCATTCTACATTTCTTTCTCTCCAACTATTTCTTCTACTTCTATGTAAGCAGGCTCATCTGGCACACATCCATCAACTTCAAGTGAATTCTTCAATGCTTCATCAACTTTGACATTTGTGCTTTCTAAAACCTTTCTCGGCCTTTTATTGTAACATTTGTAAGCTTTGCTTCTAGTAGAGTATCCAAGGAAAATACCCTCATCAAATCTAGCATCAAACTTTCTTATATTTTTTTCATCTCTTCTAACATAACATTCCTTCAAAATACCTTCAAATACATGACAATAGGAATCCTTCCATACCATATCTCATAGGGGGTCTTAGTGTTGTTATATTTTTCTTGAACTCAATTGAACACATAAACAAGAGTGTGAAAATTTTCCTTCTCTCCAATAAACTTCTGATAGACTTTCCTTTGTTATCATTGATCTAGGAGCTTCTTGAATTGTCTTGTTCTTTTTTTGAACTAATCCATTTTGTTGAGGAGTTTTAGTGGAAAAAATTTGTCTTCTTTTTCCATGGGCTTCACAAAACATGTTAAAATCATTAGAGGTGAATTCACCACCTCTGTTAGACCTCAAACATTTTATTTTCAAATTCATCTCTTTCTCAAATATTGCCTTAAATGAATTGAATTTATCTAATGCATCAAATTTCTCTCTAAGAAAAGTAACCCATGTCATTCTAAAGTAATCATAAATCAAAAGCATAAAATACATGTCACCTTAAATACTTTTCACCCTTGTAGTACCACAAATATCTGTATGAATCAATTCCAGTAGTTAGTATATTGTTCCTTTGACCTAAATTTATTTCTAGCTTTCTTTCCAAGCTAACAATCCTTTTATACTGCATTAATAGAAATTTCAATTCTTGGTAAATCTCACACAACTTGTAATGCACTAATTCTTGCCATGTTGTCAAAATTCATATGACACATCCTTTGATGTCATAGGAAACTATAATTAATCTAAGACATAAAGCAATTCCCATCAACACCTTTAAGTTGATAGATGTTTCATCTAGTCTTTTTTCCAAAAAAAAATCACAATTATGAAGCCTTTTTTGATTTCACATTTTCATCCTTGAACACAATATTATATCCCTTTTTCCACATCTATCCAATAGTCAAGATATTATGCCTCAAACCCTTAACATAGTAGACATCGTCTATATTATGCTTGCCATCAAAACTAATTGAACAAGTCCCATAGATCTTAACACCATAATCATCTCCAAACTTAACTACGCCTCCATCATATTTATCAAGTTTAACAAACTTACTTTTGTCACCGGTCATGTGTTTTGAGAGGCCACTATCAACAACCTAGTAATTCTCTTCCTATTTAGCATGAAGAGCAGAGAATACAATACCTTAAAATTTCTCCATAGTACATTCGAATTCCTTCACACATATTTTAGGAGTAGATTCATCTTTTAAAGCCAGGAAAAAACATTCATTATCATCAAAATCTCCATAATAAGGCTCATCATTAGAATTGCCAATATCTTCATTGACATAATATGCTCTTTTGATCATCTTTCCTTTATTTTCTTTGCCTTCTCTATGCTTATTTCTTTTAGCTCTTTTTTGAAATATTGAAGCATAATGACCTATTCCTCCACAACTAAAAAATTTGACCTTGATATTTACCAGAGCCTCTTTTCATTCTTCTTAAAAAAATTGCTTCCACTTCATCAATATTTTCTTCATTTGAATCTTCCACTTTTGCAACCTTGAAAGCATTTTATGTCTTTGTTCCATTTTTCAACCTAAGATTTCTCATTTCAAATGAGGTTAGAGAAACAATCAATTGATCTTTAGTTTAAGTTTTATAATCTAAAATTTCCTCTACAAAGGATACCTTTTCTCTATATATACTAGGGAGAGTTCTAATTACATTCTTCACTATCTTGGATTCATCCATTTGTGCACCAAGTTCTCTAATTCCACCTACCACCTCATCTACTCTCTGCATGTAGGATCTCAAATTGTGCCTCCAAGTTCTACAACTTTTCTTTTTTAACATTTTCATCTCCTTCATACATATTTTATAACTTATCCCAAACCTCTTTAGCAGTCTTCGGATTCATAACTTTAACTAATTTAGAATGTGAAAGACTATTTACAATAATAAACCATGCATTATTGTTGATTTCATGTGCTTTGATCTCATCAACAGTACTTGGACCATTTTCTAGAGAAACATATTGGTTCTAAGTAGACTTTTTGATCTGATATCCATAGTATGACAAATATCCTTCCATCTTTATTTTCTAGAATGCATGTAGTCAAGGCCATCAAACATAGGGCACCAAAAAGTGATCTTTTTCACCATCCTGAACCTTCCTTAAGTGGTTAAGCTCTTCTCCAAGGAAACTTTCTCTGATAACAATTTTTGAACAAGACAAGTAAGAGGGGGGGTGAATCGGTTGTAGCGATTTTGAAACTTCAAAACCCTCAATATAAGTTAGATTTACATGCATTAAAAAAAAAATGACTCTACTAATATGTTTGATTGTTAAATGAGAAAATAGAAATTGAAAGTGGTAAAACCATACACACAAGAACACCATATTTACATGGAAAACCCAATGAGGGAAAAACCACGGTGAGGATTAGCTCACAATATAAATAATTCCAAAACTGAATATAGAGTCTCACTGCTAGAAGGGCTCACTATGAAGATACGAAACAGTCTCCAATGAGGGATCACTACCATAGGATTACAAAGAAAATAGAAGATATTTTCTACAATGAGAAGACTATCTCAATGCAATAGAGATTCCGCCACAATTTGATCATACTTTTACAAACATGCTTGGAAGATAGAGTACACCTTCAACTCACTTCCTTCATGAACTCAACACTTTAAAATGCACAAAAAATTGCTCAAAATTTCATCACACACACATATCTTGTGTCTCCCTATATCTCTCACACACATATCAACTCATACTTACACCATCTTCAACCTTGAAACCCCTCCATGGTCAGCCATACACAATTTGTATTTAAATATCCAAATTAGGTTGGCGCCAAAGAATTCCTGCAATGGAAGAGAATGAGGACTACCAAAACACATTCTTAATGAGGAACTAAATGAGTCCCAACATAACTTAATACACTTTGATGAAATTTATAAGTATTGTTTAACACAAGGTCAATGAACTCTCATGCAAAGACATAGAACAATTAAGTACACACATTTCTTAACTCAGTCCAACCTTTCCAAAAAAAAAACTTCAATTGAACATGATCTAGAGTAGTAATGAACACATCTTGAACCATAAATAAAATAGGGGAGGTGTGGATAACCTTCCTATTCTATCTAGGTCATTCAAATATGTCCTAAGAACCCTAATTGGATTGACTATGAAACTCACAAGGTGATTCAATTGACAATTATGAGGACTTAAGAGGGGGGTTCTTTTTAGCTTTAAGGTATGAAAATGCTTGGAAAATACAATTGAAAATTAAACTCACAAAATCTAGTAATGTAAGAAAAATAACGAGTGAAAATGAAGAAACTGAGCTATGTGGGAAGTTAAGGTATGTGTACCTAGGAAATTTGGAGATGCAATGACGATTCTGGAAATGTAGAGAAGCTATCAAAATATGCCTTGGAGGACTAAGATGCACAAGATGGCGTATTATTCTCGTTGTTATTTTTTGGGGCAAACATAGAATCGTCAGATGTAAGAACCAAATCTGAAGGAATCTCTAAAACATATTTTTGGGAGGACTAAGATGCCAAAGGTGGTTTCTTTGTCCCAATCTAAATTTCTAGAATTTATGAGTGCGACCCTGAAACCTAAGATCTGAACTTCCTTCTTCACCAATTTTTTGGATTTGAACCTACAAAAAGACTTGAAAAACAAAGGAATTTGGATTGATTGTTTATGGGGGTTGTCCTTGGTTAGACCCCTTGTTTAGTAATTTAACCTTGATGAAAAAGCACAAATCTAAAAATGGAAATGTGTGTTCCCTAATCTTAAATGTGTTAAAATAAGATCCCTAATATGCAAATGTAAATGACCTATAAAGGAGATCTCTAATCACCGTAACAAGTCACAAACATGAAAAATACCTTCCTTAGGTAAAAAATAGAGCAATAATGGAAGATGGAGTCAATCAAGAAACAAGTCTTTAGGCTTGGATAAGTGGCTAGTTGTATTTCCAAGCTAGAATCTCTCATGATCCGCAATAGGCATCCATTACTAATCTTTGAAAATGTTAAATTTTTACTTGAATAGACTTGAAACACCTGCAAAAACATAATAGATGGCTACTCCAAGGCTCTAAAATTTCCTTCAACTTGTTTAACTTTATTGCTACTTGCTTTCTTCTTGCTTACCTAGATACTTAGGTGAAAAATCAGTGGGGATCTTAATTTTATAGGTATTCCTTCCTAATAACCCAAATATTGGATCTCAAAGGCCAAAAAAAGGTCAAATAAATTTAAATATTCTCTTTTCCCACTCTTAATTTCCAACAAAAAAGCCCTTGGGACTAAGATGCCCTAGGTGGCATCATGGTCCCAATAGGTGGGACTAAGATGCCACCAATGCCATCTTGGTCCCACTAGGTGGGACTAAGATTCCACCAATGGCATCTTGGTCCCACAAGCCTTAAATTTCTAGTTCAAAAGGTGGGTTTCCAAGATTAATGCTTGTTTAAGGGTTTTGGTTTGGTTTAAAGTTAAAATATGCCTCAAGATGCACAAAAGGGTTCTAAGGGCCTATAATAAGTGACCTAAAGGGAAATTAATGAAGGGGATGCTAAAATAGGTCTAAATTAAGTGTGAAAATGCCAAGGTACACATTTTAATACATTACATTTATCCCCCACTATAGCGTTGATATGATACTACATGCATATGCAAGCTAAAGTACTTCAATAAGTAACTTTATAAAAGGATAGTCATATGGATTGATTAGGAAGAATAAACCCTCACTATAGTTACATTCAAAGCCACAATGTTAGGAACCAAATTCTACATCACATATTCGTTAGTAGCTCAAATATAATCCTCTTATCTAAATTTCCTAGAAAATTAAATTCAAGGGTAGATGTGTGCCCCCCATTGATTCTGCTTGCTTTATAGAGGTAGAATCAAGATAGAAAATCAATCACATCAAACTAGACAAGTCCATCATAGGGAATTTTCATGTACCATGACACTTGATGATAAACATTTGATGAAAATAGGAGCAGAAACATGGTTCCAACACAACAAAAAGTTTAAAAAATAGAGTTTGCTAGCTCAAGATATGTTATTATGAATAAATGAGCACCTCTTTTATTTTTCACAAAAAATGACCTAAAAGTGCATGTATAATAAGATAAAAGAGAGAGAAAATCACATTCATTTCATCCTTTTATCTTTTGTAAAGTGAGATAGGAATAGATTGAACCACCATGCCCAGTAGACATCCATCCACCCATTTGTGGATTGAGATAGAGCTAGGAGTAGAGTGAACCACCATGCCGAGTGGATGTCCATTCACGTCGGGTTCACCAAAATGAACTATAAATAAAATAGGGGAGGTGTGTATAACCTCCCTATTCTATCAAGGCCATTCAAATATGTCCTAAGAAACTTAATTGGATTGACTATCAACCTCACAAGGTGAGTCAATTTACAATTAGGAGGATCTATGAGGGAGTTCTTTTCATCTTTAAGGGGTTGAACACCAAGAAAATGCTTGGAAAAGGTACTTTAACATTCAACTCACAAAATCTAGTAATGTAATCCAAATAATGAGTGCAATGTTGGCATTGAGATTGTTGGTTGGCACTAGATTGCCATTGATGTCAACTCATGGTATAGAAATAGATGTGCAGTTATAGGAACCTAATAGTTTGTAGCTATAGGAACATCATAGTTTGCAGCTACAAGAGTGCACAACTCTACTACAGGAACCTCATAGTGACAAGAACTTCACAGGTCAAATAAAATCTTAAATGGCTAGTTAACAATGGTCAACTTTACAACTTGTACCAAAGAGAGGCTAATGATCTGGCATATATGTGGTAGAATGTCTGTGGATCAATTTTGACTTAGTGATTATGTGAAGATTTGGTCGATTAATCCTTTTTTATCTTCTACGGTTTATGCATGCGTAGAGTTTAGTTTTGTGTAGCTGAAGGAGATTGCATTTGTTATGTCATTGCTCAGATGTTATGACAACAAGGATGTTTTTTGTTTGTTTTCGTAACATGAAGATATGGTGGTTTGAACCTAAATCAACATATCAAAATTATTGACTGCAAAGAAACCTTTTTTTTCTTCTCTTCCATTCAACAAGGCGATTATCCATGATTGATGTATATCAAGTTTTAATCATGTTTTATAAGCTTCTTTCTTTGGTGGTCAATGAAATAAATTTTTTGTTGATTTGTTGCTTAGTGTTGAAGTTTCTTTCTATAGCCGCACTCAATGAAAATATTTTTAATTTTTTTGTTTGAATAACTTACCTCTTGTTGAGTCTGATCTATTTATGGAGACACCCTAGATAAGATTTCTCATTTATTGCAGATTAGATATTGCAATTGGATTTGCAAGCTGCAATTGAAATGGGAAAATTGATGCAAAAGAAGTATAATATTTGTTTTGTTTAAAATATAGAAGAGGCATTTTTAAATTGATGGCAACCAGTCTAATTATGTGTAGAAGAAATGAATCATTTAGTTGCTCAAAGAGCATTAAAAAATTGGAGATGGAAGAATATTAAAATGAATAAGATTTAGGTTTTTAATGTTCTCTAGAAAATTGCTACAGGAATGTCAAAATGTTACTGGTAGAAAGTTGCATAAATATTTGTTTAAATATGGCTACTAAATTTCTATGTTCAATAGGAGTAATATATAAAAAATATATTTATTCATTGTTATTGTGTACATAATGCAAAGGTAGATATTAGAGAGTGGAGAGAGGGTACAAGTGTAGAAAAGAGAGAAGATAACTCTGTAAAAACAGAGTATGCATTTCTGAGTGTTGAATGTTATATTTCTACAGAAGTGTGTATTGTATGTGATAATTTTTTGAAGAAAAATTATTGTGTTGATGTAAAGGAGATCACAAAGTGTGTTGTGAGGTTGAAAATGAATAGAAAGGAGGAAATCAGGAATACTTGTAGAGGTAGTTAATGATTGAAGACTGGAAGTTGTTTAAGGACAGTAAAAGAGATAAAGAATTTTATGTGTAGAAATCTACTTGAGTTACAAAAGCTTCATTTGTAACATGATATTCACATTATAATCAGAAATCTTTCATTGTATACTCATCCGAGTGGGTGCTCACATTAGGGGTAGAAGATCCTTTGATTTTTTGCTCATACACTTTGAATTGGTGTTCCTTTAGGTTGGTGCCCACAGCTTGTAACAAAAAACATTTTTATTGTGAGGATGGATTAGAGGAGTAGTCTATTGCAGCTATTCTCACTAAGGTTTTTTCCATCTTGGGTTTTCCTCATATATCATGTGTTTTGGATGCATTTTGTGATTTTTGTTTGATTACCCTTCTCTAGTTCTTAGTTTATGCTTTCAATATAGTTTTTTATATTGCTTAGAAAGTTAAAATTTGCAGCCCACTGATTCACCCCCCCCCCCCACCTTAGTGGTCTTTGTGTTCCTTCAATTGGTATCAAAGCCTCAGGTTCCCTATTAGAAAGCTTTCTCCAGCTTGGGTAGATTCTTATTTGTGAACATAATGGCTAAGGATGTATCCACTTCTCTAAAAGTACCTATGTTTCATGGCACTAACTACACATTTTGGAGTACAAGAATGGAAACCTAATTATCCTCCTTAGGTTGTGATGTGTGGTTGACTATCAAAAATGGTTATAATGTTCCCAAAAATCCTCCATCTAACCCTAATGCTAAAAAGGAATATGAGTACCATGCAAAGGACAAGCATGATATTCTTAGTGGATTGTCTAATATTGAGTTTGTCAAAATTATGCATTGCAAATCTGCAAAAAAAATTTGGGATAAACTACACAAGATTTATGAAGGTGATAAAAACGTAAAGAAAGCTAAATTAAAAAATCTCAAAGCTCTTTTTAAAGGACTAAAGATGAGGTACGATGATAATATTCTTGATTACCTACTAAGAGTGGATGAGATTGTTAATGTTGTAAGAGGACTTGGTGAATAAATTGATAATAATGTAGTTGTTAAGAAAGTTCTAAGTTCATTAACAACAAGATATGACAATAAAGTTTATTCCATTGAAGAAGCTAGAGACTTGAAGAATTTCTCTGTGGATGAACTATTTGGTTCATTATCAGCCTATGAAATGAGAACTGTGAATGTTGAACCTTCTAAGAGAAAAATTGCATTCAACTTAGTGAAGAAAGGAAAACAAGCAGTTGCAAACATTGATCAAGAATAACTTGACAATGTTGAAGAAAGGATCGGGCAAGTATAAGAACAAGTTGCCCTTTAAATATTTTAATTGTGGCAAGATTGGAAATTTTTCAGCTAAGTTTCCTTATGAGAAGAAGGAAGAAAATACTAAAGAAAATAATAAGTTTAGACCTAAGAAGTTCTAAAAATTCAAGAAGAAAAAATTTTAGAAGAAGAGAGGTCTTCTCACTATTGAAAGTGAAACATTCGACGATGAAAGTGATTCAGCTGAAGACACCAGTGAAGATGAGAAAGAGGTAAATATCTTCATGTCTCAAGAAGTTCTAAATGAAAAGAAGACTTCAAAGATTGAAAATAATTCCCAATCTGAAAATTTAAATACAGTTGATAGAAATGAGGTGTGAAAATGCACATGAAAACTAAGAGGGTGGGGGTGAATGAGTTGTATCAAATTATTTACTTAACTTAATCAATTCCACTTTATCTTCAATTTTTTATTAAGTGTGAACAAGAAAATGTAGATAACAAAAACAAAGCACCAGAGACACCAGATTTACATTGAAAACCCAATGAGGGAAAAAAAACGGTGAGGATTAGCTCATAGTATAGTAGTAATACAATACCAGATACACAAAGCTGAATGTTAGAGGGTTCACTGCCCAAATACAAAGGATCACTACCTAGATCAAGGGATCAATGCCTTAGGATTCATTGTCTAGAAAGAGAGGCTCACTACCTATAGAAAAATACAAAGAATTAGGTAATGATCCACCACTAGGAGTTCCACACATTTCACAAATTGATCAAAAGACTATGAATACAATGAAGTATTGTTTCCACTATTCACTATTCCACACTCTTCTTTTCACACTTGTTTGCACACTCTTCTCTTGCTCGGATCAAATGATGGATGGATATGAAATTTTCTACAACTTAACTTGTATTTATACCATCTTCAACCTCAGGAACATTCTCCAAGGTGAGCTATACAATTTAATTTTACAAATTCAAACTAGGTTGGCTACTCAACATTCCCGTGGTGGATAAGAATGTGAGGGGATGAAATACATATTTAATTTAGGACCCAAAAAACATCTTGGATCATACACACACTTTCTCAAATCGATGCAAAGGCATAATGTACCGTGTAAACACAAGGTTGACCAAACCTAATGAAAACACCAATGATATTTGAAGTACATGCATCTTTAGCAAGATAAACACACGTAGATTTCTTAGAACTTCACCAGTCATTTTACCATTTCTGAGAATATCTCAGATACATCGACATCAACTTCAACAAACTTCATTTGTAGCGAACACTTCACCAGTTCAACCGAGATAACCAACAAAAACACAGAGACTCTGGAGCAGGTCTTCCGAAAAGCCAAACCACAAGAAATTTTTCCATAACACATAAATAATCAGAAAGAGTAATATCCCAGATCCACAATATTTGGGGCCAAATATTAGAAGACTGTTGAACCAGAACATTTCTCCCAATCAATAACCAGATAACTTTTGACAAACCAGTTCACACACCGATGAACATAACTTTTCCTCTCCATCGAACAAGAAGTTGAAACTTTGAATATATAATCCATTTTAGCATATGAACACATCTATAAATTTTTATATTCATTGGGTCAACACAGGAGAAATGAAAACCATAATACTGGAGCATGCCCACAACACAACTTTCATTATTTCTCAAATTTTCTGAGAAGCACTTGACAAAAACCAACTTACTCAACCTATACAATGTTTACATCAATGACAACATAAGTGAAAACACCACCCAACACATCCATACTTGCAACTTGAGGAAGATGAAGATGATGCTAAGGTTGATCTTGAAGGAGAGTTGATTTGTACTCTTGATGAATTAGACAAGTTGAAGAAATAGCACACTAAATTCAATAACAATACCTTAAAAGAACAAGATCAATTAGAAAAGAGTATTGTCACTCTAAAGAAACAGTTGGAAAAATCTCAAAGAATGGGTGAATTTTTTAAGTCAGAAGTTGAGGTAAAGAAAAAATAATGTCATATGTTGGAACAAGAGGTAGTGGCTATAAGGAAAGAGTTAGAAACTTGCTAGAAATATCTAAAGTTGAGAATGAAAAATGAGATCAACACTAACACACTAAATGATATACTTGGTAAGTAGAAAAAGAACAGAGATTATAGAGGTGTTGGCTATGAACATGGTGAGAGCTCCAATATGGTTGAAAACCCCAAAAAGAAGATTGTTTTCACTATTGCAACAAATGAAAACATTGTTGCCCCAAGACTATTAAAGATAGAAATTCTCAACTTAAAAGATCGAATGAGGTAACTCACTTTTAAAATCATAATATTTACTCATTAAACAATCAAAATAATCATAATGAAAATGAAAATTCCCTAAACTCGACAAAAACATGGAATACTAGCTTGAATAATGCATGTGTCATCACTCCTTGATGACTCTAATATAATAAAGTTAAACCTCTAGTTAGAATCAACTTCATTAATCCAGGGCATGTGTAGAAAGATGGGCTACCAAAAAGTTACCACAACTACTTTTTTTTCCTTCTAGGACATAACTCAAGTGCATTATAACATGCTCCCATTACAACTTAGTAGTGATAGAGCCTAGGCTAGCCACTACCCTGATCCATAATGTAATCACATTATAATGTGATTTCCTTATCTTTTTATAAAAAAATAGACATGGAGAGATGGAGAGAGAGAGGAAGTGATAGAGAAATATGGGAAAAGAGAGAGAGAGAGAGAGAGAGAGAGAGAGAGAGAGAGAGAGAGAGAGAGAGAGAGAGAGAGAGAGAGAGAGAGAGAGATAAAGAAGATCTAAGGGGATGGGAGAGATAGGTAGAGATAGGTCTATAGAAAAAGAAAGAGAACAAGAGGGAGGGGAGAGGGATATATATCGATAGTGGGAGATATAGAGAGATATAGGGAAATAGGGAGTGATATATAATGATAATGAGATCATGGTAGAGAAATCTATGAATAGAAAGAGATAGAGATGAGTGTTTGGGAGGGAGGGAGAGATAGCTTAATATAGATAGAGGGAGATGAAAGATAAAATTTAATATGAAGAGACGGAGAGAAATAAGAGGGAGATATAGAGATAGATATAGGGAGAGGTAGAGACATAAAGAGATAGAGATATAAGTAGAGATAGATATTGTAGTGCTGAAAACTGTATCCCTTTACATTTTCACACTTTTTTGGGCCCTCCCTGCTCAAATTTAGATTCTTTATGCCTTATTTGGTCATATTTTGCATCCACAAGCCTTATTAAATGCATTTTTCTAAGGATTATCCAAACATTTAACAATTGGAAAATCATGATTCAATGTTTGAGTTTGTGTGTTCCAGATCTAGTGATCTAGGACTCATACACCATCTTTGGTGTATGGGTCCCCCCTAGGTCTCGAGGCCTAATTTCAAATATTACATTAAACTTAACATATCTTGGAGTATGTGTCATGTTTTTAAGACATTGGGACTCATATGCCCATACTAGTGTATGAGTCCCACTTCAACCAGGACCTATTTCAAATCAAATTCTTGGTGGAGTTTTACTATCCTATATCTGATGTCAACTTGTAGTGTTGTAATTTTGGGAAATTTGGCATAAACAAGTATAAATACAAGCCCATTTCACTTAATTTCACCTAAATATTTTACAAGTCATCTAGAAATTTTCATGAGAAAGTGTGATCTAATAAATTCAAGTATTCAAGAGAATTCAAGATAAAATTATCAAGCATCATTTCAAAGTCTCCATGCATCATGTGTGTAACTTGTGAAGTAACATTTGTGATGCAAATATTCATGATTCAAGCAAGCATTCAAAGACATTATCTCATATCAAGATAAAGAGTCAAGATCCATATCCATTAGAGCCATTTCACACAAGATTGTAGCCTTTATCTCAAGGCTTTGGTTAGTTGCAATATTGTATATTATTCATTCATCATTCCTTCATTCTATTTCATTTTATTTCAAGGTTTGATTACCAAAACAGGGTTTGACCAAGGCAAAACCCTATTCCCTAACACAACTAATTTTTCCACTCTTCATGTGTGATTGCAGATCTAGGTGATTCAGAGCTTGAAAATCCTTTGAAGACAAAGTTGCAAGATTTGAGAAAGTTGCCAAAGTTGTCAAGAAGTTGTCATCTTCACAGAAACAAACCTATAGATCGTAATTCAAATTTTTTAGACTTAAAGATCGAACAAGACAAAAACTATAGAAGATCACTCGAGGATACACAAGCTTCATACAAACCCTAATACTAGGACTAAATCACCCCTCTAGGCATATGATTCCCAATATGCCTTTTTTCAGTAGTTTTTTGTTGATCTTGATTTGTCATCTGAAGATTCTAGATTCTGCCTAGATTCCTATAGCAGGACTAAATTGTCTAGCCTAATGTATGAGTCCCAGTGCACTCCAAAAATAAGAATTTCAGAGTTTCATACCTTTCTTGGAGTCCCTTAGTTTACCAGGTTTGTTTGTATCTTAGATTCTATTTCTTATTTTGATTTCATGTTCTTGAGTTTCTAGGGTTTAGTGCATTATAGTTTTATTTTTTCCTTTGAAGCTTCATTTTAATGGTGAACCCACTTTTTAATCACACCAAAGGAAAAAAACCCCCCATTAGTAGTTTTCTTCCCTCAATTAATTCACTTGGTTGAGGGAGCTTGGTTTCTTAATGAACTAATAGTGAAATAGGTCCTAACTCCTAGTTCCATATCCCAAAAGGTGGAACCCTATTTCCTTTGGTTCATTTTGGTGAAACTCACCTTTGGACACTTGAATTTATTATTTGGAGAATATTGTAGTCCTATATCTAGGTTAACTTTCCATTTGATTTATATTAGTTGAATTGCATTGAGAACTTCTAAATCTTGCATTAGTGGAAAAGTGCATATAAGTCGCATTTTGACATCTTGCATCATTGAATTTCATTGGAAAACTATAATTACAAATAGTCAAATGAGAATACAAACTAGAAACATTAACATCAACTTAGAATTTGTTTAATTTGGTTTAAAACCCCTATCTAGAACTCATTCGCCCACCTGGGCGATTTAATCCCTGTATAGGTAGTTTTCTAGATTTTTGGGAATTCTATGGTGACTTTTCTTCAATATTTGAACCTATCAGAAACCCTAACTAGGAGTTATTCAACCATCTTAGTGATTTAGCTCCATATCACATCTGAATCTTCATTTTACAACATTTAAAACTTTATTTTGGTGCTTTTGTTTGTTGTTTTCAGATCTCTTTTTTAGTTTTTTGATTTTTTGTTTCATTCTCTCCATTAGATCTAGCTTAATTTGGTTTAATTTCAAGTGAATTTGTAAAAATAATAATTGGAATTAAAATATATCATTTATCTTGCATTCATTGATTGTCCTTTCCATGAAATTTACAACTCGGTGTCCTATTGCTAATACTATAGTGTGACATAGTTTAAGACTCTTGTCATCCTATGATAACACACTCATTGTGGATCTTGGTTTATCTTTCTCTTTCATTCATAGTGTTGACACTAGTTCACTAGGTATGGACCATACCCTTGATAAATCTTTACCTTCAAGTAGTATGAAAAGTGTTGAAATAATGGTTGCTAGTGTCCCTCAAGAAAACATAATCCAAATCCATCAAGAATAAGCAAACCTACAAAACCTAGTGAGTACTGAAAACATTTCCAACACTGCTATTCCTACCATAGATAACATACATTGAATGATTGAAAGTGAAAAAGAAATCTATATTGTGCATAACTTAGATCAGGTGTTTAGAAAACATCTTACCTAATTAACCAGTTGTGCTGAAACCTTGAACAAAGCTCAAAGTTAAGGAGGAGCCCGAAATTCCTCCTCCTACAACCATTGCCTCTATTTCCACCTATACCAAACCTCAAGTTACCACAACAATGCAACCTACTAGTAATGTCATTCCTACCTTGGGTATTTGCACTAACAATCCTTATAGCTTTGTGGCATCTCATGTCATATCTCCTACCACTTTACCTCCCATAAGTGTTCCATCCACTTCCCCCTCAAACACATATACATCTCCACCATATTCACCTCCATCTCAACACACAACCAATGAAACCATCCTTAACCAATTTTCACAAAATGTTTCATCCCTTCAAAAACAAATTTCCACCATAAACCAAAATCAAAATTTTCAAGCTTTGTGTACTATGTCAAAAGAAATCCCTTATCCTTGGAGATATTAAGAACATCAATAACACAAGGTATAGAGATTCCTAGATTCAAGGAATAGGGAAAGGAGATCCTTATAACCATGTTTCTGATTACACCACCTTATGCAATGATTTCATCCTTGAAGATAAGATTTTGCCTAAGATTTTCCCTATGTCCTTGAAATATACTAATTTAGAATGGTTCCCCTCATTACTGAACAACTCAATTTGTTTATTCAATGAACTTTTTTAGGCTTTTATCAACCATTTCCAAGTGCATGTGACTCCTAAGGTGACATTAGCTAAATTGATGAGATGTAAGAAAAAGGATGATGAAAAGGTTACTAACTTCATTTCACTCTAACAATTGCATTATTCCTAAATTGACTTAAAGATTCCTTATTGGCAACTTCAATGAATTTTCATTGAGAACTTACAAACTAAGATACAATATAAGCTTGACATGATGAAATTTATTTCCTTCCTATAGTTCAATACCACCCTTTGTGATTATCAATACTCGATTACTAGTCATGAAACAAAATGCACCTCTAGCCATCTTGGAAGTCTGAATCTATAACTCAAAATAATTAGCAACCTTTTAGGAAAGAAAATAAAGGATTTCTTCAACTAAATCCCCCTTAATGAAGCCAACATGTTGATACCCAAGTGGTTGCTATAAAGAAGACAAATACTTTTACATTTTGGGATCTGGCTAGAGAATTTACTTCCTTAACCAATAGCCTCCATAACATCATGTTACAAATTTTGGAGAACATGATTTCCTTACCTCCCATTAAATTTCTCGATCCTAATAAGCCACTACCTCTAAAATTTAGATCAAATTCTTATTGTCATTTTTATCATCAAAATGGACATGATATGGAACATTGTAAGCATCTTAAACACATGGTGCAAGACCTCATTGATTCCAATCGTATTCAAATCAAAAGTGTGAATGAACAAGGCACTAAGTTTGTTGCCCCTCCAAACCAAAACTTGCAAATCTTTACCAACCCCATGCCAAATCATAATATTTCATTTGTCAAAGCTAGTTAAACTAAGAAGAATGATGTGATGAATGATTACATGGATGATGACAACATGGATATTGATGAACAAAGTCCTATGGATAGTATGGTTGGATTCATCAAAATTCAATCTCCTAAGGGCCAAACAAAAATTCCTCTTGATATGGATTTCTCACAAAAATATATACTTAAATATGCACTCGATGGTCCTCTTTACATAGTCGGTCAAATCAATGACAGGCCCACTAATGGGATATGAATTGGTCTTGTCTATGAAGACAATGTGATCACTAAATAATTCTTACTTGTGCATGATCTCTATCAATATACATATGATCAACTGAAATCATGGATAAAGATTCATAATGGTTTTGCTTGCCCTAAGATTGGTTTGATCATCCTTCCTTTAAAAATTCAACTGAAACAATTAGATGTCTCATTCTCCATCATCCCAATGTCAGATCAATTCCATATGAAGCTTGGTTATCCATGGATATGCTCCATGGAATCCATCCCGTTGGTTGTGCATAAATTTTTAAAGTTTCCCTTTGACAATAATATCTTTATTGTACACCATTGTGGCTTTAATCAAGTGTCCTCTCATGGGAACTTTTTATTGGATTTATTTTGGCCCAAGCCTATTGAACCTCTTAAACCTTGTGAACATTTATTTTTCTAATCCTATAAAAAGTTTAAGGAATAATGTATAGAACAATCATCCCTTTGAAATATGCCTCAACCCATGATTGAGACATCTATCTTTGATGAAACCATTATTGAACCAAAAGGCCCTCCAAGTAACCAAGACCAACCCAAGACTGATCCTTTGCCTATCCCATACAAATAAACAAGAGACAACCAAAAAAATCTTGATGTGCCTCCTAAGATAAAAAATGTTTACAAAGTTAAAGAGAAAGTGGTTGAACAACCTCCTATGGTTCCTTTCGTTCCTCTTCTTAGTGAAGAAAATAAACCTATTGTTGATAAACCCGCTCCTACATAAACATAACTTGAAAATCATACCGAAAGAAACAAAAATGCTAGAGATTTTAAGCATATAATGTTTTCTATTGATCAAAGGTTAAACAAAGAGAATAATAAACAAAACCAACATCCAAACAAAAGTGAAGAAATACATGATGAGTCTCCCTCTTCACCGCAACAATAATATCCTATATCACAACCGAAAAAGGGATTAGAACCTCCGATTGTGATGTGAGCACAGTGGTATCCAATATGATAGTGGTCCTTATGCCACCATTTTCCATTATTGTCAAAGGGGGAGAAAGTTATTTGGCTTAATAAGAATTTTATCTATATGATGTGGAGATACTTTAGTTGAAAGCATAGCAATTGATTGGTTGACATCAATGCCAAAGGGCGAGATTGTTGGCACTGAGATTTTTTGGTTCGCACTTGATTTCCATTGATGTCAACTCATGGTATAGAAATCGGTGTGCAAATATAGGAAGATCACAACGACAGGTACTTCACAGTTCAAATAACATCTTAAATGGCTGGTCAACAATAGTCAACTTTACAACTTGGACCAATGAGAGACTAATGATTTGGCATATATGTGGAATAAATTCTATGGAATAATGTTGACTTAGTGATTATGTGAAGATTTGGCCGATTGATCATTTTTTATCTGCTAGGGTTTATGTATGTGCAAAGTTCATTTTTGCATGGCTAAATGAGATTGGCTTTGTTATGTCATTGCTCAGATGTAATGACAACAAGGAGGTTTGTTGTTTGTTTTTTGTAACATGAAAATATGCTGGTTAACCCTAAATCGACATATCAAATTTATTGAATGCAAAAAAACCTTTTTTTGTCTTCTCTTCCATTTAGCAAGGTGATTATCTATGATCGATGCATATCATATTTTAATTAGGTTTTATAAGATTCTTTCTTTGACGGTCAATGAAATCATATTTTTGTTGATTCATTGCTTGGTCTTGAAGTTTCTTTCGATAGAAACACTCAATGAAAAAAAAAATCTTTTGTTTGAATAAATTAGCTCTTGTTGAGTCTGATTAGTTGTTGGGGATTCCCTAGATAAGATTTCTAATTTATTGCAAATTGGATATTGCAATCGGATTTGAAAGCTACAGTTGAACTGAAAAAATTGATGCAAAAGAAATATAATATATATTTTGTTTAAAATATAAAAGAGGTATTTTTAAATTGATGGAAACCAGTCTTAATATGTGTAGAAACATAGAATCATTTAGTTTCTCAAAAAGAGCATTAAAAACATACATATGGAAGAAAAAGAAAAGAAAAAGATTTGGGTTTTGAATGTTCTATAGAAAGTTGCTATAGGAATGTCAGAATGTTACTGATAGAAAGTTGCAAAAATATTTGTTTGAAGATGGCTACATAATTTCTATGTTCAATAGGAGTAATATATAACAAAGATGATTATTCATTGATGTTCTATATATAATGTGGAGGCAGAGAGAAGAGAGTGGAGAGAGGGTACGAGTGTGGAAAAGAGAAGATAAATCTGTAAAAACAAAGTATGCATTTCTGAGTGTTGAATGTTTTATTTCTACAAAAGTGTGAAAGTATGTGATAAGTTTTTGAAGAAAACTTAGTATTTTTTTGATGCAAAGGAGATCACAGAGTGTCTTTTGAGGTTGAAAAATAACAAAAAAGAGGCAATCAAGAATGCTTGCAGAGGTAGTTAATGATTGAAGACTAGAAGCTATTTAAGGACAACAAAAGCAATAAAGACTGTTAAGTGCATAAATCTATTTGAGTTACAAAACTTCATTTATAACATGATATTCAAATTATAATCAGAAATATATCATTGTATACTCATTCGAGTGGGTTCTCATATTAGGGGTAGAATCTCCTTTGATTTGGTGATCATAAACTTGGAATTGGTGTTCCTTTGGGTTGGTGCCCATAAATTGTAACAAACAAAAAATTATTGTGAGACTGGATTAGAGCAATAGTTTCTAGTAGCTATTTTCATCGAGGTTTTTCCTATCTTTGGGTTTCCTCATAGATCATGTGTTGTGGATGCATTTTGTGAGTTTGGTTTTATTGCCCTTATCTATTTATTAGTTTATTATTTTAGTATAGTTTGTTATATTTCTTAGAAAGTTAAAATTAGTAGCCCACTAATTCAAAGCCCCCTCTCAATGGTCTTTGTGTTCCTTCATGCAAATGATGAAATTAAGCTACACCAAGTTAGGGTATGTGTACCTGGGAAGTTCAAAGATGTAATGAGGATTCTGGAAATACAGAGAAGCTGAAAAAATATACCTTGGAGGACTAAGATTCCCAAGATGTTGTATTAGTCCTGCTACTATTTTTTGGGTCAAACACAAAATATTGAAATGTTAGAATCAAATCTGAAGGAATGTTTGAAAGATATTCTCAGGAGGACTAAGATTCCCAAGGTGGCATATTAGTCTCGATATGAATTTCTAGAATTTCAGAGTGTGATCCCGAAAACCTAAGATCTGAGCTTGCTTTTTCACCAAGTTTCTGAATCTGATTCTACAAAAATGCCTACAAAACAAAGGAATTTGGATTGATTGTTTATGGGGGTTTGCCTTGGTCAAACCCCTTGTTTGGTATTTAAACCTTGATTAAAAAGCATAAATATAAAAATGAAAATGTGTTCATATTAAATGTGTTCCATATTATGCAAACTAGAATGAGAAGAAACCCTATTAAAATGTGTTAGAATAAGATCCCTAAGATGCAAATATAAATGACCTATAAAGGATATCTGTAATCACCCTAACAAGTCACAAACATGAAGAATACTTTCCTTAGGTAGAAAATAGAGCAATAATGGAAGATGGAATCAATCAAGAAACAAGTCCTCATGCTTGGATAAATGACTAGTTGCATCTCCAACCGAGAATATTTCTTGATCCACAATGGGAATCCATTACTAATATTTGGAAATGCTAAATATTGACTTGAAAAGACTTGAAAAACCTACAAAAATATAATAGAAGGTTGCTCTAAAACTCTGAAACTTCCTTCAACTTGCTCAAATTTCTCACTTCTTGCTTTCTTATCGCTTACTTAATCTTAATTTTATATGCATTCCTACCTAATAACTTGAATATTGGATCTCAAAGGCCGACAATAGGTCAAATAAATTCAAATATTTTCATTTCCTGCTCTTAATTCCTAAAAACAAAGCCCCCAGGACTCAAATGCCCTAGGTGGCATCTTGGTCCCACAAGGCTTAAATTGTCGGTTCAAAAGGTGGGTTGCCAAGACTGATGGTTGTTTAAGGTTTTTGGTCTAGTTTAAAGTTAAAATATGTCTTGGGATGCACAAAAAGGGTCTTAAGGGCCTATAATAAGTGACTAAAGGGAAATTAATGTAGGGGATGCTAAAATAGCTCCAAATTAAGTGTGAAAATTCCAAGGTATGCATTTTACTACACTACACATGTAAATTCATCCAGAAGATTTGAAACAAACTTCACTTGAAGAGTAAGAATATTTTGTACATTTGAATAACCCTTTCAACATTTGAAATACACTATAACTTAGAAACACATAAAGAATAAGCCCCAAATCTCAAATCCTATTGAACCAAGCAAGACAGAATGTATCAACATATTCTCAGAACCATAGTTCCTGAAGCCACAATGCGAAGAAATGCAAAGAAAATACATTTCTCCCATACCATAGCTAAACACACTCAAATGCACAATTAACATACTGCTGAAAATATCTTGCACTGTACTACAATCCAAAAGCCTAAATTATAGATATAGCAACTAAAAACAGCCATGAACAATACCTCAAATCCACACAAGCATAGAATAAACCTAGAAGAAATGCATAGCACAACCAGGAGCATGCACTGAATACCTGCATAACACTATTTTCACTATTTGTCAAATTTTCTCAAAAGCACTTGGATACCATGTACTAGAGACATCATTATAGAATATAATTCACTCTAACACATCTCTAGACATAGAAACATAAGTTTAAATCCATCTACTCATAACATTTATTCAACATCTTAACTATACATGCACAATCTACAAACCTTATTTATTACAATTTTCTAAATATCCTCAACATATATAGCCAATAACAAGCTTACATACACATAGTTGGCATCAATGGCAATAGAAACCAAATGAAATCAATGAAAACACCTCCATACTTGAAACAAAAATCTACAACAACCAATAACAAGCAAAACTCCCTCTAACTAGGCATCTCTCACTCTTCATATTCTCTTTCTCTTGAACACTTTCTTAGGTGCCCTATGGTCTCCAGATCATATTCTCTTTTACACTATATTTTTTCAACTAACTCCTCCCCCTTTGAAATCAATAGAAAAGGGCCCTAAGATCATCTAGCTCTCTCTAATGTATTGAACTCTTTTTCTCTCCCCCTTGGACAACATTCAAAGGGAAACACTTGCACCTTTCACACATCATCTCTATAGGATTTTTGATTTTTTTCTTTCCATTTTGAAATCTACATACACCATGTTGGTCCACCACTTGCAACACCAGTAAGAAACTATGATGTGCTCACTTTTTTGCACTCTCCCCCTTATAGGCACAAAATAAATTCCATCCGACTTCACCAATTAACAATACTACTACCTGCTCCCTCTAAGAGGTATCCTTCATCAATCTAGAATAAAAATAATAAATCTTGAATTGCTCCATGAAACTGACGCACTCTCTTATGCATCTATTTGAAAGAAGATGGGTAGTAAGGTCCCTAACTTCTGTTGGAGATAATCAAATGTATCTTTAGGAAGGGAATTTGTGAAAATATCTACATCTTGATCCTTTGTAGGAACATACTCTAGCTTCACCTCATTTTTTGCAACCTTTTCTCTTAGAAAGTGATATGAGATTGAGATGTGATTTTTCCTTGAATGCATCACCCGATGCATTGATATATTGATAGCACTTATATTATCACATAGGATATAAATAGGTTAATTATACAACATTCTAACATCCTTCATTTTTTTCTTCATCCTCAACACCTATGTGCAACTAGATGATACAACAATATAATTTGCCTCTATGGTAGATGAAGATACTGATACATTAGAATGGTCTGAGCAGAAGTAATGAGATCAAGGCACATGAGGTAAATTCTAGGGAAAGATTTATTCTAATGAATAGTCTTTCAAATTCTTCAAATTGGTTAAATTTATGAATCTTAGGGTTTCTAAAGTTGTTTGGGATAAGCTTGAAATTATCTATGAAGGAGATGAAAATTTCTAAAAATAAAATTTGGAGATTTTGAAGGCATTATTTGAGACTATGTGAATGTATGAACATGAAAATTTGAACCTACATGTAGAGAGTTGTGGACTAACAAGTTCTATAAGTGGTCTTAGTGTACAAGTTAAAGAACCTAGGGTGGTAAAGAAAATTCTTAGAACTTTTCCCAATTCATATGTAATGAAATGGTAATTGCTATTGAGTAAATTAAAAATTTTAACACTTATTCTAGAGATTAGATGATTGGTACACTAAATTCATTTGAAATGAGAAATCTTGGTCTGAAAAATTATACAAAAGTGATGACTACTTTTAAGGCTAGGAAATAAAAAAAGATTGAAGATTCAGATGGAGATGATCTTGATGATGTGGAAGATAACTTTGTAAGAAGGATGAAAAAGGGAATCAGTAAGTACAAAGGTAAACTACCTTTCAAATACTTTAGTTGTGGAAATATAGGTCATTATGCCTCAAGATGTCCAAATAGAGACCTGAACAATAAGAGTAAGGAGAATAAAGGAAATATGATTAAAAGAAGCTACTATGACAAATAAGATGTTTGTATTTCTAATGATGAATCTGATTATGGAGATTTTGATGATAATGAATGCATGTTCTTGGCTATAAAAGAAGAATCTAGTTCTAATAACTCTAAAATTTGTGTGAAGGAAAGTGTTCTAGAGAAGAAGGATAATATTGAAGGTACTTTAGTTTCTACTTTTCATGTTAAAGAAAATAAGAATTACTATTTTTTTGATAATGGCTTCTCTAAACAAATGTCTGGAGAAAAAATTATTTTTTTAAACTTAAAAAGTATAATGGAGGATTAGTAAAATCTGGATATGATTCAAGAGCTAAGATTTTTGGAATAGATTCAATTAGTATTGATCGAAAACATAATACTGGGGATGTTTACTATGTTAAGGGTTTAATGCATAATCTCTCGAGTTTTGGAAAAATGTGTAGCAAAGGATATAATCTTGTGTTTGAGGATGAAATATGTGAGATCATAAAAGGGTCTAGAATTGTGATTGTTGTTGGTAAAAGGATACATGGAAACATCTATCAACTTAATGGTGCTAAGGGTCATTACTTTATGTCTCAGATTAATGATAGTTAGTTATGGAACCGAAGAATTTTTCAGATGAATTTTGATAATTTGGTGAGAATCAGTTCAATTCATGTGGTGAGAGACTTACCAAGGATTAAAATTTTTATCCTATCAATGTTGTTTGCAAGAATTGGTTTTGAAAACAAGTAAGGAGTAGTTTCAAAGGAAAGGAACAATCTATTATTATACTACAATAATTAATACATATAGATCTATGTATTCCTACAAGGGTGAGAAGTCTTTAAGGTGATAGGTATTTTTTTTTTTTGATTGATGATTACTCTAGAATAATATGGGTTACCTTTCTTAGAAAAAATTGATGCATTAGATAGATTTAAAAAATATAAGGCTATTGTTGAGAATTAAATGAATGTGAAAATCAAATGTTTGAGGCCTAAAAGAGGTGGATAATTCATCTCCAATGATTTTAACATGTTTTGTGAATTTCATGGAATAAAGAGGAACTTGTCTACCCCTAGAACTCCTCTACAAAATAGAGTGCTTGATAGAAGAAACAAGACTATTCAAGAAGCTACTAAAACTATGATAAAATAAGAAAATCTATCAAAATTCTACTGCAGAGAAGAAATTCATATTGCTTTTCACATACTTAATAGAGTTCAACCTAAAGCTAACAACAAAAAGACTCCCGATGAGTTATAGTATGGAAGGATTCCTACTATGAAGTAATTTAGAGTATTTGGAAGAAAATGATACATTAGGAGAGATGAAGAATACTTAGGAAAGTTTGATGTAAGTTTTGGTGAAGGTACATATTATATCTTCTACTAAAATAAAATCTTACAAATGTTACAACTAAAGGCTAAGAAATATTGTTGAAAGTGAAAATGTCAAAGTTGTTAAAAATTTGCATAATTCAATTGTAGTAGATGGATATGTGTCAGATGAACCTGATTGTAAAGAGGAATAAAAATAAAAAAATGAAGTAAAAGAAGTGTAGAATGAAGAGGAAGAAGATTCAGAGAAGACCCCTAAGGTCCCCCTAAGTATGTGCAAAATAATGATTCTGAAGAATAGATCATTGGAGACAAAGGAGAGAAGTATTGACAAGAAGCATAGCTACTCAAGTTGAGGTAAATTTGTCTTTACTTTCTAAAGTTGAACTTTAAAAAGTGAGCAAGGCATGCAAAGATGAACATCAGATGAAGGAAATAGAAGAAGAACTTATGTAGATTGAGAGAAAATAGATTATGGAATTGGTTCCTAGTATGACAAAAAAGAACATAATTGGAACTAGGTGGTTATTCAGAAACAAGTTGAATGAGAATGGAGAACTGGTGAGAAATAAAGAAATACTTGTGTGTAAGGGTTACTCACAAGTGGAAAGGATAGACCTTGAGGATATATTTTCTCCTATGACTAGGATGGAATCTATCAGAATGTTTTTGGAATTTGCAACTTACAAGAACTTTAACTTTATTAGATGGATGTAAAGTCTACCTTTTTGAATGGTGAATTGGAATAAAATTTTTACATGGAACAACTAGAAGAATTTCAGATGTCAAATCAACCAGATATGGTGTGTAAATTGAACTAGGCATTATATGGATTGAAGCAAGATCTCACATATTAGTATGCAAGATTGGACATATATTTGATATAGCAAGGATCTAGTAAAGGCATTGTAGATCTAGTAATTTTTACTTGAAAATTGAGGAAGATGAAATATCGACATTGGTTGTGTATGTAGATGATATTATCTTTGGTGGAAATGAAGCTATGTGTGAGAAATTTTCTAAAGAGATACATAAAGAGTTTGAAATATTAATGTTTGGGGAGATGAATTTCTTCCTTGGGTTACAAATCAATCAGATAGATAAAGGGATTTTTATTTCATAATCAAAGTATGTCAAATGAGATGTTGAAAAAGTTTGGAATGGAAAACTCAAAACTCGTATGCACTCCTATGGTGACTTGTTGTAAATTGAGAAAATATGATGATTCACCTAAGGTTGATTACAAAAAATCTAGATCTATGATTGGTGGATTGCTATATCTAACTATTATTGTACTAGATATCATGCTTATAGTTTATCTTGTGGCTAGATTTCAAGAAGATCCTAAAGAAACACATGTTGTAGTAGTGAAGAGGATATTTAGATATTAAAGTGGCACTTTGGATTATGGCTTATGGTATCCTAAGGATACTCATTTCATATTAATTGGTTATACGGATGCAGATTGTTTTGGTTCTAGTGATGAAAAAAAAAGTACAAGTTGTGGTTCATTCATTCTTGGATTTAGATTGGTGTCATGATAAAGTAAGAAGAAAGATTCAATTTCCTTATCCATTACAGAGACTAATTATATTGCAGTAGCATCATGTTCTACACAAGTTTTGTGGATGAGACAAACATTAAAGGATATAAAAGTTGTATATGATGAGCCTATATCTACCATTTGTGATAAAACAAGTTCAATTAACACTTCAAATAATTAAATGATTCATTCAAGGAAAAAACATATATCAATTAGGTATCACTTTCTAAGAGTGGAGGTTATGAAGAATTAAGTACAGCTTGAGTATGTGCCTACAAAGGATCAGATTTCTGACATATTTACTAAGGATCTTCCTAAGGATACTTTTGAGTATCTTTGGGAGAGGTTGGGGCTTATTTACCTCCTTTGAACTAGATGCATATGGAGATACATCAGTCTAGTGGATCTATGGATTCATCTCTTTTATGGATTGATGTTGGTGGCTACCTATCAGGGGGAGTAGGTAGTGTCATGTGTTGCCATTGTTGCAGAGTTGTTGAGTTGATTGGATGTACTCCTAAGGGGGAGTATTCAAATAAAGTATCTTGGTTCATTGTTAAAGGGGGAGAACAATACAAAAAAAATAAAAATCTATTGATGTCAAAGAGGGAGAAAGTACCTTTTGAATTTTTTAATCTATTTAAGGGAGAAAAGAAAGGAAATCATAAGAAAGTATTTTCAGAGCTATTGTGTTGTCTTTGATGGTTTTTCACATCAAGTGTTGTCATCAATGACCAAGGGGAATATTTTTTCAAGTATGAAGGTGTTGTCATTGATGTAAAAGGAATTCAATTGGTTGGTGTTTTCATTGATGTGAACTATGTGTTAAAAACTTTTGTTGCATGATGAAGATGTCAAGGATATTGAGAAAATTGTGAAAAAGAGGAAAATATGTTGTTGTACGTTGTGCATGTGTAGTTGAGATATTGAGGAAGTGTTGTGAGTACATGGAGATATATTTATGTTGTAGTGTCTTGAGATAAGTTGGAATGAAGTAATGAGATGAGATGATGCCTCTAGTTTTTGGTTTCCAAGTGATTTTAACAAAACTTGATTTATAAATAGAGAAAATAGTGTTGTGGATGTGTTTAGAATGTGCCCTAAGATGTGCTCCATATTTCTTTTGTGTTGATACTATGCTTGTATAGATCTAATATATTGTTCAAGGTTGCTATATTTAGAATTTGAGTTTCTAGATTGTTGTACAGAGTGAGATATTTCAACCAAATTTTCAATGATGTTTTCTATGGCCTAGGAGATATGTATTTTCTCTGCGTTTCTATGCCATTTGGTTTTAGGTTGTGCAGATTTGGGAAGTTTCTTATAATGTGTGTATCTTTTAGAATTCAAGGTTTCACTTGATTTGCTATAGTATAGTGTGTTTCATATTTCAGTGTGCAAATAAGGTTTACCAGATGTTCTAGGTTGAATTATTTCTATTTTGCGAGTTGAGATGAAGTCTTTTTTGGATCTTAGGTGGTTCAAGGATTATTCTACATTGTGTTCAAGTGATTTTTTTTGTTTGGAAGTTTTGGATTGATTTAAGGGTGCATGTACATAATGTTTTATGGTGTTTAGCATGGGTATTGGCCAACCTTGTGTTAGCACTACATGAAAATATTTCAAAGCATGTTGAGGTGTGTTAAGATTAATTTGGGTCCTAATTAAGGATTTATTTTGGTAGCCTTAATTTCTATCCACCATGATAATGTTTAAGTGTCAACCTAATTTGAATTTCTAAGTGTAATAGATAGCTTTTGACCTTCGAGAAGGTTTCTAAGGTTGAGGTTGATATAAATGAGAGTAATGTTGTTGTAAGATGCAAGAAAGATACAAGATATATGTGAGATCAATGTAAGTGATGTGTGTGATTAAAATTGGAAAATTATAGATGTGAATTTGAGTAGAGCAATGTGAAATTAAAAGTATTGAATTTTTGCAAGTAGTGAGCTGAAGGTGTCCAAAACCTTTTATACAAGGCTTCGAAAGTTTTGGAGAATTTGTGGTGGATTCCTTGTTGCATTGAGAATTTCTTCTATGTTTAACTTTTCTCTTCTATCTTATTTGGTTCTTTATGTGGTAGTGAATCTTGGCTATGAGCCTTTTTGGATAGTGTGTCCTATTCTAGCAATGAGAACTTGTATTGGGTTAAGTGCACCAATCTGTGACACAACTTTGATGCCAAATTGCAAAAAAAACCTATAATAGGCCATATTGTGCTCACCAAATTTGAAAAGTACCACATTTGGCGAATGCCAAATTTGGTGCTCGCCAAATGGCTTTACCATTTGGCGAGTGCCAAATGGCTTGAATTTTGCAATCAGTGAACAAGTGTGAGTTCTCTTTCTTTTTGCAATGAATTTTGGAATTCATTTTTCTAAACTCTTTTATTTTCACTTTCTCTTCCAAGGAAACTATATACATGAAATAAACATTTAAGTATAAGTTTAAATTTACATATGGACATTTACTTTCTTATACTTTAAGTTATATTACATGTATATAGGCAAGATGTTTGAGAGTGGTTTCAGATCTCTAGGAATTATAGTGCAAATTCTAGTTTTTGGAAGATCTTAAAAATTTCAGACTTAGTCAAATTTTAGTAATCAGGAGGTCAAATTCTAGTAGTCAGCAAATTGTATCAACTTTCTCTCTCCTTCTCTCTACTCTCTATCTATCCACTCCCTCTCTCTCTCTCCCTTGCTCTCTCTCGCTCCCCCCTCTCTCTCTCACACTCCTCTATCTCCTCCCTACATTTTCCTCCCCCCTCCCCTCTCCCTCCATCACTTTGTATCTAACTTATGTCTTCCTCCCTACCTCTTTCCCTCTCTACTCTCTGTATCTCCTCTCCCTCCCTCTACCTACATCTCTCTCTCACTCTTTATCCCTCTCTTCCCCCACTTTCTCTCTAACTCTCTCCTCTCTATCTCATGATTCTCTCTCCCTCCCTCTCACTCTCCCCTCTCTATCTCACCACTCTCTATCTCTCTCTCTCTCACACACACACAAACCTATATCTCCCTCGCTAACACTCTCTCCCTCCATCCTTCCCTCTCTACTTCTCTCTATCTCTCCTCTCCCTCCCTCCACTTCTTTTTGTCTCTCCTCCCAATCTCTCTCACTATTGTCACTCCCTCCCTCCCCCTCTTTCACTCTCAATCAATATTTTTCTCTATCTCACCATTCTTTCTCTCTCACTCACACACACCTCTATCTCCCTATCTATCCCTCGCCTTTGTACTCTTTATCTCTCCTCTCCCTTTCCCTCTCTATACATAGCTCTCCCTCTATCACTATCTCTCTCCATCCCTCTCTATCTCACTTATGCCTCCTTCTCTACCTCTTTTCCTATCTACTCTCTATCTCTGCTCTCCCTTCCTCTACCTACCTCTCTCTTTGTCTCTCCATCACTCTCTTTCTCTCTCACTCTCTCCTCTCTATATCACCATTATCTCTATCTCTACCTATCACCCCCTCCTCTCTAAATCACCATTCCCTCTCCCCCAGCTTCCCTCCTTCCCTCTCACTCCCTTCTCTCTAAATCGTCATTCTCTCTCTATCCCATTTTCCCTCATTCCCTCTCTATGTCTCACTTATCCCTTTCTACCTCTTCCTCCCTCCAACCTCCCTCTCTCTCTATCTCTATTTCTTATTCTCTCCTTAACTCTCTACTCTCTATCTCACAACTCTCTCCATCTCACTCTCCCTCCTTCCCTCTCTCCCTCCTATCCATCCCTCTCTCTTTCCCTCTCTACCTACCTCTCACTCCACTACCTACAATTGTCTCCCTCACCCATCTTTCTCTCTTACTCTCTCCTTCCCTCTCTACTCTATATCTCTCCCCCCTTCACTCTCTAATATATTTCTCTCTCTCCCCCTTCCTTTGTCCCCTCATTTTCTCTCCTCTAGCTCTCTATCCCTCTCACACACACTCACCTCTATCTCCTCTTTTCCTCTCCCACCATCCCTCCACTCTCCACATCTCCTTCCCTATATATTTATCTTTATCTCCCCTCTCCCTCTCTTTACCCATTTCTCCCTCCATCACTCTATATCTCAATCGTGTCTCCTCTCTCTCTCTCTCTCTCTCACACACACACACACACACACACACACCTCTATCTCCTCCCTACTTGTCCCTCCCTCCCCTCTCTAATTCTCTATATCTCTCCTCTCTCTACATCTCCTACCCTCTCTACCTATATTTATCTCCCCTATCCCTTTTTTTACCTACCTCTCCCTTCATCACTCTGTATCTCACCTATGTTCCCATACCTACCTAGGGTTGAGTTATTTAAGGTCAAGGGTTGATAATTGAGGGTCGAGGGTTTAATTTAGAGGGTAGAGGGTTTAAGGGTTGAGGGTTGATGGTTGAGGGTAAAGGGTATAGGGTAGATGGTAGAGGGTAGAGGGTAGAGGGTAGAGGGTTTAAGGGTCAAGGGATTAAGCGTTGAGGATTTAGGGATTAGGGTATAGATTTTACTTGGGTTTAAGGGTTAAGGGTAGAGGGTTGATGGTAGAGGGTATTGGGTTTAGGGTAGAGGGTATTGGGGTGAGGGTTGACTGTTTAATGGTTTAAGGGTTGAGGGTATAGGGCTGAGGATTAGGGTAGAGATGGAGGGAGAGATGGAGGGAGAAGTGAGATAGAGAGGAGAGAATAGGAGAAAGGGATAGAGATATATGAGGGTTGAGGATCTAATGTATAGGATAGAGGGTTGAGAATTGAGGGTATAGGGTTGATGGTAGAGGGTAGAGGGTAGAGGGTAGAGGGTAGAGGGTAGAGGGTTGAGGGTTGAGGGTAGAGGGTATAAGGTTTAAGGGTTTAGGGTTGAGGGTAGAGGGTTTAGGGTATAGGTTTAAGGGTATATGGTTGAAGGATTAGCATTGAGGGTCTAATGTATAAGGTAGAGGGTATAAGGGTTCAGGGTTTAGGGTTTAAGGGTTGAGGATTAAGGGATTAAGGGTTCAGGGTTGAGGATTGAGGGTTCAGGGTTTAATGGTTTAGGGTTTAAGGGTTGAGGTTCAAGAGTTTAAGGATGAGGGTAGATGGTTGAGGGTATAGGTTTGATGGATTAGGGTTCAAGGTCCAACATATAGGGTATAAGGTATAGGGGTTGAGGTTTTAGGGTTAAGGGCTTAGGATTGAAGGTAGAGGGTTGAGGGATGAGGGTTTAAGGGTTAAGGGTTTAGGGATTAGGGTAGAGAATTAAATTGGGTTTAAGGGTTTAAGGGTTGAGGGATTAGGGTTGAGGGTATTGGGTTGAGGGTAGTGGGTTTAGAGGGTTTATAGGTTTAGGATTTAAGGGTTGAGGGTTGAAGGTTTAGTGTATAGGGTTGAGTGTTAAATGTTTTAAGGGTTGAGGGATTAGGGAAGAGAAGGTGGGATGGAGGGAGGGAGAGATGGAGGGAGAGTCTTGAGAGAGAGAGGGATGAATTAGGAGAGAGATATAGGTTAGATGGTTAAGGGTAGAGGGTAGAGGGTTTAAGGGTTAAGGTTTTAGGGGAGAGGGGAGAGGGGAGAGAGATAGAGGGAGAGAGTGAGTGAGAGAGAGAGAGAGAGACCTGAGAGAGGGAGAGGGGGTAGGAGGGAGATTATAGAGAGAGAGAGTGGTGGAGGGAGTGGGAGAGAGATAGAGGGTAGAGGGTTAAGGGTAGATGGTTAAGGGTTGATGGTAGGGGGTTTAAGGGTAGAGGGATAAGGGTAGAGGGGAGAGACATAGAAGGATTCAGTGATTAAGTGATAGAGAATTGACCCCTCAACCCTCTTAATCCCTCAACCCTCAACCCTTAACACTTAAACCCTAATCACTCAACCCCCATACCCTCCTAGTCCCTCACCCCTCAACCCTTAAACCCTAATCCCTCAACCTCCATATCCTCTTAATCCCTCAACCCTCAACCCTTAACCCCTAATCCCTCAACCCCTATCAACCCTCAACCCTTAAACCCTAATCCATCAAACCCCATACCATCTTAATCCCTCAACACTCAACCCTTAACCCTTAAACCCTAATCCCTCAACCCTCATACCCTCATAATCCCTCAACTCTCAACCCTAAACCCTTAAACCATCTAAACCCCCATATACTCTTAATCCCTCAACCCTTAACCCTTAACCCCTAATCCCTCAACCCCTATACCCTCTTAATCTCTCAACCCTCAACCCTCAACCCTCAACCCTCAACCCTCAACCCTCAAACCCTAATCCATCAACCCCCATACCTTCTTAATCCCTCAACTCTCAACCCTTAACCCTTAAACCCTAATCCCTCAACCCCCAACCCTCAACCCTTAAACCCTAATCCCTCAACCCCCATATCCTCTTAATCCCTCAACCCTCAACCTTTAACCCCTAATCCCTCAACCCCTATACCCTTTTAATCCCTCAACCCTCAACCCTCAATCCTCAACCCTTAAACACTAATCCATCAAACCCCATACCCTCTTAATCCCTCAACCCTCAACCCTTAAACCATAATACCTAAACCCCCATACCCTCTTAATCCCTCAACCCTCAACCCTTCAACCCTAATCCCTTGACCCCTATACCCTCTTAATCCCTCAACCCTCAACCCTTAACCCTTAAACCCTAATCCATAGAGAGAGAGAGAGAGAGGGAGGGAGAGGGGGTGGAAGGGAGACACACGAGAGAGAAGGAGAGGGAGACAAAGTGGGAGAGAGGGGGTGGGAAGGAGATACCTATGAGAGTAGGAGAGAGAGGGAGTGAGAGATAGAGGGATGGGAGAGATACAAGGAGTGAGAGAGAGAGAGACTTGAGAGAGAGAGAGGGGGTGGGAGGGAGTACTCAAGATAGAGGGATTCAAGAGAGATGGAGGGGGTAGGGGGAGATAAATGAGATAGATGGAGAGAGATAGAGAGTGGGAGGGAGATATCTGAGAGAGGGAGAGAGATATGGGGAGAAAGATAGAGTGGGAGAGAGTGAGAGAGAGGGAGTGGGAGAGAGAGGGAATGGGAGAGAGTTAGAGGGAGTGAGTGAGTGACATACCTAAGAGAGGGATTAGGGTAGAGAGTTTAAATGGATTTAAGGGTTTAAGTGTTGAGGGATTAGGGTTGAGAGTATTGGGCTAAGGGTACAGGGTAGATGGTTTAAGGGTTGAGGGTTTAGGGTATAGGGTTGAGTGTTTAAGGTTTTAAGGGTTGAGGGTATAGGGTTGAGGTATTAGGGAAGAGAAGGTGGGAGGAGATAAAGAGAAGTAGAGGGTAGAGTTAAGGGTAGAGGGTAAAGTTATTAAGGGTTTAAGGGCTAAGGGTGTAGGATTTAGAGTTAAGGGTAAAGGAGAGAGAGATATAGGGAGTTAGTGAGAGAGAGAGAGAGAGGGAGGGAGTGGAAAATTGATAGAGGGTGGAGGGTTAAGAGTTAATGGTAGAGGGTAGAGGGTAGAGGGTTAAGGGTAGAGGGGAGAGAGATATAAAGAGTGAATGAGTGAGAGAGAGACCTAAAAGAGGGAGAGGGAGTAGGAGGGAGAGACTTGAGAGAGAGAGATGAAGGGAGGGAATCAGAGATAAATAGAGGGTATAGGGTATAGGGTAGAGGGCTTAACGGTTAAGGGTTAAGGATGGAGGGGAGATAGATAGAGAGAGTGAGTGAGAGAGAGAGACTTGAGAGAGGGAGAGGGGGTATGAGGGAGAGACTTGAGAGAGAGAGGGGAAGGGAGTTGGAGAGAGATAGAGGGTAGAGGGTAGATGGTAGAGTTTTTAAGGGTTTATGGTTTAAGGGTTAAGGGTTAAGGGTTTAGGTTAATGGTATAGTGGAGAGAGATAGAGGGAGAGAGAGAGATAGAGAGAGAGGGAGTGAGTGAGTGAGTGAGAGACCTAATATTCCCTCTCTAATATTCTCTATATCACCCTCTCTCTCCTTCCCTTTATACTTCTCTCTATCTCACCTCTCTTTCTCCCCCTCTCTCTCTCCCTCTCTCTTCCTTTCACCCACCCTTTCTCTCTACTTCTCGCTATATAACCTATCTCTCTATACATCTTTCTCTCTCCCCCCTCCTTCCCTATAAATCTCTCCATGTTCCTCCTTATCTCTCTACTTTTCAGCTCCATCACACATCTCTCCACCTAGAACTCTCTCTATTTTTGTCTCACCTCTCTCTTTATCCCTACCGATCCCTATATCTCTCATTTCATATCTACTTATCTCTACCTAGTTATCCCTCTATAACTATTTCTCTCTCCTTCCTTTCATCCTCTCTCTCAATATCTCCACCTTCTTTCCCTCTCTAATTCTCTCTCTATCACCTCTCTCTATCTCTCTCCTCCCTCTCTACTCTCTCTATCTCTCCCTCCCTTCCCCTCTTTCTATCTCTCCTCTCTCCCTCCCCCTCTTTATATATCTCTTTTCCCTCTCTCTACCTATATCTCTCTCCTTCTATCTATCTCAACTATCCATCTTTGCCTATCTCTCCCTCCTCTCTCTCTTCCACAAAAATTAACTCTACATCTCTCTATCTAGCCTACTCCTATATACCTCATTTTCTCTCCCTATCTCTTTCCCTCTCTCAATCTATCTACATTCCTCATTACACCTCTACTTATCTCTATCACCTCTCTCTCTCTCCCCCTCCCCTCTTTACTTTATTTCTCTCTATCTCACCTCTCTCTCCTTAAATATCCCTCCCTCCCTCCTTTATTTATCTCACCTATCTCTCCCTCCCTACCTCTTCTTCCCTCTCTCCTACTTCTCATTATCTCCTCCCACCTCTATCTACCTAGACCTCTCTTTTTTTTTTCTCACCTATCTCTCCATCCCTACCTCTCCCTCTAGCTCTGCTTTCATATCTACTTCTCTCTACCTATTTGACCCTCTATACCTATTTCTCTCTTAATATCTCTACTTTCTTTCCCCCTCTCTCTCTCTCTACCCTTAACCCTAAACCCTAAACATTTAAAACCTTCTACCCTCTAACCTCTATCTCTCTCCCACTCCCTCTCCCTCATACCCCCTCTCCCTCTCTCAAGTCTCTCTCACTCACTCACTCCTTCTATGTCTCTCCCCTCTACCCTTAGCCCTCTACCCTTAACCCTTAAACCCTCTACCCTCTATCTCTCTCCCTCCCTCTCTCTCTCTCTCAAGACTCTCCCTCATAACCCCTCTCCCTCTCTCAAGTCTCTCTCTCTCTCACTCACTCACTCACTCCCTCTATCTCTCTCCCCTCTCCCCTTAACCTTTTTAGAACCAAAAATTTCATGAAAATCCTAAGGTCTTTTACCGATTTGAATCGAATATTTTCGTATCTTTTCCATAAAAAATCATTTTTCCCATCCAAAATCATTCAAATTCCTTTACCGCCGTTCAAAAAGGCTAAAAAATGACTTATATCCTATACCGGGGTAAAAGCACAAACTTGTGTCACACTTTCAGCCTAAAAAATAGTTATGAGAGAATTAATTTTGGCCGAAAAAATTTCAGGTGAGTATGTTTCGGTCAAAACCATGTGGTGTATATGTGGAACACATGGTTTTTCCCAAATAGGTTTTGGCCGAAACCAAAAAATTAAAAATTTCCCTTTCGACTTTACAATCGGTTTTCAATTTGGATTATTATATGTTAAGGGGTTTCTATCAGAAGGGTTTTGGTCGAAACCCTTTCAGCCGAAACTGTCTAGTTGGCAGCCAAATCAACATTTTTTCATAATTTTCTGCAATTTTCAACTTTAACTAAGTATTTTTCTAGTCCAAATGATTTTTTGCAAAAAAGAAAAATACCCTTTTGTAGAGCTCAGAGTTGGGAATCCAAATATATAATTTTTTAAATATTTTTTTTTAGTTTTAATATATGATATTTTTAAAATAATGCAAAGTGGTTGTTAAAATTAAAAAAAAGTTAGTAAAACATATCAATTTTTTAAAAAACTTATATGGTGCAGTAGAGGAGAGAGTCTTCTTTAAAAGGGTATAATTTGTTTTTTGAAAATGATTAAAAAAATTTAATATAGTTGGCAGCCCGTGAAAACTATCAAATTCTGACATGTTTGACTTTAAAACATTATTACGAGAACAATATACATCAAAGTTTGAATTTTTTTTTCTCTGCAGTAGATATTGAAGTTACTTATTTGGAAAAAAAAATTTAGGGAGAAATAAATTATTTTTCAATTTGTTTCTTGATGGCCAGTGAAGTCACTCATTTATGAAATTTTCAGCATTCCAAAATTTGTCCTTAAATTGAAAAAAAAATAATAAAAACAATTTTTTTTTTTAATTTTTAAAATTACAAGAATAAACTTCATCAAAATTTCTACATTTCATTAGTTTACACCATTTTGAAATTCAAAACAGAAAGACCACTTTTATGTGATCGAAGTTTATATTTTTTTTTGCCATTGGCCGATTCCTTTATAAAGTGTGACACAAGTTTGTGCTTTTACCCACCGCTGCCCTAAACCCTTTAAATTTTTCTCCCTACCCCTTTACCGCAGATAGCCTTCAAACAATCCATGGTTTTTCGGTAGAGGGTCAGCCTAGTGGTCATCAAACAACCACCGCTATATCGTGTGCAGTAAAATCTATACCCGTGGTAACACGGTAAACTTTGTATGTGGCCTTTATTGTGTTTACCGCTATACCAAGGTCGTTATCTTTCTACTTGATGGTATGGTAGTCTTAACCATCAAGGTCTTCTCCTGACTGTTACCGCACTACCGTGGTCTCCCTGTAGACTATCCATGGTACCTATCTTGCTGCCTACCTTGACCTTCCACTGACAGTTTACCGCAGTCACCTCGGTGACTGTCTGCACTGCTGCCGAACCAGTGACTTACCGACCACTACGATACTGTGGTCTATGTTTTGACCACGTGTGCTGGTGTGGTAAAAATTTTGTGCCTAATCATTTAGTCATCGATTGTTTTTGTTGACCATTACCACCGTCTTCTACCTGCTACCGCTCTATCATGGCCCTCGAGATTACCCTTCACTGTGTAGCAGTAAGGGTTTCCTTGACTGTTCTTTACTGCTATACCATGGGCTAGTTTGTGGGAAGCCATGGTTGGGCGGTCAATAAGATACGAAGTGATCACTAAGGGAGCTGTAGAGGTATAAAATGTATGAGCATTTCTGGAAAGGGGAGAAATGAATTTTAAAGGAAAAGATAGGAAAATAATGAGAAATTAAATGGGGGTAAGGTGGTAAATGAAATATTATGAAAAGATAGGAAAGTAATGGATATAAATGAATAAACTCCTTTAGGGTATTGATGGAAAATTTAGGTTCAAAAGGGAAAATCATTCAAGTTTCTTTAATGAATTTTTTTTTTGGTTCTAACAGGGTAGAGGGTTTAAGGGTTTAGGGTTAAGGGTAGAGATGAGAGAGAGAGAGAGAGAGGGAAAGAAGGTAGAGATATTGAGAGAGAGGAGGCAAGGAGGGAGAGAGAAATAGGTAGAGAGAAGTAGATATGAAAGTAGAGATAGAGGGAGAGGTAGGGATGGAGAGAGAGGTGAGAAAAAATAAAGAAAGGTCTAGGTAGATAGAGGTGGGAGGAGATAAAGAGAAGTAGAGGGTAGAGTTAAGGGTAGAGGGTAGAGTGTTTAAGGGTTTAAGGGCTAAGGGTTTAGGGTTTAGAGTAAAGGGTAAAGGAGAGAGAGATATAGGGAGTTAGTGAGAGAGAGAGAGGGAGGGTAGAGGGTAGAGGGTAGAGGGAGAGAGATAGAAGGAGTGAATGAGTGAGAGAGAGACCTAAAAGAGGGAGAGGAAGTAGGAGGGAGAGACTTGAGAGAGAGAGAGAGGGAGGGAGGGAATTGGAGATAGATAGAGGGTAAAGGGTAGAGGACAGAGGATTTAATGGTTAAGGGTTAAGGATGGAGGGGAGATAGATAGAGAGAGTGAGTGAGAGAGAGAGACTTGAGAGAGGGAGAGGGGGTAGGAGGGAGAGACTTGAGAGAGAGAGAGGGGAAGGGAGTTGGAGAGAGATAGAGGGTAGAGGGTAGAGTTTTTAAGGGTTTAGGGTTTAAGGGTTAAGGGTTAAGGGTTTAGGGTTAAGGGTATAGTGGAGAGAGATAGAGGGAGAGAGAGACCTAAGACAGAGAGAGAGGGGGTAGGAGGAATAGTCTTGAGAGAAGGAGGGGGATAAGGGAGAGTCTCTATATCTCCCCTCCCTCTTTCTCTCTCAAGTATCTCCCTCCTACCCCCTCTCCCTCTCTCAATTCTCTCTCTCTCTTAGTCACTCCCTCTATCTCTATCCCCTCTATCCTTAACCCTAAACCCTTAACCCTTAAACATTGAACCCTCTACCCTCTACCCTTAACCATCCCACCCTCTTTCTTTCTCCCAAGTCTCTCTCTCCTACCGCCTCTCCCTCTCTTAGGTATCTCTCACTCACTCACTCACTCCCTCTATCTTTCTCCCCTCTACCCTTAACCCTTAATCCTTTATCCTTAACCCTTAAAACCTAAACCATTAAACCCTTTTACCCTCTACCCTCTACCCTTAGCCATGCCTCCCTCTATCTCTCTCCCACTCCCTACCTCTCACCCTAATCCCTCAACCATCAACCCTTAAACCCTAATCCATAGAGACGGAGAGAGAGAGTGAGACAGAGGGAGGGAGAGGGGGTGGGAGGGAGAAACCTAAGAGAGAGGGAGAGGGAGAGATGGTGGGAGGGAGACACCCAAGAGAGGAGAGGGAGACAAAGTGGGAGAGAGGGGGTGGGAAGGAGATACCTAAGAGAGTAGGAGAGAGAGGGAGTGAGAGATAGAGGGATGGGAGAGATACAAGGAGTGAGAGAGAGAGACTTGAGAGATAGAGAGGGGGTGGGAGGGAGAGGGAGTACTCGGGGGAGAGGGAGTACTCAAGATAAAGAGATTAGAGAGAGATGGAGGGGGTGGGGGGGAGATACATGAGATAGAGGGAGAGAGTGAGAGAGTGGGAGGGAGATATCTGAGAGAGGGAGAGAGAGAGGGAGAAAGATAGAGGGAGTGAGAGAGAGAGAGAGGATGTGGGAGAGAGATAGAGGGAGTGAGTGAGAGAGAGAAAGAGAGGCTTGAAAGAGGGAGAGGGGATAGAAGGGAGAGACTTGAGAGACAAAGAGGGAGGGAGAGTGGGTGGGAGGGAGAGACTTAAGAGAGAGAGAGGGAGAGAGATTGGGAGATAGATATAGGGCATGAGAGAGAGAGGGAGAGGTGG
>CM021108.1:124933516-125039412 GCA_007115665.2 Sequoiadendron giganteum | reverse complement strand
AGGCTTTTTCTATTATGTCTTGATATACAATATCACTTGGAGGTTTGTTGTGTAGAATTAAAAAAAAAAAGGACATTTACTTTTTAGGAGTCTAAGATTGCATCAATTTATGAATATTTTTATACATTGGAAAAATCACATCCTCACCAACATAGATTGAGTGAAATTCAAAATAATTTGCAAAGACTATGAATTCTATGATAAATTTTTTAGAAAGGATAAAGAAAATGAAAATGAAAAAGAGGAGAGAATTTTTTTGGGAATCTAATCTTTACAAAGATTACATATATACACTCAATGTTGTAACTAAACATCATAACTAGTTTATAGTTCACTAGAAATATTCACGATTACATATAAATATGTGCAAAATTCAAAGGAAGTTTCAAATCATGAAAAATATCATATCATATGCAAACAATGGCATAATGCTATGATATTTCACAATATTGAAAGAATATACAAGTCACTTATTATTTGTAGAATAATATATGACTATATTGACATCACAATTTTAAATCTACAAGTATAGATGAACAAAAATTTTTGGTCTAAATGAGAGTAAAAAAGAAAGAAGCAATTAATAACAATTCTTCACTATCCCCACAATTGTCAACAATTTCAAATTCCTTAAAATAGAGGATTGACGGTACTTTAATAAACACAACGTGTCAAATTCCATTACAAATCAATGGTTGAGATAACATCTCAAAGATAGATGGTCATGTAAACTTCAAAGAAAACTTTCAAAACATGAAAAAATCATATCATACCCAAACAATGACATAATTTTATGATATTTCCCAACATTGAAACAATTTAGAAGTCACTTGATATATGTAGGATAATATAAGATTTAACTGACATCAAAATTACAACTCTACAAGTGTGCATGGAAAAAATTTACTAATCCAAGTGAGGAAATCATGAAAGAAACATAATAATGACAAGTCTTCATTATTTGTTTTACATTTATCATCAATATTTAATCCCTTAAAATGGAGGATTGAAAATATTTTTATAGACACAAGACACTAAAGTCCGTTAAAAATCAACTATGGAAATTACATCTCAAAGATAAACAACCAAAGTCCAAAAAGCATGAGAACAACATATTTAGTTGATAGTTGGCAAAAGATCTCCTTCGACGACAATAGAAATTACATCTCAAAGATAGACAATCAAAGTTCAAAAAACATGAGTACAACATATTTAGTTGATAGTTGGCAAAAGATCTCCTTCGATGACAATCAAAGTTCAAGAAGCATGAGAACAACATATTTAGTTGATAGTTGGCAAAAGATCTTCTTCGATGACAATAGAAATTACATCTCAAAAATAGACAACCAAAGTTCAAAAGGCGTGAGAACAACATATTTAGTTGATAGTTGACAAAATCTTGTTTGATGGCAATAGAAATTACATCTCAAAGATAGACAACTAAAGTTCAAAAAGAATGAGAACAACATATTTAGTTGACAATTGAAATAAAAATTACATCTCAAATATAGACAATCAAAGTTCAAAAATAATGAGAACAAAATATTTAATTGACAGTTCACAAGAGATCTCCCTCGATGACAAAGACTATGCAAATAGCTGATGAATACAGTGCTTCCCACTAATATAATGATTTGGGCTGCCATTCCCACTAATATAATGATTTGGGCTGCCATCTAAAACTTGGAACAAGAATTGAATGGCATGTCACAAAAGCAGCCCGTGAATTTTCACACTCTATTGGAGCTCCAATCCAAAAGTAAAGTTCATGTCCATATTTTAGCTTTTTCCAATACCACCTATAACACACGAGTACCATCTCTTCCCATGGCGATACTAAGCAACTTGTCTATTTTCAACGCCATTGTAAACCAGACTGCATACAACCAATACCCCTGAAATATTTAACCATCAATAACCAAAAAAACGGACTAAAAGGAATAAACCAACCAGTGATATTTATCTTACTATGCTGTTCAACTACGACTATCAATCGTTAAATACTTAAAGAGAATACCTTCTCACACTGTCTGCGTGATCACCCATTTCAATTCATTCAATTTGTTAAGCTCATGAGAAAGTGATTTTATTCCATCTCACTGTATAATATGCCCACTCATAACGCAGGAATAAACGCCTCCTCTGTCCATTTCAACAAAACCAATTCGTTTTAGCCTCACACCAAACTTATTTTGTCGTACCTATTAATTACGAGCACTGGCATGTACGTATTTGTGTGTGTTATTAATAAAAGTTTGCAGCTAAGTAAATTTGTAAAATCTTGTATCTACATAAATGATATGTTTTTGCCTCTTTTAATTGTGATTAATGCTTTAATATTTATATTATAATGTGAATTTAATTATATTTGATATATATACTAATCTTAGGAAAATTGAAAGTAACTAATCTATTATTTATTTGTTAAATATATATTTGAAGGGAAGTAGTAAGATTGTAGACATTCTATAAAAATGAAAGGATCTTTCTTTATGATACGACTTGTTAATGTGGTTTCTTATTAAATATATGTAGAACTACAAAATGTCTAATGGTAATCGAAATTGGATTTGTGTAGAACACTTACTATTTATTGTAATATTGAAAAAATTAAATGCACAATTTATAGTGACATTTAATGTAGCATTTTACTACCACATGTCATTATTTTGTCTTCAACATCATTTATAATGCAATGAATTCATCATTAGACATGGAAAATTTTATTTCTCTCTTATTCAATTAGGTTTATAATGGCTAGTAACTTAAGTAGATTGTGCTCCCCTTTTGAAAATTTTGAGGTTTTTGGTGAATGAAGTTCTACATGTTTTATAAGTTATAGTGGGCATGTGTTCTTAGATAGTGCAGCAATGAATTTGATATAACAATGCTTGGGGTTTCAAATGAAACAAAATGTGATTTTAGTCTCAATCCCTACCATTTATTTAGGTGTGCATACTATGCACATTTGTATTTACATTTGTGTTATCTTTAATAGTAGTGATAGGATCCACCTTGCCTTTCTTTTCTTTCTAGTTGCAAGGATCCCTATTCAATGCTACCAAGGGTTTTGAAGGAAAGGTAAAAAATATCTACTTAGAATAGTTGAAGCCATCATTTTGTACGATGTCATATCCCATTCAATGGCCTACGATGTTCACAACTATTACTTTGTCTATTCTTGGTCATGATTCATCATGCCAATTAGTGTTTGATATCCATGGGTTCATGAAAAAATATGAAGAAAATTCACTAGATAAAATCAAATAGGGTGGCATTATTATTTGTAAAATTCAAAAAAAATCCTCACAAATACCTTTTGGCATTTAATTCTAGTATCTTGTTTCTCTCTAACACCTAACATAAGACAATCCATTACCTAGTGATGGTATATGTCATAAACAAAGACAAAATTCACTAGAAAAAACCTTGGTACTCATCTCAAAAGCATCTCAACCACTAATAGGGACATTTATGTGATTTCCTTGCTATACTTAGTGCTAGATGACTTGCAATAAAGTAATTTGTCTTTGCTCATTCTAAAATTTGAAGTTCAAATATTTTGGGAGGAATTCATGACCGAGTGATGGGTACACTCCTAGATAAATTAAGATATTATTTTGTATAGGTGAGCTATTGAGCCTTATCTATAAAACCTCCTCACTTCTTTTTCTTTACTAAATATGATAACCTCTATATATGCGTCCAAAATCAATTATATTGCATTATATAAGGTGGTTCAATATTGTTAAAAGTATTAATATTGCTCTAGAATTTTTTATTATTCTTTAGAGTTTGAATTAATCTAATACATGAATTTTTGATTTCACATTACTTCTATTGACTATTGTAGATACCTAAAATTGTCATAGCATGTGAACTAGCATTTTAAAACTAATATTTGTCTTTCCCTAATGATTAAATAATGTTCAATTATTTAATTATTTTCAAAAATCATATTTCCAATATTAATTAAAGACATTATGTTATTTAATTAATTCATTTCAAGTAATCTTCCTGATTAGTTAAATAAATCTTATTTATTTAATTATATCTTTAATTCTTTATCCTTCTTGAATAGTTAAATAGGTCTCATTTATGTAATTATATCTTTAATTATTTATTTTTCTTGATGAATGAAATAAATATTATTTATTTAATTACATTTTTAATTATTTAATTAGCATTCACACACACTTCCTAAATTAAATAATGAATCTAATTATTTATCCGTCTTCTCTCAACATTATACATTCATCATGAATAAATAAATAAATAAAACTATTTATCTAACTCTCACATGAACGGTCCTCAAATAATTAATTAATTTCATTAATTGTTATTATCTCATGCAAAACTAAATTTGTCTTCTAACTATCGCTTTCTCACTTCACTTTTCATGCAACTAGTTAACTCATAGTTAGTCTAAGTTATCTTCCTCATAATTACATAAACTTTATTTAATTATGTCACTAATTATTCTTTATTCTTCTAATTTAATTAAATAAATTATTATCATTTATTTAATTATTTATCATTTACTTCTTCTATAACTAAATAATTATTCATTTTTAATTATTTAATTATTCATGCACCATCTCCTAAATTAAGTAAATTTATCTAAATTTATATATTCTCTAAATAAATGAAATTGTTCAATTTTTTTTTATTTAGCTCATCTTGCACATTCAATAATAATTAATTATCTTATCATGGAAAAAATAAACTCATCTTCTATCTCAATCTTTCTTCCACTTCATTTACCATGCAATTAGTTAAATCTAGATTTAGTTTCGTTAACTCATTATGCATTGAGTTAATAATTTGATCTAAATATGTCATTCAATCTTGATCATTGACCTTATTCAATACGTCTTAATCTAGATCGATCATCTAATCTCAATTCCTATATAAGCAAGCTATAACATTAATTTGAATAAAACCATGATCTTTGGAGCTTTTGCATCATTGCTACTATACTTCATTCATTTGAGCTTAAAAGAAAAAAAATGTGTATATCAAATGTCTAAGTGAAAATCAAAGTGAAGAAGAACCATGGAAGTAATTTCATGTCAACAAAGTAAAGGTAATGCTTGATTTATTCTGATTTTATTATTGTTGTGTGTATTCCATAAGTAAGTTTGGATTGTATTTGGGCTTGATTTAGATAGTTGTGGTTACTATTGATGATTTCATGACCTTTATTCCTATTTTATGATTTTCATTTTGGTGAACCTGACATAAAGATTCTAATCCTCTGAGTGTTTTGAAAGAATTTGCAAGTTATAGTGCAAAAACTTGCTTAAAAACTTGTGATGTTATTTTAACAATAAGAAAATTGACTCGCAATTTTTTTTAAAATGGTTTGTAGGTTGTGTAGATCTTTGTCTTAACTTTCCAAATCATTTTATGGTTTTCAATTTTGTTGATAATTGAGAAAGTTATCACGATTTTAATCTTTTTGTTTTCTTAATTCGACTGTTGATCTCTCAAATTCATTCTTTTCTTTCATCTATAACAATTTTTTTGTGCAAATTTTTTTAGAAAGGTTTCTAGGTTTTGTAGATCTTAGTCCTAGCTTTCTATATGATTTGAAAATTTTAAATTTCATTGAGATTTGAGAAAAGTTATCACTATTTTAGATTGTTGTTGTAATTTTTCAATCAAAGAAGACTCATCCTAAAGATTCAGATTTGTTCATGAATTTGGTCAACAGGTTGTATTCATCTTATATGTTATTTTTGGCTGACAAAGTTGTTGATGTAATTTCATGAAGTGGATATATAAGAGCAATTATTTTCTTCATTTGAGAAGTGTGTGTGAAGTGTGATGTGAAGTGTGCAAGTGCTATGTGCGAATAAAGATCAGATCATTCGATTGCAGAGAAGAGTGTGAAGAAGTGTTTCTATGCCTAACTAGAACTATAATTAGGCTTTTGAGGAAGCTAATTTCTTAGTTCAAAGTCTTCAAATGGTTTTAATCTAAATGCCTCTATAAGAGAGTGTGTCTTCTTTGAGTAGTGAGCTCTAGGTAGTGTGCCTGAATGCATGTACATTCCCATTATTCATCTCTATAATTTTAATAGGGTATAATATTGTGGACTGACATCCACCATTGTTTTCCCCCTAATAGGGTTTCCACATATAAAATCTTGGTGTTCTTTGTGTTTCTAATGTGGTGATTATTTATGCTTAATGTTCTTTCATCAAATCTGAGAATAAGTTGAGTAAAGTTTAATAAGAAGAATAATCAGTGACAATTGATTCATGCCCCCTCTCAGTTGTATATCCTTGTTTTTCCAAAAATTGGTATCAGAGCAAGTCCCTCTAAAGAAGTTTAATATCTTGAGGTGATCTGAGATGGCATCATACGAGAAGGATAGTCCTAGATTTGATGGAAAAAACTACTCTCTGTGGAAGGCTAGAATGGACTATCATTTGAAGTGCATTGGTGAACCTTTCTAGAAGATTACTAAGAACATATATGTTATTCCTCAAAATGGCCCCTCTACTCCTGATGAGATCAAAGAAGCTGAAACTAATATCAGGGCTATAGAAGCATTGTTGAGTGCTGTGACAAATTTAGAGATGACAAATGTGATGGATCTAAAAACAACACATGAGATTTGGAAGAATTTGTAAACATTGTATGAAGGAGATGCACAAGTGAAATTTGCTAAGCTACAAAGTCTGAAAGGCAAGTGGGAGAACATGAAAATGGACGAAGATGAAAACATTATTTATTTCATGCAAAAATGAAATGAACTAGTGATGGGTATTAGATGTGTCGATGGAAGCTTGGATGAACAAGAGATTGTAGCTAAAGTGCTCAGATCATTGCCTACTTCCTACAAAATGAAAGGTCGTTCTTTGAAGAGCTGAGGACAATAACAAATGCGACAAGATATATGTTGATTGGTAAATTTGTTGCCTTTGAGTTGAGTGAATTTGGTGAATCTACCCCTAGGATAAAATCTACATTTAAAGCTACTGTATCCAGAAGAAAAAAAAAGAGATATGATCTAGGAGAAAGTTCTAGAAAGACACTCAAGTATGAAGATGAGATGAAATAGATTGAAGATGAAGAAAGAGGTGTAGAAGAACTGGAAGCATTGATTGTGAAAAGAGAAGCCATAGGACAAGGTAAGTACAAAGGAAAGTTGTCTATTAAATGTTTCTCTTGTAATAAGATAGGTCATTTTGCATCAAGGTGTCCAGAAGAATTCCTAGGTCCAAACCTGACAAGCCTAGATTTCAAAATAAATGTTATTATACTGAAGGTGTTACTGATGATGAATTTGATAAAGAATATAGAAATGGGGATGGATGGGTATTCATTGCTATCAAGGAAACTAGTCTAGTGTGCACTGAATCTTCTAGTAGTGAGAATGTTGAGAAAGCTCTTGCAGACAGAATTGAAGAAAAGGATGAGTGGGTGATTGACAATGGATGCTCACATCATATGACTGGTGATAAAAAGCAAGTTTTTAAGCTTGGAAAAATATGACGGTGGTGTTGCAAGATTTGGGGATATTAATGTTGGTGTGATTTGTGGCAGAGGCACTATTTCTCTTGATGGTAAACATAATACTGATGATGTCCTTTTATGTAGAAGGCTTGAAGCATAATCTATTAAGTGTTGGATAGATGGGCAACAAGGGATACAATCTTTAGTTCAAAGATGGAAAGTGTAGAATACTAGGAATTTCTTGAAATATAATTGCTTCAGGTACAAAGACAAGATGTAACATTTTTCACCTGAGTGTTGCTAGTGAAAGTTTCTTAATTTCTCAAGTCGATGAAATTTGGTTATGGCATAGGAGGTTGTGTCATGTAAATTTTGATAACATTGTCAAGGTAAGCTCCACTCAAGTAGTAAGAGACTTTCCTAAGCTAGTGAATCCTACTAACACCATATGCAAGGAATGTTAGATGGGAAAGTAGACTAGAGTTTCTTTTCGGAGTAAACAACATCATTCTAATAGAGTACTAGAGCCAGTGCATACTGATTTGTGTGGTCACTCCAAAGATAGAATTCTATGAAGAGAAAGGCACTTTATGTTTCTTATTGATGATTACTCTAGGATGATATGGGTTTCTTTGTTGAGAGAAAAATGTGAAGCATTAGAGAAGTTCAAATGTTTCAAATCTATGGCCAAGAATGAGACAGGTTTGAAGATTAAATTCTTAAGGTCAGATAGAGGTGGTGAGTTCACTTCTCGAGAGTTCAATTCTTTCTGTCAAGAGCATGGAATCAAAAGACAGTTATCTACTCCTCGGACCCCTCAATAGAATGGAGTTGTAGAGAGAAAGAACGTAAACAACTTTAGATGTTGCTAGAACTATGATGTTGGAAGGTAATGTACCTCATATCTATTGGAGAGAAGTTGTAAGAACTGTTGTGTAAACTATCAACCAAGTAAATGTCAATGGTAATTCTGGTAAGACTCCTTTCGAGCTGTCGTTTGGCTATAATCCTACTGTTAAATATTTCAAAATATTTGCAAGTAGTTGTTATATCAAGAGAGATGAAGATATAGGAAAGTTTTATGCTAGGAGTTTTGAAGGAATCTTTCTAGGTTACTCTACTAAGAGAAAAGCCTACTGGTGCTATAATAGAAGATTGAGGAAAATGGTTGAAAGTACAAATATTGTGGATATGATTTAGATGACCAATGTGATAGCACTAATAAAGGAAAAAATTCTTAGACACAAAATCAAGATCAAATTGTTCTGGCGAATCAAGAGAATCAAGAAGAAGTGTGAGTAGAAGTGCAGAAGAGAGAATAGAAGAACTAGAAGTTTGAGAGAATCCTAAATTTCTGAGGTATTTAAAGCTAAATCATTTTGAAGATCAAATTATAGGAGATAAGAACAAAGGTGTGCAGACTAGAAGAATAATTGCAGAAGAGTATTGTCTGATTTCCAAGACTGAGCCCGACAATATCAATGAAGCATGTAAAGATGAACATTGGATGGAAGCAATGAACGTAGAACTGATACAAATAGAGAAAAATGATACATGGATTCTTGTTCCTAGACCTTAAAATTAAAATGTGATTGGAACCAAATAGGTCTTTCAGAATAAGTTGAATGAATGAGGTGAAGTAGTTAGGAATAAAGCAAGACTAGTTCGTAAAGGGTACTCATAGATGGAAGGGATTGATTTTGAAGAAAACTTTGCCCCTATTGCTAGAATTGAAGTTGTAAGATTGTTTCTTGCTTATGTTGCTTTTATGAACTACAAATTCTATCAAATGGATGTAAAGTCAACATTTATGAATGGTGAGATAGAAGAAGTATATGTTGAGCAACCAGATGGATTTCAACTGGCTGATAAGGGAGATATGGTTTTCTGATTGAAGAAAGCACGGTATGGACTCAAGCAAGCCCCTAGAGCCTGGTATGCTAGACTAAATAAATACTTATTGAAAGTTAGATTTAATAAAGGTATTGTTTACAGTAATTTGTATTTCAAGATAGATCATGATAAAGAGTTGATTATTGAAGTCTTTGTTGATGACATCATTTTTGGAGGTGATGATGATTTGTGTATGAAGTTTGCTGATGAAATGAAAAGTGGATTTAAGATGTCTATGATTGGAGAGATGAAGTTCTTTCTGGGATTGCAAATCATTGAGTTAGATAATGGAATTTTTATATCTCAGTCCAAATATATAAGAGAGTTTCTAAAAAATTTTGGCATGGAAGACTCAAAGCCCATTGGTACACCCATGGTAACTAGATGCAAGTTAACACAAAATGATAATTCTCCTAGGAAAAATCAAACAAGATATAGGTCAATAATCGATGGATTTCTTTATTTGACTCAGACCAGACCTGAAATCATGAATGTTGTATGTATGGTTGCTAGATATCAAGTCCATCTGAAGGAATCACATGTGATTGTAGTAAAGAGAATTTTTAGATACTTGAAAGTGACAGTTGATTTTGGCCTTTGGTATCCTAAAGATGATGATCTTACTTTGAGCGCCTTTACTGATGCAGATTGGGTAGGAGATGTGAATGACAAGAATAGTACTAGTGGTGGTTTCTTCTTCTTGGGGAAGAATTTGGTGTCTTGGTTAAGTAAAAAGAAGAATTTCATTTCCTTATCTACTACTGAGGTAGAGTATATTGCGGCTGAAAAAAATTGTACTCAAGTAATATGGATGAAGCAAATGCTAAGAGATATCAAAATTAAGTATGATGTGCCTATTGCTATATTTTGTGACAATTCAATATCCATAAAAATTTCTAAGAATTTGGTGTTGCATTCAAAGACCAAACATATATCTATCAATTATCACTTTTTGAGAGACAAGGTGAGTGATAAAGAAGTCAGACTGGAGTATGTACCTACCAAGGAATAGATTATAGACATCTTTACTAATTCATTGCCTAAGGATAATTTTGAGTATCTCAAAGGGAAGTTAGGGGTGATTTCCCCTCCTAACTAGAACTAAGATGCAAGTCTTTGCATCAATCCGTGCATTTACAAGTTATATCTTGTTTCAGATTGAAGTTATGATGCCTGATACTTAGGGGGAGTAGTCAGATGATTTAGATATGTGGTTCAGAGCTTGTAGAAACCTTTACCATTGATGTGAAAGGGGGAGAATAATAATGTGAAAAAAAATGAAAAGGGAAGAAGAGCTAGAGAAGAAGTGTTGATTGAGAGTTTCTTTGATGGTGTTTTTCACATCATGTGTTGCCATCAATTCCAAAGGGGGAGATTGTTGGATGTTGTGGTTGTGTTACTAATATGTGGTTTTCATTGATTTCAACACTATTATCAATAATATCTTGAAGGTTGTATATGTCGAGGATATTGAGGAAATTATAATAAATATGTTGAAGGTTGTGTGTGAAGCTGTGAAGTTTAGTATGATGAAAATTTTAGTATGTTAGTATTAAGATATTGCACATTAAAGGGTTTATTCTTTACCCTACCAAGTTTATCCTCCAAAATTTTCATAGGTGCGCATCAAGATTTGAGAAAGTTGTGAGTTTATGTGTTTCTATAGTTATTATGTTATTGTAGCTGGTTTTTTTGGAAGAAGAGAATGTTATTCTAGTAATTTGATTTGTTTTGTATGCTCTTGAGATGTTCATTGATGTTTCTAGATCATGCTCTATCTTTGTTGCACGTTTGCGTTGATTTTTCTACTCGTGATCGAATATTTTTCCTTTGCATGTTTGGTTTTTCATGTTCTTGGCTGACATGATGGTTGAAGCATGTTGATAATTTCAATTAAATTGTCACCATCTTTGCTAAGATAATAAAATCCTTGCCCGGTCGACTAGCTATTCTTTCTTATCAGTGGGGTCTGTTTGATAAAGAATATTAGCCTAATCCAATGAAGCTGAGTAGCCTTTCAACCATCCATCCTTCCTAACTTATTTGAAGCTACTCTTGTCTCTCAACAACTATAAGGGGAATTATTTCTCCAACTATAGCTGGAGGAGAGGGGAGCTATAAGGGGTTTCTCCTCATTGAGGGAGTATACCTTATCATGTTAACTTCTCTCTAGGCACCTGACTTCCTTCCTTCCATCCTTACTCCCTCTTGTCCTCCCTTCCTAACCCCACAGAGCTAGAAATGTTGGAATCTATGGCCCCAATGATATAACATATGTAGTTACAATCCTTCGAGAAGTGTGGTGACAACAAAGGAGATACCCCTTCTCAAAAAAGTTAGTTGAATATGAAGAGGGGAGGGAACTACTATCCTTCTGGGAATATGAAGAGGGGAGGGAAGAGTTTATTGATCCACCCAATGCTTTGCAACCTCCCTGAGGTGGACCCCACCGACCTCCCTATTTCCACCCACCTAAGGAATATACAGTCGGTGTGGCCCCCTATTTCCACCCACCCAAACCTTCAGGACTAACCCATTCATCTTTGGTTGGTGGGGTTTGGCAGAATAGGTGTCTCTAGAGCAGTTGACTATGAAGAAATAGGATAAGAGAGATCCTTCAGAAACTTATGTATTTGATCCACTTGTGATTTAAGCTCATCTTTCTTTTGAATGTCGTGGATCATTCTTGACTTGGTAGAAGAAGCTACAATATCAATTAAATTTATCTGTTGATTTCTTGTGGGCTTTCCTAGATTAACAATGCCCAATTGGTAATCACCTATTTGTATATCTTGCTTATCCTTGTCAACCATAGGGATAGCACATTCAACAATAATTTCTCCAACATCTCTTAGCCTTGTGGAATGAAGAACCCTAGCTCTCTGCTTCGACCTCTCCTTTTCTATTTCCTTTTTGAAATCATCCCAATTAAGGGGTTGTGGTTGCACTATCTGCTTCTTCTCAAGATTGATATTTAGCCATGTAGGAGCAACAGGGGGATTCATCACCATAGTAGAAGAAGATGTGATAGGGGAGAGAGGTTTTTGAACTGTTTCCTTGCATTGAGATTCAACCTCCTATTGTTTCTCCTTTTATTCTTTCTCTTTAGCCAATTTGTCAGCTTCAGCCTTTGTTTTTCTTTCTTGTTCTATTTTATCCAATTTATCCTCTTCCAATTTCCTCTGATCCAATAGATGACCTCTTTTTTTCTCCAACTCCTTTACCCTTGCCCATCTCTTAGCTACCTCTCGATCAATTTTAGCTTGTTTCTTTGCTTCCATTCTTTTTAACTCTAATTCTTCCTCGTCTTTCTTCCTCTGAGCCTCTTCTACTATTTTAAACTTAGCCTCGAGGGCTTCTCTTTCTCTTATGTGTTAGTCCTTCTCTTCTTCCAGATCATTAATATTTTTAAGCAAGGCTAACTTGTTTCTCTTCCTTAGCCTTTTTCTCAACTTCCTTTTGTTGTAGTAGGAGATCCTCCTCCTTTTGTTGCCTTTCCAATTCTTCAACCTTTGCTATGGAATCCAACTCATGTTGTTTAGCATGTATATCAGCCTTGGACTTGATTTCTAACTCTTTCTATTTATCAAATGCATCTTCCTTAGATTTGATTTCCACTTCTTGTTGTTGTTTAGCTAGTGCCTCAACTTATGCCTTTGCATCTTCTCCTTTCTTGGCATCTTCAAATAGATTCCACTAATCTTCAAGAGTTAGAATGTGCTCAGTGTTAGCCTCTTCAGTATTATTAGAAAATTTAGGTACAAGAGGCTCATTATCATATTGGGTGGCCTCTGAGTTAGTGTCAATATCATGGAATTCAATCTCCTTCTTTCCCTTCATAGTTTATGATTCCTCACGAAGACTACATGTGGGTACTTCTTCACTAGGTTCTTGAGTGAGGGGAGGTTGAAAAGAGGAGGCTTCCCCAAGTTTTGCAGTCTCAACACCTTGTGCTTCAAGAGCTTCTTCTGCAAGTATTTCAGGAACAATATCCCCTCCAAAAATGGGAGGAGCATACTCTAATTATTCTTTGGGGGTTGCTCTCCTTTTGGTTCTTTGATAACCCTTAGTTGCCCCTCCTTTCCCTTTCTTTGAACCTTGAGCTTTTGGTTCCTTTATTCTCAAGATCACGCATTAGATACTTCTATCAAATACAGTCCTAGAAATCTACTTGATGTCAATGGATTCTTCTTCCTCCCAATTGATGGGGGCTAAATCGTTGGTGCCAATATTTTCAGCCTTGTATCTTGGATCCAATGTCAAACCATCATCTAACAATGTGACAGGAATATCTTCCTTTATTCCAAATTCAATCATCCAAGGAATAGGAAGTCCTTCATAACTCCTCCTCCTCACATCATACTCATCCTACAAATCCCACCAAAAATCCTCTAGCAAATTGCAGTGCTTCTCAAAAATAGTGGGAAGAAAATTATTCATCCTATGCTTTGGGTCAAATGCTTCTGACATGTGTAGAGTCCCATCTTGAAGTAGCTCAACTCTTCACATACTAATTTTGCAGTGACATTGTAAAGAGAACAGTATCCTCCTAACTTCATGGGAAACTTATGGCACCCAATTTTGTGCTTGTTGTTGAACTTTGCGTTAACTCCCAAGGCTTGATATATAAACTCCATGAGGACCATTCTATCAGTGCAACACATTGGAAGTAGGTGAGGATTTCCATCAAACCCTACTAACCTGAAGTAGGGGAACTTGGGGTATTGGATATACGAATGTCCTCATTGAGCATTGAAATCCATGGCATCCCTACTTAATCTGAAACCAGCATCACCAATCAATCGATTGATAATGATGTACATACATGCATCATTGACTCTCCTATAGTGTTCTTCTGATTTTTTCAAAGCTAGTTAGTCATAATGGTTCCATACTTTTTGCTCTCCAGGAGCTTCTCCCAACACTCCTACTGCATTCAACCCCGGGAAAATACCCATCCTTGCAACTACATGTATGACATAAGAAGTCATATAGAAGGTCTTTGTTTCCCTTACATTTACCAATTGATTGTGCAAACTATCAGACAAGATTATACACCAATCAATTTTTTTTTTGTCATCAAAGATATCTTCAATGAATGGGAACATCCACTCCTTGAAGCATGCAAAGTCCCTTTTCCCAAACACTCTAGAGAGCATCAGAATTAGGTAACCCACTTCCTTCTTGACATATCCCCTTTTGGGTTGGTTAGACATCTTAGTTAGGGATTTCTTTTTATTTCTTAACAATTTCTTATTCATTTGGTTCTTGTTGACATATTTTTTCTCATTGAATCTTTGCAATGCATCCACCTTTGTCAATTTCCTTGGATTATTTATATTAGGTGCATTAAAAATTAGTCTCATCATTTGTGGGGATAAGTCAATTATGACATTCCCTTGTTGATCCATGCATTGTCTTAACACTGCATTGTAGGCTCCTGTTGCGATTAAGATGATCTCTAGGCATTGGAATGATAGAGGAAAGAGTGTGACATGAGAAATTCCATCTTGAACTATCCTTTCTATCTTCCTAGTAACTTCCTTTGCAAAGGTTTCTTCAAGAAACTCTTCACAATCAAATGTTCCCAAGTTGGTTTTTGTCATGTCTTCCCACACAGAATATAACTTGTTGGTTGTGGGAGTGATCATTCAATGTTTATATCTCAATGTATAAGGTAGTTGTTCCACCTTTATCTTTTTGGTATTTACTTTCTTTTAACTTTCTCTTGCTTGGCCTTCCATCTTCGAAGCTTCTCGAGATGCTCCTGACATTATTGGTTCCTATAAGTCAACACCGGATTAGATCCATAAAATGCATGAAAATTCATCCTTAGAAAGTTTACCTCCCATATTACCCTATCCCTCTTTAGGTAGCCTCTAACACCTAGTACAATTTGAAGGTCATCAGAGGCGAAACCAAGAAAGGAATTGGCATCGACAACCTTTATTGTTGGCAAGATCGGGGTCGGGAATATCATCAAAGCTGAAACCGAGACCATCACTAGTTTTCAAGTCATCCCTTCATTCTGGTTCCATTTCCACAGGTATAATGGATGTGAGATACAGTCATACTCATCGAGAGTGGGTTTGGAACTAGATCTGGAACATTACCAACAACGTTTATGGATATAATCCCTTCTTAGATCTGCTTCCACCTATTATTATTAAGAATAACACCATCCTACTTGAGCACTCAATAGTTTGAAATAAGGTCATATGACAAGCCGAGGAGGATTAAAGTATCAACAAAAATCCATCCCTCATATGACCAAGGGGAAAACATCAGCTAGGGCATGAATTTAAATTGAAATCACACCACAAACCCTAGCTTTTACAACCATTTGACTTAGGAATTTAGGGCATCAAAACCCTACACAAAAATCATCGAGCCAACAAACGAAAAATATTGGACGAGTTAATTAACAAATAAAAGACCTTTAAGAGCCCTTGAATCTCTTCGAAAATGAAACCCCTAACAAAGTTAGGGCATGACACTGCAGACACAACCAAATGCGAAAACTACCACGATGAGAAAAAAACAAAAAAAATATAACAGGATGCAAGAAAGACAAAAAGAAAAACAAAACAAAGAACAAAAGCAACACTGCGAAAATAAGCGAAGATTCACGAGAAATCTCATGAACGTGTTAAGAATACAAGGAAGAAATAAAAGAAAAAAAAAAATGACAAGGGAAATGAGGAGAAAATGTCCACCTACGGGTATGTGCAGGATCATCATGGAAAAAACAGGACCTTAAGTGGCAAAAAATTCAGAAAAATCAGAGTTAGGAAATTTCACATAAAAATTTAAATAAGTTATCTATATTATTTAAAAAATATTTAAGAATAGAATTTGTATCAAATTGAATTTAGTTTCTAAATTACTAGGTTTATTTACAAAAAAAAAAATCTATTTGGTGAAAATTTGAAATTTCAATACAATAGTACTTAAATTTTAGGGAAAAAATAAGGAGTAGGTGTCTATCTGACCACCCTAACAACATTAAAATGATAATATTTTTTTATAATATTTTAGATATATGTAGAGGACTCATTTCCCAATGTGATGCATATTTTTTTGTAATTTTTTTCCAAGTAAATAATTAATTTTAAATTTTTTATGACAAATTTTAATAAATATAAAGACTCGTATGTCTGACCACCTTAACTTGGCCAAAAATTCATGAAATTCATTTTTTAATTTTTTAATCTTATAGTATGCAAAGCATATAATGTAATGCATGTTTTGGATTCAAAAAATATTATACCGTTTGAAAGCTATAGATGTTTTTCAATCAACCTTAAAATTAGGACTTTAGTCGCAATTCAATAGAAAATGAATAATAATAATTTATTAAATTCAAAGTAAAGCATAATTTATATTGGTGGAAAGCTAAGAGTATCCTTTAAAAACCCTTTTCATTTCATCAATTGTGGGTAAAAAAAAAGTCGTCAGCCACATACCCATCATATTGCCACTTGTTGGCCCATCATGATCCTGCACATACCCCTACCTCAAACGTTATCCAATAAGTTGAAACCTTATCCAATCCACATGCAAAAGCTAACTTCTTAACTAAATCATGATGCTCCTTTTCCTTCTCAGCTCTAGTTTGATATCACCATTTATAACAATAGTAATAACGAGCAAATTAACCTTAATTAAGGTTAAATTCAATTTAACGCGTGTGGAGGGCCTGCAATTAATGCCATTAATGTGGTTGGTTGGGTGTGGGACCACGGAGGGAACAAGCACAAAACTATCATGTAACAGAAGTAAAGCAAAACAAAAAACAAGAAAGCGGGGATGAGATTGGGATCAGAATGGGCCAAGGAACTTATACAAGTTCCCAATTTGGTTCCGATTCTGATTCCAATTCCAATTCCAGTTTTGCCAAGGATAATAAAAAAAATTAAAAAAACAAAAGAAAGAGAACAAGGTGGAGACGATATCGAAAGGACTGAACCCAAGACGAAACAAAGAAAAGACAAAGGTGGAGGTGAAGGCAGGATGAGAAAAAAACTTGGAACTTGTAAAAGTTTTGAGTTCAAGATCCATTCTAGATCTAAGCAAGCGAAAGGAAAACAACACTGACCAAAAAGAAAAACACAAGGAAACAAGTGGGAGCGGGACCAAAACTGAGTTAAGAGAAGGAACCTAAGTAAGTTCCAAGTCGAGGTTTGGTTCGGGTTTCGGTTCCGCTAGAGAAAAAGAACAAAGATAAAGACTTGGGAGAAAAGAACAACTCCTATGTCCCAAACGAAAAACACATAAGGACAAGAAACAAAATAGGGACCCATTTTGACCAAAGTAAAAGATAGGGTGGTTATGCAAGGCATAAAAAATGGTGACTCAGCTAGGAAAATGGATTACCCATTTTCAAGACACTGAAGAATTCAGTCACCTAGAACCTCTGGTTCATGAACGTTTTACACTCAAGTGTGATTAGTCATAGAAAACAAGGTTGAGCTGGAATCTCATATGTAAATATACATTGACAACTTTGAATTAGAGTGTGTGTATGTATGGTGCATATTTTTTGGGTGAAAACTTCCCTCCATTCCCAAACAACTATATTCAAAATTCAAGCTACGTGAGTTGAATCCTCTTAATTGTTGTGCAATGAAATTTTGGGCATTGCTTCACTACCAGTAATGCATCTATAGCATCGATGGAGATACCTCTAGTTCTCTCAAAGCACTTCTCTACTGTCAGTTAGTCGTCCATAGCCCCGATAGAAATACTTGAACTACCCTTCTTGTATTGAGTTTTTCATCATTTAATGATTCTCTTTTCTTTCGCATTTTATAAGCTTTTCTCAATAATCAGATATATCAACCTGAAATTTAGGGTTGAGAACTACAATGGATTTCATGATTGTGTCAAGGTTCAGATTTTTCACTTGAATAAAAAATACGGCCACCTAGCGACAAATGGGTTTCTATGTAGAAAAAATGTTTTTTTAAATTTTTGTGACAAATTCAAACATGGTTCATGAGATCTCTTACAATATGCCTATTTGTGTTTAACCTATCAGACCATTGTACAAAAGGAACACAAGTCACAGGTTATGAAACAAAAAAGTTCAACAAACATACCTGAAAATAACTCAACCAACTTCTCTCCTAGTACCTTTAGTATACTTCAAATAACTTCACCCATCCTTGAATTGGATAAAAAATTAAAAACCTAGAAACAAACAAAATAAAGAAAGAAAGAAAGAAAGAAAACAAAAAAGAACAACAACAAACACACAAACCAAAAGCAAAATAAAATAAAATTAATTACATAGTTACAACAAAATTGATCATCAGACCCATTCATGGGCCAAAGTAGTGTTTTAGAAATTTCTCATTGACGAGGAATGGAAAAAGTTCTCCCATTAAAGTACTTAAATGGAAATCATTTTCTCTAAGGATCTCAGCAATCTGATATGGACCTAACCAAAGTTGATCAAATTTTTGGTGATCACCTTTCCTTTCTTTAGCTTTATCCGACAATAGTACTAAGTTTGATATTATAAAGGCTTTAATGTTCACTCTCTTTTCAAATGAATGTTTGAATACAACTTGGTGCTTGGAAAATCATTGTAAGGCAACATCTCTTTGTTCCTCCAAACTCATTAGGTTATTAAGCCTGACCTCTATCCTATCATCGTTTGAATAAAATTCTTGCATGAACCTGAGAATTGGTATTTGTAAGTGCATAGGAAAGATTGGATCTTGGCCATATAAAAAATTAAATGAGGAATTCCCTAAGGTGTCTTTAATACAATTTCTATCTACCCATAAGGAAAATCTAAGTTGAGTATGCCAGTCCCTAGGGTTACTCTCTAACAACTTCTTAATTACTTCTAATAGGTTTCTGTTAGTAGACTCTGCTACTCCATTCCCCTATGGGTAATAATTAGAGGAATATTAAAACACTATCTTATGCTCATAAGCTCATTAAATAAATTCTATAGAAGAAAAAGCAGGGCCATTGTCACATACCAAAGAAATTGCTACTCCAAACCTAGTAACAATGCATTCGTTAAGAAATTTGATGACCACCTCAGTGGTTCTATTTTTACAAGGCTGGGCTTCAGTCCAATGTGTACAATAGTCAGTTGGTGTCAAAATGAATTTATGACCTGCAGATGAATTTGGATTAATTACCCTACAAAATCTAATACCCATTGGGAAAATGGTTTTACCTTGTATATTAGTTGTAGGGGCATCACCAGATTGTGTTCTCTAGACACAAAAGTATTACATGTATGACATGTCCTTAGGTGTTGGTGTACATCTCTGAACACATGGGTCCAATAATAGCCTAATCTCAAGATTTGGTGTTCCATGGAATCAGCTAACCCATGTCGAGTACCATGTCTACCATGGAACTATGTAATGGCATGCTTTGCTTGTTGTTGATCAAGGAAACACAGGTAAAAACCTTCAAAGTTCCTTCGATAGAGAACTCCTCCTTTGAGCATGTAATGAGAACTATTCAGTCTTAGTTATCTCCTCTAAGTGGCATTCATCCCATCTGGACACTTTTTATTTAGTAATAAAAAAATCTAATCGAAATACCAAGGATCACTTGTAAATGACTGCACCATATATTATTGACAAGTAGTCTTGGTATCAACATTTTCCATTGCTTTAGATAAGCCTTGTCTAGACTAGATTCATAGGATGAATTTCAAGATCATATTCCTACAAGATAGCCATCCATTTTCCTCATCTCTCCCTGAGTTCAATTTGCATGAGAAGGGACTTGATAGCAGGGTCTGGAACTATTGCAGTGATTTGACTGTGAAGAATATAATGATGAAATTTCTTGACCACCCACACTAGTGCAAAAGCCTATTTTTCCAATGACAGATATCTAACTTCAGTGTTCTTGAATGGAGAACTCATAAAAGAAATGGGACTTTCATCTACTTCTCCTTTTCTCTGCATCAGAACAACAGCAGAGGATTGATCAAATGGAAAAGAGTAAATGTAAAAAGGCTTTAGATAATCAGGGCTGGTCAAAACCAGTGCCTCTGATATAGATTGTTTGATCTGTGAAAAGCAATACTTAGCCTCATTACTCCATTCAATCTTAGCCTCTGTATTCATCATTTTGTTGAGAGGTTTGACAATCTTTACAAATCCAGTTATGAATTTCCGTACAAAGTTTATTTTCCAAAAAAGGAACCTCATCTCCTTTTTGCTACCTGATAGTGAATTTTAGAATGGATTCAACTCTATCTTGGTCAATTGAAATTCCCCTTTCTGATAGTATGTGGCCTAGCAATTTCCCTTCAGAAATCCCAAACACACACTTCTTCAGATTCAAGGATACACCATAACTTACATATTTCTTGAGAACTTTTGGTAAATCCACAACATGATTTTCCCTATCTTTAGAAAATTTAGTTAAATCATACATGTATATGATTATACACTTTGTAATCAAGTCTTTAAATGTGACATCCATTGCACACTGAAAGGTAGCTCCAACTTTGATGAGGCCAAATGGCATCCTTCGGTAGGAAAATGTCCCCCACTTGGTAGTGAAGGAAGTTTTGATCCTGTCCTCATAATTAACCAAGACTTGGTTATATCCTGAGTAACCATAAAGGAATGACATAATTTGAGAGTTGTTGACAATTTTTAGTACCTTTTTAGGAGAAGGAAATGGGCAGCTATCTGTCTGTAATGCTTTGTTCAGATTCCAGAAGTCAATGCATAACCTAATCTCACCACTCTTTTTCTGTACAGGGACTAAATTAGCGACCCAAGTGGAATGCCTTACTGGAAATATTATTCTGGCTGAAAGAAGCTTCTACACCTCTTTCTAAATTAATGGTTCAATAAGGGTATTAATTGGGCACTGCTTTTGATGGAAAGGCTTCGCGTCAGGTTTCAAGGGAATAGTATGAGTTATTACTAAGGTGTTAAAGGTTTTCAAGTCTTTGTAACCCCAAGAAATCGCTACAATTTCAATGATTTAATATTTTTTTCACAGATGTGTTTCGGGAAATCCTTGCCAATAAAAACATTATTTTCTAGGCCTGAATCAACTAGATTGACTAATTCATACTTCCCTCCATCAGTAGTTGTGGGTAAATTTTCATGAGCACGAGGATCTGAGTCAAATATCCTCTCCAATGCTACCATTCCCTTAGGAATTTATTTTGTTTTAAGATTCATGATCCCTTCTTCATCACATATTTTTGGGTCCCAGTCTCCTTGGTCTCTTTTTTATTCATCAATTATTTGTCCCTCAAAGACATTTGAGCTTGCCCAAAAGGCAAGTATATGTTGGTCATCATCAAAGACCTAAAAATTCCTGACATTGTCAAGGATGTCTAGAATCGAGACTAATTCTATTGAGAATCTTTTGAGCTTGGAATCCTAAATAGGTTCCAAGGTACTTGCAGCAGAAACTAGAGCATTTGCAATCTTATTGCTCTAGGGATCAACTTAATGCTAAAAGCATCAAAGTCTTCTATTAAATTCTATATCCGATTCTGGTATGCAGCCAATCTGTTATTGTGATAGGTGTATTGACTATAGACCTATTTGACAATAACTTCTGAATCTCCCATAACCCTGATGGTTATCACATTCTTCTAATGTGCAAATATCAAACCTCTAGCAAGCACTTCATACTCTACTACATTGTTTGTACAACCAAACTGTAACCTATAACAAAAAAATATGTCTTCCCTTTTAGGTTGGTTAGTTCAATTCTTGCTCCACTTCCTCTTTTGGACTTAGAACCATCAAATTTAAGAATCCACAACTAATCTAGAGCTGGGATTTCTTTATTTTTGAATACTACAAGTTGTTGTTTACAGGGAATAGGTGGCGACTCTGACTGGTTTAGGATATTTTGATTTGGAGACTGTTGTTCATGATGTTTATCAATGAGTCGATTCTCATTTAAAATTGGTGTAGAAACTAGTTCTTGCACCTCTTTTTGGATGGTTTTTGAATTAGGTATCTTTTCAAGTATCCCCTTAGGCATCAAGAAATTATCAGGGGCAGGTGTAACATACAATTCTTGAAATTGCTCATTTTTTTTTTAAATCAAAGCATAAAACCTGAGCCTATTCATCTTGGGAAGAACCTTCCCTTTGGTTGATATTTTTCCTTGTTATGATAGTTGCATCCTTAGATTGGAATGGGAATTGGTTCAAAGGTGTTACTGATTGAGGTTCACAAGTCTCTTCTAACTCATAAACGTAATTAAGGATATCTACACAAGGTTGGCATGTCTGCTCAGAATGGCCTTCATAGTGGACTTTGCACAAATTTGGGAGAAAAAAAATCCATAGATCAACCTCTTCTCCCAGAACCATCCTATCATGTTGTAACTATCTAATCAAGACCTATTGGTTAACAGTGTTCATTGGGTCCCCATGTTCTAAAGGTTGTAGGGTATCAGGGTTGAATATTGAAAAGGTCATGCATTCCTCTCTCTTATATACTCCTATCTTTGTTTCAAAATAGGCTACCTCGATAGGATAGTCATATTTAGTAATCATGTGTTTGAGATGAGGCTCACTTTCAATCATAATTTGTGTTGCTACTCCCTTCCATGGCAGCCACATATGTAAAAAATCTAAGGATAAATGACCCCCAATACTCTTCATTAGATCTCGGCTTAAAAGCATGCCATATGTCTCAGGAATATCAACAACATGGATGTCCATGTAGGTTTGGATCCTTGGGTCTGACCCAACCTGTACATGAATATTTTTTAATTCCCCTACTGCATTAACCTCAGTTTTTTCTAGTTGTATTACCTTCTTATGAGTTTGAACTATACTTAACCCCAAACTATTATAAATGGAGAAGGGCATGGCATTACCTGAGGCTACAGAATCCAAAAGGTAATTATGTAGATTCTTCTTGAACATCCTTAGAATTAAAAAGAATGGTGGAGTTCCTACCTCTCTTTTATAAAGGGTCACATTCATCTCATTGGTTGGAGTCTCCTTTCTTTTTCCTTTCAACCGATCTACTTCTTCCAAATCTCTTAGCACAATTTCATTTTGGGTACGACACCACTTCAAGATGTCGAAAAATGACAATGAGGTCCTTTGCTTCTGCATCTCTGAAAAAAAATCAAATTCCATATCATTTTTCATCTGATATTTAGGAACAAAAGATGAATTACCTTTATTTTGGATTTTAGGGGTACCTTTGGGTGGAGGCAGGTTGTTATCTGCATTCTGATTAGGTGGAACTATGGTATTTGGAGGGGAAGATGTGGTGAAGGGGCCTTTATTCTGATTTCTCAGGAAATGGGCTCCCTTACTCTAGAAGGCCTGAGCATCATAAGTATCCTCTTCTGGTTCTCATTGCATGGGAAATTTGTATTATTCGTCAATGGTTTCAAATGTCATGGTTGTGTCCATTGACCCACCACCTGGGTTAGGATTCCCTTGTGGCAGGTAAGAGTCAACTTGTGTGATTTTGATGACTTTCTCCATCTCCAGGCAGTATCATGCCACCTACACCAATTTGTCATTAGTTTCTTGCAGTGTGAGGCTTGTCCTCATTGACCTGATAGTTATGAGATACTCACCCATTATTTGGTCCCATATTCCATTGTCTATTATTATTTAACCTCTAGTTCTATCCCCTATTCTAATTTTGGTAATTCTGATTAGGGACGTTTTGGCCCTGGTAATTCCTCTGGTTCTGGTTGGAATTTTGATTTGAATAATTATTTCAATTTGAAAACCCTCCTTGATTTTGGTAACCTTAGTTTTTGTTTTGTCCTTGGGAAGGGTTCAACTTAAGTTGGGCCATTTCATTTGTCACTTGTGATAGGGTTTTCTTCAAAGTCTCTACCTCAGAGGTCAAATGGGTAGTGCGTTCACTTTCTACCGAATTCACGACAAGTAAGGGAGTTGAAGGATTGTATCCTCCAGTGAAATTATGCAATCATTGAGCTTTCTATGAAGGGTTAGGGGCTTGGCTATTAAATATATTTTTTTGTGATGGTGACTATAACTCGGCCAAGGGCCCATATGGAGAATGTGACATCCCTAGGACTGTATTAAATAATGGGGAGAGGTTAGATATTTGAGGATATCCTATAGGAGGAAAAAATCCTCCTAAAATTCATGCTTGCAAACTGATCTGTTGTTGTAGCTTAATGGCTAAGTGGTAAACTTTAGACAAAGAATCAATGTCAACTTCATGATATGTTCTCTGCAAAAACAAGCCAATCAAAGGATTTATGGCCTTAAGGTAAGCTTGGATAGCATTTTTTTCGGCTACCAAGTACGAATCTTGTAATAGTCAATACATTCTTTGAAAGAAAGTGTTGAAGAGAGGCACTGGCTCATGAGGCTCCTTCCTAATTGTGGAAAATTGATGATACAGGATAGCTAGATCTATGTAAACCTGGAATTGGTTGATAAAGGCATCCTATAGTTTTTCCCATCTCAAAATAGATCCATTGGGTAAATTCAAATACCAATTGTATGCCATATCCCCTAGGGAGTATGGAAACAATCTACATGCAACATCATGGTGGGAGATTTGAGCCTGTGTACAAGCATCTCTGAATGCCTATATATGCTCTTCAACATTTCTAGACTCCCCATGAGAATACCTAGGGAAAAAAAAATTAGGATTCTTGGGCATCTCATGGATACCACCAGGAATAGTTCCCAATGGTGATGGGTTATTGGAAAATAATTCCATGGGTGGTGGTGGAGGTGGTTGTGCCAATGGTAATATTGGTTGAAATCTAGGTGGAGTGGGTGGTGGGGTTAAATCCCTATGAGTTGTGGGTTTAGTGGGTGTTTGGAGTTTGACAAATGGGTCTTGGTTTGTAGATGATCTAAGAATTCTTCCAAACCTTTAAGGTTAAAAATACCTGATTCACTCCAGTTTGTTCTTTCAAGCCCTCCTTCTAGCACTATTTCTGTTGTTGGTCAAAATAGAACAATGTTAAACAAAATATTTCTACTTTATTTCTCTTGAAAAAGATAATTGATCTAAAACCATCTATCTCCCAAGGTCTTCGTATTTGGTTCTCAACTATTTTGTTTCATTTAGTAGTCCATGCAACCATAATATTTAAGGGGAATACTAGTAAAAATGACACAAACTACATGATGTGAACTAATCTAACATTTGGGGTTGTAAAATAAATAGAAAATGATAGATCAAATCCTATAATAGAAAATCATAAATGTAAACTCCTTTCAATTCAGACATATGAATTTCACAATGAGCCTTTCAAGTAACTAAGAAACTATAAAATGATACAATCCATAGACTATTTTGCACCACTATATTCATTCATAGTGCTAATTCAAAATTAACAAACATCAAACCTCAACAATCAAACAAGAACACATTACTAGCTCATCATTAATTCACAGATCAACAAATATAAAAGAATATCATTTACAGGTAATTTAATGAAATAGATTTAAATTCAAAATCTTATATTAATTTGCATCAAGTAAGAAACATTTATGCACAACATTCACTGGCATATGAATTGCTATGGTTCATCAACATTATTATTGAACAATATTCCAAAAATAACATAGCTTGTATTAAAAACTTTATAAAGAAAATGTATCTAAGTGTATTTTGCATAAACTATAAAACAAACTTCTAAAACTATAAAACTATTTCTTAAGTCTCATCTAGGTGGCTAATCTTGCTTGAATGAGTCAAGCTTTACAAAGTGGAGAGAAATTGTATATATAAACCTATTTAGCACTAATCTCTTTCATCTCAACGCAGATCCACAAATTATGGGGCAATTGGAACAATGGAAGAAGAGTCCTCATTCTGATCTTTAGTTGCTGATTAAAGATTTTTTGTCAAAAATTTGTCCAAGAAGGGAAATGAGAACTTGTTGAGATCTCTAGATTGAACTGATGTCACAATATAGGAAAATAGGAGAAGAAAATTGTCCAGTTAAGCGTGTCTCCTTGATGTTGATCTGTTAAGAGAACATGTGTGTGGTAAATTTAACTTTGTGTTTTCTACTCCTCCATTTACGCATCATAAATAGTGATTACCTATTGAATCATATCTATATCAGTCCTATCCACCCAGTTATCTTCAAATTTTATTCTTGCTAGCTCAGAAGAGGCAAATTCTTTCATATTCTTAAGTTTGATGAGTTCCCTCCTGACAGCCTTGACTTCTTGCTTAACATCCATGAGCTTATCCATTAAAAGATCATCATCATCATCCCCTTTCTACATCATTTCTTCAAATCTACAACTCCATTTTTCCTTGAGTTTATCAAGGACGAGGCCATTTGTTTCAAGAATATCCTCATTGACAAGTATAGTAATACTTGCTCCTAATTCTTCAATTTGTTCATTAATATCTGTTCTGGCCTGTTGCACCTCAATCCTATGAGTGAAAATGAATGAAGACCTAAATCTGATGATGTTGATGGTCTTTTCCATAAAATATGCATTGCCTTCTTCCAGGATAGATTGCTCCAACAAAGTTTGCTTGGGCAGCTTATTAATATCTTTCAATTTCCTTGTATGCCTTGCATATTCTTCCTCTTGTTTCTCAAGAGGTTCAACATATGTAACCATGTCATTAACCAGTTCTATTGCTTATTTATGAACCCTACAACCTTCAACAAGAAATTCTTCTATTTTTTTGGTTCAACCTATTAATCCACCTATCCATCATTCCTACCTTATTTCTCATTTCAATTAAATGTTAACATCTATCTCTTTCAGCAGAATAGGTGTCTTCAAAGTAGCTAATTGTAAAGAAATAGGAGAAGAGTGATCCTTTAGAAACATATGTAGGTGATCCAGTGTGATTTAATCTCAGCTTTCTTTCGCTTTCCCTCAATCATTCTTGACTTGGTAGAAGAAGCTACAATATCAATTAAATTTATCTGTTGATTTCTTGTGGGCTTCCTAGATTAACAGTGCCTAATTTGTAATCACCTATTTGCATATCTTGCTTATCCTTGTCAACTATAAATATAGCACATTCAGCCATAATTTCTCTAGCATTTTTTAGCCTTGTGGAATGAAGAGCCCCGTCTTTCTTCTTTGGCCTCTCGTTTTCTATTTCCTTTTTGACATCATCCCAATTAAGGGGCTAAAGTTGCATTATCTTCTTCTTCTCAAGATTGAGATTTAGCCATGTAGGAGTAGCAAGGGGATTCATCACCTGAGTGGAAGAATATGTGATAGGGGAGAGAGGTTTCCAAAGTGTTTCCTTGCATTGAGAGTCAACCTCTTGTTGTTTCTCCTTTCTTGATTCCTCTTTAGCCAATTTCTCAGCTTCAGCCTTTTTTTTCCTTTCTTGTTCTAACCTTGCCAATTTTTCCTCTTCCAATCTCCTCTCCTCCAATAGATGATCTCTTAGTTTCTCCAACTCCTTTACCCTTTCCCATTTATTAGCTTCCTTTTGATCAATTTTATCTTTTTCCTCCACTTCCATTCTTTTTAACTCTAATTATTCCTCGTCTTTCTTCCTTTGAGCCTCCTTTAGTGCTTTAAACTTAGCTTCAAGGGCTTCTCTTTCTCTTCTTTTTTGGGCCTTCTCTTCTTCCAGCTCATGAATCTTTTTGAAGGAAGGCTAACTTGTCTCTCTCTTCCTTAGTGCCTTTTTCTCAACTTCCCTTTGTTGTAGCAGTAGATCCTCCATCTCCTTTTGTTTCCTTTACAATTCTTTAGCCTTTGCAATAGCCTCCAACTCATGTTGTTTAGCAATTATATCAGTCCTGGCTTCATTTCTAACTCTTTTTGTTTAGCAAGTGCATCTTCCTTAGATTTGATTTATGCTTATTGTTGTTGTTTAGCTAGTGCTCCATCTTCTACCTTTGTATATACTTCTTTCTTGGCATCTTCAAACTACTTTCACTAATATTTAGGAGTTAGAACGTGCTTAATGTCAGCCTCCTTAGTATTATCAGCAGATTTAGGTAAAAGAGGCTCATTATCATATTGGGTAGCCTCTGAGTCAGTGGCAATATCATAGACTACAATCTCCTTCTCCTTTCCCTTCATATTTTTTGCTTCCTCATTAAGACTACTCATGGCTACTTCTTCGGTAGGTTCTTGAGTGAGGGGAGGTTGAGAAGAGGATTCTTCCCCAAGTGTTGTAGTCTCCATAAACTGTGATTCAAGAGCTTCTTTTGCAAGTATTTCAAGAACAATATCCCTTCTAGAAATGGTAGGAGGATACTCCAATTTTTCTTTGGGGGTTGCTCTCCTTTTGGTTCTTTGATAACCCTTAGTTGCCCCCGCTTTCCTCTTCTTTGAACCTTGATATTTTGGTTCCTTTAGTTTCACAATCACCCATTGGATACTTTTATCTAATACGGTCCTAGAAATCTACTTGATGTCATTGGATTCTTCTTCCTCCCAATTGATGGGGGCTAAGTCCCTGGTGCTAATATTTTTTCCCTTTATCCTGGATTCAAAGTCACACCATCATCTGACAATGTATCAGGAATATATTCCTTTATTCCAATTTAATCATACAAGGAATAGGAAGTATATTATAATTCCTCCTCCTCACTTCATACTCATCCTGCAAATTCCACCAAAAATATTCTAGTAAATTGTAGTGCTTCTCAAAAAATTGGGAAGCAACTTATTCATCCTAAGCTTTGGTTCACAATGCTTCTGAGATGTGTAGAGTTCCAACTTGAAGTAGCTCAACTCTTCACATACTGCATTTGTAGCCACATTATGAAGAAAACAATATTCTCTCAACTTCATGCGAAACTTATGGCACCCATTTTTGTGCTTGTTGTTACAATTTGCATTAACTCCCAAGGCTTGATATATAAAATCCATAAGGACCATTCTATCAATGCAACACCTTGGTATTAGGTGAGGATGTCCATCAAAACCGACTAACCTGAAGTAGGAGAACTTGGGGTATTGGATATACCAATGTCCCCATTGAGCAATGAATGCCATGGCATCCCTACTTAATTTGAAACCAACATCATCAGTCAATCAATTGATAATGATGTAAATAAATGTATCATTGACTCTCCTATAGTGTTCTTATGATGTTTTCAAAGTTAGTTGGTCATAATGCTTTTCCCAAAACTCCTACTGCATTCAACCTTGGGAAGATACCCATCCTTGCAATTGCATATATGGCATAAAAATTCATATATAAGGTCTTTGTTTCCCTTACATTTACCATTTGACTGTGCAAATTTTGAGACAAGATCATACATCAATCAAATGTATGTTTGCCATCAAATATTTCAATGAATGGGAACATCCACTCACTGAAGCATGCAGAGTCCCTTTTCCCAAACACTCTAGAGAGCATCAAGATTAGGTCACCCACTTCCTTCTTGAAATCTCCCATTTTAGGTTGGTCAATAATCTTATTTAGGGATTTTTTTCAGTTCTTAACCATTTTCTATTCATGTGGTTCCTGTTGACATATTTGTTCTGATTGAATCTTTGTAATGCATCTGCCTTTGTCAATTACCTTGGATTCTTTGAAGTAGGTGCATTAAAAATTAGTCTCATCATTTGTGGTGATAAGTCAAGTATGGCATTCCCTTGTTGATCCATTCATTTCCTTGACACTGCATTTTAGGCTCCTGCTATAGTTAAGATGCGCTTTGGGAAATGGACTGACAAAGGAAAGAGTGTGACATGAGCAATTCCAAATTGAACTATCCTTTATGTCCTCCAAGTAACTTCCTCTGCAAAGGTTTTTGTTGATGATGTTTTCTACATAGCAACAACTCAGACATAATATAATATCCTATCTCTCTTGAAAGGTAAATCTCTATTGGAAAGAGATAACCCCAAGGTCTCTAATGTCAGGTCTTGACAATGCAATGAAACAAGTCAATCATAAATTTGAAAATGCTGGTAATCACAATGGGACCTTACTACAAGCAAACACTGGACTCTGAATTTATCAAATCTAGCAATGTATCGATACTTTCAATCTGGATGCAAATCAAATAACAAAGAAACAACAAAAGATAAAGGTTTCAGAGATAATTCTAAGACTACTTCTAACCCTAAGATTTGATAATACTTAAAGATAAAATGTCCAAAATGGATCGATCTCTCATAAACTACTTTCTGTTTGACCCAGACGAATCTGCAATGTCATAGAAATAGTGCAATCTTCTGAGGTATTTAAGATTTCAAATCACAAAGATTCTTTCAAACAATCCTATTGCAATTGAGATGAATAAATCCTTATAACTGAACTAAGCACAAATGTAAGTCCAGACTAACTTTGCAAAGTAGCTAACAATCAGCTAACTACAAAAGTATGGACTAGAGATCGCTACAAAAATTCCAAACATGAAACGCTAAGTATCACCAAACAATTTAACCATGAACTCATAAGCAATTTGAAAGATAGAAGAACAAGAACCATGCTAGATGAACTCCACAAGATAGATACCAAACACAATATCTTCCTTATATTGAATCATCCAAAGTAGCAACAATTCCAATTTTCTGTTACAATATTTGCTTGCCAATAAACCCTAATTTGCTCTAATATCAGACTCTATCTCTATCCTTCTAAATCTATTATCTAATCTCTATAATCTCCTATCTATATTCAAATGAGGCAACATGTCTCTTTTTATAGATAATCCATAAGATAGGTCAGCCCAAATTATAATTTTACAATAAAAGCATGACCTACAAGAGGTTGGCCTCAAAAAAATAATTTGAACATATGAAATGTGTCAATGGCACCAATTTCATCCGAAATCGTCAAGATACGAAAAGATCGGCCCAACACATGTGAACTAATGGGAAGAAAAAATACCAATGTAACCCTATATAGCCATTCCCCATCCTTGTCCTTAGCTTTATCCTCTTCACCATGTATGGCCAACAGGACCCTATCCAGCTCAGCAATAGGTGGTACCGGCAAAACCCTAATCTTTCTTTCAAGAGTTTTGATATCTTCTCCTGCCTGCCTAATTGTACCATCCCAATCGGCCTTGATGGGTGAATACCTATCAATGACTACAATATAAGTTGTAGCATCATCCAACTGATGTTCAGTAACTGATCCTTCGCTGACTGGATAATAAATATCCCTCCACCATTCTCTAAGTTGCTCCAAACTGAGATGTTTTGGAGCAAACTTCTTTCTTCTAGTCATGACTCAAAGAATTAAATGCACCTATCAGGAATACTGGTCAGAGCATCCTCAATCTGCTTCACCTATTTATTGATCCTCTTCAATGCCTTTAGCCTCATTAGCAGGATTTCAAACCACTCCCAAGGTTCAGAAACTCTTGGAAGAGGAAGAATCCCACATCTCACCAATTTGTCTTTAGTGAATCCCATGATTGTTGTAACCTTCTGTAGTAGGAGATCAGTGTCTTCCTTGTCATGAGCTAACACAGTCCTCAACCATGTTACTAACCTAGTAGCATCTCCTGCAGTAGACAAAATACTCTTAATGGCATCATCTCCTTTGGTTTGGACACCTTGTAACCAAGTGACTACAGCATGTGAGGTGCCCTTCATCTTTTCTAACTCAGAGATCATTTCCTGGGTTAGGAATCCTGTAGCAGAAGAGGAAGAACCAATAGCTTGCAAAGTTTTCATCAACTCTTGCAAGTATTTCTTCATTTTTTCATTCTCTATCTCCAATTCATTCCTTTTCTGAACTGCCTTTTTTAGCCTCCCCATACTCATTGCACTGGAGCCCTCATATTCTTCAATATCCTGCTCCACAATAGCATGCCCCAAGTCAACAGTCTGTGCATTATAGTCTTGGGTAGTCACATTGTCCCTATCTTTTTTTGGAGCAGGGGTAGTAATATGGGCCACCTGGTTACCTGATTCATCCCTTTCAATTCAGGATACAATCCTTGCCTTCCTTTTGGTCTTTTGCCTCTCTACATTTTCCATGAGGGCATCCCAATTGGGAGGAGCATCCTCCACTATTACCATTTTTCTCTTCAAGCCTCTCTCAAGCCAATCTAGAATAGTTGACCCAACAGGCATTGCATCTTGCTTGTCTTGTCCTTGCTCTTGTTGATCAGCAGTTGCATCCTTTTCAACACTCGAACTTTTAGGAATCTCCACAGTTGGATTCTCTTCCTGTTGTACCTGCTCTTCCACCACAACTCAGGCTGGTGATAAGACCTGAGTTACTACTTCCTCCTATTGAGGGGATTTGTTCACTTTCTACTTTGTAGGTGAATCTGCATATGCCACCAAGGGAGACTGTATTACCTTATCAATTTCTGCCTCTGTCCTATATAGGTCTCCTTCCTGAAATTCTTCCTCACTCAAAGATTTAGGATCCTCATCTTTCTTTGGTTCTTCTTGTGGGTTACTAGCATCCTGAGAAATAGAGACACTCATTTGTTCACCAACAAGAGTACTAACTGAAACCTTATCCTTTACTACAGTGTCCCTCGGGGAAGGAGTCCTTGACCTCCTCATGTAAACCTATGTCTTTTCCCCTGAACTTTCCACCTCTACCACTAGTGGCTCAATTTCCTTGTCAACCTTAGGAGCCTCTTCCACCCTCTATGAAAATTTTATGATTCTTCTTCTCTTTACCAATGGTGGAGTTCTTTCAACCTCTGCCTCTTCTTATTTATTCTTTTCAACTTCTTTCCTAGATGGATACCTCCTCTTCTTAGCAATAGGCCTTCTTTGTTTGCTTACCTCTACATCCTTCTTAGGTTGAACCTCCCTTACCTAAATTCTAAAAGGAGAATCTACCTTTTCTTTGCCCTTTTGTTCTGGCTCAAGCGACCCTTCGGAAGAAGAGTGAGACTCCAAGTCTCCCATTAGGTCACAGGTGCATGGAACACCCTCACTTTCTAGCTCTAACATTTTGTGTTTCAACCACATCTTAGTATATTTAATCACTGGGGCCATGACTTGGTCCAACTCAGTCTTTTCCTCCTCCAGCCAGTCAACCTCTCCAACTAGCCTATCCTTTACTGCTTCATATACATGGCCCTGGATCACATTTCCATCTTCTTCAATCTGGTCAGGGATGGCCTTTACATTGTATAGTCTCACCAAATCCACTGGTAACCTAGAAAAAAAATTCTTTCTTACCTCAAACTCATCGGCCAGGTTAATCTAGTAATCCTCAATGTGAGTTTTATGGCCATACTCCCTACTGGCCTTCTTTTGGGCTTCGCCAGTGATGTCAAATCTTGTCCTCTTGGTGTGGAAGGAAAGACCAAGAGTACCCATTTCCTCCTCAGTAGCATGGGAAGATTGAATAGAAGGACACACTTCTCCCATTCCAATATTTAGAGGGAAATCATTCCCAAAACCTATTTTGTGCATTTCTCCCTTCACAACATTATCAAAGTCACAGATTTTCCTAACAACTTCCAGCAATATAACATGATCAGTTGGATACCTAGGGAGTCTGTAGGGAGCCTTCTGAAAACCATATATTTTGATATATGAGAAGGTTGGGAACTGGATAAACCAAGCTCCATATCTCCTTATCAACTCCTTTGCCTTATCTGAGATCCTCACATGCTCTGCACCTTGGAGCAGTCTGGTGATGTACATTGTAAAGGCATCATTTGAACTCTGGTAGCTTCCACCAGTCAGGTGCAACTATGGATACACTTCATGGATAGCATCCTACCCAGTAATACCCCTAGTGCTCAATCCTTTGTATGGATGAAGTCTGGCCAACGAATACACTAGGTAAGAGTTCATAGTGAAAGTATTGGTCTGCAAGACATTGCACAACTGATGATGGATCATATTACTGATAACACCTGCCCAATGATAATCAAACCTCTGTTCCATTTTGGTTATCACATTGAAGATCCATGTCTCGAAGACACCTGCACTCTTCAATCCTACCAACCTGCTAAGAAGAGTGATAACATTGTAGTACTCCCTCTTGAACTTCAGTCTAAATAGTTGCTTAGGAAACTTAGAGAAATGAGATTTAGGCTTCTCTAGCCAGGAGTTGACCACTTGTTGGGAATTGGCAATTTTCTCCTTATAATATTTCTTGGCAACCTCTAGGTCAAAGCCTGCCACATGAGACCTATCTGGCATGTCAAAGGTTGCAGCAATGGCCATAGGGCTGAAACCAACAAGAATCCTTCCCTGGGGACCGATTATTCTCTATGTCCCACTATCATAATTTTTGGCACACTCAAGCACCAACTCATAGTACTACACAGAAGAAGGGAAACCTACCACATGGACCAACCCGGAATCCACCATTCTTCTTGCCAACAAAGGAGGGCTTGGTGCCGACATCTTAGCCTAGAATTCCTCATAGTCCCACATGCCTACGTTTGTATCTATGACTCCTAAAAAAATTAAGGTCAAGTTTCTTTTAGGAATTCTACTCTTTATATCTAACTTAACCTTTTCTCCATCTGTGATGGCAGAAGCCTCTACACCTGGATCTATTGCCTTCCCCTTGCCTCGACCAGCAACATTTTGTCTCGATCCTGTCTACAAACATATGAAGGTAACCATAATTAGATCCATAAGAAGCAATAAGTGAAGAAAGTCATTACCTCAAAGTTCAAGATTTTTGCCCCCTCGCGAATTCTGCACTGGGACAAATTTTCGGGAAAATCCAGACCAGGCGGATTCTAGCAAACCAAACATAAAAAATCCCATAATATCATCTAAATCATCAATTTAACAAGGAAAAATCATTGAGATTACTTAGCATAAACTCCTTAAATCAATCAAATAATTAACCAATAAATCCATCATTTATAACCATTAGATTCAACATTTCTTAAGAAAACCTGGGAGAATCTACCAGAGACAGATTTTGGTGAAAATATCAACAGTCAGAACTGAGCTGGGAAAAAAGAAGAGACACAGACCAGTTGGGAAAATCCGGATGGAACGGATTTTGGCGAAATCCAGATATAATAGTATTAAAGCTCGAAATAAAAAAAATGACCTGACCGCGGACCTCGGGAAAATCCGGATGGAAAGGATTTTGGCAAAACCAAATGAAATCCAATAGAAAGTGGTAAAAGAGGAGGAGATAGAAAAATCGGGGAAATCTGGGGAAATCGGAATTCCGTGAAGACCTCGAAAACCCGAACCTATCTACATCTTCGCTACTTTTACCAAATCAATTCAAATCACTCCGGATCTAGGCCATAACTCTGGAACCAACTCAACCTAGGACTCTGATGCATAACACGTGAACTAAGGACACAATTCTTAGCAATTTTGAGGAGAACTAGTCATGCCCTAGGTTAAGAACCCTAAATGTCCACCATGAAAGCACAGACGATGAAGCACAACTCGCTCATACACCGGAATAGAGATTTGTAACCACAGCAAGCCAATGCCCAAATAGGAAGCAACACCAGACCAAAACACAAATGTTCAATGAACTAACGTACTGGTGTACTAATAGAAAACCCCAAAATGCTCAATGATGATGCACACCCAGAAGAACCATGAAACCCATGAAGGACTCCCAAGCAAATGAAGAAAATAAATCGAAATCAACAGAGAAAAAGGCGTATTTACATACCATGGAAGCGCAAAGGTTGTGATTGATGAACCTAACAAATAACCATTCAATGCAAACCAGATACAGTCCACACATAGGACATGCAAACGCACAGTCCAAATGGCCTCAAAAATCCAGATATCCAGCAAAACACAAAGAAGCTCAAGACACCAGCCCAAATGATAGAAAATGCACAACTAAAATGATTAATTACTTCTCAAAGAATCAATATATAAAAACCCCAAGATGCCCGCACAAACGCCATTAATGCATTCGATAAGAAAGTCACGACCATAAACACTTCGGGGATCCAACGTTGCGATAGACTTCGGGAATTCAATGGGGGAATGGATTTCAGGGAAATCTAGACCATACAGATTTTCCCGAAAGCAGGGAAAAAGGAAACAACTTTGGACAATGAAGGGGAACCGGGAGAATCCAACCCAGGCAGATTTTCTCAAAATCAGGGCAAAACCCGAGATAAAGCTAGAACCTTAGACTTTCAATATATCCCAAAAGTATGCCACTTCAATTGGAAAAATGGACATTAAAGCACAAACTCAAGCAAGAAAAACCCCAAGAAAAGAACGGAATGCAAAAAGCGAAAAAAGAGAGTCCCCACCCTTAGTGGGGCGTGTGTGCAAAACTTACATGACAGTTTCTTCAGTCAACTCTTCACAATCAAATTTTCCCAAGTTGGTGTCTGTGATGTTGGCCCACCTTGAATCTAAGTTGTTGGTTGTGGGAGTGATCATTCGATTATTTTATCTCAATGTATAAGGCAGTTGTTCCACCTTTATCTTTATGGGATTTACTTGCTTTGAAATTTCTGTTGCTTGGCCTTCCATCTTCAAAGCTTCTCCAGATGCTCCTAAAATTATTGGTTCCTACAAGACAACACTGGATTAGATTTATAGAAAGCATGAAAATTCATCCTTAGAAATTTTACCTCCACTATTACCCTATCCCTCTTTAGGTAGACTCTAAAACTTAGTACAATTTAAAGTTCATCAAAGGAAGAACCAAGAAAGGAATTGGCATTGACAAGATTTATTGTTGGCAAGATTTGGCTCGGGACCATCATCAGAGCAAGATCTAGGATTGGAACAGAAATTAGACATGAGACCATCACTACTTTTCAAGTCCTCCCTTCATTCTAGTTTCGTTTCCACTAGTATAAAGGATGTGAGAAAGAGTCAAAGACTCATTGGGAGCTGGTTTGGAACCAGATCCAGAACATTACCAACAACATTTATGGATTGAATCCCTTCCTAGATCCACTTTTGCCTATTATTATTAATCATGATTCCATGCTACTTTAGCACTCAATAGTTTGAAACAAGGTCATATGATGAGCCGAGGAGGCTTAAAGTAAGAACACAAATCCATCCCTCATATGACCAAGGGGAAACCATCAGCTAGGGCATCAATTTAAATTGAAATCACACCACAAACCCTAGCTTTTACAACTAGTTGACTTAGGAATTTAGGGCATCAAAACCCTACGAAAAAATCATCGATCCAACAAAAGAAAAACATTGGATGGGTCGATTAACAAATAAAAGACCTTTAAGTACCCTCAAATCTCTTCGAAAATGACACCCCAAACAAATCTAGGGAAGAATAGTACAAACACGACCAAATGCGAAAACAATTGCAACGACAAAAATAAACCGAAAAAAAATATAAAAGGAAGCAAGAAAGATAAAGAAAGAAAAAAAAAAAGAACAAAAGCAACACCGTGAAAACAAGCAAAGATTCACTATCAATCTCGCGAATGCACGAAGAACACAAGGCAAAAACAAAAGAAAAAAAATTGACAAGGGAAATGAGGTGAAAAATTCTACCTGCCTCAAACACTATCCGATAAGTTGAAACCTGATCCAATCCGTGCATAAATGCTGACTTTTTAACTAAATAATGATCCTCCTCTTTCTCAGCTCTTGTTCAATATCATCGTTTAAAACAATAATAATAACAAGAAAACTAACCTAAATTAAGGTTCAATTCAATTTCACACATGTAGAGGGCCTACAATTAATTCCATTAATGTGGTTGGTAAAGTGTGAGATCATAGAGGGAATGACAACACAACTATCTTGCAATAGAAGTAAAGATGAACAAAAAAAAGAAAGTGGGGACGGGATCGGGATTGGAATGGTCCAAGGAACTTTTACAAGTTCTTCATTTGGTTCTAGTTCTAGTTATGCCAAGGACAAAAAAAAGAAGAAAAACAATGAAAGAAAGACAACAAGGTGAAGACGAGATCGAAAGGGCCGAACCCAAGATGAAACAAAGAAAAGACAAAGGCGGAGACGGAGGCGGGATGGGAACAAAACTTGGAACTTGTAAAATTTTCGAGTTCAAGATCGGTTCCGGATCCGACCTCGTGAGAGGAAAAAAACCTCGACCAAAAATAAAAACACAAGGAAACAAGCGGGAGCAGGATCGGAACTGAGTTGAGAGATGCAACCTAAGTAAGTTCCAAGTCAAGGTTTGATTCCAGTTCTGGTTTCGCTAGAGCAAAAGAACAAATACAAATACTTAGGAGAAAAGAACAACTCTCGAGTCACAAAAGAAAATACACAAGGATAAGAAATAAAAGGGGGACCCACTCTGACCAAAGTAAAAGATGGGGTGGCTATGCAAGGCATAACACAACCCAAGTAATGAAGCCTTCAACAAGAAAAATTCTTCAATACCTACATACATAATATTGAGAGAAAATTTTTGGGTTGTATAGGGGTTTGCCTTAGTCAAACCCCTATTTTGGTGTTCCCACCTCCATGGATAGGCAAGTAGATAGAGAAAGTGAACAAAGTAAGAAAATATGGATTGATAAAAGAAATCCTCACTCAAGGAGGGGAACCTGTATCGAGAGATAGAGATGCAATTGGTAGGGGATGTGTGAAATCCTAGGATTCTTGCAAGCACAAGATAAGGGAAATATCAACTATATGGATTAAGGAAGAAAAAAAGAGGAAGGGCTACGAGAGCTAAGAGAGTTATAGAGGGTGTTGTGAGAACATAAGATTTCTGCTATAGCAAGTTTTAAAAATCTATACAGGCAAGATAGAAGGACAAAGAGAAGAGGAAAAGGCTCAAGCAAAACCTAGAAATATCTAGAGAGAGAAAATGAATTTAAAAGATAGATTTTTAAGAGAGAATAGTATGGAAAAGAAGCTTCTTGAGTGGCTACAAGGTGTCTCATGCCATTACCACTAAAAAAATTAGTTGACAAGTCAAGGCACATGTATATGGTCGTTTGAACATTGAAACATTATAGGATGAAAGTGCAATGTATGGATATCTATGTGACATGCTAGTGTCCAGACACATCACACTAAAAAGTGATCATAATGGGAGAAGCACAAGATTTGGCACAAATTTCATGCATGAGTGTAGCTTCTATAAAGGAGTCTTGAGCATGCTAAGAGGGGAAAAGTTATATTTTCAGGAGCTAAAATGAGCCTACATAAATGCTAAGGGAGTGGACACTAAAGTGTATACAAGCATGTATGTGAAATTTCAAGGGGTGGAATTTTACGATATTACATTTTTCCCCCACTTTAGCGGGAATATGATTCTACACTAATATTCATGCTAAAGGAAATATGATAAATATAAATAGCATCATGATACCAAAATGATACTATAGAGGAAGAAAACAACTCCTCAAACCAAGGAAGCATCCCCTAAGGTTGAAGACCTAAAAACAAATTAGACAAGAAATACCTACACAAGATAATAATGTTAGAGCATAAAAACCATTACATCACAGGGTTATGATATAAGAAAGCACACACATAGGCACACAAAAAATTAAAGGATTTGAGTCAGCAAAGTAAAAGAGACATCAATGTAAAAGGTTGTCTCAGTACTATGTGTTATCCCCAAATTAAGAAATAACACATATAGAAGAATTATTAAATGGAGAGAAGAATGTAAGGATTGATTTCTTGAAGAGAAGAATGCACCCAAAAGTCAGGGAAACAACCAATGTCGAAGAGAGAAAGAAGTATATGCCCAAGATGAAGAAGGATATAGATCTTTGATCGAATATATACAATTGAGAAGAGAAGAGAGAAATAATTTAAGATAATGAAAATTACAAGAGAGATGGTTCCACAGGTACTCTCTCCTAGGGAGGGTTGAACAAGTGCACCGTAGATCCGTAGACCTACGAAAGGGTGAAAAAAAAACTTTGCAAGTATTGTCTCCTACAAAGTTGAACAAAAAGATCCTGCAAGATGAAAGCGCTTTATAGGTCCTTGGATTTACAAAGATGGAACTCTAGGTACTCTCTCTTGAGGGAAGCCCAATGAGAGAGTCTCCACAAAGTCTGATTGGTCATTACAGGTGCTCGATCCTACAAGGCTGATTGAAAAGAAGCTTTGTAGGCACACCTGCAAAGCAACATCTTAATCTGCAGACTAAAGATGTTAGAAAAGCTTGATGCAAAGGATCTCTATAGGTTCTTAAACATGTCGAGCAAGACTAATTAGAAGAACATGTGGCTACTACAAGTTGTGTTGCAGGATGGTCACAAAAAAGATACATCTAGTCAAGCTACCCCCAAGATAGATGCCAATGAATTCATTTCAGAGAACAAGATTTGAAATGGGGCTCCCTCATGAACCCTTCAAAAGAAAAAGGGATCCACTCAAGGGATACTTCATTTGAAATACATACAAAAGAGAGGGGGTTCTTAAGAAGGATGTACATCTCTAGAACAATTTATCACTACCTCCAAGATGTAGGGGAGGAGAATCATGCAAGATACTATAGATGGGAGGTGTGAGAACCTCATGATAAAAATACTTAGAATAGACAGGATAGAAGTAGAACTCAATATCACTTTTCATATGAAGAAAAAGTAGGTGCATCAGTCAAACGGGAGTTTAATGGCACCAGAATCAAAAATTTGTTGTATTTTTTCATTCAAGGCCTTACATTCACTACTCCAATGGCCAAGCACTCAATGGTATGCAGAGAAAGAATGTTTTTCTTTATCATGTTTATGAAATGTCTAATGAGTAGGAGGTGGAACAGTGATTAAGTGCGCTTTGAGAAGCCTAAAAAAAAATGCACTTGCTAATATAGAATATGAGGAGCAAGAAGCAAACCTTTCTCCTATGAAGAAGAGTTTGATTTCTCAAAAGAAGAAGATATGAAGATGGCAGATAATGGAGGGTGAATCTTTTCAAGAGAGAAAGGCTAAGTGAAAATCATGTCAACATTCAACCATGGTTTTCATTTAGATTGTTCATTTGAGAAACCATGTCCCAAATTATGTTTATGAGGTACACATTCTATAGGTACCTAAATGCCTTGTTCATTATACCCACAATATTTATGCCTATAACCATATTTAGAGACAAGTTTAAAACTAGGGCCATAACGTGTTTGAAAATCTTGAGGAGGACGATCTTCATAGAGATCATTATTCAAGCAATGGGGATTACTCTCCTCGATGGGATCACCATCATCCTTCTTGATAGAATTTCCAACATTAGCCTCTTTAAAAGATGTGTGACCATCCTCCTAAAAAGAAGGGGATTGTCATTAAGGACATTACAACTATTGCTCACATTATCACATCATATAGAAGAATAATCATCTTTGATAGTACTTGTGGATGATGTTATCAGAATTTTTAAGTGGATAGGGTTGACTTTATATTCTCCATTGAAGAATTTTTTAAAGTCTAAGGAACCCCAATCATCACTGAGACATTTTACAACAACAGCCATTTCACATAAGTGCATAGCCTTAGGGTCAACCTTGATTGTGACTAATTTATTGTTACTATAGTGTCAAAAAATGTTGTCTGTGACATTTTCACACTTGTTTGGGCCATCCTTATAAAATTTGAGCTTGATGTTTCCTTGATTTTGTGTTGAAATGTATATCACATTCACATTAGGAATTGGGCTCTTGTGAACTAAATGAACCTATTTGTACCTTATTTAAGGTGTTGTAAAGTGTTGCTCGACACATTCATACTTATCTAGGGTTTCATCAATAAATTGGGCTTCTTTATGCCTTAATTGGCCTTATTTTTCATCCACAAGCCTTAATTAATACATCTTTCCAGGGACAATCACAACATAAACCAACATCCAATCATAATTTAGGTGTTTTTGGATTGTATGACCTAGATTTAGTGATCTGGGACTTATACACCACCTTGGGTGTATGGGTCCCACCTAAGTTTTGGGGCCCTGATCCTGATTTCACATGAGTTTAAGCATTTCTTAAAAAGTGTGTCCCATAGCCTAGCCTAATCGGACTCATATAACACTTCTATTGTATGAGTCTCATGTGGCCTAAAATTAAATTTAATTCAACTTCTTGGTGGAATTTTATCCTCCTAGATATGATGTCAACTTATAGTGTTGTAAGTTTAGGAAATTTGACATAAAAAAGTATAAATACAAGGTTATTTCACTCATTTTTCCTCTATCAAGTTGAATGAGCATCCTTATAGTGAATTTGAGTTTACAACAGAGTTCAATTGTTTATAGGAGCATCCAAGAGAATTCAAGGGCTGATTATTAGGTATTTTGGAGAACTATTCAAGTATCAAGCATCATGTCAAAGTCATCATGCATCATGTTTGTTTTTTATCTAACAATTTTGATGTATGGTTTCATGATTGAAGAAATATAGGATCTATCACTTTCAAGCAGTAATCAAGATCTACATCCATGGAGCCATTTCATACATGCTGACACCACTTTATTGTTTGGGTTTGGTGAGTTGCAACATTAATTTTTTTTCATTTATCATTCCTAAATATCTCATTTTATTTCATTACAAGATTTGATTACAAAAATGGGGTTTGACCAAGGTAAACCCCTTTCTACTAACAAAACAAAAAAATTCCCTCTCTTTATTGTGTGATTTATAGATCTACGTTGAAGAAATCCTAAGGAGAAAGACTAAAAAAGAATTTATAAAGTGTTCAAATTTTTCAAAGTTTTCACATCATCTACAAGATCATTCAAAGACTTCTATAGTGAAAAATTTAGCATTTCAAACCCAAAAATCAAGTTGAGCAGGTAGAGCAAAGATCGAAGAGCAGATTGTTGTAGGGGCACTTGGGGTTCATCATTGAGTTTATGATGTTTTTAGTTTTGTTTTTTTTGAGGTCATGTTGTAATAAGGTCCAATGGACCATTTCAAGGTGGATTTGTATAGGTTTAATGGTCAAACCATGTCAATTTGTAGCCTTGGTGCACCTAGGTCCTTATTTGGCAAAATTGCCATGGTGTAACCAAGCATGGGAAAATGATGTCATAATGATTGTACATGATTTTTTTTATCTATGTAAGCCTTTTTAGGAATTTTTGAAGTATTTTAGAGTCCTTGGGAGTCTTGATACCAAGTGATGGAAAACTTGTAAAAAGTTATCAAAAGTGCTCAACAACTTTCACATCTTCTTTTAAAAAAAAATGGAAAGGAACCTCCCCAACGGCCATAATATTCAAAAGGTAGTTGGTAACTATTGGGGAAGGTTTGATAATTTTTAAATAGCCTCCCTTGGAGTTGAGGTAGGATTGGTTGTTGCTGGTTTGAAGATCAATACAATAAAACTCTGTTTTTATCTCAATTTTCTATATTTTCGAAGAGTTCAATGTTGTTGGCAAGAGACACTAAAAATTTCATCTAGTGTTGTCATTGATGGAAACCCTATACATTGATAAGGTACACATATCCTCTTTCAAGTTCACCAACAGATAAATTGAAAATTGACAAGGTAGAATAGAGTATCTAGTAACCCAGCATTCATCGATCTGTGCATAGATTGCAGGTTACCATTCTATGTTGTGCACCTCAAACAATAATTATTGGTTTATTATCTCTATTTTGATTGAATCACAGTGGCTCATACCAATTCGTATGTAAGTTAGGAGATTTGGTTGGTGTATTCTCAGTTTTTCTTGTATTAAGGTCAACCTTAGAAATATATTAAGTTGCAGATGTATGAGAACTAATTAATTGAGTATTTCTATTCTTGTATATATTTGTTTGGGTCCTAGCAAAGTTATGGACAACCATTAAGGATACGCATCGCATATTTCTCATTATGTGAATCGAAAGTTGTAATTTTGTTGTGTTCTATTGAAGCCGACAAACTGTAAATAAATCCTATGTTATGGATATATATACATGACCGTCTGCATCATTTTGGAGGATGTACATATTGTGTTAGTGTTTGAATTGTGAGTTAGAGCAAAGAAGAGGTGTGATTAAGCATAGTTTCACTTACGCATAGAAGATCTATGTGGTGTGTGTGAGCATAAAAAAACAAACTTACAAAATCAGTATGTAAAGCATCAGATCTATTATTGTACTTACTTTGGAACTGTAATAAGGCATTTTATATGCTATCATCTTAGTTCAAGTCTTTAGATTGTTTTAATTTGAACTCTTAGGCAGAAATCCCTCTTTTCTTTGAGTAGTGAGCTCTAGGTAGTGTGCCTAAATGTAAGTGCATTCAACTTTTGTAATCTTCATTTTCAGTATACTTAGAGTCATAATTGTAGATTGGCCATCCATCGTGGTTTTTCCCCTAATAGGGTTTCCACGTAAAAATCTTGGTGTTATGGCATTGTGTTTGTTTTCTTGTTTATTAATTATGATTGAATGTTCCTAATGCTTGTAAGTTAAAGCCTAATAAAGTTAATCTTTTCACAACACTGATTCACCCTCCCCTCTTAGTGTGACTTGTTTCCAACAATTGGTATCAGAGCTAGTTCCTTAGAAGAATAAGTTTAATAGCTTGCGAGATCTTGGAAGTAATTTCAAAAGGATTCAAGAAACCTTGAACAATAACTTATGGTGGCACTAGATGGCCTTGATCAGTCTAAAGTTGAAGTCTAGAAACTTCAAGCGAATCTCAAGGATGCAGAAAAATTCATTGAGTCTTTGAAAGACAAAATCAATGAATCAAGAGAGAAGAGAAAGGAACTTTGTGATCAAATTCAACAAAATGATAACAAGAGCATTGAAGATGAAAAATCCAATAAAGCCCTTAAACAAAAGATAGAGGAATGTGAAAAGATTACCCAAGAGAATATAGTTCTGAAAGCTGAAATGGAATCCATCATGATGAGAATGACCAAAGAGATTGAAGATATAAAGAAGAATAAAGAAATCCTAGCATAGTCCCTAAAAGAAAAATCTGAAGTATGTAGCCGATTGGATGATCAATTGGAAGTATCCAGAAATAGTGAAGAAGCACTTGAAAGATAGCTGGATGATCTCTTAAATGAACTTGATAATGAAAATGAGTACAAGGAGAAGTTCAAAGCCAACTCAAACATGCTCAATGAACTAATGGATAATCAGAGGACTCATGGTGATAAAAGAGGTCTTGGATTTGAGAAAGGAGAAAGCTCATAATATGGACAAAAGGATTCTGGACAAAGGATATTTAGGCAAAGAAATTAGATGAACAATTCTAACAAGTATCTGGTAAGACAACTCAATGCTCAAAAATTTAATGGATATTATTTTAATTGCAAAAAGTTTGGACACATGGCTTCTAAGTGTAGAAGTAGAATGAATCAAAGTGGTCCATCTTTCGTAGGTCAGTGTTTCGATTTTCATAAGATTGGTCATAAGTCAAATGAATGCAGAACTATGATAAATCAATTTCAAATAAATGTCAGATTCTATACTTGCAATAGACCTAGACATGTTTCTAATCAATGCAAATCAAGATGAAATCAATGGAACAACCCATCTAGTAAGAGGAATGTTGTGTGCTACAATTGCAACAAAATTGGAAACTTTGCTACATTCTCTCAGAATAGAAAAGGTCTGGTAAATCAAAGGAAAAAGTGCAGAAGGATGTGAAAGGAAAAGATAAAATCACTATAGATGAGTTCAAGCAACAAATAAATAAAAAATGGGTGAAGAAGAGTCCCTCCGTTGAAGAAACTGCACCTGTACCAGAACCTACCTCCGGTAATTCCTTCGGGAATTACTCTTAGGCCTTTGGCCTAAGGGGATCAATCAAGAAAATCATCAAACCCCCTAACCAATAAATGACATTGGATGTCAGTACATACTGGAGATGGAAAAATTCCCAACAAATATTGTTGAACTCATTAGAAGAAGTGGTATATCATATTAAAATTCTGCAGAAGAGTTATCAGGTTTTTGTACATAGAAAATCACAACCAGATGAATTAGGTAAAATGAATTTATTGCAATAAAAAGGTTAGGTATGTGAGTGATAAAATGCCACTTCTATTCCTCATTTGTCTCTTTTCCCTCTAGAAAGAAAGAATTTGGAAAGATCTAGGCGACTTGAGGTGAATTAAGGCAAAAATCAAGTGTGAAGGTGATTCAACGATTGATTTCACATCCGATGGAAAAAGGTATTTATCAAGAATTCCTTGGTTCTTATGATTTGGGAAAGATGAATACTCCTTTAGTGGTCAAACTCAAGGACATACCTCATCCTCAATTTAAATTGCATCCCCACAAGTCTTTAGAGATCGATCCATTAGGGGAATTTTCTTTAGTTCTGCATAGAGTATTGCATACATAGGATATTAGGGTTTATATTCATGAAAATATTGAGGATCTAGGAAGCTCTCAACTTGTGAATTTGTACAATCATCATATCGTTGATGATAATTTTAGTGTCAAATCAGAACACCAAATCTTGGAAATGAATAAATTCACTTCGATGGTTAAATATCCCGTGTTCATGGAGTCGAAATGGATCTGCTATGTCTTGAGTCAGGTACATGATGAATTTATGTGGCTTACTATTCCCTTCAAAATTACTAAGGAATCCATTAGTGCAGTAACTGGTCTGAATTCCTCTGGTGGTCTACCTGTTTTCAAGTCCGTGAAAAATCAAACCATCACCGACGCCATAAGGTCAACATATGACAAGAGAGGAATTTTTGTTGACAATATTGTTGATACAAATGTTAGATTTGAATCTATGTTAATTGGTTATAAGATTTACCACTCTAGCTAGGAAAACTTTTGTATCTAGTATGACAATTTATACCACCTACCAAATGGTGAAAGAAAATATGGAATATGATCTCTATGAATTATTAAGGATTCAATTGATGGAAAACCTTGTGAAGATCAAAAAGGACAAGAAAAATTAATTCAAATATGATAGTCTTATTTTATGATTATTTTGTTACTTCATGGAGGAAGTCCCGGGTGTTGGAAAATTTCAGTGGCAAAAGAACATTTTGGTAGAGGATAAGATTAGGAATCTATTGTACAATCTTACAGATATGAAAACTAGAAATGCAAATATATGGGGTTATTTCAAAAGCTTTCAAGCTAGCATGCAAGCTAGGGAAATAATTCCCACCACCATTGTGGATAAATATAAAGATTCAATCTTCTTTATGGTGAATATTGATCAATGCATGATGGAAGAATCAAATCCAAGAACTGATTTGATCATGCATATGGGCTATGAGGTCAAGGAAAATATTTTGAAAATGTATGCCCAACATTAGTTAAATAAAAATTTTGGATCCTACAGAAGAAATATTTGGTACCTATGCAGAGAAGCATACTCAAATTCATAATGAGCTTAAGAAACTAGCTTCAACCAAAATAATAAGAAAAGAAGTTGAAATTATTGTAGAATGTTTGGGTGTATCCACAGAGCAACTAAATGAAGTTAGGGAGAAAATGGAAAAAGAGGCAACAATAGGGCATGATGCTAAAGAGGAAACAAAAGCACAATCAGTCAGTCCAATAGCACCATCTTCCCAAACTAGAAAAACCAGAAGCTCGACATCTCACTCAGCTCCTCCAGTGAAATCTGCTCCTATGAAAAGTGAAAGCAAGAGATCCAGAAAGGAAGCCCAAGGAAGGAAAAGAAAAAGAAAAAGACTGTACATAACTGTTTCTGATGATGAGGAAACAAAATCCAATGAAGATGTCAAGGAAATAAAGCAACAAGGCACTAAATCATCTTCTGTGCCAAAACCCTCTGGTGAGATGCTCATTCAAAGAAGAAGACCAAGGTTGATACACCTAGTATGTCTTTTGATCAAATTGAAAAAGCAATAATTTCATATGGAAATCTTAAACTGCTTTCTCAATGGGATGAATCTTTTTCCAAATCTGATAGAAGAATTCTAGAACAAGCTACAATAATATACATGAACATCTTCAACAAAGTTTTGGTTGAAATCATGTCTAGCCTCCCAAAAGGTTTGTATGATATTTTGGAATCAAGAAGATTAAGCACCATAACTGAATAATAACGAATGAGAGAAAGATTTCTTGCATAACTATGTCCACAAATGTCTATGGAAGATATGCAAGCATTCCTAAACAAAGCAAAAAGGAAGTTCAGAAGAAATTCAAGGGTCAATAAATAGATGATTGGTCAAACAGACGAAGTTATTCAAGAAACAAGGAAAATTTTGAAAGAGCTACTACTAAATGACATAATTAAAGTTGTGTCTGAGGAAACTCATACAAATTATGTCTCATCTAATCTCGTCAAAGAGCTAGAAGCAAATTTTGATGCTAGTGAATACCTTGAGATTCCCCCTCCAAACAACAACACAAAAATCCCCATGGAAGTTGATGCAATCATGAATGTATCAGTTGAATCAGTAGAGAACACTGAAGAGAAATCAAAAGCTTCAATTGAGGAAGTATTAATTGAGGAAAAGAAAAGTGATGTAAAGATGAAGTCAAGAGACACTTCTGAGATAGTTGAGAAATTCCTAGTGTAACATAAGGAAGAGATTGAGCCAGAATTAATTAGAGGTCCCATTGACCTATCAACCTTAAACCCAATCCAGATAATGGTGGCCTCATTTTCTCAAGTAAAAGCTCAAGAAGAGCTGCTAAAATATCATATTGAAGATAGTGAATTATTGGCAATTGCTTCCAGATTACTGGAGAAAATCATGCCCTCCTTTGTGAAATATTAGACTGAATCTTCATCTAGTCAACTAAATAGGCTTATCAGCTTTGTAAGCACTCATTTTGAGTCTATTGAAAAGTCCGTGTTAGCAAAAGTGCAGAAGGAATTTGATGCAAATAGGTTCAGTGGATTGAAAATACTGATTTCCAAAGACAAAGTTACCTTGGCCACTTGTGTCAAGCACATACATGATGCCCTATCTAAAGGGGGAAAGATTTACAAATCTTTTTTGTCTTTTTCAAAGTTTACAAAAGAAAATTAAAACAAGGTGAAAGACCTAGAAAAATAGTTAGCAACTATCTCTGAGGCATTTGATCCACTATCTCATGGTGTTGGGAAGACTAAAGGTGAAGTTATGTCAATGGTGGAGATTGATAAAATTGTATCCAAAACCTGTGAACTTAGAAGAACCATTAGCCCCAAAATTGATGTAATGGGAAGTGCTCTAAAATGAGAGGAAACTATGGTAGTCAATGATCCAACCAGCTTGGAATCTGCAAAAAAAAAATTCCTATCTGATTTGTGGACACATAACAATAATGGAAAGCCTCAAATGAGTTTGGGATTCAACCCTAGCATAGCTAAAGAAGGATTTCGCAGACATCTTTCAACTTTTGTAAGGTAAAGAAACACCTTTGTATAGAGAAAATTTGTATTTATTCTTTTTTGAATGCAACCCATGCCTTTTCCATTGATGTCAAAGGGGGAGAAGTGGTGTGAAAAATGTATAATTGGCTCAGGCAGAGAGTAGCATTTTTGAAATTTTTGATTGCAGTGAAGTTTATCTTGGTACTAATCCCACACTTAGTCATTTTTCACTAATTGTCACCATCAATGCCAAAGGGGGAGATTTTTGGCAAGAGACACTGCAACTGTCATCTAGTTTTTTCATTGATGCCAAACCTATGCATTGATAAGGTACGCATATCCTCATTCAAGATCATGAGTAGATAGATTCAAAATTGACAAGGCAGAACAAAGTATCCGATAACCTAGCATTCATTGATTTGTGCATAGATTTCAGGTTACCATTTTGTGTTACACACTTCAGGCAATAATTATTGGTGTATTATCTCTATTTTGATTGAACAGTAGTGGCTCGTACCAATTCATATGTGAGTGAGGAGATTCGATTGGCATATTCTCAATTTTTCTTGTATTAAGGTCGACTTCATAAATATATTAAGTCACAGATGTATGAGAACTAATTAATTGAGTATCTCTATGCTTGTATATGTTTTTTTGGGTCCTAGCCAAGTTTTGGCTGACCATTAAGGGTATGCATTGCATATTTGTTATTATGTGAGCCGACATTTATAATTTTATTGTGTTCTATTGAGCTGACAAAGTGTAAATAAATCCTATGTTGCAGATATATATACATGATCACTCGTATCATTTTGGAGGATGTATTGTGTTAGTGTTTGAATTGTGAGTTAGAGTAGAGCAGAGGTGTGATTAAGTATAGTTTCACTTGCACATAGAATATCTATGTGGTGTGTGTGAGCAGAGCATAAAAAAATTACAAAATCAGTCTATAAAGAAGCAGATCTATTATTGTACTTACTCTAGAACTGTAATCACAAATTTCAGATGCTATCATCTCAACTCAAATCTTTATATGGTTTTAATCTAAAATATTGGGCAGAAAGCCCTCTTTTCTTTGAGCAGTGAGCTATAGGAAATATGCCTGAATGTAAGTGCATTCCCCTTTTTTAATCTTCATTTTGAGTATACTCATAATCATAATTGTGGATTGGCCATCCACCATGATTTTTCCCCTAACAGGGTTTCCAATTAAAAATATTGATGTTACGGTGTTGTGTTTGTTTTCTTGTTTATGCTTCATGATTGAATGTTCCTAATGCTTGGAAGGTTAAAGCCTAATAAAGTTAATTTTTGTGCAACACTAATTCACCCCCCTCTCAGTGTGGCTTGTTTCTAAGTTCTTGTACAAAATCTATAGATATTATATAGGCAAAATAATCACATGAATTGATAGATGGGAGAGTCTTCTTCAATTTGGTGGTGGTCTCAGGAAATTTCATTATGTTTTGAGGAAGATTTTCCCTTTTTCCTAAAAGACGGTTTGAAACCCTAGGAAAATAGGCTTTTCACACAAAAATATTCTTATCTCTCCCTTCCACTATGGGAACTTGCTAATTTTTGGTGGAATAGTGGGAAGTGTATCATACTCCATTATTCAAAAGGTTTTTGAGAGAGATGAAGTTGGAAGGAAGATCTTCAAGGTTCTAGGCCTGACATCTTCGTGTGAAAAAACTTGGAATGTGGGGGAAAAGTCTGAAACTTGTATTTTTCAATCTTTTTTTGTGATGGTGGTGCTTGGAAATAATGAAATGGGTGTAGTAGGGTCTTAAGGAACCTCTGTTGTGGCTTAGGGGTGTTGGGGTGTGCCAAGGTAATTTGGTTCCTTATTTATGCCTATGAATTATGCCTCCCTATGATATGGAAACCTAGTTAATTTTGGCTTTTCATTGGAGAGTTGTATCTTATGGTTTCAAGGGCTTGTGAGGGTCCTTATTGGGTGTCTAAAACTAGCCTCCTCTATCTGGTTAGATTTTTTACAAGATTTGATCTTGACTGTCCTAGTTGGGAGAGGCTACAAGGAAGGCCTAGTTCACTATTGAAGTGATGTATGGAAGGTAAGTTCTGAGTGTGAAACCATGTTTGATGGTCTTGTTTGGCCTTTTTGATGGTGTCCAAATCCCTTCCAATCCTTTGTTTGTGTCTGATTGATAGGTCCCATTTTGGGTAGTTGACTTTCTCTATTGAGTAAAATGGGGATTGGTGTCTTGGTTGGGATTATTTGAGAGAAGTGTTATGCATTGCATAACCACCCCATCCTTTGCCTTGGTCAAAATGGGTCCCTATTTTTTTTTTTTTTTGTTTTTTATCCTCTGTTGATTTTCAAACAAAGTTTGGAGTCTTTTTGTTTCCAACACTTTTTTTTTCTTTGTTTAGTTTGTCGGAATCAGAACCAGAACCAAATCGGGTTTTGAAACTTCTTTCAAAAATCATTTCCACCCCCATCTCGAGAGTCTTTTTGACCTTTTTGTTTTGTCCTTGTCAGAGCCAGAGCCAGAGTGGATGTTAATTTGGTATTTATTCAAAATTGCAAAATCAAAATCCATCCCGTTTTCGCCTCCGCTTTTTGAACCTTTGGTTTTAGTTTAAGTCCTTATGTTAAGTTTTATCATTTCAGTCTTTTTATTTTACTTTTGTGTTTGGTTTCATTTTGTGCTTTGTCAGCAGAACCAGACTCGAAACGGGAAAAAGGTTGGGAAATTCCTTATGTTTTTGAATCAGTTTCCATTCTGATTCTGCTCCCACCATTTCTTGGTTGTTGATTTTTTACTGAAGTCGCACTATAGTGAAGTGTTTGTTCTTCTCTAGTTCCGACTCCGCTTAACTGCATTTAATACGTTAATGATAGCTGGCATGTGAAGTGTTTGTTCTTCTCCAGTTCCGACTCCACTTAACTGCATTTAGTGGGTTATTATTATCATTGTTAAGAAATCAAAGAGCGAAGTAGAGCAGCTGTGGAGTTCATCTAAGTGAATTGATTGAAGGAGGAGGGGATAGTTTCTTATGGATTTCTTTAGAAGGTTTGAAAATTTTTGCATTCGAAGTAGGGTTCCTATTCTCATTCTTCTTTTATTTACTTTCACGTTTTCTTGTTTCTATTCGTGTTTGATCATTTTTCTTTAGGCAGGTTCATGTTTCTTAGCGGGGTTTGCGTGTTTTGTTCTTTGTTTGTTTGTTTGTTGTCTGTGTTTTCATTTGCTTTTATATCTTGTTTCTTTGTGTTAGGGCATGGTCATTTTCAAATTTTGTCATGATCATGTCATGTTGTGTTGGGTTTTAAAAACATAGATTTAATTAGGGTTCGCCAGTAATGTAGATTAAATTCTATTTTACAGTGAGGTAGATTAAAATTAGGGTTCTACTGTAAGATATATTAAATTAGTGTTTTGCAGTGAGTTAGGGTTTAGTAAAATGGTAGTTTTTACTTAGAATCATTTTTAGATTTGATCTGGTTAAATTAGGAGGGGTTAAATCTGTGCCCTAGTTTTATATCGTGTTTTCTAGATTAGGGTTTTATGTATTTTTGTGATCGCATTTAAAAATGATTAAATATGATACCCTAAAAATATATTTGTCCCCACAGTCATATGGGCATGGTCCTTTCATGCTATATTTTAAGCCTCGTTTCATTTAAAATGACCTTAGTCTTCAAATCATGGAGTTACGCGTTAAATTATTAAAATCGTTAATGACGTCATGGTCAACATAGTCAGAAGCGGGATCAGAATTGATTTACAGTTTTGGATATGTTTTATGATTAGTGTCAATTCCTTTTTCCAATCCCATCTTCGGCTCCACTTATAGTAAACAAGATTTATTTTATGAAAATGTTAACCTTGGTGGAAGCGAAAGTGGAACCGAAACAGAATATGAAAATGAAAAATCTGAAGGAAACCGAATCAGTTTCCATTCCGGTTCCAGTTCCGGTCACTTTTCACTTTTGACTCTAAGCCCGCTTGTTGTTAGTAGAATGTCTATAACATTTTTTGCTCTGATCCCGGTAATATGTTAAAAGAGGATTGTTTAAGGTGTTTTTTGCCTGGTTCTACCTCCGATGTATGTTTGAAAGGTATGATTTTAAAGATACATTTTGAGATGTTTTATTCAAGGATCTAACTAGAAGTTTTGTTGCAAGAAAGCTAAAAGGATGTTGGGAACATATGGAGAAGCCTCCCAAAGGAACCGGCCTACATGAACATCAAAGGTAGTAGCAAAACCAAAGAAGATCAAGCCAAAAGAATTACCTTATACCTTGAGGTATAATCACAGGAGTCCTATTGTCAAAATAAGCAAAGTAGAATCAGATTGGTCAGACATCATTGACACAAATTTGGGCCAATACAATTTTGAGGAGTTGTATTCATAACCCTTTATTGAAGATATAACAGGGAGGACACAAAGAATTTTTGGTTCTGGGTTGGCCCATATCACTTTGTTTCCTTTGTCAATCCAATGCCCGAAGTTAATCATGACAATAGCCAGTGCCTACAATCCTACTACAAGGAAATGCATGGATTCACAAGATAATGTAATCATTGATCTTACTCCTCATATGTTTCAAAGTATATTTAATGTCCTAGATCCCAAGAACATGGTGCATTTGGATGAGGCAGAGGCCCTAGAGAAATATAGAAAATATAAAGAATCCAACAAGTCCCACTTGAACAAAAAGTGGTTAAAAACAAAGAAGAAGTCTCTAACCAAGCTTGCAGATGAACCAAAGAGGGCAGATTTCTACAAGGAGTTATCAGATATAATAATGATGTTTTCTAGGGATTTTGGGAAGAGATATACCTTTCATTTCAAGGAGTGGATGTTTCCCTTCATCCAGATAATTTTAAATGGCACCCATCAATTTGATTGGCCGATGATTGTATCAGATGCTATTCATGATCAACTGACCAGCATTAGGGAGAGTAAATGTTTTTTTATGACTTCTTACATTGTGTATGCAGCAACAAGATTGGGTATCCTCCCAGGTTTGAATAGAGTGGGGATAACGGGAGTGTTAGATGGACAAAAGAATGTGTGGGAACATTATAACCAACTATCTCTACAAGTTGCTGAGACTCAATTTAGAAGGGTTAATGATGCATTCATATATGTGGTCATTAACCAACTCAATGGAGATACAGGGTAGAGACTGAGCCAAGAGGCCATTGCATTTATTACTGAATGGGGATGTTGGTATATTCAATACCCCAGGTTTACATATTTTAGGCTAGCTAGTTTTGAAGGCCATCCACATTTTCTTCCAAGGTGTTGCAATAACAAGATAGTGTTGATGGAATTTGTATATCAGGCTCTTGGAGTTAATGCTCAATTTGGATTAAAATATAAGATAGGATATCACAAGTTCCCCATGAAGCTGGGTGAGTATAGTTGTCAACATTTGGTAGGAGCAAAGGTGGTCTACAATGAGCTGATATAGTTAAAGCTAGGTTTTTACACAACTCGTAAGTACTTTGACCCGAAGGATAAGATGAATGCCTTGTTGCCTTCTGTGTTTGATAAGAATTTCAATTTATTAGAAGATTTATGGAGTGATCGACAAGATGAGTATGATTTGAGGAAGAAGAATTATGAAAGATTACCTATCTCACTCATGTCAGAGTTTGGAGTCAAAAATGACATTCTTGACACATTGGTGGATAATGGAGTTGTACTAGATCCATCTTATGAAGCATTAAGCATTGGAACTAAAATTTTAGATCCAATTGACTGGGATAGTGAGGAAACTATTGACATTAAATAGATAGGAAGTGTAGTCTTCGATAGAAGCATTCAATGGTTGGTTCTAAGAACCAAAGCTCCTCAAGGACCAGCTCCTAAAAAGGGGAAAGGATATAAAAGGTGTTGTGCCCTTTTTGACCACACGCCCCATTCAAAACGGGGACCCTTTTTTCCCCCTTTGCTTTTTGAGTCTTTTTTGCTTTGCCTCATTTTGCGTGCCCACTTTCATGCCCCAAAGGGTCGGTGCATTTCCCAATGCCATAATTTAAGCTCGACCAAAGCACCCCCCCTTTAAAAATTGCTAAGTCTCAGGATAACTCAGGTTTTCCTTGTCAGAATGTTGTTGTGACGTCTGTGGCAATTTTCGGGTTTCCCCTATCAGGTTTCCTCTTCCGGATTTCTTCCTGAGATTTTCCATTTCAGTGGCCATGGTGGGACGGCTTCCCAGCCTCCGGACCCCGGACCTTCCGCCGCCGTCTGTGTTTTAAAATCCACCAACCTCACCTGCCGCCTTATGAAGGAATTTAATGTTGTATTAATGGCGGGTATGGCTATAAAAGTGAATTTTTCGGTTGTCATTATCAATTGTTCGAGTGACATAAAGTTGGAGAACTCCCAGCGTCCGACATTTCTAGACTCCATTTCCAAGCTCCATTTTTGAATGCCTTATTTGCACGAGTATTAGAAACCATTTCCGGGATCTTAAGGTATGCCTGCCGTCTCCGCCCTCATACTTCATTTTGCCATATCCGAGCCTTAAATGATATAAAATGCAAAAACCTTTTTAAAATCTGGTAGGTAAAGGCCCTCCTTTAAAAACCCACATTTTAAAAATATAAAAATCAATCGCTAAGTGTGTAGAAATTCAATCCAGAGCTTCACCATGCCACGGTCATTCTTCAGAACAGCGCTGATGTCTCCCGGGCCTGGGTCTTCCCGTGGTCATCTGTGACTCATCATCTTCAAATTGTCGACGATGATTCCCTCACCGAACTCCGACCTCCGAAATTCCCTTCTCGGGATTCCGTTGTGTCATCGTCGTTCCAAACGGCCTCGCGTGAGTGTCTTCCTGACCTTCGGACCCCAGACCCTCGAAGTATATCTAAACTTGTAAAATCGTAAACCTGCCTGAAATTCAATCCAACCCTGGGATTTGGTCCTTGGAATTCTGTCCCGACTTCGCCATTTCAACGACCTTCCCCGAGCAACTTTCTGAACCTTGGTTCCTAGCTGCAAAGTCTTCCATCTTCCAGTCCCGAACCTTCAACCAATTTCTCTCATTAGACTCTGACCTCCGGAATTCCCTTCCCGGGATTCTGTTGTACCATCGCCATTCCGAACGGCCTCGCCCGAGCATCTTCCCGTCTCCTAGACCCCGGTCCGTAGCACACCGAAACCCAAATTCAGAAAATCTTCTCCAAGCTTCTTCCAGATTCTAAACACCAGAATTTCCCTCTCAGAATTGCATTCCATTGGCGCCATTCTAATGGCAAGTTCAGGACAACTTCCCGAACTCTGGGTCCTGGTGTTCTGTTCCCCGCCTGGTTGTCCCGAACCTTCTGACCACTTCCAGGAACTTTCTCTCGGATTTCCTCCCTCGGATTTATGGTTTCATTTCACCATTCCCAATAGCCGACCCCTAGCTTCTTCCCGGCGATGGCAATCCGAGACTCGGAATTTCGTGTCCTCTGTGCTGTTTCAAATGGCTTTCCTGTAGATGATACCTGAGCTTCCAAGTGAAGGATCAAACGACCTCCAAATCCAAAATAGATTTCAACCCACTTGCAAATATTAGGTTTTCCTTCACAACTAGCCTCAAATCCTCAAATCCAACCCCGTGAAGTGCCTTTGGGAATTCCATTCTCATTTTTCCCTTTCAAACGATATTCTGCCAAGGGAATTCCAGCCCAAGAAGTCCGGATTGGTTGCATTGCTTTCTAATGATGAAGTATCCAGTTTGCATCCTTATTGAATATGAATTATGATTTCTGAACTAATCTTGACATACAGGGACTTGTCGATGGCCGTTTTGTCAAGTTCATTGTTACTAATTCACGTCTTTTGTGGAGGATTTATGGAATCCGATGTAGAGACTTTCGGTGCCTTCAAGAAAGGGAAAGGAGTAGCCAAGTCACCAAGAGGTAAGAAGGACAAAAACTTGATGAAGTACAAGTTCCAAGGGGTCCTTATACAATCCAGGATCACCACCCTTTGGAGGGATGTTATAGATACCAACATCAGACAGGTCGATGTTGACGAATTCATGGAGAGGGTCAGAATGAACCCCAAAATAGAAAACACAAGGCTAATAAAGAGTAGTGGAATTGCTAAGGCTGCGGGTTTCCTACCGGTCTTAGTGGCCCCAGAGCTGGTAATGGCATGCGTGGAGGCATACCAACCTGATACTAGAACCATAGTGGACAAGGACAGAAATATCTTTGTGGATATGTCTCTGTCAGGTATCACGACAACCTTCCACATTCCTACCTTTGAGACCATGGAGGTCCCCACCATGGAGGAATGCAAAGAGTTGTGGGAACAAGACCCATTGTGGTGAAAAAATATTATCAACCAGTATTGGTTGAACGACAAACGAGGTAGTGCTAGGAAACTTCCTCAGGAGCTCTTCCGCAGAGATTTCTTCGAGGATTACCATGACCTCGTAACTCTACTCAGCCGAGTGATGGGCCTCCCCAACGCGGTCTTCTTCCAAGAATGGATGTTCTATTTCATAGAGAAGATCCTCCATGGTAAAGGCATCACCTTCTATTGGGGCGAGATAATCACCGACTGCTTCCATGAGCAGTGTACCACTATGAAGAGGACCACCAAATTTTTCATGACCTCCTATTTGGTGTATTACCTCACCAATCGGCGACACTATTAGGGGTTGAAAATGATGCCTAGTAATCCATCGGGGCTAGAGCTTAAACCTTATGACAACTACCCTCAGCTATAGTTCTGGAACTTCAAAAGAGATTACTCAGGGTGAATGATGCATTCATCGCTCACATCATCCGGTCCTTAGTAGAGGATTTTCATAGGAGGATATCCCATAGTGCCAAGGCCCTCCTCAGGCAGTATGCCTTTTGGTACATTTAGTTTCCCAAGTTCACCTACATGCATGCCCAAGGATTCACCAAAAGACCAAACAAGCTTCCCCGGTACCTAAATGACCAGATCATCCTATGGGAGCTAACTTGGCAGCTACGACACATTCATAGCATCCTAAGAAAAAAGCATTTGGCAGGCCCCGCCTATCCCATTAATCTTGGTCAAGGGATATATAAGATCCACACCTCCCAGTGTGCAGGATATTCGGAGAAGGAGTTAGCCGAAAATAACTTCGAGCAATACACAGCGCGGCCACGAATGGATCCTTATGGTCACATTACAAAGGCATTGGGATGTGAATACGCCCACCTCCATAACATCGAGGACTTTTGGGCCAATTGCAAAGATGATCTTGAGGTGCGGTTGCGACATTACATGCACATGACTGCCATCTATGTACAAAGGGTGAACTTGTGTCCAACCCTGACCAGCTAGAGGATGATGAAGACATAGTGGTTGATCAAGGCTACGATGTAGTTTCCAACTTGCTGCTGCCTGCAATTGACTGGAATGAGCTAGAGCTTAATGATATCAGTATACTTACTAGGCCCGTTGAAATCTGAACAAGGGCATGGACCGACAAGAAGGTGGCCCAATTGAAACAACAAGGGGTCGTCTTAACATTCACTGAACTTACAAGTGAACATATAAGTGAACCAAGTGGCTCTGAAGGTGGAGTAGCTGTCGCTGCAACTAGGGAGAAATCCAAGACCCCACCATCGGTGAAGGCCAAGAAAAGAAAGGAGGCTAGTGAACAACTGCCCAAACTAAAGGTCTATGCCCGTAAGGCTTCTGAGCCTGAACCTTCCAAGAAGAGGAGGAAAACAATTAGCAGTGTGTGGATGACTGTAATAACCAAGGGTCTATCCCTTGGGATCAAAAGAGGAGGATCTAGCTCACCACGGTCCCTTCCTACCATTGTTACTACTACCAATGCTTCTTCCCCTACCCCTCATGCTTCGCTTGCAAACCCTGCTTCCTCCCTACCAGCGGTGGACATATCTATCCACCTTGCTCCCACTCCTCCAATATTGCAAGTTATTCCTGTGGATTCATCATCCACCACCACCTCGAAAATATCCTCTTCCTTTATGTCTGCTTCCCTTCCCTCTGTTTCCACTGCTACAACATCTGCCCTTAGCCTTCTGGAGTCTTTTGTAAAGTACATGCAGAATGTGTCGTCTAAGCTTTTAGGGATTCTCACCAATCTGATGGTCTAGGCTACCGTAGCTCAGCCTATGGCCTGTGCTCCAACTCCCTCTCCCTCTACTGAATCACCAAAGATGAAAGGAACCATGCAAATATCAGATGAGCTTGAATGACAATAGCTAGAGGCTGAGAAGGTGCCAGAGGACAAGGAGTTTGAGTATCATGAACATCCCTTGTTTGAGCATTGAGAGATTGATGAGGTGGCCTATGAGTCTTCCAGTGAGGGTAGTGAGGACCTCGATGCTGAACTAATCCAAGAGTCAAATGATCTTGAGGTCAATGCAGAGTGGGGCAAGTAGCTCAAGGAAATTGAGGATAAGGAGGCTGAGGACCGGCTTGCACAAGAAGAAGAGATTGCTGCTCTAGATACGGAGGGCAATAGGCCTCCAACTAAGGGACATGGCCAAACCATATAGCATGACAAGCAAGCATTCCTCCATGAGGACGAGCAAGGGGAGAAACCCAAGGAACATCAATATATTCTAAATGAAGAAGAGGTGGATGCTGAAAAGAAAGATTCACCCAAAGAGCAGTTGCACACCGAGTCCGCCGCTAGACATGAAACGTTTGAACAATACTCTGATGAAGAAAATAAAAATGCAGGAACAAAGGATAAGGCTCTTGTTGTCAGAACCATTGAACCTGAGAAGGAGGGCATCGGGACTCGAACTGCACCACCAAGGGAAGAACCCCAAGTACCTAATTGGCTGCAAAGATGGGTAAAGCAAAAGACTCGCACCTTGAAGGATCCCAAGGCAAGGCTGGAAGCCATTATGGCCAGAGCACGAATAAGCACCAAGAAAGAGAAGAGGTCAAAGGTCATATCAAAAGTAACCATGGATGCCTCGGTATCAAGGGCAGTGCAAATAGCAACACTAATGGTTGGAGAGCAAGGTATAACTTACAACATCTCCACCATCAACTTGGGAGTGGCCACGAGGGAACAAAAGGTTGAGCATCTCCAAGAGTCGGTCGCCACAGTAGTGCACCTTATCTAGCAGGATAAGGTCTCCAAAGAATAACTAAAGGAGCAAGTGGCTGATCTAACAACTTATATTCAATAGTGGTCATCTCCGGATGAGCAGCCCACGACATCATTAGCCCTACCTTAGTTGTTGTCCCGAGAATAGATTAACAAGCTTGAGAAGAGACGGAACTTGGAAGAGACTACGAAAAATTGGTTCCAACAAGTCTTGGATGTCTGGATAGCAAATAGGTTCTTGGAAGTTCAGAAAACTCTTAAGGGTTTGAGGAAGATCTGTGAAGAGTTCTCAAAGAAGTACGATGCGGCCTACCCAAAGATTGAGGCCATACTTGCATTACCAAATGATGTCTAAGAAAAGGACCTTGCCTTCAAGGATGATGATCACTGGCTAGTGGACACCTGGAAGTGATATTTTGATCACCAAAAGAGGAGGCTTGAGCAGATTATGGAGCGGATAGTGCCAAACATTGAGTGGGCAAGAGATTCCAGAGAGGAGTGCGCTCAGTACCTCAAGATGATGATTGGGTACGAGCTGCCTACTGTCGAGATTAATCCTGAGAATATAAAGCCCCACTTCCTGAAGATCATGGAAGATGGGATGTCCCCTAAGGTCACCTTCTGAATTCATGTGCTTTCTTGCCTAAGCCTTTGCACAATTAGAAATTTTTAAAGACAATGCTGCTAAGTATGATGATGATTGGAAGAAGCTTGGCAGCAATTCTCAGGAATGGAGTTACCAGATTTTGCGATCCGAGATCATGGAGCTGGATAAGTTTCAATCCCTGATCCTGAGTTTCGTGGAGTATGCCGCGTTGAAGAAGCGAGAGGGCAATCCCGTCATCAAAAAAGAGTTCCTCGAAGAGTAGCTACATCAAAGGGAAAATGGCTAAAAGACAAATTTTATACAGTGTTGTCACTAAATGACGAGATAGGGAAGAAACAAGAAGTTATTTATAAACATAATATATTTGGGGGTAGGTGAAACCCTAATGTAAAGTGAATCTTGGCTACACAATAGAATCAAATCTTGGCCACTCTTTTGCTTTTTGAAACTATAAATAGGGCTCTCCTCCTCTTATTTTAACAGAGTTGAGTTGTTGTAAAGGCATACTACAAAAATTATAATAGCAAATACAATCATTTTCTGGTGTATTTATGGGTTTCTCAATATGTTTCATGCTTCCTCTCCCTTTTCGTTATAGCTTTGCTTTAAGTTACTTTGCTGTTCTAATGTCCTTAGATTAGATTTGGTAGATTTAGTATGTTATCTCTGGTTTTGAAGATTATTGTGTGTATGCTTTCCTTGTCCATACTTTTGGTCATTTGCTGAAGGTAGATGACTGTGCAAAGTTAGTCTAGACTTTGATTTCATTGTTGCTCATTAAATCTCATCTTTATTCAACTCCCCATAGCGAATGAATGATGAATATCTGCAGTCCTTAGAAGATAGCACAAATTTCATGACATTGTGAGAATTATGATTAAGTGAAATTCTGTTTAAGGAAACTGTCCATAGCAGGAAACTCCATGATCACTATTCATTGGTAGTTGCAGGTCCAGGAAACATCCTCCTTCCTTGCCCCTTTTCTTTTTCCTTTTTATAGAAGCAACCTATGCTAAGGTTCGTTGCACATTGTAAAGCCAAATTTGATGAAACAATGGAGTCTAAGATTGCTGCCTAAACCTACAACAAAGTATAGTAATTCTAGATCCATAAAAAATCCATTCATTAACTCAATTATCCTACAACTATGACCACGTAAGACCACCTTGTGATTCCAAAAAATCACATCAAACAACTGATTTATTCCAAGCCTCATCAAGATCTGACACCCGAGAGACCTTGGGATAGTGTTCTGCAATTTGATTGTAGAAGATTGTCTTTCAAGAGAAGTAATGCACCTACTTATTACCTATGTTGTGAAGTGCATAAAAACACCATCAAAAAAAGGCTCAAAAGAAAGACTCCTCCCAAAGAGCCTTTGGAGTTCCTTCCTCCAAACATTGAAGAAATAGAGCTTGAAGCGGTTGTTGATGAACATGAGACACTAGACGGAGATGCTCAAATGGGATCGGTTGTTTCAACACCTACCTTAGGTGAATCTTCTACTTAAGTCCCACATGCAAAGAAGCAAAGTGTAGAGATGCTCAAGGAAACTCTTTATGACATAGCTAAATCTATGAAGGGAAAAGAGCTAGAGGTTCATGATATTGGAATAGACTCGGATGAGACTGTGTCAGAGAAGGATGTGCAAGAGAATATGCCTCTAGAGGAGGATGCTGAATAGATATTGGCACCATAGGATCAGTGGGCTCTATTTCAAGAAGCCAAAAATGATGATGATGCAAAATATATTGTAATAGAGAAACAAAAGGTAATTGATGCAAAGACACAAGTTGATGCCATACTACAGCAGCAAAAAATTGAAGCTAAGTCAAAATATGATGAAGTAGAGAGGCAGTAGAGGCAATAGGAGCATGAACTCAAGGTTAAAGAGAAAAATTATATGTTAGAATTGATACAGAAGATTCATGACCTTGAGGAAAAGAAGGAAAAACACCGAAGGGAAAGAGAAGTTTTGATGGCTAAGTTCAAGCTAGCTAAGAAATCTCAACGAAAGGCAAAAGAAGCAAAATGATTACAAAAGGAAAATGAGGTTGAAGAGCTGGTCATAAAATTGCAACAAGAAGAAAAGGAAAAGGAAGAAAAGCTTAAAGCTTTAGAGAAAGAGAGATTAGAGAAAGAAAAATTGGAAAGATTAGAGAAGGAGAGATTAGAAATGGAGAGACTGGAAAAGGAAAAATTGGAGAGAGAAATATTGGAAGAGGAAAGGTTGAAGAAGGAGGAAGAAGATAAAAGAGTACAAGAACAAAAGGATATAGAGAAAGCTGAAAAGCTTGTATAGATGCATGTGGTGCAAGAACAACAAGAGGAACCAAGGGTTGATTCTCAACCCCAAGTAAATGTGCAACCACCCTCTACTACTACAATTTCTTATTCTTCCACTATGATGACTACTGCTTCATGTGCTCCCACATGGTTGAAATTGGACCTACAGAAAAGAGCAGTAACACCTTCACAACCTCTCAATTTGGAGGATATGATGAAGGAGATTGAACAAGAAAGGCCTATGAAGAAGAACAAGATCCTACACTCCACCAAGCTCACGGACAAGGGAGAAATTGTTGCTGAGTGTGCCATACTGATGACAGAAAAGGAGGTAGGAGACATGTAGTTAACAGATTATCAATTAAGTACTGTTAACTTGGGAAGGTCTACCAAAGATCAGCAAATGAATCTAATTGATGTGGTAGTTTGGACAATCAAGTCAAGGATGTTAAACGATAAGAAGAAGAAAGATGAGCTTAAGGCTCAGTTAGATCAATTTTATTCCTTTTTGAAAAGTGTCTCCTCTCCAAGATCATAATAGGTAGTTGCTATTGAGACTCCAATTTTGCTAAGCAAAAAGGAGATAGATGATTTAGTACAAGTAAGGGGCAAAGTGGAGATGTTGGATAGGTGGGTTATCAAGTTAAATCAAGAAGTAGGTGAAATTTTGGTCGAAAGTTTTGATGTTCACAAAGGGACAAAAGAGTTGATAGGGGAAATGCATCAATATATTGAAGCATTGGAGAAGCAGGAAGAGGAATATAAAGAATTTAGTCAGAAATCGAAGAAGGTTAGTACATTGACTTTGACTACTCTTCTTGAATAGTCAATACTCAAGGAGGATAATAAAGATTTTAAGGAAAAGACATCTTGTATACTCTGATTCAGAACAAATTTCTTGTGCAAACATAGAAATGAAGTCCAAGATGCTATTAAGGATCTAACTGAACAATTTGAGGAGTTGGAGGCAGTCATCGCTATCATAGTAGATGTTAATATACTAACAAAGCAAGGCCTGCCTTTGAGCCATATAAATGAAAAATGAGGCAAAAGGTTTAAAGGACTCATGTCGAAATGAGATGATGGTGAAGATATGTTGATAGATCGACTGATGGACATCAAAGAAGAGATAAAGGCTGCTAAAAGAGAATTGATGAAGCTGAAGGATATGAGACGGTTTGCTACAATAGAGTTGGAAAGAATTAATTTCAAAGAAAGCTAGGTTGATGGGCCAGAATTAGATGTATTACAACAAGTCTTCACTAGTTATGACGAGTTTATTGCAAAACCAACTTCACATGCATAAATTTCTTGCATGCATGGCTTTCTTCTTCTTTCCATGTTGCATGAAATCACTGGCAGTTCTTGAAGTGCATGACTTCCTTTTTTCTCTTCTATTTTCTAATCTAAAGTTTAACTAAATGTGCTAATGTAAGAACTCAAGATCAAATTGATCTGAGTTTCCAAGAGAGCTTTAGTTCCTAAAAAGGTGGATCAAGCTTAAAATAGAAAGGGTTTTGAAATTTTGGATATCTATAAATACCCTTGGGGTATCATATTGTAAGGGTCGGCTGATAGAGAATAGCATTGGCTACCTGAGAGTAGAAGATATAATTTTCATAGTTGTTATAGAAATACATTGTTACTTAAATTTTACAGTTGAATAAAATTACAGGTTTACGCAATATGGTGTTAGAGTGGTGTTTTACTTGATAAGGTTAATGAGTTATAATCTATCCATATGCCAGTGATTGTGCTGAAGCATGATTTGTTTCTTATGTGATGAAAGTAATTAGAAGAAACCAGATTTAAGGATTATCTTGTTAGATTATCAGTGAATTGAAGTTATTGAAGTCTATTGATCTATGATCTTGGCAATGAATGGATGTGTCTTCTTTTGAAATCTTTCAAATAGTTGTGATATGTGAATAGTGGTCTTAAATTAAGCACCTTAGATGCATGCAATGGTATAGTTTATTCTGTAAATTGTGTCATGCTTTGGTTTTCGTAATCTGTTAGAAAACATTCATTGTTGAAGATATATGTCTAGATGCTAGATAAATTTGGTTCATGTTTACTGATTTACCCTCTGAACTATCTTTTTCTTTTGTTTGAAACCCCCTTTTTATTTACAAGAATAGGTCGGTGAATGAGATATTGCTTGTATTCTTTTGTTACCAGCACAAGCCCCTTGAACATTACAGTTGCATGGCCTAATTGAGTGACACTAGACAGTTGAGAACCAACTATCAGGACCTTGGGAGTTAGGCTACTATATGTTGTCTTTATTTTTCAAGAGAAATAGAGTAGAAATATTTTGTTTACAAGTTGTTTGTGTCATTTTCACCATCAACAGATCTGGTGCTAGAAGGAGGGCCTGAAAGGACAAGCCAGCTCACATAGTATCTTTGTCACTAGAGAAATATGGAAGGATTCTGAGATCCTCTACCAACACTAAACCATTACAAGAATTGAAAACCCCAGTAAGATGTAGACCCCATGCTCGTAGGGTTTTGATACCTACCTTGCCACCACCACTTACTCCACCTAGATTTCCACAAAATCCACCTACACCACCATCAGTTCCACCTACATCACCACCACCAAGTAGGCCTGAGTCTCCACCAATTCAGCCTATATCACTACCTACTCAACCAATCCCACCCATGGATTACTTTTTGAATAACCCCTGTCCGTTAGGGACTATTCCAGGACGAATCCATGACTTACCAAAGAACCCAATTTTTTTTTGTCCTAAATACATACATGGTGAATCAAGAAGTGTTGAGGAGCACATACAAGCATTCAAAGATGCTTGCACACGAGCTCAAGTTTCTCATCAGGATGTGGTATGTAGACTGTTTCCTTACTGTTTAGGAGATATGGCATATAGATGGTATTTAAATTTGCCTCAGGGATCTATCCTAGGTTGGACAGATTTAGAAAATGCATTTATTAATCAATTTTGGATTTATGTGGACCCTGCCATCTTGTATCACTAGTTTTCTACAATAAGAAAGGAACATCATGAGCCATTACCTTTGTTCAATACTAGATTCTAAAGAATTTTTCGTAGGTTGCAATACCCTTATCTAGTAGCTGAGAATATTTCCATACAGGCATATTTCAGAGCTGTTGATCCTTTAATTGGCCTATTCTTATAGAGAAATTATCAGCCTAGTGAGATTGACTCTTTGTCTAAATTTTATCATCTGGCCATCAAGCTGCAACAACAGATAAGTCTACAACCAAGAGGTTTAGGAGTAGCTCTTCCTCCCATGAATTATCAAATGCCTAACCCACCATTATACAACATTGTCCCAAGGATGTCTTACTCCCAATATGGACCGATGTCTGAGCTACAAGCTCCACCTACCATGCTCTTTTTTGGTAGTGGCATGCAAGATTCTTCCCAACAACCTCAAAATCCACAACAACAAGCAGGAGGATCAACCCATGTTCATTCCCCTGCCATAGTATAGAATGTGCAAAATGAACAAATTGTTCAATTGACTAGTGAGTTAGAGACTCTCAAAAAGAATCTATCTCAAATGTCTAATGGCATGGAAAAACTTAGGCAAAACCCTCCCTATAACCAAAACCAAAATTATCAAAACTAGAGAGGTTACAACAATCAAGGAAATTATTCCAATCAGAATGGGAACTAGAACACTAACCGGAAGTTTCAGAGTCAGAATTCCTCTAACCAAAATTACCAAAATTAGAATAGAGGATATAACAAGAGGTTCAACAAAAACAACAATAGACAGTGGAATATAGGACCTAACAATGGGGAAGTTCCCCATAAATATCAGTCTAGTGAGGAGAGACCACACACTGCTAATGTTGTGGACCTCAATTTCATGACTAATTGGTGCAGGCTACATGATACTACAACACATTCTTAGGTTAAATGCCCTAAAATGGAGAAGATTGTAAAGATTGCACAAGCTGATTCCCATCCTCCACCAGAAAATTCCAATCCAGATAATGGGCCAGTCAGTACTGCTATGAATTATGAGACTATTGAAGAGAAATACCAATTTCCTATGCAAGGGGATAATGATCTAGAGGAAGATGTATATGATGCTCAAGCTTTTTAGTCCAAAGGAGGTCACTTTCTGAGAAATTAGAATAAGGGCCCACTCACTCTATCTGCACCCACAAATAACATAGTCCCACCGAATCAGAATGTAGATAACAATACACCCCCACCAAAGGGACCCTCTGACCTTCAGAATAGAGGCAACCTGCCTCCTTTTCCTAAGTATCAAGTTAGGAATGATTCAGAATTTGACTTTATTGCAAAATTGCAGAGACATAAGACATCCCTATCATTCTTTGACATCATAAAGTGGTGCCCAGCCCAACATGAGGTGGTATTGAAAGTCTTGAAGGAGACAAATCACTTAAAGGGAAAAGGTAAAGTGACTCCAGTAAAGGAAACAAATTCAGTTATGTATAAAGGTAAGACCAGTACCCCACCTTTTCTTTCAAGTCTAAGGATCTTTGGAAATAATTTGCACAATTGTTTATTAGACTCTGGAGCATCAGGAAATGTTATTCCCTTTTCTATATGTAAGAAGTTAGGATTGATTCCTATCTCGACCAACAACAAAATGATCCAGTTAGATAAAATTGAGGTCAATGTTGTAGGTGAGTTGAAGAACATGCATGTATAGGTTGGATCAGATCCAAGGATCTAGACCTATATAGATATCCAAGTGGCTGATATCCCAGAGACATATGGTATGCTCCTAAGTCGGGAGCTAATGAAGAGTATTGGGGGATATTTTTCATTCGACTTCTCTCACATGTGGTTACCATGGAAGGGAGTACCAACATAGATAAGGATTGAGATTGAACCAAGACTCAAACACATGATTACGGAGTATGATGCTTCAAATGAAGTAGCATATTTTGATACTGAGATAGGTGTTTAAAAACAAGAGGAAGTCCTTACTTTCTCTGTAGTTGGTCTTGAGGATACATTGCCCTTAGATCACAGTGACCCAATGATCCGTCTCAACCAGCAGGTTCTAATAAGAAAATTGCAACAAGATAGGCTGGTTTTAGGAGGGGAAACTGACTTATGTAGTTTATTACTTCCTAATTGGTGTAGGATTCACTATCATAATCATTCAGAGTTAACATGTCAGTCATGCCTGGATATTATAAGTCATATAGATCATCCCCAACAAAAATGTCAGGAGGAATCCGAGACTCCCATCAATGAGTTCTCTTTCAAAGTTAAGGATGCTACCATTCTTACTGGGGCTAACCTTTCTTAGGAGGAAGGCTCCTCACCAGTAAAGAAGACTCTAGTTTTATGTTCTAAAATTCAAGAAGAGATTAAGGTATCTTAGTGCCTTTTCAATACGCCTGCTCCAGATGCTTTACCAATGCCCAAGATGCTAATGAAAGATGAATTAGATGGTAAATTAACTCAAGAACTCATTCAGGAAGTAGTTGTTGAAAAAATTAAGAACATAGGAAAATATTCAACTCAGTCTCACCCCAAGACAATTTCTGATGATCAGCAAAAGTCTGAGCCATCATATATCTCAAGTGAGCCATCCCCTATTACTTCTAAAAATAAGGAATTTCCAGCCAAGGATCAATTATGGACTCTTAAATTTGATGGTTCCAAATCCAAAGCACGAAGTGGAGCGGGGATTGAGCTAACTGACCCAAAAGGGAAGACCTACTTTGCTTCTTATAGATTGCAGTTCGGTTGCACAAAAAATGTGGCTGAGTATGAAGCACTTGCTCGTGGTCTTATGTTTTCTCATAAGAAGAAGTTCACTGCTCTCACAGTTATGGGAGAATCTGAGGTGATTGTAAAGTAGGTACATAGCCAATATACATGCCATAACAAAAGATGTGTTGCATATAGAAACAGGGTTTGGAATTTAATTGAATATTTTGATGCTTTTCAGATTACTCTCATCCCAAGGGAAGCTAATCAAATTGCAGATAATCTTGTTGCTACTAGTACATTGGAGCCCATGCAAGAATCTAATCTTAAGAGGTTTTCAATTGAGTTGATTTTAGTCCCATTTGTTCCTGATAATGTCAGACATTTTCAGTTATTTAATGATGATCAGCATATATTGGCCTTTTTGGCAAATTCTAATGTTTTTTAAGGGAAAATAATTGATGAATCTGAAAGAGATCAGGGGGATTGGGATCCAAAGAATGACAGTCCAAAAGGCATATTGGATTTAAAGAGAAATAATATTGCAAAATGGATGATAGCATTGGAAAGAATATTTGACTCGGACCCACAAGCTTATCAGAGAGTGCCTACAAAGAGTGATGGAGGGAAGTATGAATCTGTTAATTTAACTCACTCAGGCTCTGAAAGGAATGTTCTTATAGGAAAGAATTGTCCTCAAGAAATTAAGGACAAGATAATCTAGGTCTTAGAGAAGAATATTGAGGCTATCGCTTGGACCTATGATGACTTGAAAACTTTTGACACTTCAGTGATTACTCACAATATAGCTCTCTACCCGAAAGCTAAGCATTTTCACTAAAACCAATGCCCGGTCAATGCTTTAATTGAGCCTCTGATCTAGAGAGAAGTACAAAAGCTTTTAGCTACCAGAATAATATTTCTAGTTAGACACTCTACCTGGGTGGCTAATTTGGTTCCTATGCAGAAAAAGAATGGTGAAATCAAACTATGTGTCAATTTCAAGAATCTAAACAAGGCCTCTAAGAAGGACAATTATCCATTACCTTCTCTTGATGAAGTATTACAAAAGGTGAATGGATCCCAGATGATGTCATTCTTGGATGGGTATTTTGGATACAATCAGGTACTTTTTTGTCATGAAGATAGGATGAAGACTGCTTTTACTACTAAATGGGGCACATTTTCCTATAGAAGGATGCCTTTTGGTCTCATCAATGCAGGAGCTACTTTTCAAAGGGAAATGAATGTAGCTTTTAAAGATCTGATAGGAAAATGTATAATCATTTATGTTGATGATTTGACCATCTTCTCTAAGAATAGAGAAGATCATGCTGCTAACCTGGAAAAGGTACTAAAGAAATGTATAAGTTATGGTGTCTCTCTTAATTCGAAGAAGTGTGTATTTGGAGTGTCTGAAGGGAAACTCTTGGGTCACATTATATCAGAAGAGGTGATATCTATAGATCCCAATCGGGTAGAGGCCATCTTGAAGTTGACAAGGCTAGGCAACAAGAAGGAGATGAGATCTTTCTTTGGAAGGATCAATTTTGTTAGGAAATTTATAAGAGGGTTTGTAGAGATTGTCAAACCACTTAATGAGATGATGAAGAAAGATGAAAAAATTGAATAGAGTAATGAGGCTAAGTCTGCTTTTTTGCATATTAAATAGTCTATATCTGAGGCACCTATTTTGACAAGCCCGGATTATCTTAAACCCTTTTACATTTATTCTTTTGCTTCGATCATTCATGTGTAGTTGTATTGACACAACGAAGAGAAGAGAATGGGGAGAGACCTATTGCCTTTATAAGATCTCCATTTAAAAATGCAAAAGTCAGGTACCCACCACTAGAGAAGCAAGCCTTTGCATTGGTGCGAGCAGTGAAGAAGTTCAGGCATTACATACTTCAGAGTCAAGTGATGGCCATAGTTCCAAATCCAGCTATGAAATCTCTTCTGATGCAAAGTGAATTAGAAGAACGAAGAGGAAAATGGATGGCCATTTTACAAGAATTTGACCTGGAGATTCACCCAATAAAAATTTTTCCAGGCCAAGGTTTGTCAAAGGCGATGGCAGAAATGGACAAAAGTATTACTTATCAACAATATATTGTCCAATCATTCACTAAGGATCCCTGGTATACAGATTTAGTTTTTTTCCTCCGCAATAACAAATGTCCAGAAGGAATGAAAGCTACTTAGAGGAGAGCATTGAGGATGAAGAGCACTCATTACATGCTCAAAGGGGGGTCAATTTATAGAAATAATTTTTTAAGGAATTTACCTACGCTGTTTGGATCAGCAAGAGGCTAAGCATGCCATTAATGAATTTCATGGGAGGCACAGAATAGGACATGGGTCTGCTGATGCTTTGGCCCATCATATTCTAAGGTCAGGCTACTACTGGCCTTATGTGTTTAGAGATGCACATCAGCACTGCAAGAATTGTCATATTTTCCAAACTTCCACACCCAGGGAAAGAAATCCCGTAATTCCTTTACAACAGGTATATGAGGTAAGGCCATTTTCTCAATGGGCACTTCATTTTGTAGGTGTAATTAATCCAAATTATTTTGCAAGACATAAATTCATCTTGTCTACAACTGATTACTACACACATTGGACTGAGGCACAACCTTGCAAGAATAGTACCATAGAGGTGGTCATCAAGTTTCTGACTGAGAACATCACAATTAGGTTTGGAGTTCCATTTGCTCTGGTATGTGATAATTCCCATGCTTTTTCTTTTGTTGAATTCATTTCATGGGCCTATGAACATAAAATTGTTTTAAAGTATTCTTCCAATTACTACCCTCAGTGGAATGGAATGGCTGAGTCCACAAATAAAAACTTGTTGGAAGTTATATGAATGTTGTTAGAAAGTAATCCTAGGGATTGGCACACCCAATTGAGATTTTCCTTATGGGCAGATCGAACTAGAATCAAAGCAGCCCTAGGAAATTCACCTTTTAAGTTAGTCTATGGCCAAGATCCAATCTTCCCCATTCATTTACAAATACCTATTTTGAATTTTATGCAAGAGTTTTACTCCAAGGATGATAGGATCAAAGTTAGACTACTTAATTTTCTTAACATGGAAGAGAAAAGAGATGCTACTTTGTAGCAATTCTCTAAGCATCAGGTTGTTGTCAAACGTTGGTTTGACAAAAGAGCCAAGATAAAAGATTTTAGGATATCATATCTTGTACTGCTATGGGATAAAGCTAGAGAAAATAAGGGAGATCACCAGAAGTTTGATAGGCTCTAGCTAGGTCCTTATCATGTGGCTGAAATACTAGGCGAGAATGCTTTTCATTTGAGTACCTTAATAGGAGAGCCTATTCCATTACCAGTTAATGATTAGTTTCTTAAGCACTATTTTGGTGCATAAAAGATCTGATGTTTTAAAAGAAAATGTAATATATTGTATCATATGTAATTAGGTTTCCTTTTTAGTTTTGTTTTTAGTTTTTTGTGTTTTTTTTGTTTTGTTTTTCTTTGTCTTTGTTTGTTTCGTTTGTTTTTTGTTTTGTCTTCTTTCTTTGGGGGTTCTCATTTTGTTCATTTCAAATTAAGGGGTTGTTATTCAAAGTATACTGCTGGTACTAGGAGAGAAATTGGTTTAGGTATTTTTGTTATCACCATTGAAAAGGATTGCGTTCTGAAACTTATGTTTTATGACCATTCTAGTTTTGGTTGGAAAAGTTATTAGGGATAGAAGATATATTGTGAATATCTCATGAATTGTGATCAAAGATCTGTCACCAAATTATGAAAACATCTGCATGAGTAAGTACCTATTTGTTTTAGAATGGCTCTACCATTTGATTCAGGTGAAAAATCCGATTCCAAGACTATCACGAAATCCATAGTAGTTCTCAACCCATGTTTCAAATTCATTATGTCTGAAGTATTGAGCAAGGTGCACAAAAGATTTCCACAAGCAAGGTTTTTTTTTTTTTAAATGAAAGAAAAGAAAGAAGAAGAGGAAAACTCGATATCAACTAGGCAATCAAGTATCTCTATCAGGGCTATGGATGCCTGGCTGGTAGTAGAGCAATGCTTTGAGAGAACTAGAGGTATCTTCATCGGGGCTATGGACGCCTGTCTGGCAGTGGAGTAATTCCCAGGATTTTACTACATGATAGTTAAAGGACTCAACGCATGTAGCCTGAATCTTAGGTATAGTTGTTCACAAATAGAGAAAGTATTTACAAATAATGATGCACAATATATGCACACACTCAGATTCAAAAATAACTCATAAGCACATACAAATGAGATTCTAGCTCAAATTTATCCTACATGTATCTAAACTAATTCAAGTTAGTATACTTCATAAACCAAGTAGCTGGAGGGTGACTAAAATTTTCTTTGGGTATCTTGAAAATGGGTAAACCATTTTCCCAGCCAAGTCGCCATTTATTATGCCTTGCATAACCACCCCATCCTTTGCTATGGTCAAAATGGGTCAAACTTTATTTTGTTTTTGTTTTTTTTTTTAAAAAATTTTTTATCCTCTGTTGATTTTCAAACAAAGTTTGTAGTCTTTTTATTTCCAACACTTTGTTTTTCTTTGTTTAGTCTGTCAGAATCGGAACCGGAACCAAATCGGGTTCTAAAACTTCTTTCAAAACTCATTTCAACCCCCATCCCGACAGTCTTTTTGACCTTTTTATTTTGTCCTTGTTGAAGCCAGAGCCGGAGTGGATGCTATGTTGATATTTATTCAAAATTGCAAAATCAAAACCCATCCCATCTCCACCTCCGCTTTTTAAAGTTTTGGTTTTAGTTTAAGTCCGTATGTTAAGTTTTATTATTTTGGTCTTTTTATTTTACTTTTGCGTTTGGTTTCATTTTGTGCTTTGTCGGTGGAACCAGACCCGGAACGAGAACGAAGTTGGGAAATTCCTTAAGTTTTTGAATCAGTTTCCATTCCGGTTCCGCTCCCACCATTTCTTGGTTGTTGACTTTTTACTTAATTCACACTGTAGTGAAGTGTTTGTTCTTCTATAGTTCTGACTTTGCTTAACTGCATTTAATGCGTTAATGACAATTGCCATGTGTAGGTAGAAATTTCGATTTTACCTTGATTAGGGATTAAACGAGTTATTATTATCATTGTTAAGAAATCAAAGAGCGAAATAGAGTAGCTGTGGAGTTCATCTGAGTGATTTGATTAAAGGAGGAGGGGATAGTTACTTGTGAATTTATTCAGAAGGTTTGCCAAGTTTTGCATTTGAGGTAGGGTTCCTATTGTCATTCTTCTTTTATTTACTTTACCGTTTTCTCATTTTTGTTCATGTTTGATCATTTTGCTTTAGGCAGGTTCGTGTTTCTTAGTGGGGTTTCCATGTTTTGTTCTTTGTTTATTTGTTTGTTATTCTTGGTTTCGTTTGCTTTTATATCTTGTTTCTTTGTGTTAGGGCACGGTCATTTTCATGTTTTGTCATGATCGCGTCATGCTATGTTACGTTTTAACCACGTAGATTTAATTATGGTTCGCTAGTAATGAAGATTAAATTTTGGTTTACAGTGAGGTAGATTAAAATGAGGGTTCTACAGTTAGATAGATTAAATTCGTGTTTTGCAGTGAGTTACGGTTTAGTAAAATGATAGTTTTTACTTAGAATCTTTTTCACATTCGATCCGGTTAAATTAGGAGGGGTTAAATCCATGCCCTAGTTTTATATCACAATTTCTAGATTAGGGTTTTATGCATTTCTGTGATCGCATTTAAAAATGATTAAATATGATGCCCTAACAATACATAGTCCCCACGGTCATATGGGCATGGCCCTTTCATGCTATATTTTAAGCCTCATTTCATTTAAAATGACCTTAGTCTTTAAATCATGGAGTTACGCATTAAATTGTTAAAATCATTGATGACGTCATGGTCAACATAGCCACAAATGGGATCGTAATTGATTTAGAGTTTTGGATATGTTTTATGATTAGTGTCAATTCCATTTTCCATCCCATCTCCGACTCCGCTTATAGTAAAGAAGCATTATTTTATGAAAATTTTAACCTTAGTGAAAGCAGAAGTGGAACCAAAATAGAATATGAACACATAAAATTTGAACAAAACCGAGTCAGTTTCCATTCTGGTTCTGGTTCCGGTCACTATTTCACTTCCGACTCCGAGCCCGCTTGTTGTTAGTAGAATGTCAATAACAGTTTTTGCTCCAAGCCTAGCAGTATGTTAAAAGAGAATTGTTTAAGGTGTTTTTTTCCTGGTTCCGCCTCCGATGTTGGTTTGAAAGATATGATTTTAAAGATACATTTTGAGATGTTTTATTCAAGGATCTAACTAGAATTTTTATTGTAGGAAAGCTAAAAGGATGTCGAGAACATCAGGAGAAGCCTCCCAAAGGAACCAGCCTGCAGGAGCATCAAAGGTAGTAGCTAAACTAAAGAAGATCAAGCCAGAATAGTTACCTTATACCATGAGTTATAATCATAAGAGTCTTGTCGTTAAAGTAAGCAAACTAGAATCGGATTGGTCAAAAATCACCAACACAAATTTGGGCCAATACAATTTTGAGGAGTTGTATTCAGAAACCTTTGCTAAAGATATAACAGGGAGGACATAAAGAATTGTTGATTTGGGCTTGGCCCATATCACTTTGTTTCCTTTGTCAGTCCAATGCCCGGAGTTAATCATGATAGCAGCCAGTGCCTACAATCCTGCTACAAGGAAATGCATGAATTCACAAGATAATGTAATCATTGATCTTACTCCTCATATGTTTCAAAGTATATTTAATGTCTCGGATCCCAAAAACTTGGTGCTTTTGGATGATGCAGAGGCCTTAGAGAAATATAGAAAATATAAAGAATCCAACAAGTCTCACTTGAACAAAAAGTGGTTAAAAATAGACAAGAAGTCTCTGACCAAGCTTGCAGATGAACTAAAGAGGGCAGATTTCTACAAGGAGGTATCGGATCTAATAATGATGTTGTCTAGGGATTTTGGGAAGAGAGATACCTTTCATTTCAAGGAGTGCATGTTTCCCTTCATCCAGATAATTTTAAATGGCACCCATCAATTTGATTGGCCGACGATTGTATTAGATGCTATTCATGATCAACTGACCAACATTAGGGAGACTAAATTCTTTTTCATGACTTCTTACATTGTGTATGCAGCAATAAGATTGGGTATCTTCCCATGTTTGAATAGAGTGGAGATAATGGGAGTGTTAGATGGATAGAAGAACGTGTGGGAACATTATAACTAGCTGGCTCTACAGTTTGTTAAGACTCAATTGAGAAGGGTTAATGATGCATTCATATATGTGGTCATTAACCAACTCAATGGAGATATAGGGTACAAACTGAGTCAAGAGGCCATGGCATATATTGTTGAATGGGGATGTTGGTATATTCAATACCCCAGGTTTAAATATTTTAGGCTAGCTAGTTTTGAAGGCCATCCACATTTACTGCCAAGGTGTTGCAATAACAAGAGAGTGTTGATGGAATTTGTATATTAGGGTCTTGGAGTTAATGCTTAGTTTGGATTAAAACATAAGACAGGATGTCACAAGTTCCCCATGAAGTTGGGAGAGTATAGTTGTCATCATTTGGTAGGAGAAAAGGTGGTATGTAGTGAGGTGATACAGTTAAAGCTAGGTTTATACACAGCTCGTAAGTACTTTGACCCGAAGGGTAAGATGAATACCTTGTTTCCTTTTGTGTTTGATAAGCATTTCAATTTATTAGAATATTTTTGGAGTCATCAACAAGATGAGTATGATTTGAGGAAGAAGAATTATGAAAGATTACCTATCTCATTCATGTCAGAGTTTGGAGTCAAAAATGACATTCCTAACACATTGGTGGATGATGGAATTGTACTGGATCCATCTTATGAAGCATTAAGCATTGGAATGAAAATTCTAGATTTAATTGACTAGGATAGTGAGGAAACCATTGACATTAAATAGATAGGAAGAGAAGCCTTGGATATAAGCGTTCAATGGTTGGTTCTAAGAACCAAAGCTCCTCAAGGACCAGCTCCTAAAAAGGGGAAAGGATATAAAAGGCTCAAAAGAAAGACACCTCCCAAAGAACCTTTGGAGTTCATTCCTCTAGACATTGAATAAATAGAGCTTGAAACAACTCTTGATGAACAAGAGACACCAGAAGGAGATGATCAAATGGGCTCGGTTGTTTCAACACCTACCTTAGGTGAATCTTCTACTCAAGTCCCACTTGCAAAGAAGAAAAGTGAAGAGATGCTCAAGGAAACTCTTGATGACATAGCTAAATCCATGAACAGAAAAGGGGTAGAGGTTCATGTTATTGGAATAGACTCATATGAGACTATGTCAGAGAAGGATGTGCAAGAGAATATGCCTCTAGAGGAGGATGCTAAACATATATTGACACTAGAGGATCAGTGGGTGCTATTTGAAGAAGCCAAAAAGGATGTTGATGCAAAAGCTTCTACAATAGAGAAACAAAAGGTAATTGATGCAAAGACACAAGCTGATGCCATACTACAACAGCAACAAATTGAAGCTAAGTCAAAAGTTGATGAAGTAGAGAGGTAGCAGAGGAAATAGGAGCATGAACTCAAGGTTAAAGAGGAAAATGGTAAGTTAAAATTGATACTAAATATTCTTGACCTTGAGGAAGAGAAGGCAAAACATCGAAGGGAAAGATAAGTTCTGATGGCTTAGTTGAAGCTAGCTGAGGAAGCTCACTAAAAGGAAGAAGCAGAATGATTACAGAAGGAAAAAGAGGCTGAAGAGCTGGTCAAAAAATTGCAACAAGAAGAAAAGGAAAAGGCAGAAAAGCTTAAAGCTTTAGAGACAGAGAGATTAGAGAAAGAAAAATTAGAGAAAGAAACTTTAGAGAAAGAAAAATTGGAAATATAGAGAAGGAGAGATTAGAAAAGGAGAGACTGGAAAAGGAAAAATTGGAGAGAAATATTAGAAGAGGAAAAGTTGAAGAAGGAGGAAGAAGATAAAAGAGTACAAGAACAAAAGGATAGAGAGGAAGCTAAAAATCTTGTACAGATGCATGTGGTGCAAGAACATCAAGAGGAACCAAGGGTTGATTCTCAACCCCAAGTAAATGTGCAACCACCCTCTACTACTATTGCTTCTTCCACTATGATGACTACTGCTCCATGTGCCCCCACTTGGTTGAAATTGGACCTATAGAAAAGAGCAGTAACACCTTCACAACCTCTCAATTGGGAGGATATGATGAAGAAGATTAAACAAGAAAAGCCTAAAAAGAAGGCCAAGATCCTATAGTCCACTAGGCTCACAGACAAGGGATAAATTGTTGCTGAGTGTGCCATATCGATGACAGAAAAGCAGGTAGGAGACATGCAGTTCACGAATTATCAATTAAGTAGTGTTAACTTGGGAAGGCCTACTAGAGATTAGCAAATGAATCTAATTGATGTGGTAGCTTCGACAACCAAGTCAAGGATGTTAAAGGATAAGCAAAAGAAAGATGAGCTTAAGGCTCAGTTAGATCAATCTCATTCCTTTTTGAAAAGTGTGTCTTCTCCAAGATCATAATAGGTAGCTGCTATTGAAACTCCAATTTTATTGAACAAAAAGGAGGTAGATGATTTAGTAAAATTAAGGGGCAAAGTAGAGATGTTAGATAGGTGGGTTAACAAGTTAAATCAAGAAGTAGGTGAAATTTTGGTCAAAATTTATTAGGATCAAAAAGGGACTGAAGAGTTGATAGGGGAAATGCATCAATATATTGAAGCATTGGAGAATCAAGAAGAGGAATATAAAGAATATAGTCATAAATTGAAGAAGGTTAGTACATTGCCTTTGACTACTCTTCTTGAAAATTCAATACTTGAGGAGGATAATAAATATTTTGTGGAAAAGACCTCTCGTATACTCCAATCTAGAACATATTTCTTGTGCAAACATAGAAATGAAGTCCAAGATGTTGTTAAGGATCTAACTGAACAATTTCAGGAGTTGGAGGCAGTCATCGCTATCATAGTAGATGTTAATATACTAAAAAAGGAAGGCCTAACTTTGAGCCAGATAAAGGAAAAATGGGGCAAAAGGTTTAATGGACTCATGCAGAAAGGAGATGATGGTGAAGATCTACAGATAGATCGACTGACGGACATCAAAGAAGAGATAAAGGCTGCTAAAAGAGAATTGATGAAGCTGAAGGATATGAGAGGGTTTGTTGCAACAGAGTTGGAAAGAATTAAGTTTGAAGATAGCTGGGTTGATGGGCCATAATTAGATGTATTACAACAAGTCTTCACTAGTTATGATGAGTTTATTGTAGAACCAATTTCATATACATAAATTTCCTGCATGCATGGCTTTCTTCTTCTTTACATGTTGCATACAATCACTAGCATTTCTTGAAGCGCATGACTTCCTTTTTTCTCATCTATTTTCTGATCTCTAGTTTAATTGAATGTGCTAATGTAAGAACTCAAGATGACATTGATCTCAGTTTCCAAGAGAGCTTTAGTTCCTAAAAGGGTGGATCAAGCTTAAAATTGAAAGGGTTTCAAAATTTTGGATATCTATAAATACCCTTGGGGTATTATATTGTAAGGGTCGGCTGATAGAGAATAGAATTGGCCACCTGAGAGTAGAAGATAGAATTTTCATAGTTGTTATAGAGATACATTGTAACTTAAATTTTACAGTTGAATAAAATTACAGGTTTACGCAATATGGTGTTAGAATGGTATTTTACTTGATAAGGTTAATGAGTTATAATCTATTTGTATGCCAAGGATTGTGCTCAAGCATGATTTTTTTCTTATGTGATGAAAGTCATTAGAAGAAACTAGATTTAAGGATTATGTTGTTAGATTATCAGTGAATTGAAGTTATTGAAGTCTGTTGATCTATGATCTTGGCAATGAATGGATGTGTGTTCTTTTGAAATCTTTGAGATAGTTGTGATATGTGAATAGTGGTCTTAAATTAAGCACCTTAGATGCATGCAATGGTATAGTTTATTCTGTAAATTGTGTCATGCTTTGGTTTTCGTAATCTATTAGAAAACATTCATTGTTGAAGATATATGTCTAGATGTTAGATAAGTTTGGTTCATGTTTACTGATTGACCCTCTAAACTATCTTTTTCTTTTTTTTGAAACCCCCATTTTATTTACAAGAACAGTTTGGTGAATGAGTTATTGCGTGTATTCTTTTGTTACCAGCACAGGCCCCTTGAACATTACAGTTGTATGGACCGATTGAGTGACACCAGATAGTTGAGAACCAACTACCAGGACCTTGGGAGTTAGGCCACTATATGTTTTCTTTCTTTTTTAGGAGAAATAGAGTAGAAATATTATTTTACACATTGTTTGTTTCATTTTCACCATCAACAAGAAGTTGTGTCACAATTGTGTTGGTTTTTCCTAAAACTCTACATCAAAGTGGTATCAAAGCCAAGTTTGATTTTGGAAAGTTGCAAAGAGATTGTGAGTAGTTGGAAAGTGAACAATTCTTCCAAAAGGTGGGTTTGTGGTTGCAAAGGAGTTGAGAGCCTTGAAAGAGAAGGTAGAAGCATTAGGAGCCAACTAAAGGAAATGAGCGGCTATTGATGAAGAAGGTACCTCAGAGGAAGAGGTAGAGGGTAATGAGGAAGAGCCTCCACCTATAGAGGAAATGGCTCCTGTGGAAATGAGATTCCTTGGTGCTTTGTAAACCATAAAAGCAAAGTCCTCTAAAGTTAATATGGACATACCAATGTATGGGGCCAAGATGAATGTTGAGGAACTACTAGAATGGGTAGATGTCTTGAGCAATTATTTTGAGTAAAAGGAAATGGTAGAAAGCAAGAAAGTTAAGTTTCCTAGGACCAAGTTGAATGGGTCAACCTTGATTTGGTGGAATTATCACCAAGGCAAAAGAGTGAAATCGGGTAAGGATATGATTACTTTACGGAAGAGAATGGCAAGCACATTGAAAGGACAATTCCTCCATGTAGATCATGAAGTACAAGTGTTTAATAAATTTCAGAACTTAAAGAAAAAGGACATAGACATGGAAACATATACTGAAGAGTTCAATAAACATTGTATGAGATGTGACCATGTGGAGAATGAGAAAGAGAAAGTGGCCAGGTATTTGAATGGCCTAAGGATTGAAATCCAAGATGAGATCAATGCAATGACCCCTAAGATGATGGAAGAGTGTTTCCAAGTGGAATGTAGGGCTGAGGATAAATTGAGGAGCAAACAAGAGCAACAAGGAAGGGGTAGAGGCATAAATTTTAAGGGAAGAGGTAGCTTTGGCGGTAGAAATCAGTCATAAAAACCTCAAGGGGAGTCAAGTGGAAGCCAAGAGAAGATTCAAGAGTCAAGAGGAGGTTTTAGGGGCAGGAGATCTAATGGAAGCTGCTCCAATTCCTTCTCAGGTAGATGTTTTAATTGTGATCGGTTTGGGCACCTGACCTTCAAATGCTTTGAGAAACAAGCTTCAAGCTCTCAAGGTGGGGATAAGAGAAACCAATTGGTACAAGAATAAGATGCACAAAGTGAGAACTCACCTTCTAGGCCTGTAGATCCGGAGTTTGGAGATTTTTTTATGATGAGAAGGACACTTCTCAAGGTGCCAAGTGCTAAGGAGCCACCATAGAGGAAGTCTTTGTTAAGGACCTCTTGCAAATCCCATGGAAAAGTATGCAAGGTAATTGTAGAATCGGGTTCTACCAATAATTTAGTGTCCTTAGAAATGGTTGAGAAACTAAAACTGAAAAGAAATCCTCATCCCATGCCATATAGGGTGTCCTAGTTGAACAAAGGTCAACAAGTGCTTGTTAATGAGCAATCATGGGTAGAATTTCATATTGGAAACTACTAGGACAAAATCCTTTATGATTTTATCCCCATGGATTCTTGCCATATCCTTTTAGGTCACCATTGGCAATATGATAGAAGAGCACAACATGGTCAGAAAAACACTTAAAAAATTGGGAAATATTGAGATTCATTCACTATGAATCCCTTACCAAATGAAGGTATGGACAAGCAACTTGGGTCTAGTATCATGGTGGTAGGAGAAAAGGAGTTTTTGAATACCATAAAGGAAGAGGTAGGTCAAGGGTTTTCAATGATTGTTAAGCCAAAGAGTGGGTCATTTTTTTCTACAAAGAAAAAAGAACCTATTTCTAGTGATGTCCAAACTTTTTTATGCCTTCAAAACTCCAAAATCACAAAAGGATTCCAGTGGTACGAAGAAACACTAGCCAAACTTGAAAAACCTTGTTTTAGGCACAATTCATGAGAGTTTATTGAAAATGATGCTTCCAAAACCTCCTAGACCATGAAACCCACTTATAAACTCATATTTTATCCCAATATGCTTAAAATTTCATAAAACAACCATCTCTAAATTCCCATTGTCAAATTCAAGACTATACCCATCAAACCATGCACCTTTCCAATGGAATCCACCCCAGAGACTCTCACAAAGTTATGAAAATCACTTACCCTGCACAAAAAAAGGTATTAACATGTTTATTAGTCCTATATAAGCCTATCCACTGAGTTACAGGTCTTCACAATGGGTGGAAGGCTTAGAATGGCATTTTGACTCCTCTAAAAACCCCAAAAACAGGGTAAACAGGCAGTTTCAGAAAATAATGTTTTCTCCCTCAATATGAACATTCAAACCCTAAAATCAAATGAATTTGAAAGATAAATAATATATCTTCACATTCATAATGATTTTAGATCCAAAATATACCGTACAGATCTGTACCAATCCTGCAAAGTTTAGGAAAATAGGGAAAACATGGGGTTTGAGACCACTCGGTAGTAAAATGGGGATATCTCGCTCAATTATTAATGAAATCACACCATTCCAATGCAAAAAAATAAATTATTCAATTATATATATATAAATTATAGTCTTGGAGTGTGGAACAACATGTAAAGGCCGTACAATGTACGATATCAGCAATTTCTCTATGAAAAACTCAAAAAAACAGCAACTTCTTATTTGAAACTCCTTCCAAACTTGTTCAAAAACTATGCCTCAACCAAGAGAGGAATATTTGAATCCTAATAACTCCCTTAAAATGCCTCTTAAAACTGAAAAACCACTTTAACCACCTTTAGTTATAATCTAAAATGGCAATTTCCCCAATATTGTTCTTAATCACCATCCCTTTACAACTTGATTTTAAAGATCCCTCTTAATTGACCTATCAAACTTTTAAATACAGTTTGAAATGGTCATTGAGACCTTACTATAAGGAAAAAAATAAGACCCAAACCTACACTATATCCTATGCACCTGGATCATATTGCCAACATGGCATAGAAAATGGACAACTTGTGACATTTATCTCATTTTAGCATATTTTGCAAATTCCTCATTTCATATAATTTAAAAGTCTTCAAATTCATTTTTTGAACCTTCATGGTCCATCTCTCTATCTTTGCCAGGTATAGGTTCCCTTGCACCATACACCCCCCCATAGAGAAACTCTTGTCCCAAGAGTGAAAACCTTGTTCTTTGTTTCCACAATACTGCTTCATGCATATCCAGACCTGCAACTTGCCTTTGTCTCGCTCCTGGATCAAAGGTTGACATCCTCCTATCCCTTACACCTACAAAAAAACAATGGTTAGTAACAGTCTATTCCAACTCCTTCATTGTTTCATCTCCACACTTGCATCCATCCAACTGTGTTTGTATACTCTGTCCTCCTGCCACTGTCATCAGACCTTTGCAGCTTTGTTCCTATCAATCTTTGCCTAGTGTCATCAGACCTTATACAATGTCATTGCCAAGTATCACTACCTTATCAGACACACCAGTCCGTATACTTGCAAAATTCTCATGCTTTTCATCATTGCTTATGCTGATAGGACACACAATGGTACCCATAGTAATCTTAGTCTCCTTTGAAAATATTCCATCTTGTTTTCCATGCTTATACACTATCCTACCATCATTCTCTTTGACTATATTAGACCTAGATATGAAACCATCACTCACTCGTTGCAAGACCAAAATCTACTATCTTCTCACTATTCCCCTTGACCAGATTAGACCTAGGCATGAGTGCCTTCTCTTCCTTTTGCAAGAAAAAATCTCTCATTATCGTAACACCATTTGTAGGTGCCTTCCTCACTATCACAACTCCACCAACCTGCTCTATACCTGCAACCACATAAGACCAGCTATCCTCAGGCCTTAAAGGCTCCTTTTACCAAACAACACTACTTTAGCCTTACCCTTATCCCTTACACTTGTTTCCAAGGGAAGTAGCTTAAAAGTTTTGTTCTCCTTTTTGATGGTGTAGGTGTTCTCCCAGCCATCATATATAGACCTCCTATCAAATTGCCAAGGTCTCCCTAAGAGCACATGACAACAATCCATTGGAAAAATATCACATAGAACCCTATCCCTATACTCTCCAATCTGAAATTCAACATATGCTTGCTCTTTCAGCACCAAATTTTTATAATCATTGACCCAAGAGACTCTATAAGGTGCTTCATGAGGTAACTTCTCCAAGCTCAACTTGTCCACCATTTCCCTGGACACTAGATTATCTTGAGAACCAGAATCAATGACAACTTGACATACTTTACCTTTTCTTTTGCATTTAGTTCTGAATAGGCTCCTCCTTTGACTCAAATCTTCTTCCTTGGATGCTTGCAACACAATTCTTCTTATCATGAGTGCCTCTCCTTCTTTTGATGTAAGGTTCACTACAGGTGTAGTCACACTCTCTTCATCTCCATGCACTAGTTGATTCCTCCTTTCTCCACCATAAGAGCTTGAGCCTTGCTTTTTAGGGAATTTAAAGGCTAGATGTCCAGGCTGATTACAAGTGTAGCATCTCCCTAAGAACTAATAGGTACCTCTTCCTCCACTAAATCTACCTCTTGAACCTCTCCATACACCTCTAGAATAGATTTTTCTTGATCCTTCTTGTCATCTCCTTGGCCCTCATTGTTTTTATTTCAACTAAGATTGAATCCCCTTCCTCTAGAAGTGTTTCCTCTTCCTCTTGTTGCCTTCTCTTGTCTCCTCTTTAACTTTCCTTCTGCCCTCATTGCCATTTGAAAGCATTCTTCAACTGATTTTGGTGCCATCAATCTGATTTCATCCTGAATGTTGAATCTTAAACCATTCAAGTACCTAGCAGTCATTTCTTCCTCATCTTCTTCATGTTTAGTCCTTATACTTAGCCTATAAAACTATTCAGTATATCCTTGTACATCTAACTCCTTTTGTCTAATAATTTGCAATTTCTTAAACAATTGAATATTATAATCAAAAGGAAGAAATTTACCTTTTATCTTTTCTTTCATCTTCTCCCAAGAAATGATTTTTCTTTTTCCCTTTATCTGCATATCTTCTTGCACAAAATTCTACCACACCAAAGCATGTCCTTTCATTTTTGTTTTTTCTCTCTTCACTTTATGTCCTTCATCAACATCTTCACTATCAAAGTAGTTCTCCAAAGCCCCTATCCAATCCAAGAGCTCTTCACTATCAAGTTTTCCTCCATACATAGGCACATCGATTTTTCCATGTACATCCTTCTTCACAGTTTTCAAAAGCCTCATTGTTCTCACATCTTCTAGGTCCATCTCCTCTTCTTCACCAGAGGTCTCTTCCTCTTCAGACTCACTTTAATCCAAAAAGGTCTTGCCCTTAGCCTTTATTGCAGCCATCTCTCATTTCAATGTATCTATATCCTTCTAATTATTATCAAGTTTCCTTGCCACAAAAAATTTTTTAGGAGGCATTTTGTTTCCTCCAACTACCTTATTCTTCCTACACACAAACTTCAATCTTGATCTCACAAAAGACCTACTCCCTTGCTCTGATACCACTATGATGCCGATCCAGGAGTTTAAACCTAATCAATCTGACAACCTAACTTTAATATGCATCTAAAAATATTAATAGGACCTACTTGAACAATCTTAACAACCCTCAAAGCCTCACAAACAATAGAGACTTGATTTCACAATTTCACTCCATGAACCCTAGTAGCAATGGAAAATCAATTTTTTCCCAATAACTCAAATGTTCTCCAAAACACTAATGAAAATATTGATGGTTTCAAATACCCATTTCAGGGTTATAACACATATGTCAAATTCATACTCAAGTGCTTTGGACCAACTCTCCAAAATCACCCTTCCTAGATTGACTCAATTAGGCTGATTAGGCCTATTTTACAAAGAAACATGCCTTTAAACCTATCACAGGACCATGAAATCTTTGGTTAGAAATTCATATGCCTTCAAACCTTCAAAATCACAAAATAATTCCACTGGTACAGACAAACACTGGCCAAATCTGAAAAACCTTGTTTTAGGCACAATTCGTGAGGGTTTATTGAAAATGATGCTTCCAAATCCTTCAAGACCATGCAACCCAATCTGAAACTCATATTTTATCCGCAATATGCTTAAAAGTTCATAAAATAGCCATCTCTAATTTCCCATTGTCAAATTCAAGACTGTACCCATCAAACCATGCACCTTTCTAAAGGAATCCACCCGAGAGACTCTCACAAAGTTATGAAAATCACTTAACCTGCACAAAAAAAAGTATTAAATTTTTTATTAGGCCTATCTAAGCCTATCCACCAAGTTACAGGTCTTCACAATGGGTGGAAGGCTTAGAATGGCATTTTGACTCCTCTCAAAACCCCAAAAACAAGGTAAATAGGCAGTTTCAGAAAACAATGTTTTCTCCCTCAATATGAATGTTCAAAGCCTCAAATCAAATTCATTTGAAAGATAAATCGTATATATACACATTCAAAATTATTTTAGATCCAAAATCTACCATACGGATCTCTACCAATCCTGTAAATTTCAAGAAAATAGGGAAAACATGGGGTTTGAGACCACCCGGTAGTAAAATGGGGATATCTCACTCAATTATAAATGAAATCACACCATTCCAATGCCAAAATAAATTTTATTCAATTATCTATCCAACCATTATAGTCTTTGAGTATGGAACAACATGTAAAGGCCATACAATGTATGGTATCAGCAATTTCTCTATGAAAAACTAGAAAAAACAGCAACTTCTTATTTGAAACTCCTTCCAAACTTGTCCAACAACCTTGCCTCGACCAAGAGAGGCATATTTGAATCCTAATAACTCCCTCCAACTTCCTCTTAGAATGGAAAAACCACTTTAACCACCTTTAGTTATACTCTAAAATGGCAATTTTGCCAATATTGTTCCTAATCACAAAACCTTTACAACTTGATTTTAAAGATCCCTCTTAATTGACCTATCAAACTTTTAAATAAAATTTAAAATGGTCAGTGAAACCTTATTATAAGGAAAAACATAAGACCCAAACCTACACTATATCTTATGCACCTAGATCATATTGCCAACATGGTATAGAAAATGGACAACTTGTGACATTTATCTCATTTTAGCAGATTTTGCAACTTCGTCGTTGCATATAATTTAAAAGTCTTCAAATTCATTTTTTGAACCTTCAAGGTCCATCTCTCTATCTTTTCTAGGTATAGGTTCCCTTGCACCAATGTTGGCCCATAGGAAATGTGGTAAATGGAGGTTGTGCACTAACTCAAGAGCCATAAAGAGGATAACCATCAGATATAGGTTTCCTATGCCAAGAATGGAGGATCTTATGGATTATCTAGGAGGGGCTTTCTATTTTTCAAACATTGACTTGAAAAGTGGGTATCATAAGATTAGTATTAGAGAGGGGGATGAATGGAAAACAACATTCAATACTAATGAGGGTCTCTATGAGTGGATGGTGATGCCCTTTGGCTTGTCCAATTCCCCTAGTACCTTCATGAGATTTATGAATGAGGTATTGAAATCATTTATTGGGAAAAATTTTGTGGTTTATTTGGATGCCATTATTGTGTTTAATAGGTCCAAGGAGGAGCATTTGAAGCATATTGACATGGTTCTAATGATATTTCATGAAGAGAAGTTGTTGATCAACTTGCGAAAGTGTGAATTTATGAAGGAGGATTTGGTGTACCTTGGGTTTGTCATAGCAAAAGGTAGTTTGAAAATGGATCCATCAAAGTTTGAGGCCATACTCAATTGGCCAACACCTAGGTCAGTGCGTGATATGAGGAGCTTTCATGGCCTTGCAAGCTTCTATAGAAAATTCATAAATAATTTGAGTCACTTTTGTGCACCAATCATAGACACAATCAAGGGAGATAAGAAGAGTAAGTTCTTATGAACCAATGAAGAAAATGAAAGGTTTGAATACTTGAAAAGAAAGGTATCACATTAGCCTATCCTTGCTCTTCCTGATTTTAACAATTTTTTTACTATTGAATGTGATGCAAGTGGTCAAGCAATAGGTGCTAACCTAAGTCAAGAGGGTGGGCCAGTTGCATTCTTTAGTGAAAAAATAAATGAGGCTAAGAGGAAATATTCTTCATATGATCTAGATTTGTATGCTATGGTCCAAGCCTTGATGAAATGTAGGCACCACTTGTTACCAAAGGATTTTGTAGTATTCACTGACAACCATGCACTTAGTTTCTTGAATGGATAAGAAAAAATGAACCAAAGGCACATGAAGTGGGTTGAATACCTACAAGCATACACTTTCTCCATAAAGCATATGAAGGTAAAAGAAAATAAAGTTACAGATGCCCTTAGAATAAGGGTCATGATGGTTCAAGAAGTCCAACTACAAAGTTTAGGGATATAAGCCCTTAAAGGTATGTATAAGGAGGATGAAGTTTTTAGGGCTATTTTTGATACATGTTCTCAAATTTATGATGCTTTTCATAGTGAACATGTTAATTATATTTTGCAGGATGGTCTATTATTCAAAGGGGCTCAATTGTGCATACCAAAATGTTCTATGAGGTGAAACTTGATAAGAAAAAATCACTATGGGGCTCTTGCAGGCCATTTTGGGCTTGACAAAACCTTGGAGTAGGTTAGGAGGTTTTACTTTTGGCCTAAAATGTAGGTGGATGTAAGGAGATTTGTGCTTGCCTATGCCAACCTCTACCAATCCCAAATAGACCTTGGGAGAGCATAAGTATGGATTTTTTCTTAGGACTTCCTAAGAATCAAATGGGAGTTGATAGTGTTTTTTTTGTGGTGGATAGGTTTAGTAAAATGGCACACTTTATTCCTTGTAGGAGTAATAATGATGCCACTTATATTGCAGGACTACTCTTCAAATAAATTGTGAGAATCCATGGCATTCCTTTGGGCATTGTGTCAAATAGGGACTCCAAATTCATTGGACAATTTTGGAGGAACCTATGGAAGACGTTATAGACAAATTTGCAATATACTTCTACCTACCATCCTCAAATAGATGGACAAACAGAGGTGGTGAATAGATCCCTTGGTAATTTATTGAGGTGCCTAACAAAGGAGCATGGACTTCAATGGGATTTGGTGCTGCCCCAAGAAGAATATGCTTACAATGAATTCATAAATAGGAGCATAGGTAAAATTCCCTTTCAGGTGGTATATGGAATGAGCCCAAGAGGAATATTTTAGTTGAGAGACTTGACAGGAATTGAGAGGAAGAGTGCAGAAGGAGAAGAGTTTGCAATAGCAATGAGGGATATCCATGAAAAAGTGAGAGCTAATATCAAGGAAAGTGTGGACAAATACAAAGAGAGGGTAGATTTTAAAAGAAGGAATGTTCAATATAAGGTGGGAGATCTGGTTCTTACACATCTAAAAAAGGAAAGGCTACCTAAATGCATATACACCAAGCTTCACATGAAGAAGATATGCCCTAGCAAAGATAATTAATAAATTTGGGCAAAATACCTATGAGATAGCACTCCCTCCTGGAGTGGCTATCTCTCCTATATTTATTGTTTCTGACTTTTATTCCTTTAAGGGATATTTGGATGCAAGTACATGTGTGGAATCTGATGAAGATTGGGTGCAGGACATTCCACCATCTGAACCTTTGAAACTTGAAGCACTCCTAGATACTAAAGAGGTAAAAAGAACAAGGTATATAATGAATATCTAGTTAAATGGTAGGGTTGACCACCTAAATATGCAACTTGGATAAGTGAAGAGTACATCAAACATCATGGGACTTCTCCACAACAACTGATCTTAGGAGGTACTTGATATTTTCTCCACCCCAAGTGTATGGTGTAGGGGCACCCGAGGTTCATCATTGAGTTTATGATTTTTTTGGTTTTATGTTTTTTGTTCAAGTTGTAATAAGGTCCAATGGACCATTTCAAGGTGGATTTTTAGAGGTTTAATGGTCAAACCATGCCAATTTGTAAGCTTGGTGCACCTAGGTCCTGATTTTGGCAAAATTACCATGGTGTAACCAAGGATGGGACAATGATGTCATAATGATTATACATGATTTTTTTTGTCTTTGTAATCCTTTTAAGGCATGTTTTAAGTCTTTTAGAGTCTTTTTAATTCTTGATTCCAAGTGATGGAAAACTTGTAAAAATTTGTCAAAAGTGCTCAGTAGCTTTGACAACATGTTCTTTTAAAAAACAATTGTAAAGCTCCTCCCCAATGGCCATAATATTCAAAAAGTACTTAGTAACTATTGGGGAATGTTGGAGAATGTTTAAATATCATCTCTTGGGGTTGATGCAAGGTTGGTTGTTGTTGGTTTGAAGACCAATACAATAAAACTCTATTTTTATCTCAATTTCTTGTGTTTTCTCTAATTTCAATGCTTGTACGGAATTTGTACATATTGTATGGGAAAAAAATCACATTGATTTATAGAGGGGAGATTCTGCTTCAATTTGGTGGTGGTCTCAAGAAATTTCATCACATTTTGAGGGAGATTTTCCCTTTTTCCTGAAAGAGGGTCTGAAACCCTAGGGAACCAGGGTTTGCACACAAAAATATGCTTATCTCTCTATTCCACAATGGGAACTTTCTTATTTTTGGTGGAAGGGTGGGAATTGTATCATACTCCATGATTCAAAAGGTTTCTAAGAGAGATATGGATTTGGAAAGAGGATCTTCAAGGCTCTAGGTCTGGCATCTTCATGTGACAGGCCTTGGAATGTGGGAAAAAAGTCTGAAATTTGTAGTTCTTGGAATTTTTCTATGATGGTGGTACATGGAAATAATGAAATGGGTGTAGCAGGGTCTTAAGGAACCTTTGTTGTGGCTTAGCAGTGTTGGGGTGTGTCGAGGTAATCTGGCTCCTTATTTATGCATGCCATTTAGGTCTCCATGTGATATGGAAACCTAGTCAAATGTGGCTTTTCATTGGAGAGTTGTGTATTATGGTTTCAAGGGCTTGTGAGGGTCCTTATTAGGTTTTTGAAACTAGCCTCCTATATCTGGTTAGAGCTTTTACTAGGATTTGATTTTGACTGTCTGAGTTGGGTAAGGCTACAAGGAAGGCCTAGTTCACTATTGAAGTGATGTATGGAAGGTAAGGTCTGAGTGTGAAACCATGTTTAATGGTGTCCAAATCCCTTCCAATCCTCTAGTTGTGTCTGGTTGATAGGTCTCATGTTGGGTAGTTGAGTTTCTCTATTGAGTGAAATGGATATTGGTGTCTTGGTTTGGATTATTTGAGAGAAGTTGTTTCATAATTATGCTGGGTTGTCCTACCACTCTGCATCACAAATTCAGGTCTCAATTTTCTGAAAAACAAAAACTATAATGATATGCCACTTCTAGTGTATGAGTCCCAATATAGTCAAATTTCTAGATTTCAAGAGTACTAGACATATCTTTGTAATATTTATGTTCCTTCCCAGAATCCCTAATCTAGGAGTAAATCACCAAGACTGGATTATGAGTCCCATAATACATTAACTTCAACATATTCAACATTTCAAGTCTTCAATCAACCTCTTACAGATTTATGGGTGCACATCTTTGATCTCTCAGCTTTTTGTTTTGATTTACATGCATTTTTAGGTCATTTAGTGAAATTTTTCATTGCACTAGGTTTAAATATTTTTTATTTCATTTCATTATTCTTTCCAAAATCTAGCTTGATGGTGAACCCCTCTTTCATCATGAACCATACCCTGGGACACCCTATTGCAAGATCTCTTTCCCATACTTCATCCTTGGATTGAAATCCCTAGGATTTCCTCAAATGAGAAGTGTAGAAGATTATTGTTATATGTCCTAAACCATAAGCAACGACAATTTTCCACCTTTTAGTTACAAATGAACTTAATAGATTTACATAAGGTAGAAAAACTACACTGATAGCATGAATCTATGGTCTACCAAGGAGTATATTTTATAAGCTAGCTTTTTGGACATAACATATAGAAGGATGGGTATGATAATGGTTCCCAACCTTAAAGGCAAGACTATCATGCCTAAAGGTTTCCGACCAACATTATCAAACCCACAAATAATAAGAGAAGAAGCATCTAGAGAGGAAGAATCGATATTAATATTAGTAAATAGATCAATGCTATATACATTAAGCATTATATTGGCATCAAAAAGAGTACATCTAATGCCAATGTTGTTAATATTGACTATAATCATTATAGGATCCACTTTAGTATGTACTTTCGAAGGTGGGAGTTCTTGTGGATAGAATGTAATATTAGGCAAATACACATGAATATGAGCTATCAACACATTAACATCCACTAGAATAATAGAAGAATAAAAGAGGGTCTTTTGCAAGGCTTCTTGAATCATACCTTTATAAACTAGAGAAGGCTAAAGAAAATCCAATTTAGTGAGATATTGTCCGGAGTAACACAAAGTTGATCAATAAGATCATAATAACTAGGTACTTTAGTCATGGGTTTAGGTGCTTGAGGAAGGCTTGGTTGAGAAGGAGGTAAAGGAGTAGGTTAATTAACATTTTATTTATTCTTTCTAGTATTATAATTATGGGCTATCGAGTTGGGAATTGAGAGGTTGTCACTGATGTCAACAAATAGTGGGATTTGGATAACTATCACAAAGAAATTTTGATGATTGTCTGCTCTGATAAAGGATGTTTTTTAATCCAGTATCTTAGTTTGGATTATCCTATTTTATAAAATCAGCTAAAACTCTTATAATATGTTCTCTTGAAATCAGTTGCATCCACTAACATGGTTTCAACTTACTAGGTTTTATGACTGGAAAGATAGAGTTATCACTAGTTTTGGAAATAGTGTTGTACTTATACACTTGCTTTGTACATCCATTTTTCGGTTCAGATTCTATCTCACAAAAAAATATGATTGCAGGAATTTCTACATAGATTTGAGACTACAATACACATTCTACATTGGAGCTTCATAATGATATGTGAAGGAATTTGGAATATATGAATGACATTATTCTAATCTATAGACTATAGTGAATTTTCATTCAATACACTAGCATGGGAGATTCCACATTTTCTCATATTTGATTATCTTGCCATGCAATGTTGAAGATAAGTAGGTCGATGTCCTCTAAAGGAGAATTCAATGTGTTAACAATTTTTTGTGTGCATGTTTGATGGTTTGCAGATATGTTTGAATTTTTGATCTTACTTTGGCCAACATAATTATGTATTAATATTGAGAATTTTTTATATGTACTACGAATGATAAAGGGATCTATCTTAGGTCCACGTCGATTGCTTATATGTGAAGATGAATATGTTTTGAGGAAAATTCTGAAAATTTTGATTTTTATTTAAGGTTTTTCTAATTAGGCCGACCTAATTAGTTAACATGGATATATATAATAAATTTTTGGAGAGACAGAGAAGGAGTGTGTGTGAAAGATACATGAAGATAGAGATGAGAATTTGTATGTGCAAAATTGTATGGATGAGAAGATAAGTTAGTTATTTGTGTATTGTGCTTCACTAAAACTAAACTCCAACACAAGGAAGGTGCATAAATCATCAGTTCATACTTTTGGCAGTGAGCCATATCATTTTGTATCTTGGCAGTGAGCTAGATCATTTTGCATTTACTTTTGGCTATGATCCTTTTAAGGAAAATGAATCCTTGCAGTGAGCCCTTGTAATATTCTATATCCAAATATATTATATTGTAAACTAACCACCACCATGGTTTTTCCCAATTTGGGTTTTCTAAGTAAAAATATTGGTGTTCATGTGTGTTGATGTATCGTCTTGATTCCATGTTTTCCCTTGTTGATTATGTCAGATTTGTGATAATTTTTATATGGATTTTATTTGAATGGTTTTATGGAATGCTAATTCATCACCCCCTCTAAGTATTCTAGATGTTAAACAACTGGTATTAGATCTTGCTTCCAATGAAGAAGACTAATAGCTTGGGGAAGGTCCTGAATTTTGAATAAATGGAAGATAAAAAAATTATTATTACTCTAAAAGTGATCTCTACTAGACATATGGAAGACAAAAAATCTATTACTCTAAAAGTGATCTCTACTGGACATATGGAAGATAATGAAGATTTGAAGGATAGGCTAAAGGAAGCAAATGAGTGTATTAATAATCTGAGGGAAAGATATGGAGAAGTCAGTGATCAAATAATGACATCACCGAACTGAAAGAACAATTGGAAGAAAAGAGAAAGATTGAATATTGTCAAAACGTTGAAATTCAAAGGAAGATGGAAGAATATGCAAAGCTTGAGTAAGAAATGGTAATTCTAAAATCAGATCTAGAAAAGGAAAAAAGACGTGAGGATAAATTCAAGGAAATCACTCCAATGCTTGATGATTTTATTAAATTTTAGAGACCTTCTATGGATAAAAGTGGTTTAGTATTTTAAGTATTACAATTTTCAAAAGAAAACCAATGTCTTGACATGAAGATTCAAAGTGATGGTGGAAAATTCAAGAATCTAAGTAGAAATACTGTAAGGATTCCCATCATACAACCTAAAACTCAAAGGTATTTATCTTTTAATGGTGTCTATTATTATTGCAATAAGTTTGGACATAGGGTAAAACATTGTGAAAATAAATAAGAACAAAATAATGGAACAAATGAAAATACCTAAACATTCTTCGATCAATGTTTTGAATGCAAAAGAATTACACATAAAACAAAAGATTGCAGAAATGAGAAGTTGAATAAAGATGGTTCATCCATTTAGTGGATAATGTTATCACTATAATTCATTTGTACACTAGGCTAACTAGAGAAAATATAGATGTAATAAAATAAAATTTCGATGGAAGAATGTTTTTTTGTTATAATTGCAACAATCTGAAACATTTTGCCAGAGACTCTAGAAGTAGAAACATGAGAAGTAACTATCTAGTAAAGAGATAGGAACTAGTCATTAAGTTTGATCCAATACAAGTGAAGAAGGAAATGGAAAGAATTTGGAGAAGGGAAGGAGAATCTTAGAAAAGTGAATCAAAATCATCAGTATTTCTATGCCATCCTCTAATGTAGAAGGGTATGTGTAGGATCATGATGGGCCAAAAAGTGGCGATATCTAAGTGATATGATGGCCCATGTGGCTGAAAACTTCTTTTTTTAGCCAAAATTGATGAAACAAAAAGGGTTTTTAAAGGAGATTTTCAGCTTTCCACTAATATAAATTATGCTTTAGTTTGAATTTATTAAATAATTATTATTCATTTTCTATTTGGATTATGACTTAAGTCATGATTGAAAAAAATCTATAGCTTTCAAACGGTATCACATTTTTTGAATCCAAAACATGGGTCGCATTCTTTGCTTCACATACTATAGGATTAAAAAAAAAAAATGAATTTCATGAAGTTTTGACAAAGTTAAGGGGATCAGACATACGAGTTTTTATATTTTTTAAAAATTTTAATAAAAAAATCATAATTAATTATTTACTCGGAAAAAAATTACAAAAAAAATATGCATCACATTGGGACATGAGTCCCCTACTTATATATAAAATATTATAAAAAAATATTATCATTTTATCGTGGTAAGGGTGGTCAGACAAACACCTAATTTTTATTTTTTCCTTGAAATTTAAGTACTAGTGCATTGAAATTTCAAATTTTCACCAAATAGAATTTTTTTTTTTAAATAAACCTAGTATTTTAGAAACTACATTCAATTTGCTACAGATTCTATATTCTTACATATTTTTGAAATAATATAGATAACTTATTCAAATTTTTATGTCAAGTTGCCTAACTCTAATTTTCTGAGTTTTATTGCCACTTAAGGATCAATTTTTTCCATGATGATCCTGCACATACCCTATTACCCAGAAACTCCTGTCAAAAACTAATTTACGCAATGGCTAAGGGGGAGCAATAATCAAAACATTTAATAACTCCTATTTTCATATATGATGTCATATCATGACATAAGTGTATTTATTAGGGATTCAAATTCAAGACTTCATATGAAAGGAATCTGCAGAAACACATGTGTTAAGAATGAATTCTACGGGGTTTGAAAGGATGGAAATGTACATGAATTTTGAGTTGATCTACTTGCGTTCTCAATCATTTATTGCAAAATCATTTAGGATGAAAGAAATAAATTTAGATATGTTAAGGAAAACACATTTCATGAAAATCATTTGTAAAAGACGAGAAGCATGCATAGGAAGCTTGAAGGAACTAAAGTAATTTCATATAGCAAAAATTTAGAGTTTGCTCTTCATAGAAAAGGAAGAGGTCAGTCGCTTTTTACTATTTCATCTATATTATTTATCAAATTTTGTTAAATACAATGGATATACCTTTAATTATAGAAAATTCATAACCAAAGCTCAAAATGTACCCTTTTTAAAACCTTGGAGCTTGAGCTTTTGGGTGCCTTTTTGGATATCCCTCTTGGTGTTATACCGATTAAAGATGTTGGGGCATACATTCATAGAAATTTGGAATAATCTACCTATGAAAAAGCTCACATATTGTGGGTTGAATAATTAATTGGAAATGATTTTATCCTGTAATCGAAATAAAATTTACTTTCGAAAATGAAATTGGATGTATGGACCAATTTTTCGTAACTTTAGTAATGAAGAAATATGTATCAGAATGGCTCTTAGTAGATTTCATGGAGAATATGTGTGGTATGATGAATCATATATGATATCTAGATATGCAATCAAGGAAGTTACAAGCTTATCATTCTCCAGACTGACTGTTGAATGCAATAGGGGAATTTTTTTAATAAGGAACACACGTGCTAAAATCATTAACCCCATAGTTCAATATGCAAGTCTAGTTATTTCACAGATGATATTTTGGGACAATGAAATATCCACTACCATAATTAATCTTTCATTGAATATGGTTGAGAATAGAATATAATATGACATTTGTGAGCTTGTTTGATAACAACTAATGAAGAATCTGAGATATCAAGAAGATGGAAGGTACATTCAAATATGGTACAGTGGTTTTTTGTCTAATTTTCTATTTTGTGAAGGAGATTCCTAGAATAGGTGGGGATATTTGGGAAAATGCTAGACTTGTCTCTCATCAGATTAAGGAACTAATGACAAATATTAGGGATTTGGATGCACAAGGAGATTCCCTTGCTTCATTCCATGGAAAGTTTCAAAGAAAAATGAACAAAAGGACACATTTTAAGATAGCTCCTAGTAAAGTCACTAGTTCTTCATGGTCCACTAAAGAAGTATCAATTTCATTAACTAATAGATTCAATTAATGAAAGAGAAAAGTAGTAAGTGATATGGTCTCCTAGGCTGAAGATAAATGATTGTTGGAAATTGTAGAGAAGTGCAAGTCTACTCACAACATGGCACTTGAATGACTCAAAGATGCTCAAGATTGAGAAATAGATGAACATTCTATTTACATTTTTTTTGACTTGTCCTAATGCAATTCAAAGAATCAAATACGTTGAGAACACAATTGAAAACTAGATCAAGTTTTCATATAGAAAATTTGATCCTTCTCTTGATTTGGATGATCAAACTTGGTACAGATTGACAAAGATGCATGAAGAATACCTTGCATCACATAAAGAGAAATAAGAGATGGTTGAACAATATGGGAATATTTGCCAATTTTTTACTTACAACTCAAATTGGCAGAGTTGAAACTATTTATTTTTTATTTTAAGTTGAAAATTTCTAACATATTTCTTCCATGTTTAACCATTACATATTTTAAAATGCTTGGAAAAGAAATAATTTAGTTTTATGGTGTAATGTGTTATAATAGAAAAGAAAGCATCTAGTTTTTCATTGAATGCTTTGCAGTATAAAGGAGATTACATGGATTATAAGAAGTTGCTTCATTCATTTGACAATGCTTTCATTCGCTTTACAATGTTCATTCCTTTTGAAAAAGAAGTATACACAAAATTATATAAGTGTTGCATTCAGATTCATTGGAAAGAAAGGAGTAATCAAATGTCCCACAAAAGCCATGGGACTAGCTGAACTAAAGCAACACAGGTATATCCTATATATCTAAAGATGGATGAAATGAAAATAAGAATATAAGAAAAGACATGTCCATCATTTCCTGATAAGTTCTTGAGTTTCTCTTCATTGTTGCTTGTCCTCCTCACTCCCGATCTTGAGTGAACTTGCATCATGATAAGAAATTTGTTAGAACTCTAGATATGAATCTTCTTATGTTCTCTATCAACAAAAATATAGCATATGCCTATGGTGATTTAAGTCAAATCAACAAGTATCAGATGTATGCAAAGGAGCCTAAAAAGTAAAACATCATAGGAGCATTGAGCTTCAATTCTTTTTATCTAACATATTTGTTCACTGTGCATGTATAGGATAAATCATGTTGCAAATTTATTTCTAAAGACATCATAGCATGTGGTGTAAAAATGGGCTCCCACAAGGTTTGAGCCCAACATCCTACCCCTAATTCTCAAAAGGATAAATGAGATACAAATTCACATTCATAATGCTCAAATAGAAACATTTTCAATTGAAGGAGTAACTCTTAATGTGATAGCATGAGCCTCAAGCTCATTGCTCATTCATGGCAATCAATTCGATGTACAATGAATTAAAAATCATAAATGAACAATGGTTGATTTGTATTCTTAAGAAAAGTGAAAAAACAAAATTTAAATGCATCGTCTTTTCATTTAAGGAGTCTTGTCTATAAGAAAGTTCTCATCTTGTTTCATATATTTTATTATTGCCTCACATCATATTTTCTATTGTTTATGTGTCTGAAGGACATACATTGAAGGTAAAATCATCAAGATTCAAATAGTTATGACAAAGATGTTCACATAAATGGGACAACGAAGAGTGCATTGTTCATGGGATGCTAAATGATACAGTGATCAAGCATTTCTTGCAAAGAAACACCATGAAAAATTGGGACAACCATTCAAATACTATAAAGAGCATGGAGACCAATGTATAAGGATAGGGGTAGTTTCAACCTTTGAAAAAACAAAGATGCCATGGTTTGAGGATCAAGTTAGGTAATATGGTGATAAGGCATCATTCAAAAGGTAGACCATTACTAACATTCACTGTCTAGTCATTAGATATCTTGCATTCTTGAAATGACAACCATTGCATGAGCTAGCTATTGAGCCTTCTAAAAAAAATGAGTAGTGTGCCATAGTGAAAATGCAAGTACTTTCTTGGTGATAGAGAAAGGTCCATAAATGACGATTGAGTTCCCTATCAAATGTCATTGTGACCATGTGGTAGGATCCTTTTTGACAATATGATAAAATATTTCACTGAGAAAAGCAATACTATGAAGGAAATCAATGTAGTGCATTATGCATTAATAACTACTATGTGTGTATGAAATAAAAGCTATAAGCTATGCTTGGAATTTCTTCTTGTAGAGGAAAAAATTTTAAAGGGCATAAGGAGTACAAAGAGGACTTTGAATCAATCATCAAAGACAAGGTGGAAACCTACAAAAAAATGAAGGAGCACCCAAAATATACAATATTTTTAGGATGGGATTTCAAAACAAAAACTTAGAATGTAGGGAAAAGTATAATAATTTTCATTTCTTGCAGAAATAATCAATATTGTCTCCTTCTTATTGCTTTCAAAGGAAAGAAAATGCATTTCTATAGGTGCTAGGGTTTCAAGAGAAAATATTAAAACCATACAAGCCACGACCTGCGTTATTGTTTTTCTTTTGCATAAAATGATAAATAAATGTTTGAAGCTCATAGCCATGAAGGTAATGTACATAAATTGGTAGGGAATTTCCATAGAAGGAAACAAACATGGATGTATATAGAGAGCTAAATATAACTTTTTGTAGTTTGGAAACTTGAAACAAGTAACTTCATTCATAGTAGTAGAAGGAAAAAGAAAGTTTTCATAGATAGGTAGTTTTCCCAAGTTGTTGTAGAAAGAATAGATTCGATACCCTTGATAATAAACATTAGAAATTCCTCAATGGTGGCCTCACAAAAAAAGGGTGTTAATAGGATATGAAAATATGAGAAATGCATTAGAAATGTAATCATAGCCATGACAAAAAATATTTAGAAATTCCTTCGAAATGAAGGTACTAAGGAGATTGTTGTATATTTTGAAAAGGAGATACTCACCTATTAGTTTCGCTGTGAAGAAATCGATATGAAAGCCATGAAGGGAGCTCGAACAATTCTGAATTATAATCCCCTGGCAGCAACCAAGCAAAGCCATTTTATGAAAAAATCAAAGAATACAAAATGAAGCAAAAAAAGTGGAGTTTGAGAGTTTTGTCTTAGGGTTTTCAAGTTGCCCTAATTCGAAATTGAGAATTTTCCATAATGTTTTAAATTTTTGAGCAAAATTTTAATACTATGGAGATTGTTAGGGCCCCTTTTGCATTTTGCATACCTAGGCTTTGTGCCTTAGATTTATTTTATGAATTTAGAGGAAAAAACACAAGGTTTAATACTTTAGGAGTCTTCTGTGATTTTTATAGAAAATTAAATGCCTTGTATTATTTAAAAAATCAAGGCAAAAGCCTAGGTTGATCTACTTCTATTTTGTAAATCAAAACTGTAAGGCTATAAAACATTATTAAAAACAATATTTTATAAGTTTATTTAATAATTGTTATTTAAAATGTAGTTAAATGAAAGAAAGTGTTGTGGGACTTTCTTTTTGAGTTTGAATCTTTTGGGCCGAAATAGGAAAGAGCTAGTCAAACTGAAGATTCTATTTTAGTTTTATTTTAGTTTAGGAGTGATTTTTGAGTCTTTTTTTGATCCGATCACTTGAGATAGAAAGTTTCCATCATTCTCATAAAGTTTGGAGGCAATTTCAACATGGATTTTGAGGATTTTCTTCGCAACTCAAAAATGGCATTGAGGTTTCTATTTTGGAGATCTTTTCACTCAGATTTTTTCCATTCTCACTCTTGGAGATATTTTGGAGGTATGAGTTGGAGAAAAAATTATTTTTTTCTCATTAATTAGGAGTTCAAGTTCATATTTGCTTCCTAATTTCTTGCCCACTTGCAGAAAGCTTTGTAAGCTTGATATTTGTACTCAAATTCTCATATTTTCACACTCCTTCAATTTTAATAAAACTAGCAAAGCATTCCTATCTCATACTTTGTCTCATGTTTGTAGTAGCAATTTTATGTTCATTGTGATTCTAATTAATGAATCCTTTTTATGTATTGTTATTGTGAATCTATGTGCAAGAGTTTCATATGATTTAGGTTGTGTCTTGTGCTCATTTTTCAAACCTTCACACAAATTACTATTGAGTTGTGTGTTTTAGATGAGATTGTGGGAGTTAATGTTTTTATTTAGTTTATTGTGAGTGAATTCATTAAGCTAAGTTAAATTTATGGTGCATCACCATTACGAGTCTAGGATTTTCATTTTCAGTTATCTTTCTAAACCCTTTTCTCAAAAAATTATATAGTTTAGGTGATCTGCCAAGGGACCTAACCCTCTCTAGAGATTCACTCTCACCATAGGTCACCCATAACCTGAGAGTATTTTCAGGTTTCAACATGATAGTTGAGTCAATGTTAACTAGGGTACAATCCTGATTAACAACAAGAAGCTCATAGATTTAATCAAGACTATGTGTAAACATGTCTATTATTTTATTTCGGTAGCTGATAGAATTATGAGATCCAATGTTAATCCTAGAACTATGGTTGAAGGAAAATATATCTTAATTAATCTCAATTATCTATGCACTTCATTTTCAAAGAAAAAGGCTTTGGGATGAAGGGAGATCCTCATGGATGGGGATTCTTAGGAAGCTTCAAGGAAAAACCACCTCTAGTTCATCATGCATAGCTATTCTCGATGTACTCCTTAGGGGGGGGATTTAGTTATGCAAAGGAATTGTTAAAGAATTAAAATTCCATTCCTTTGATATCAAATTAAAATTCCATTCCTTTTCCATTGATGTCAAAGGGGGGGGGGGAGAGAAAGAGGTATCATGTGAAAATAGAAAAAAATTGTAAAATAATTTTTGAAGAGAGGTGTATCATGTGAATATTTTTTGGGGGAGAAAATTTAAAATTAGAAAGAGGTATTTTGATGGTTTTCACGTCATGTTTTTCCATCAATGAAAATGGAGGATATTGTTGGAAATTGAAAGCTTGTCATTGATGTCAACATACAGTGGGATTTGGTTAACTATCACAATGGAATTTTGATGATTGTCTTCTCTACTCATGGAAGTTTGTTGATTCGGTATCTCGATCCTGATTATCATATTTTGTAAAATCTACCCAGAATCTGATAATATGTTCTAGCGTGACATCATTTGCATCCAGTAATAAGGTTTCAACTAACTAGGTTGTATGGTTGTAAAGGTACAATTACTAGTAGTTTTTGAAACAGTGTCATACTTATACACTGCCTCTGTATGTAAGGTTTTTGGTTTGGATTCTCTCTCACAAAAACATATCATAACATGAATTTGTACATAGATTTGAGAATACAAGATGCATTATATATTGGAGTTTCATAATGATATGTGAAGGCATTTGAAAGATATGAATGACAATATTTTGATCTATAGACTACAATGAGTTTTCATTCAGTACACTGATTTGGGAGAATCCAAATTTTCTCGTATTTGATTGTCTTATCATGTGGTATTGAAGATAAGTAGTTCGATGTCATCTAAAGGATAATTCAATGTGTTAACAAGTTTTTGTCTTGCACATTTGATGGTTTACACATATATTTGGAGTTTTGGTCTAACTCTGGCCAACCTAAATGTGTATTAATATTCATAAGTTTTTATATTTTCTGCAAATGATAAGGGCATCTATCTTAGGTCCATTCTGACTGCTTATATGTGAAGATGAATATATTTTGAGTACAATGTTGACATATTTGATTTAGATTTAAGGTTTCTCTAATTACACCAACCTAATTAGTGAACATGGATATATATATAAGTCATTTTTGGAGAGACGCACAACAAGGAGTGTCTGTGAAAGATGCATGAAGACAGAGATAAGAATGTGTATGTGAAAAATTGTATGGATGAGTAGATACGTGAGTTATTTATGTATTATACTTCATCAAAACTGAACCCTAGCACAAGGAAGGTGCATTTCATTAGTTCACACTTTTGGAAGTGCGCCATATTATTTCGTATCTTGGTAGTGAGCCAAATAATTTTGTATTTACTTTAGGCTATGAACCTTCAAAGGATAGCAAGTCCTGGTAGTGAGCCCTTCTAATATTATATATCTATATATATTATATTGTGAGCTAACCCTCACCATGATTTTTTCCATTTTGAGTTTTCCATGTAAAAATACTAATGTTCATGTGTGTTGATGTATTGTCTTGATTCCATGTTTTCTCTTGTTGATTCTCTCAGATTTGTGATAATGTTTAGACATCCATTTTATGTGAATGGTTTTATGGAATACTAATTCACCCCCTTCTCAATATTCCATATGTTCAACATACCACTCTATAAGAGGGAGCCTTAAAAAGATTAGGAGAATCAATGTTTAAATGGAACATAATTAATAGAACAAATCCTTTTGGGAGAAGGACTAGCTGGAGTCAGATAAATGACCAGTCTCTTAGGCCTTTGAGGGGTGGCAAGGGCATAGATTATATTTATAGATTCCTTACAACTTATAGAGGAATCATTTGAATAAATTTTCTCAACATCCATCCTTTGAGGACTCAATGTGAGATGAACTTCATCATTCACTAAGGCATCATCTCTAGAAGAGAGTGGATTGGAACAAAGAAGAGATTCATCATTCACTACTACATCATGTATAGAAGAGAGTGCATTGGAATGAAGACAAGGTAGAGTACTGTTAAGAAAATTATCAATGATTTCATCTTCTTGCAACAAAATATCCTTTGAAGGAAGAGGGATTTCATGAGAAGGATCAAAGAATAACAAGTGAAATGGGTAAAGCCAAGTCACCATCACATGCATGGAATGGAACACCATTAATGCTTTGAATCAAGTTAGAAATAAAACTGATAAAAAGAGGATACTAAATTAATTTTGAAAATAATAAGTTAAATATTAATAAACAATGTATAAACAACTTGGCCAAAGGCCAACATATCACTCTAATAGAAAAAATGGGGTTCGTGGCATCACCCAAAAAAATGTTCAGGGAAGGTGTTTTCATGTCAGGTTCACCTAAAAGTAGAGGAGGATTTTATACTCATGAGTCTATTTATTCTAAATACATTCTTGAGGGGTAGTGATAACTTTAAGAAACCCCCCTCAAAAAAATATATAAAATCCTCGCAAATATTTTTTTTAAGAAAAAAGTATTAATTTCTATTGGGGAATCTTTTTTTTTTTTTTAAATAAACTAAAATTTTTTGGTAATTTTTTTACATCACTAAAATTTTGTAGAAAATCTTGGAAAATTTTAAAAATTAATAGGAAAATGCATTAATATTGACGATGAATCCTTCTATGAAAAAAATAATTGACATGGAAAAGTAGGTGCTCGAGGGTGGAAATGATCAATGGGTTTAAGGGGTAGCTCTATAATATTTAGTTTCTACCATTGACATAAAATATAATCCAACGACCTTCATTGTATTCCATAAGGTAAAATTTAATTGTGAATTGTAATGCTCATGGGTCCCAAAATTGATTTTATTTAAAGCCTAATGAGCATTACAAATCACAGGTACATTTTACCTTGTATAGTAAAATGAGGGCTATTAGATTATATTTTAAATAATGGAGGAAACTAAAGATTCAAAACATGGCCCTAAAGAAACTAATAATTATGATATATGATTAGTGAGTTAATTTATGTTTTCTATTATAACTTATAAAATTTAGGTGAATCTAATTTAATCATCATTGAATACTGTGACAAATTTTTGAGTTAAATAGTTTAATAAAATATTTTTATTGGCGATTTAAATAAGACAAAAATAAAATTTTGTAAAACTGTGGTGATTTAGGTCATGTTACATCTTGAACTATTACCCAAATTTGGATTCCCAAATTTCAACTATTAGCCAATTGGCAAATATTAACCATTAAAAAAATCACTATCAAGGGGTGAACTACCCTAAACTACCTCAAGGAATAGAGAAATATTTTCAGAATCAGAAAGAGCAAATCACAAACATTTTTTGGACAAACTTACGAATTCTCGGTCAAAGGACGACAGTGCATAATATAGACAACACCATGATGCATTGGTGTCTCATACAAACCAAAAATTAAGAACATCACAGAAAAAAACAAAGAGACTACTAGAAATCTAATTACTAGGAACTTCCATAATGCGAGATAGTAATAGAATATAATAAAACTGAAATAAAGTGAAGTATAAGTGATAAAATAAGAGAATAAGAGATAAAAACTACTCCCAACAACTAGAGTAATGAAGCCTCTAACAAAGAAATATCTTCAATACGTGCATACATAAGATTGAGAGAAAATTTTGGGGTTGTATAGGGGTTTTCCTTGGTCAAACCCCTATTTTGGTGTTCCCAACTCCATGAACAACCAAATAGATAAAGAAAGTGAACAAAGTAAGAAAATATAGAGTGAGAAAAGAAATCCTCACTCAAGGAGGAGAACCTCT
>CM021108.1:124866005-124933416 GCA_007115665.2 Sequoiadendron giganteum | reverse complement strand
CCAAGAGAGCCAAGAGAGTTGTAGAGGGTGTTTTGAGAACAAAAGAGTGTTGTTGTAGAAATTTGTAAAGAGCTAGTCAAGCACGATAGAAAGATAAAGAGAAAAGGAAAAGGCTAGAGCCAAAGCTAGAAAGATCTAGAGAGAGAAAATGTATTGAAAAGATAGCATTCAAAGAGAGAATGGGAGGGAAAGAAAGCTTCTCTAGTGGTTACAAGGCATCTCAAACCATTACCACTGACAAAATTAGTTGACAAGTGGCAAGGCACATAGAGATGATTTTTTGAATGTCAACACATTGCAGGAAAATAGCATATTTTGTGGACATTTGTGTGAGACACTAGTGTCCAAACACATCACGCTACAAAATGATGAGAACAGGAGAATCACAAGGTTTGGCGCGAAGATGACATGTGAGGGTAGCTTTTGAAAAGTGGTCTTGAGAATCTTGAGAGGGGAAAAATCATCATGCAGGGGCTAAAATTATCCTACAAAAATACAAAAGGAGTGGACACTACAGTGAATATAAGAATGTATTTGAAATTGCAAGGGGTGCAATTTTACGACATTACAAGAGAAAATAGAGTTATTTTTAAAGTGTAGATTAAAACGTAATCTTTTCTTAGAAATTCATAATCTGAAATAGTCACCTTGTACTACGTATTCAACATCTTATTTTTCTTAGGTTAAAGTGTTACACCACTTTAGCATCATCCTAGCATCATATCATAGAGTCCTTAAACGAACCTTTTCTTGAAAATCATGGAAATTTGAAAACCAAAAAAAAAGTTTAGAAGTCAAAATTCTAAAGTTATCATTTGGAAAATCAGCAAAACCTCATCTTTTACAATAAAACCCATTAACAAAATTTTAATCCAAACTTACACACCCAATTGTGGATTCACTTTTTTCAAACAAAATTTGAAACCCAACTCACTATTCTAGTAGTTGTTTCACTCTTTTATCAAAAATATCATAATCACTTAGAGGCTTAGGATTTTACATGTGCTTACGTTAGTCCCAAAACTAAAAAGAATTCAAAGGTTGTCATCTTTTTTGGATCAAAAATCAAAATATCAAAGGTCTTTGCATTTCATGAAATTTTGTCAAAAAATCACAAAAACATAGTTTTATTCTAGTCTTGTACCTTCAATTTCTCAAGAAAAACAAAACAAAAACATAGATTAGATTCATTATAGATTGCATTCATCTAGAAAAACTTCAAAAAATGAAAAATATTCCAAAATTAGAAAAAAGACTAAAATCACATCATCATTGTTTATGGTTGTCACGTGATCGTGGATCAAAAGAAAAGAGATGGACACATCTTCACATCCAATGTACAACCCAACTAGTGAGATGAAATTTGGTGAAGATCCTAGTAGTCACAAAAACACATAGAATTGAAGTCCTAACCCTTTTGATAACTACACACTACATAAAGTAGGAGATGGGCTCACACCTCAAGAGATATAGAACACATTACAAGATGCTAGGATCTTGAAAATCATTGATGAGATGGTAAAATAAGATCCTAATAAATACTTTGATTGCCATTGGCATAACACAAAGATAAACCTCCTACCTACTTTTATGTATCCACTATCGTAGAGGGAACACCAAAAATAGTATCAAGAATATTAGATGTCATGAATTGACCTCCACTGGAACCTAATACCTCACCATCCACATCACAGTTGAACAAAATCATTACACATACTCAAACAACACCTATCACGTTAATGGTGAACACTTTACCATGAACATCACAGTTGAACATAGGTAGGCCACCTACCCAAACATATCATTTATCATCAATTTTGAAAGTTTCAACACCAAATCCACCCACTAAACCAATAGAAAATCCATTTTCTTCTACATGTACAACTGTAGCACCAACCCATTCCATTACTACATCTTAAACTTCCACTCTTCCAAACACACCAAACAAGATATGAAAGATAAATCTTGCATATACAAGAACACAAATGGGTGCAACATCCACTTCACAAAAAGGAAATACACCTTGGGCAAGGACATGATCCTTTTTTATAGCAAGTCAAAACACAACTCTACCCCAACATCAATCAATCAACCATCTTGGTTCCACATGAACCTTCCAGTTTAATCAAACCCCATCATGACCATAAAACAACCATGATTCACAAATTTTTTGGTTTAATCAACCCCCACCTCACCAACCAAGCAATTTTTTTCCTACATCAACATTCGGTTCTAATCAACCCCCACCACAAACATAAAAAGACCTTGGTTCACAAAATTTTTTATTTAATCAAACCCCTCAACCACAAATAAATGACCTTGGTGCATCATCATTGGGTTTGGTAAAACTCCTCCACAATAAACAACTAGATTTGGTTCTACATCTACATCTAGTTTCCAACAATCACCACTGGACAAAATAACTCAAATCCCACTTACACTTCATAATTCCAAATGCATGTTCCACCCATGTAACAAAATTGTTTTGGTTCAACAAATCAAAATACACATGATCACACTTTTATACTACAATACACCACTAGTCCATTCGGGAACCCCTTACAAGGTTCCACTAATATACATGTAACTAAGAGTCGAAAAACATACTTAGTGGAGGACCTATGTCCTTATCACTTTGATAGGATATTTCACATGCCTCCCTTTCCCATAAACTTCATTGTTCCTAAATTTGAAAAATACAAGGGAAAGGGGGGCCCAATTGAAGACATATGAGAGTTACATACAACCTCTTTAGATGTGGCACATGAACATACATATCTCATGAAACTCTTTCCATGCAATATAGGAGGCCAAGCCCTCAAATGGTTTGGACACTTACCTTCAAGTATATAAACTTGGAGTGAACTAATAGAAAAGTTCATTTTACACTTTTCCTACAACATATCAACTGATGTCAATATTACACATTTATGTGAGGAGAAACAGAAATATGGTGAAACCTTCTCATCCTTCCCACAAATATGGTGAAGCTTAGCTAGTAAGTGTGCCTACAATATACCAAAGAAATAGTTGGTCCAATGTTTGTGAAAATCCTCAACAAGGAGGTCAAGTTCCACTTACAAATCCATTTTTCTAACATGTTTAAAAGGTGATAGATAAAGTATTATCCATCAAGAAATCCCTTTTTTCCAAAGGGCTTGTGATTTTTGTATACAGAGTAGCAATTATTCTCACAATAATACCAACAATGAAAAGACTAGTTGTTGGTCACAAAACAAAAAAGTGACAAATAATGGTGTCATAGATGCTAAGTTTGTGAATAAAGTGTATCTTTTTATAAGTCTCAAATGACCCAAAATGAAGATCAGTAGTAACCCCCCATAGAAGTAGGGAAACAATACCAATGTAGTGCAAAACAACACACAACATGGTCCTCCTAGGGCTCTACAACCAAGAAAAAACTACACACCCTTAGGGGAACTAGCTAATTTTTTTTTGAAGAAACTAATATAAAATAACATCATCCAACTTATTGAAATAAGAAATTATGAGTCAATTCTATTCAAATCATCCTTGTAGAGCACAACATTTTTTGTTAATATCATATATCTAGAGGACATAAAACATATTCTTGCTCTAAATTAAGTAACATCGTACTAGACCTTATCAAGCAGGGAACAATAGAATTTGATAACCAACACGTAACCACTAATGCAGATCATAAGATCTTCAAGGATCCTTTAGAAAAACATGGGAAGGGAAAAGCCTTAAGTTTTGAAATAAGTGAATTAGGTGATGAAAATTACACTAGAGTTTCTTACGAGTACAATTTCAACTATATTCACCCATCCAATAAAGAAGCCTCATCTACACTCGTCAAACATGCAATTTTTGAGGGTTTAATTACATTTGCTAAAAAATATATGCCTACACAAAACCCTTACCATATTGATGCACTACACATTGAAGTCTTCGTCTAGAAGTAAAAATTTTGATGAGACTTGATAGATGGTAGAGTAGGGCTAAATGTTTGTAGTTTAAGTCTTTTGAATAAGTTGGGATATTCAAATGATGTTGATTTAAACAAGAGGAAACAAATTAAACCATATGATGATGTCAAATAATAATTTGTAGGCACTATCATATTGTCTATCCAAGTGGGACCTCTTACAGCATAGTCTATTTGTCAAATTATAGATCTAGAGACCCCACATCACATTCTCCTTGGACATCCATGGATCCATTCCATGCAATATGTACCATCCAAATTACACCAATGCATCAAGTTCCCTTACAAAAAAACTGAAGTGACCATAACGACGAACATGAGTCCCTTTACACCTCACCAACCATCCCAAAGAATTTTTTCCCCCCTAAAGCATTACCTCAATAATAATTCCATCCCATTTTCCTCTGCAATAGTTGAGCCTTTAGAATCACATCCATATCCTACTCCCCTAATCCAAGTTAATGTCAAAGACCTTGGAGTTGGGGAATATGGACTACAAAGTTACCTTCTAGAGGTCTTTAAACCACTACCATCTACATCCCAATCATTCAATGTTCATGATAATCTCGTATTTAATTAGGACATCTATGATAACTCAGTTTTCCAAAATTATCCTATGACGGATATCCATGAACATCCTTCTTAATTATCATATCATATTCCTTCATGTCCACTGCATGGGATACCATCTTTTTCACTTGAGCATCTTGAGTTAGAATATTCATTTTTAGATGCTACCTCTACTAAGCTTTCCTACCAACTTGTTGACGGTGAGTGGGTTTCCTTTGGTATTATCAATACTAAAAAGGACAACTTTTAAAAATATGTTGATGACATTGACTGACCTATACAAGAATCATTCATATTCACCAATCCACTAAATTCCTACAATTTCATCCATCTCCCAAACTTGGATCAACAAGTATCTACAAAAAAGGAGAATTCCCAAAATCAAAAAGAAAGAATGAAAGAGACTTTATCGAAAAAATATAAACGGCTAAGAGAAATAAAAATATAAAAAGACAAGAATCAAAAGCCTTTACTGCAAAAAAGATATAAGGTCAAAGAAAAATAAGATAGATCAAGAAAATCCCTTAGAGAAAAACAAAATCAAAAACACTCGAGCAGGCAAAAAGTAAAAGCAAAAAGAAAGAATAAATAGAGGTTGATCCTCAATTATGTCTTCAATCCAACAATAAATAGGGGCATATGCAAAAAAATGCCTTCAAAATATGAACTTGTTGATCCAACATTTCTATCTACATCATTATTCCATAATTAGTATAATCTAGTGGATCTACTCACATTCATGAATCGACCACCTCATAATAACTTAGATGGAAATGTCATAGAACATATCTTTAATGACAACCCCTTGATTTAATCTAATTCTTTGGTTGTGAAATCTCCTCTTTTAGAGAAGTATGATGATCTACATAGATTGTATTTTAGGAATCATAATATAGCTCGTTCCACCTAGAACATATCGCATTCCCTATTTGTAGTATCATAAAATTCATATCAATATATTGATCACCATTTTGGGTCTTTTGAAGAGCATCCACCATGATCACAACATCATAAATTTTCCAGCAAAATTTCAACTTGATAAAATCCTAGCAAACAGGTTTCTTGTGTGATATCAAAAAAAGAAAAACAAAAAGGAAAATAATATGTCCTATAGTGAAAACAATTTTAGTGGCATTTTGGATAAGTATTATGGTGAAAAACTAGAAAACATGTCCCACGTTTATTTTTCTACCACTCTACCATCTATCACTACTCTATCTAATTCCACACATACCTATATGAGCATACACCCTTTCGTAATAAAAGTCTTTCTCACCCCTTCTCATGGATTGAGATTGATTAAAATTTAGTGTCAACTACTTATCACATTCACCCTTTCATATTAATTGGTCATGTTCCAAACTAGGGTAAATCCCTAACCTAAGGTTTTACAAGGATCTTACACATGGTAACTATTAGAGTAATCAAACATTTACTTTATTAATTAAACAATATTTGTTTAATTACATAAAGTTTCCTTTTAACTCTTTTTCACTTAAGCTAACATTAGGTACATAATAATTAATTATTTTATTAATTATTATTGTGCAAGCCTAGGGTTTTCCTTTTTTAAGGGTTTTCATCTATATGTAGTTGAAAACTATCTTTTGTATCAATAATTCATTTTACATTTTCAGGTGAATACATGGCTCCACATTCTTGAGCACTTCTTTTGTTGCTTCTTTTTGTTTCTCCTTGTAACAGGTTATTTGCTTGCAAAGATCTTTTGGGCTTCTATGGTGTTGTATCTTCTCAACTCCAACATGGTATCAGAGCTTCAGATTTGCAGCTTCTTGTTCTTGTTTTGAGATTTTCCATTGGAAGCAGATCTAGGGTTCTAAGGTTTTTTTGGGTGGATTTAGCATACTCCATTTTTTGGGTTCACTTTGGGCTCAAATGGAAAGTTCCATTGGATTTGTAGCACCCAAAAACCCCTAAATCGACTGTCAAATCGTCGATTTTGGTTACAGTCAATTTGGAAGGAAAAAATTTTTTTGCCCTAGGGCCGTACGGAGCAAAAATCGCAAAAAAATTAAAAAAATTGTCAAAAATCTAAGGTTTTTTTATTTTATTTTACACGGCCAGTGTATTTGTTTTTCGCTGCCTGGCGGCCACCGCTCAGCCACCGCCATCGGCGGCCTCAGCCCATGCTCCGCCCGCTCCGCCTGGCTCCTCTGTCCACTGGCTGCTCCGGCCGCTCCAGCCACCACTCGAGCTCCACCAAGCTCCCTGCTCACCTAGCCGACACCGCCGAGCTCTCGACTCGCCCAGCCGACACCGCCGAGCTCCCGACTCGCCCCGCCAACACCGATGTGAGCTCGCCGACCCAAGTCGGCCATGCCAGCCCCTGCGGGCTCTAAACCCCTGCCGCCGGTCTTATGGGTGACCGAGGGTTTTGGCCCAACCCCCAGCTGCCAGCCCCCTAGTCATCCGCATGACCAAGGGCCGAAGACTTTAGCCCTTGAGGGCTGCAAACATTTTTTTTGCACATTGGAGCAGCTTGCGCTAAATTGGGCGTAGAATGGGCATTTTTTCTCCGTTTTTTGCAAACGAGATATCGTCGGAAAGCTGGTTCCGGCGCTGTTCCAATGGTACTGGTAATTTTTCCTGATTTTGCAGATTTGCTATGTTTTTTGCCAGTTAAAGTCAGAACTTGGTTTTTTCACTCCAAGGGGCATATCTTTTGCGTCCGAACTCTGTTTTGCGCAAACGAATAGGCGTTGGAAAGGTGTTACAGTGCTCTTTCCATATTTACAATCTATTTTACCAGTTCATTTACTAGGTAGTTTTTATTCAGCTTTGTGTGTTTTTACACTTTGCTCAATTACTTGGTCCTTCTGGCTCCTACATGAGTTTTGTTTGCGTGAGATGGGTTATATTCACTTGATCTAAATGTTGTAAGGTCAAATTTCTCAGTTTTTTTTTCATTTGAAGAGTTATCATGGGTTTCTCTACTCACCCTTCAGTTGTTCTTCTGGAACGGGGTAATTATGAGTCATGGGAAAAGGGTATACTTACACATTGTAGGTGGCTTAATATTTTGCCTTATTTGTATGATCTCATACCTGAACCAGCAACTTTAGAGGGTAGATTAGCATGGGATATTATTAGAAATCACATTGTAGGAGTTATATTGTCTAGTGTTGATCATGACACTGTTTTGGTTATATCGGACATTGATTGTCCTCACCCACTTTGGACATGTCTTTGGGAGATCTATGGAGACCCTATTCTATCTCCATTCCCAAAGGATCCTACTTTAGATTGTCTCATACCCATTGCTTGGAGATAGAATACACCATTTGATCATGATACTTTAGAGGAGCTTGAGTATTTAGACACCCTTACATATTTCAATGGGTCAGAGGTTTGTCTCATAGTTCCTAGTCTTCAGATTGAGACTTCATCAGCATCTCTTGCTATTCTTGATTCAGTGTAGCAGGGAATCATACATCTTCCAGACATAGCTACTTTGGACTCTTATGTTGTAGACATATCTTTCTTGTTTGTTGAGTCCTATATTGCAGATTTGGAGGATTATTTTGAGGAAATTCATCTCCTCTACCTTGACAGTCAGGTTATCACTGTTCGCCCACCATTATCTGTGCATTCAAAGGTTGCATTTTAGTATTCTCCACATCAGATTGGATTTGACATTATTTGTTTCCATTTAGACAGTGAGACTCTTCAGCATCCTATCATGGCACACATCTTGAGACAGATTGGTTCTTCATTCTTCACAGGGTTTCTTCGATACAGGTCCATGGATCCGTTTCTTCCCAAGGGGAGGAATATCTTTTTCCACTTCAGGATCTCCTTTTGGATTCTACATCAGGCATCTACCATTGTGATAGGAGTTTCTTCATTGTGGGGGGGCCTTCTTCTCTCTTTCTATATCTCCTATGGAGATCATTGTACATGTATTTATATGATAGAAGTTGTCCATGGGGGGTATTATGTTATCCACCTCCTATCCTTCTTTCATTAGTGCATTGCATTTATTCCTTGCATTCTATTTTGGGGAGGAGTTTTGTTCCCACCGGTTTTTCTCCTTTACCCCATTTCATTTAGTTTGCATTGATTTTGTACATGGGTACCTAATTTGGCCTTGTTGTCGAGACCCATTGCTTTTGCGTTCAGTAGCTTCTTCTAGGTTTTAGCTTCTCCCTATGTCTATCTTACGGGGGGGTGTTAGAGTAATTGGACATTTACTTTATTAATTAAACAATATTTGTTTGATTACGTAAAGTTTCCTTTTAACTCTTTTTCACTTAAGCTAACATTAGGTACATAATAATTAATTATTTTATTAATTATTATTGTGCAAGCCTAGGGTTTTCCTTTTTTAGGGTTTTCATCTATATGTAGTTGAAAACTATCTTTTGTATCAATAATTCATTTTACATTTTTAGGTGAATACATGGCTCCACATTCTTGAGCACTTCTTTTGTTGCTTCTCTTTGTTTCTCCTTGTAACAGGTTATTTGCTTGCAAAGATCTTTTGGGCTTCTATGGTGTTGTATCTTCTCAACTCCAACAGTAACCAATAATGTTATCACAAAAATCCAAAAAAAAAATGAAAAATCAACAAAAATCCAAAAACAAATTGAATATCCTTTTAAATGTTTAAAAAAAAATTCAAATAATCTTTAAAAATTAAAAAAAAATCAATCCTGACTGTCAAACTACATTGTCTCCGTCTGTCACAAAGGCAAGGTGAATCACTAATGAACCCCCAATGCATTACGCCAGTCCCTTAGGGTCAGTCCTGATTAGGTCCTCACCATACCACTTGTCTTATACAAGTTATCACACCATTGAAACTAGATGAGACATCATATACAAGGTGTATCATCCCTAAAACTAGGCATATTCCCATCATTTTCCTTATACAGGATGTTGCATCATCGAAACCAAACTTAATGTCTTATACAACATGCTTCATTTCTTGAAACCATACACCCGTCATACTACATTGTCTTTGTGCATGTATGTAGGCAAGGTGAATAGTTGATGAGCCCTTGAGGAATAGGTCAGTCCCTTAGGGTCTATCATAATCACATCCTCATCCTACCAATTATCTTATACAGGTTGGTACACCCTCAAAACTAGACCAGGTGTCTTATACGAGGTGTATCATCTTTGAAACTAGACATGATCCTACCAATTATCTTATATAGGTTGTTACACCCTTGAAACCAGACTAGGAATCTTATACGAGATCTATCATCTCTAAAACCAGGCATAATCCTACCATTTTTCTTATATAGGATATTTCATTATTCAAACCAAACTTGGTGTCTTGTATGACATGCTTCATTTCCTAAAACCATACAATTGATGAACTACATTGTCCTTGTGCATCACAAAGGCATGGAAAATTGCTAATGATCCCCTGAGGCATAGGAGAGTCCCTTAGTGTTCATCATAATCATATCCTCATCCTACTAGTTATCTTATGTAGATTATTACAACCTTGAAACTAGACCAGGCATCTTATACAAGGTGTATCATCCCTGAAACTAGACATAATCCTACTAATTTCCTTATATAGGTTGTTACACCCTCCAAATTAGACCAAGCATCTTATATGATGTGTATCATCCTTGAAATCATACATAATCCTACCATTTGTCTTATACAAGATGTTGCACATCTAAACTAGACTCGACATCTTATATGGCATGCTTCATTTCCTGAAGCTATACACCTATTGAACTACATTATTTCTATGCATTTACGTAGGAAAGTTAAAACAATAATGAGCCCTCAAAGAATTAGGTCCATCCTTTATGATCCATCATAGTCAAATCTTCATCATAGTCCAAATTTCAAAAATAAATCATCACTTTCCATGGTTAATTGAACTACATTGTCACATAAGCAAGGACATCATCGATGAGCCCCCAAGACATTAGGTTAGTCTCCTTAGGGTCCATTACAATAAACTTTTTCATGACAATCCAAATTCCATAATAAAACTATTCCTTTTTCAAGAACTAACATGTTGGACAACAAATAGTATATCTTACACAGAGTTGAGCTTAAACAAAGCATGAAATGATAGATGGCACTACCCAAACTAGCCATAAAATTGACTTATCAATTGTTTGCATATCTATCAATATTACCTCAAATAAAAAGTATTTGTCTTATATAGGATGTTGCATTATCAAAACCAAACCTAGTGTCTTGCAAAAAATGTTTTATTCCTTAAATCGGGCATAATCTTTTTTCTTATCAAGTACTTATTGGTATAGAAGAAGATCGAATAGTTATTGAATTGCTTAATCTAGTTAAGTATTATATTTTTATCTAATTTATATTATGTCATAATCCTAAGATACTCCATGATATCCAAAAGTGATTAGAGTGACAATGATGGATTCCAGCATTTATTTTTATTGATTTTTGTTTGCGGTTTGTCTTGGCAGCATATTAGGGAAACTAAGGTCCTTGTTTGTGAGAGAGTTCCATTTCGCATAATCTAAATATACTATAAAATTAAAAAGCCAATCTAACACTTTCTTGTATCTAGAAAAAATTCTCTATGGAAAATCTCTCACATTCCACTAATATGAATTAAGATGCTCATTTTCTAATGTATCTGAATCTTTGAAAAATGGATACTAATTTCACCAATGTTTGTCTCAACTTTTTGTATAGTTTCCACTTGTCCATATATCATACTACAAATATAAACTAGAGTTTCCTTCACAATTCATGCTTAGGTGTGCATACATTCTCTTGTTCCATGATAAATAAATGCAAATTACTGAAAGTTCAAGTAGTATCAATCATCAATCTTGATTTGAATGAATAGTCCATCTAACTGTTCTTCACTTCTTAATAACATTTCTTCTAGTCAACATTTATTTTCCCAATCCTTACACTTAAACACATCGCATCAACTTGTCAATTTTTTTGGCTCATTATCTAAAATTTTCACCAAATTTCCTAGGCGAAACCATGTTATTACTCCATCAACAGGGTATTACCAGGGAAACTCTTAGGCATGAATTTTTCATTTTTCTTTGATACAATGCTATAAAATGCATTGTATCAAAGAGGGGGGAAATGTAGATGCCCAAAATTATCCTAGCTTGTGAACTAGCATTTTAACACTAGTATTTGTCTTTCCCTAGTGATTAAATAATGTTCAATTATTTAATTATTGTCTGAAATCATATTTCTACTATTAATTAAATGAATTTGTGTTATTTAATTAATTCATTTCAATTAATACTCTTTATTATGAAAATAGATTATATTTATTTATTTATATCTTTAATTATTTATTCTTCTTTATTAGTTAAATAAATCATATTTATTTAATAATATCTTTAATTCTTTATTCTTCTTGATGAGTTAAATAAATCTCATTTATTTAATTATATGTTTAATTATTTAATTAAAATTCACACACACTTCCTAAATTAAGTAATTACTTTTATTATTTAACCATCCCTCTTCTCTCAACATTATCCATTCACCATGAATAAATAATTTTTTTTATTTATTTATCTAATTCTCACTTGCATATTCCTCAAATAAATAATTAATTTGATTAATTATTATCCTCTCATGAAAACCTAAATTTATCTTCTAACTAACACTCTCTTTCACTTCACTTCTCATGCAACTAGTTAACTCACACTCCGTTTTAGTTATCTTTCACATAATTAAATAAATTTTATTTATGTCACTAATTAGTCTTTATTCTTCCCCATTCACATAACCCACGCCTTAGGAGAAAAAGCATGATGATGTAATTCTCACATCCACCACCATTCCTTGTCCACCTAGCAACTCATTTTTGTGTCAATAAAGGAATTTTGTTAGGGAGGCGCATGCACCGTGTGGACATCCCACCGTGTTGTCATGGGTTGACAGACACCAAATGGCCCTTTTTCCTCCTTTCCATTAAAAATTCCTAATTCTTCATTTTATCCAACTTCTTCACCATTCTTGAACTCTTGACTAAATTCTTCATGCTCTATTGATCAACTATACACTTTCAAGCTTCACCATCACCTCATTGTAGTTGCAATTTGTTTGTTTCTTGGATCCTCCACTTTAGTTTTTGCGACAAAATTCTTGTTTTAGAACTTGCAAGCTTACTATTTCCTCTACTTTCCTTGAGAGCATGTAGTTCTGAAGGTGATATCCTCCATTATCCATTTCTTTTTCATCATTGTATTCACATAGTACATTATTATTTTTTGCATTATTGCTTGGAAATTCTACTTTTGTACATATCTTTATCATTTTATATACTAATTTATATCTAGTTGTCCTTGGAGGTGGAAACACCAAAGCAGGGGACTGAATTAGGTAGTCCTCTAAACATAGCCCCAACATTATCCTTGGTCTTGTGTGTGTAGGTATTCGAGTGTGGAGATCTTTGAAGATTCAATTCTTGGGTAGAAAGGTCTTCTTTTCTCACCTCCTCTTTGTCAATCTGAGCATAGTTTAGTTAAAGTATTCTTCTTGTTGTATTTCATTGTTTTACTTTTCTATTATTCTATTAGAGAATAAAACTTCATTAGTCAGGTTGTTAGCTATACTTCTGGTGTTTTTATCAGTGTCTAAGACCTTCTATCCATATAGATTCTAGTGCACCACTGAGATGCCATCACATCACATAGGAGTCTATATTGTGTGTTGTCATCCTTAGGCAGAGAGCTATCTAAGTAGTAGGTTGGAATCTAGAAATTATCTTGTCTAACCCTTTAAAACACTTGGGTTAGTAGAAGGATAACAACAAATAGATTTATCTTCCTTTTCAACCTTAACATCTTAACCTTCTCAAATCAATTAGAAAATTTGATGTGGATCAGAGTAGCCTATTGCTTAGGACTCTCCCATGACCTAGAGTCTTGAAGTACCTGATCCACCTCCTCTACATTTTGGTGAACCTAATGTGAACTATTTCTATTTTTCATTTGGGTATTAGATAACCTTCTCTTGTATCTTAGGCATGTTGTAGGTTTATGCGTTGTAGGGCACATAACCTTGCAACCCAAACTATGACCCCTAGCAGCATAGTTAGAGGGGCGCCTAGATATTGGGAGGATAAATTTAGATAGGTCTTCATCTAATTTTTAAACCTTTGGAGTATTTTGAGGAATTCCTCTTAAAACATGTAAATGTGGCCTCATTTATGCATCTTCCTTTTTCCTAGCCTACCAATGGATCACCAAACATAACTTTCACATTGCAAGACCTACCTATGAATAAAGAGTCTTTTCCTCTTTACATTCCCACTCGCATCAATGGGAACATTGTAACTAGTGTTCTGGTTGATCCCACATGTTGTGTAAATGTTATAACAGAAGAGAATTTGCTAATAAATTTCTTACATAAGGATGGGTATGATGAATTGAAGAGAACCATACATACACATGACTAACTCTCGATTCCTCTAATTGGTTCCATCACTCTCTCAGTCTTTGTAGGACCTAGGAATATAAATGCTCCTTTTGATATCATCCTGGAGTTGGACTTATTCAAGGTAAAAATAGGCATCACATGGCTAGTTTCCATGAATGTTATCGCTTTGGTAATTCATAAGTGTTTGAAGTTTTCTCATGAAGTATTTTTGCACATTGTGCATGATAGTGGATATAAACCATTGGTGTCACATAGAGCTACTTGTTAGATAAATTTTGGCCCACCCTGGTCAATCCTCTAACCCTAAGGATGGACTTGTTGTATTGTACCTATATCAAACATAAAAATATGATCACAACCCTGAAGGTGACCTAGCATGTCTCCCCCTATGCCATTTCAATTAAAGGTTCTATGATTGCATAGTAGTAAGCTACTTCCTCATATCAACAAAATGGGAATTGGAAGCTTTTTCATGCCAAGGAGCATTCCTCTTCTTTTGTTATTCCATCTGATTTTTATTCTTTCCCTAATTTGGTGCCTTGGCCCTCTACTCATATGCCTCACATGGGGAGTTCAATTTTTTTCGCTCGGTGGAAGGCCAAGCATCAAGTGTTCAAACTTCCCATATTACCCATGTTGCCTAGGCCCATTATCTATGGTAAGAAGGGCCCTCATTAAGTTTCCCTTATGTATTGACCTTCATGGCCTCCTACTGCTCTTGCCCCTCAAGTCATGAATGGGAAAAGGCCTATTGTTGAGGTGCCCGTGTCTACTTCTCCACCTATTATTCTTTCCACCTTTGTACTTCTTACTCCTACTCCGATCTAGGAGGCTTCCCTTCCACTAGAAATGGTTGTGGAGGACATTCCTATGGAAGAATAGGAGCCTCTCGTTCCTTCCCAAGCAAAGACTTCTAGTTCCCAAATTCAATGAAACCATAATGTGCATGAGCATAAGTGTGAGAGAAAGGCTCTAGCTACTGAAAAAGTTACCCAGCAGAAGGCAGAAGGGGAGCCGACAGCTCTTGTTTTGAAATCTCCAATTATATCTCCCTCTTTTTCTCCTTCTGATTTAGTTCCCTTTGCCTCAATTTTTATTTTGGCTCCCCCAGGAATGCTAATGACCCCCACCCTAAAAGGGTGTAGGTTTTTATCGCTCCCTCTATTGATCCCCCTCTTTTGATGTCTGTTCTAGACATCCCTCCATTTTCTTAGCCCATGGTTAAGTTGAACACCATGATGGTGTCCACTACAACTCTATCCTCTTCCTCCCTACCTTTCATTTCTAATTATTCATCCTCTGATGAAATATAAGTTGGAGGATGACCTCACTTCCAATGGAGGTCAAAAGAAGGGATCACCTTCTTCAGAGGGGGGTTCTTCTTTGGTGTGCATCATTTATGTGATGGAGACAACTTCGGTGTCCCCTAAGTTTGTCACTATCCCTCTTGATGAGGTTAATGGTGTATCTCAGGTGCCTCCTCCCACCTAGTAAATACATGGAACTCATATTAAGTACATGTGTTTAACTTGATGGATGATGTATGGGCTCTATCAGTGATATTTGTGAGGTTGTTGAATTTTACCTCATAGGAGTTGAGTGTAGGAGACATTGAGGGGCCTTCTTCCTTATATTTTATTCTAGGAGAGTCAAAGGGTTCTCCCCCCTCTATCCCACCCTTTTAGGCTCATCTTCCTTCCCCATATGATGATCTATATTGGGATAACGATAACCTCCTAGTTGATGAGGACTAGGGGAATACCTCTTCTTTATCTATAGATTAGGTTTGTGTGTGTGTTGTGCTTCTCCCATGCTTTCTTTTATTTGTTCCTAGAGGAGCTTTCTCACCCTTGTAGGTGCTTGGATATAGGAGTGAGATTGTGTTGTAAAATTCTTATATATGTTGTAACTTGATTTTTGACAATTAGGAATGATGCAAAGTGTTGGGGGAATTGAGGCCTCCCTTCCATGTTGATCCAAAAAAAAATTCTTCATGTGCCCTTCTTCAAATCTAGGAACTTTAGGGACTGATGATATTTCATTCACACATATATTACAGGTTACCTAAATAAGAACTAATCTAACCACAAACTCACACATCCCCCTATCTTTTGATCCTTATTTTCTTTGTTTTTGCTAGCTTCTATTTTTTATTGCTCTATGATGTTGTGGTGATTATGTGTTATCCCTCATGTGTGTGAAAAAAATTTCATTCATACATCTCATTATTTCTTGTGGGCTACAACATTAGTGTCTTTTTTTCCTTTCGTTAGGATTTCATGGGCTCCTTTGATTCGCATACACAATCCTATGAGGGGGCTACCACTTCTTCAATTTTCAATAAGGTGCATTCAAATTTTCCAACCAATCCCTTACTAAAAATTTTACACTTTTCAAAAATTGCATCCTTCAACAAGGATTCCCTTAGCAAGACTTTCTTTTGAAAATGATTTTGTAATAAAAGAACTTTCCTTTGAGAAGGCCATTACTTTTATTGAATTCCTTGACGAAAGAGATCTTTTAAAAGGATTCCTTTATGAAAAGATAATTTGTTAAAAAAATTATGCTTTCAATTGGAGTGTCCCTTTAAATGGGCTCCTTACTATCTTAAAGGGTTCCCAAGGGACCACTTTCAAACCTTCTCCTTCAATTATTTTTTCTAAGATATGATTGTTTGTCTGTGTGAATTTTTCTTGCCTAACATGTTTTGTCGGTAGCTTAACATGTTGCTTTGTAGAACCGAGCACTTTTAAAGGTGATTTTACAATCAATCTAGGAGAACCAAACACCTTTTTAAGCTTTCCTTGTAGGACCAAGCACCTGTAAGGACCAAGTAGACTCTCAGAACCTTTCATTTTCAACTCCCAGGACTGAGAACCTATAGTGCCCCATTTCTAGGATGAAGAACATGTAAATCACTTTCATTCTATAGATCTAAGAACCTATATAATCATTTTTCACCTTCTATAGGACTGAGTAGCTATGGAGGAATGACCGAGCACCTATGGAGCCAACTTTATAGGACTGAACACCTACAAAGCCTTTGTTCACATTTTTTGAGACCGCACACCCATAGAGCCAATTTTTTATGACCAAGCACCTATAGAGCTTTTGTTCACCTTCTACAGGACCAACTACCCATGGAGTCACTGATGTTAGATTTTGGTCTACTTTCTTGATAGTTTAAGTATATTCTCAAGTTCTTTCCACTATAATTCACCTCACACTCACTAACATGTTTGCTCACTAAAGTGGGGGGGAAATGGAATGGAGTGAATTTTCACCCCTACCTTAGAAAGGAAAACTCAATGATGAAATTCTCTCATCTACCACCTTTCCTTGTCCACTCCACAACTTGTTTTCATTTGGATGGAGAAATTTTGTTAGGGACGTGTACGCTGCATGAACGCCCACACATTATGTTGTCATCTTGACAAGATTCCTACATCTAAAATACATAGAGGCTCTAATTTTCTCCATTGGAGATGAAGTGTAATGTCTCTACCTCCCTTGACCAATTCCAAATGACCCTTTTTCCTCCTTTCCATTCAAATTTCCTAACTCTTTATTCCTTCTAGCTTCTTCACCATTCTTGAACTCAATTGAATTATTCATGCTCTATTGATCAATTACATAGTTTCAAGCTTCACCATCACCTCATTATAGTTCCAAGTTGTTGGTTTCTTGGCTCCTCCACTTTTTGTATTGTGAAAATGTTGTTTTTAAAGAACTTTCAAACTTACTCCTTCCTCTACTTGCCTTGAGAGGTTATAGCTATGAATGTGATATCCTCCATTGTCCATTACTTTTACATAATTGTATTCACATAGTAGCATATTGTTTGTTATGTTATTTCTTGGAACTTAGATAATTCCATACATCTCTATCATTTTATATACTCATTGATATATGGTTGTTCATGGAGATGAAAAAACCAAAGTAGAAGATTGACTGAGGTGACCCTCTAAAAGCAACCCCAACATTTTCCTTGGTCTTGTGTGTGTAGGTGTTTGGGCGTGGAGATCTTTTAATATTCAATTCTTGAGTAGAAAGGTCTTCTTTCCTCACCTCCTCTTCATCACTCTAAGTGTAGTTTATTTAAATTATTCTTCTTCTTGTCTTTCATTTTTGTACTTCTCTACTATTCTATCATAGCATAAAACATCATTAGTTAGGCTATTAATTGCACTTATAAAGTTTTAATTTTTTTTGAGACCTTCTTTCCATATGGATGACAATGCACCACTGAGATGACAACACGCTATGCTAGAGTCTATATCCTACATTGTCATCCTCAAGAAGAGATTTTTCTAAGTAGTAGGTTGGATTTTGGAAATTATCTCATCTGACCATGTGAAACACTCAAGCTAGTAGAAGGATAGAAACAACTAGATTTATCTTCCTTTTCAATCTTCACATCTTAACCTTCTCGAATCACTTAGAAAACTTGAGGTAGATCAGGGCAGCCTATTGCTTAGGACTCTCCCTTAACTTGGAGTCATAGAGTAGCCTATCCCCCTCCTCTACAATTATTTATTCATCATTCACTTCTTTTGTAATTAAATATTTTTTCTTTTTTAATTATTTAATTATTCATGCACCATCTCCTAAATTAATTAATTAACTTATCTAAATTTATGTCTTCTCTAAATAAAGGAAATTATTCATTTTATCTATTTAGCTCATCTTGCACGTTCAATAATATTTAATTACTTTAATTAATTATCTTATCATGCAAAAAGAAAACTCATCTTCTATCTTAATCTTTCTTCCACTTCATTTATCATGCAATGTGTTAACTCTAAATCTAGTTCACTTGACTCATAATGCATTGAGTTAATAATTTGATCTAAATATTCCAATCAATCTTGACCATTGATATTATTTATCACCTCTTAATCTAGATCATTCATTTAATCTCGATTCCTATATAAGCAACCTATCACATCCATTCTGATAAAACAACAAACTTTGGAGATTTTGCATGATTTCTACTATACTTCATTATTTTCAGCTTAAACGTGAAAAAAGGTGTCATTATTTTGAGCTTAAAGGTGAAAAAAGGTGCATATCAAATATTTGAAAGCAAAGAAAAATGAAGAAGAACTATGGAAGTGATAGCATGTCAACATGGTAAAGGTAATACTTGATTTATTCTGATTTTATCATTGTTGTGTGTATTCCATAAGTAAGTTTTGATTGTACTTGGGCTTGATTTAGATAATTTCAGTTTTTATTGATGATTTCAAGACCTTACTTCCTATTTTTTATTTAAAACTATTATGCCATAAAGTAAAAATATTTTTCATGATTATAAGAGAATATTTATTTGACATGATCTTTCTTAAATATATCATTCACTTTCTATATCTCTTTCTTATTTTTCCTCCAATAAATGAAAGCTTAGTAAGAATAGATAAGTGTTGGACTCAAGCGAACACTGAGAGTGGGGGTGAATTAGTGTTCAATAAATTGTAAACTCAACACACTTAAACTTGAAACCATTTCATCATTGCATTAAAGAAAATATGTATGCATTCAAATTAAATATTCGTAACACCATAACAAAGAGATTTTTTTGTGTGGAAACCTTGTTAGGGGAAAAACCACAGTGGAGGTTAATCCACAATTTGAGTACTCAAAATATAATTGTTTACAAAAGGACTGCACTTGCATTTAGGCACACTTCCTAGAGGTCACTACTCAAAGAGAAAGGTTTACTCCCATACAAAATTAAAATTAAAACCATCTGAAGGGTGGACTAAGATAGTAGCATCTATTCATGCCAGCTGATAGTTTCGGTGAAGCTCATAGATGTGATTCTAGATTTTCTTTCTGACTCTACACATCACTCTGCCCTATTCTACTCTTTTCTGATCTTCGCATTACTTATGATCAAATTTTCACTACTACATTTCTAGATCTCGCAATTCGTACTTCTATATGCATGTACACACTTATTCACATCTCTTCACTTTCTTATTTAATGATAAAAACAACCTCTTATATATATATCTACAATCAAGGATTCATTCATCCATTAGTCGGATTTATAAAATATTAAGTTACTTTTATCTCTTCGGCCAGATCCACCACTAAATATTTATGTGCATCCTCCAAAGTCGGTTAAGACAAAGAGAGGACTCAAATAACACTTAATCAAGCACAAAGACTTATAATTAATTATATCTTATACATCCACAATTTCTATCTTTTCTGGGTTAGCCTTCTACCACAGATAACCAACAAATTCGTGCACTGTATGCCCTAGATAACGTACCAGTGAGTGTGCATCAAAACCAAGATACTATAAACGTCAACAAACCTTCCTCAGAGATCCACAACCGAAAATATCTATCTAGTAAGGTTTTTAGATCAAATTTTATGCTTGTTAATTGGATGCCCTATTCTTAATCTGTTCTACTAGTAGGAACCAAAATTATACTACACATTCAGATGCAAGACTTGGGTTCAATGACTTGGGTTTCCATTATTGACAAAACTTACAAGCCATATGCCAACAATCTCCCCCTTTAGCATTGATGGCAAAACTTAGAGAAAAATGACTAAGTGTTGAAATCATTATAGGTACACTACCAAACTTTTTGTTGCACTTTCCCCCCTTGAGATTTATAAGGAATTCTCTCGTCCTATGCTGCTCTCTTTTCTCCCTCTATGGGAAATTTTTCATTGCATTCTCTCCCCCTTTGACATCAATGACAAAGCATAGATGGCATATGCCAAAAAGACAAAAAGAGAGAAAACGTGTGTTCAAAATCATCAATCCTTCAAAAATTTAACACATATATGCTTATAGTTCTCTTCCTTTGATCAAAATTGAATAAACTTGAAGATAATTTACTGCCATCTTTAGAAAATTATCTTATTGTTTTTCTTCACTTTCGGAAGGAAATTCTTCTAACCATGAATTGTAATTCCAATAATAATGATCAAGCTATTGTTCTTGGAAGTCTTGTTAATAATATCAATGAGAGATTCAAGAATTGTAATTGCTTCTTCCAGTTTCTCACCATTCTTCAGTATTTCCACCATTTGCTCTAGCCTGCATTCAATTAGATCCTTTACCATCCAAAAAGTATCCACAAGAACATTCTTGGAGAGTTGAATTTTTGTTTTTTCTAACTATAGCTCCTGGATTCTTTTCTTGATAATGTCATCCGGATCCTGAGATATGTCAAATATTTTTCCATTGTCATTCAATTTTGTTTCAATCTAATCCAACTTCTCTTTTTAATTGTTGACTACATGGAGCCAACGAATGCAATATTTGTATATGCCTATGGCTGAGTTAATGCATAGCCTCAACTCATTCATTTTCTTCTTTAGCTTAGAAATGGATAGTCTGAATTTTTCCTTTAGGTGAGAGACAACTTCACCTTCTTTGTTTTTGACCTCAAAGCCCATTGATTCCTTGTTGCACTCAATCATCTCTTCAGGTAGAATGTCCTTCAAACTTTACAATTTTATCTTACAATACTCAAAATGAGCATTTAGAACTTCCAAAATCATGTCATGATCGTATGATGGTATGACTAACCATAACCTTGTGATTTGTTGCATGCCACCTACACCTTCAATAAGTTGTTGTAGCTTTTCTTTTGTTAGATCTTCTTCTTCCCAACTACCCTTTTTAAGAATGGATTCATTTTCAAGTGGATTCTCAGGTTCTTCATCAGATTCTTCATCTAGAATGTCCACAATTTATTTTTCTTTTCCTTTTCTCTTAATCCTGGGAACTTTTCTATCTGGAGGGTTGTATTCAATAATTTCATGTCCTCTTTTCTATCCTCTATTAGTGCTACTAGAAGAGGAACCAACTTCCACTGTTCTTATCTGAGGGGAAATATTGACTAATCCGCACTTTACAAGAACATTTTTAAAGACATTTTAAAATTATAAATCTCGGTTAGTCAAGCTCTTAGAATAAGAGTATATCTGATTGCATTTCGTTTTGTCTGATTTCCATACTACACTATCAATTTTTGGTAACCAATTCAGAAAATACATTACCAGACATATGATTAGAGTACCAAACCTAAATGGATAACCTAAATCCTTTGTCAGTTGAATATTTTATGATGTGATCCTTTAACAACGTGCACAGGTCAAAGTCCTGACCTTCAATAATCATTTTGTGAGAAATGTATACTACGCCAACCGATGTAGCTCCTTCTCGATTTTTGTAGAAGATTTTATATGTTATCCCATGTGAAATGTACTTCGTAATGGGATTCTTGATTATTGTGATCATCAAGGCTCTCTGATCTCTAATTATTTTGGTTAGGGTTTCAACCTCTTTGTTTCAGATAGATTTATTCGTAGGAACATCGCTAACTTTGCAAAGACTAGTTAAGTTCTCAATTGCTTATTTTGAAATGATGTAAGGTTTTTCCAAAGTTAAAACATCATCATGTAATCTGCTTAATATGAATTTCACAAATTTTTCATTCTCAAAGTATGAAAACTCACTCCATATATCCAAATTTTCATGCTTGGCTTCGCTTAATTGCTTTAATTCATCAAGGAGCAACAAATTCCTCATAGACCTAATATTTAAACTATTATATTCATCTAGAGTGATTGAGCCTTTAATTTGTTCCATTTTTCCTTTTCGTGTTTAGGGTTCGCAACCACACACCAAATTGTATGAAGAATTCAAAAATGATTTGAAATACTTGATAGATTCCAAGATTTTTCGATGAAGTTGATTTTGTTGCTTTGTAATTTTCCAATTGAGTGCTCTTCTTCACCTTTTCTTCGATGCAAAAGTGATGAATGACAACTTTGACTTGAATTTTATAGCTTTCACATGTACAATAAATTTATTTGCTCTAAGTTTTCTGAAGACTCTGTTTTCCCAAGCGGTGACAAAAAAATCTTATACAGATCTATGAGTTGTTTGAGTTCTTTTTGCTAAAGTTATCCAAAACTTTTCTATACCTTGAGTGCACCTTCTTGACTATTCTTTGGGTTCTGGTACCATCCATAGATAGGGGAGGAAATATTTTCTTGAAAAAATCCCCCTAGGCCAGTGGCCTAAAATCAATTACTAGAAGTAGGTTCTGATACAAAACCATTTCTAGTATCATAATAATTTTTCCTTACCCATGTCTTCTTCATATGATATTTGATTTCATCTGTACTTACCTTTTCTTTCCCTTTATCATTTTTCTCTATATTTTTTTCTTTGTATACCGGACCTCGTCTGTCTTTGTTCTTGTTTCTACAAAATCTTGCAATATGACCATACTTATTGCAGTTATAGCACATAATGCTTCTTTTTCCTAACCAGTCATTCCAATGACTTCTTCTATATCTACATTGATTAGCAATATGCCCAAATTTCCCACAAGTATAGCATTCAAAATTTCTTCTATCAATAGAGTGACTTGTCATATTTCTACATTCAATTGATTTATGACCAGGCTTTTTGCAATTGAAACACTGACCAAAAAATGATAATAATTTTGACCTCAAATTACTTCTACACTAAGCAACCATATGACCAAACTTATTACAGATGACACAATATCCATTAAAATTTCATGCATTAAGTTGTCTTACCAGATACCTTCCATTTATGTTTTGTCTGAAATTCTTTTGTCCTGATCTGGAATTTTCTCCCTTTTCATATCCAAGACCTCTCTTATCATTTCCACTCTTCTATCCTTGAGTCATCTCATCAAGCTTTACTGAACTAATCTTAAACTTTTCTTTGTATTCATTTACAATGACAAGATCATTCCTAAGAGTACAAATCTTCTTACCAAGTTCTTCTTCATTATTTCTGGTTCTTTGTAATTCACTTTTCAACTGAGTGAATTCTCCATTTATTCTACTGCATTCATTAGATTTCTCTTTCAGGGTCTAAGCAATATTTTCCTCATTTTTCTTCCTTTCTTCTATCTCGTTAGTCATCTTCATAATCATAGATTCCATCTCATGTTTTAATTTTGTATTTTATCTAGAAAGCTTTTCGCATTGTTCGATTATCTCCTTCAAGGTTTGATTCAAGTGAGCATCATCCTTTTCTTCGTTCTCCTTATGTTGTATCTGATCAAAAAGATCTTTCCTCTTCACCCTGGATTTAACTATTTGATCCTTCAATGACTGAATGAATTTCTCAACATCTCTAAGATTTTCTTTCAATTCTTGAACTTCTGCTTTAGATTGATCAAGGCCATCAACTGCCATGAGAAGCTGTTTTTGAAGACTACTAGAGTCCATCACATTCCAAGATCCACCTCAAGCTGCAAAAATTCTTCAGAGGAACTAGCTCTGATACCAATTGTTGGACTAAATGGAACACTAAGAGGGGGGGTGAATCAGTGTTCAACAATTTTTAAACTCAGCACACTTAAACTTGAAACCATTTCATCATTGCATTAAAGAAAATATGTATGCATTCAAAGTAAAAATTCATAACACCATAAAACACAAATATTTTATGTGGAAACCCCGTTAGGGAAAAAACATGGTAGAGGTTAATCCACAATTTGAGTACTCAAAATATAATTGTTTACAAAAGGAATGCACTTTCATTCAGGAACACTACCTAGAGCTCACTTCTCAAAGAGAAAGGCTTACTCCCATACAAAATTCAAATTAAAACCATCTAAAGGGTGAACTAAGATATTAACATCTATTCATGCCAGGTGACAGTTTCAGTGAAGCTCATAGATGTGATTCTGGATTTGTTTTCTAACTATGCACTTTGCTCTGCCCTATTCTTCTCTTTATGTCTCTTCACATTACTTATGATCAAATTTTCACTACTGCATTTCTAGATCTCACAATTCGTACTTCTATATGCATACACACTTATTCACATCTCTTCACTTTCTTATTTAATGATAAAAACAACCTCTTATATATATCTACAATCAAGGATTCATTCATCCATTAGTTGGATTTATAAAATATTAAGTTACTTTTATCTTGTCGTCCAGATCCACCACTAAATCTGTATATACATCCTCCAAAGTTGGTTAATACAAAGAGAGGCCCCAAATAACACTTAATCAAGCACAAAGACTTATAATTAATTATATCTTATACATCTGTAATTTCTATCTTTTTCGGGTCAGCCTTCTAGCATAAATAACCAACAAATTAGTTCACTATATCTCCTAGATAATGTACCAGTGAGTTTGCATCAAAACCAAGATATTGCAAACATAAACAAACCTTCCTCTGAGATCCACAACCCAAAATATCTATCCGGTAAGGTGTTTAGATCAAATTTTATGCCTATTAATGGGATGCCCTGTTCTTAATTTGTTCTACTAGTAGGAACCAAAATTATACTGCACATTTAGATGCAAGACTTGGGTTGCCATAAATTACAACACTTACAAGACATATGCTAGCAATTTCCCCAGCCATATGCCAACAATAAGGAGTCAGCATTATAGCTTTGAAGATATATTTGCATGTCATACCCCACACTTGCAAAATGTTCTATGTTTGGTGGTCTAACATGATATTTTTGTCTTGGTAGAATATTTAGACTACAACAAATACCAAATCAATAAGAAATTGTAAAATAAAAAATTACATATATGTTCATTATGCCCATAATTTACCCACCCAAAACATTGACTAACAATAGTAGGTATAACACATATTGGAGTAAAATCAAAGCTAATTTCTATTGAGATATACATTAAAAATCATTTCTAAATATTAATTTTTATTTAGTTTTCCTAACTTCTAACATTCATAATTGAATAAAATGGAAACATATTTATTAAAACATAATTAAAGTTAAATTTAATATTTTTAATCTAATTAAATGTTTCATTTTAAATGATTGAAAAATGAGAAATAAAAAATGATTTAAAAATAAATAAATAAAATTGAAGGTAGGTGTTACCATCTCTCTCTCTCTCCCATTGTCCCCACCTTCATCCCTTTGTCCCTCCATCCCTCTATCTCTCTCTCTCAATTATCTCCCTCCCATACTACATAGATAACTCCCTCTCTTTCTTAGGTCTCTCCCTCCTTTTATCCCTCCTACCCCCTCTCTCTCTCAAGTATCTCCCTCCCACCCTAACTAGATAACCCCCTCTATCCCTCCCACCCCCTCTCTCTCTTACTTCTCTCCCTCCCTCTATCCCTTGCACCCTCTCTCTCTCCCTTAGGCCTCTCCCTCCCTCTATCCTTCCATCCATCCATCCCCCTCTCTCTTCTTCCCTCCCTCTATCCCTCACACCCCCCTCTCTCTCTTAGGTCTCCCCCTCCCTCTATCCATCCTTCCATCCCTCCCTCTCTCTTAGTTTTCTTCCTCCCTATATTCCTCCCACCTTCCTCTCTCTCTCTTAGTTCTCTCCCTCCCTATGTTCCTCCCTCCATCCCTCCCTCTCTCTCTCTCTATCCATTTTTCCATCACTCTCTCTCTCAGGTTTCTCCCTCCCCCTATCCCTCTCACCCCCTCTCTCTCGGGGTCTCTCCCTCGCCTAACTAGATAACTCCTCTCTCTCTCTCTCTCTCTCTCTCTCTCTCTCTCTCTCTCTCTCTCTCTTAGGTTGTGTTGGATTCATAATTTTTTCCTTGATCTTATCCAATGTTTATTGATAGATGGTGTTGTGGTATCAAAACCTTCTCATAAGGATTTCATTAATTAAACCTATAAATTATACGTGATTAGATTGCTACCTTTATTCCACCTCTGTAAAGAAAGTGATTGAATCAAGGGGGCATATATCTACCCTCAATTTGGTTCTTCATCAAATTTGGCATGATTATTTCAAATTAGAAGATCATTTTGAATAAATAATAAATTATTTCTGAAGTATGTGGTTCCTAACATTGTGATTTTATAAATAAATACAATCAGTTTTGTTGGATGTTTTTCCTAACATTGTGATTTTATAAATAACTAGGATGATTTACTTTCAATAATTTAGCTTGCATATGCACGTAGTTTCATATGGCCGCTACAATGGGGGCTAAATGTAGCATATAAAATTGTACTCCCTTATATGTGATAGTACAATCTAATGCTTAGTTTGGACCTATTTTAGTTACCCTTGCATTTATGAATTTTCAACACATCTTAATTGGACCTAATTCCCTTTATTATGACTTCCAAGGCCTATTTTTATCATTTTTTGACTAAGTTTCAAGCATTGAATAAATATAACCAATTTTTGCTTTGACCTTGATCAAGTGTGTTCTAAAAATTTGGCCCAAGACGCATATTCCCATAGGTGTATGGGTCTCCCTTCTTAGCTAGGACAAAAAAATTGGTGAGTTATTGGCAACATTAGAACATTCAAATTTTCAAATTTCAGATGTTGTCTTTCGAAATCTAGTTTTTGGGAAAATAGCGAAACAAATATAAATACATAGTCTTTCCACCATTTCAAAACTAACACATTCAATAAAATGAGATTGGAAATCTTGGAGCAATATATTTCATCATACACATTTTAATTTGCAAGTTTTCAAGTATAGTTGCAGATTTATATAAGCCTTTATTGCATGATTGAATGTTGATTCCTATGGAAGAACATAATGGATTCTAGACTGAAGAAATGAATTTTACCATTTCCTTCAACCTAATGAATTATTTGCTAGTGTTCTCATCTTCAAGCTTCATTCCTTTTTATAGCCTAAAGAAAGGTTTCATTATATTTCAAATCTACTTAGGGTGTTTCAATTCTCCCTAATTGGAGCTTATCATTTCCATATAGGAATCTCTCTTGATTACACTTGAGTAGGGTTTCTTTGTATTTGGCTCATAACAACCTTAGGCACACATAAGGTTAGTGCTCACACACATAATATTTAATAAGATATTTGGATATTTGTTAAGGTTTATTTAGCAGTTTGGGGATTTGACTAAAGAAAACCCCCATATAGCCACCCAAACAATTTCTTTTGCAAACTTATTGTAGGTCCAGATCTGAAGATGAAGATTTACAGCTAAAAGAATATATAGAAAACAGAGGGCTACATCATTAAACTTTGAATTTTTTTCAAGCCCTAAAAGGACCCATACACCCCTAGGTGATTGATTCCGTCTGCACATGCTAGATTAAACATTTGGTGATAGGTACACATCGCCTAAAAATTCTCAAATCCACTTTTGTCTTTCTATTTTTAATCTTTTTATCTTCAAAATATATCATTTCTCATATGAACAATCATTTAGTTCACTTAGGTTAATCATTTTAAATCATCCCCAATCCATTGTCAAGGCCCTATGAAATGGAGTCCAGGTCTGATTGGCTCACCTCCATGATTCATAGTCTATCTACTCACCTTGTTGATCCACCTTCTAATGAAACCTAGAAAAAGGATCTTAAGCCACCATAGGTTTATACCCTAAGAATTAAGGGTTCCCTTTTTCTATGTTACATGATTAATTAATTATTAAGTGATTATCCTAATTACTCCAAAATTATTGATGTTTCTTTGGGAATATAGATTTCTTCTATAAATGGATCTTATAATAAATTTATGAAATAATTCTTAACTTGAGGCAACTTCATGAGCTCAAGCCAAGGTAATATTACTTTCACTTTACTCATTTCATTAGTATTGTAAGAGCATAAATTATAGTTTTCACCTTTATGAAGAAAGGATACTAACTTGCATTGGGCTACTAGAAGCTATCTAGACTAGAAGTAGGTTGAATAATAGGTCTCGATGCACCTATATTGCTAATAGATCTTTGATTTAGAGGTGTATAGTAAATATTTGGTGGCAAAGGTCATGCCACTAGTCCCTTTGAACAACTAATTCTAAGTTTGAAACTAATATTAAAATAAATGGACTTCGTCAACTTCTTTCTCAATCTCATTGTATCCATCATTAGGAAAATGTAATTATCTAAAACAAAGCTAGATTCATATCCTATTAGAACTATCTCTCTTAATAATGAAGTTCTTGGTATATAATTCTCAACATTAAGGATCTCTTTTGGAAGATATCTAAAGCTATCTTGAACCATCAACAATTTGGATCAACATGTGAACTAGTGTTATAAATATGATACCATTTTCTAAGCGTGAAGTTGGGTATATTGATGGAGCCGAGAGGCCAAAATGAGGTCTTAAGTGACCATTTTTTTTTTTTAAATCAACAAAAATTGATTTTGGATGAAAAAATGAAGATAGTTATGCTCGAAATTGTAATACACAACAAGAATAAGAGCTATAGTTCTCTAAATCTACTTTTGAAACTATAAATTTCTTTTTAAAATGGTAGAGATTAATGGGTTCAAATGGGCATATTACACAAACTACTCTAGTTTCTCATAGAAAAATATAACATGACATCTAGTCTACTCCCCCAAAAATGTTGCTAGTTTTTGTATTTCAATAATTAGTTAAGTGAAAAATTAGCGAACACCATATAGTTTATGTCGGATTCTTCTATTAATTTTTTAATGAATATATGATTTTATATTAATATTGAAGGTGGAAACATCTTAAAAAGAAAAAAAATGAGTATGCTTCACCCTAAATTTTTTGGAAACTAATTAAAAATTAAATTATTATTTTTAAATATTTATAGAATAGATTCTAGAGTGTAAAAATATATTTTTCTTCGAATTTTGATGATAGATAAAAAATGAAACAAAAAATACTAGAAAAATAAATTAAATATAAAAACCTTAACTCATTCAAAATGTAGAAATAGTTGCATGGTTAAAAAGGTAACACGGATCTTGATTTTTTTGCGGTATGTTTTTTATCTCATCCTTGAAAGAGATGCAAACCTCATAGAGAGCATGCTCAAGATTTAATCAATTTTATGATTAACAATAAATATTACCTTGGGAACTAACGTATATGTCAAACCCATTGGGCTGGATTCCCAAGGTAAATACAACCCTAAGGATTGGAAATACCCAAGTTAAATACAAATGCAAGTGCATTATAGTGTGCTCATATTGTAACATGCTTGAACACTTTTGTAGAGAAAAAATATATCCCTCCCTATTCCTCCCTCTTTGTCTTCATACCTCTCTCACTCATACACAATTAGTTTCACTATTTCTCCATCACTATCTCTATCTCAATCTATATCTATTTACCTATATATCTATTTATACTTGTAGTGCCTCTCATACTATTACCCTGAAAGACTAACAATTGATCTATTTATGATGAGACATTATGATACACTATGTGATATTTGATTCATTGTTATGATGATGCCATTGATGACGTTTCTGTTATTTGAGGTTGTATGCACATGTTATGATTAGTATGTGGTTTTATTCAGGTGACTATGGAGATTTGATTTGATTATGAGGACTAATAAACATTATTTGATTATTATGTGACTAATCCTATTCTGATTACTATGTAGTTGATTGTTTACGAGTTGATTCGACTACTGGGTGTTGTTCTTACTGATATGATTGAGTGAAAGGGACAGTTTCACATCACTCATTTATGAGTACCCTATGACATTGTGATTCCCTTTCACAGTATGACTGTTCTATGTATATGTATATGCATAGTTGTTTTGTGTGTTGCAAGTTGCATGTACTAGGCATGTACTTCACCTGAATTGATAGGTCTAAGATTTCCTTGAACCCAATGGATCAGTTGATCGACGATAACACTTGGTCCCCTACCCTATTCATCATCCTCGAAGAGGATGAGTATCCAAGTTGGCACCTTGTCAGTGTCATCAATATTGTTAGTTTGGTTAGGAAATGTTGTTTGAGGCTTTGCTTTCTACCCTAGATGGTGGTGAGGTAATTAATTGGGCATTTGGTTCTATTTCATTTGATTTGTTTGATAAATGTTGATTGGATGTCTTATACATTAAAATAAATTGCTAAGTAAAAGGTACACCTTGATGAATATATATAATAATAGTTAATAATAAAATAAATTTATAATGTAATATTAAAATGAGTAAATAATAATAATATGGTAAAGAAATAAAATTATTATATAGCTATGTTATATAATTAGTTAATAGGTAAGTAATGTCGGTAAATGGTTTTAATGTTTTCGTGAAAGTGCACCCAAATTATAAATTATAAATGAAATGCTTTTAACTAATTTAAAATTAATTATTGTGTTTGTGTCACAAAGGTTAATTTAATAAATCAAAAGATATTTATAATTTGTTGGATAGTTGATTGGGAATTTCCATACAACCACATTCTTCTTCCTCCTGAAAACATTTAGGTGTGGGGGGATTTCATTGTGTTATTTTGGGAAGAGAAAAGTTGTCAGTAAATTTTGATATATGGTTGATTATGTTGGGAAATTAGGGGTTTTAGAAATTTGGATTGCGAATTTGAAGGAGTTGAAATTGGCATGAAATTTTGGACTTGGCATCAATTCTGTCCCTGCCAAGCATTGGATACAGGTTGCAATTTGATCTAGTGTTGCATTTTCCTTTCAGAATGATTAATTGAATTGATTTCTCTCTCTCTCTGATTCTTAAAAATGATTTTTTGATTCCTTAATTATTTATTCTTGAATACAAGAAAAATTAATAGATATAGAATTTGTCCTCATGGGAAGTCTCTTGCGAATCTCATTTCTACAGGAAATCCCCTTGACTATTGAATGCAACGTATTTCCATAAAAGGACCTATTTTTACTTCTGTCAAAATGAAAATAATTCCAAAAAAACAATTATTGTCACTCTTGATTTAAAACATTATTTTTTTCCTTAAGAAATCTTTCTTTCTTTCAGTTTAGCATCGATCAATTCTTGTCCTCTAGACACTCCTTAGTTGCATTTTGATTTTACTTGCCAATTGCATTCTTCAAAGCTTCTTAATCCTTTCCGATAGATACAATCTGTGCATATCTGACTGTCATTTCGTTCCCTGAGACGAAATCTCTTTAAGACCCTTTTGTCAAACTGTTCGCATGCCTTTCCTATCCTCCCCCAGCCATTTACATTTGCTTGAAAGTTTCTAAGGCTTTTCAACAAATTCAATTTGTGCACCTCATGCTAGAATTTTATTCCATGAGATGACATCTATTTACACCGCTAATTGTATTTTCTTGAAAGTTTCAACAAATCTATTTTGTGCATATCTTGCAACCATTGCATTCCACGAATTGACATCTCTTCGAGGCATTCTGTCAAAGAGTTTGGGTGCCTTCTCTATGTTTCCAATTCTTGCATACATGTCTAATAGCACAATTATAATAGAAAAATATGATACACACACACAAAGTCAAATACAATGGAATTCAGCTTTACACCTGCCAATTGCATTTGCATTCAAGTTTCTTAAGCCTCTTCAATAAATTCAATCTATGTCCAGCCTGCTATCATTCCATCCATGAGACGAGGTCTCCTTGAGACCTTTTTGTCAGCCAGGCCATGTGCTCTAAAGTTTACGGTGTCTCTGCCTTTGCAGCATTCCGTTAATGCACCTTAAATTTGATATTTTATATTATAAACTGCATTTGATAATGTCCTTCTATGATTTTATTTTATCGATAGAATGATATATTGATTGGATTTAAATATATTATGGTTTATTTTATCAATAATATATAAGTTTATCGATGGGAATTAAATAAAATATGACTTCATTTTGTTAATAATATAATATAATATATATATATATATATATATACACACACACGTATATATGTATATATATATTATATTATATTCTCGTCAAATAGTGAAGAAATAAAATGTTATTTAAATAAAGGATTACAATTGAGGATAAGTTAATATTAAAATGAATATTTAAATTTTTGTAGGTAAAAGAATTTTGTAATTAATTAAATGAATTGATATTTTAATTTAAATGATTCAAAGTAAATGTTAAATGATTTGGTTACCCCTTGTAATTGATTGGTAAATAAAGGTTACTTATCTTTATTATAATTTAATATTTGATTAAGTGAATTACCATGTGAGTCAATTCATTAGAATCTTGTTATAAAAATATTATATATTAGAGTTGCAATTTAAAATTAGGGTTCTTATAGAAACTAGTTCAGTGCAGGTGGTTGTGTTATTAATGTTATATTTAATTTTAAATATAATTAATTGTAGTGAATAATGCTTTATTGAAGGAATTTTGTCATGGTTATAATGTTAGGATTGATTGCTACTTAAAATAATGTGTTTTGATTATTGGGTTAAGTGATTTTGTAATTGTTCGAACTGGGTGTCATTTGTGTAATATTTGTTTAAGGTTTTGTGACATTGGGGAATGTGTTAGTGTGTTCTTTCTAGAGGCTTAGGAGGGGATATATTTGTATGAATAACCCTTAGGGTTGTTTAACCTTGAAAGAGGTTTGGCTATGTTGTGGGTCAAGGGTATTGTGTGAAATGTAAGCCGTAAAAGTGTTACCTCCTATTTATGTATGGATTCATGTGATTGTGATGACGGTGCAAGATGGAAAATTCCTTACTCCATGTAGATTTTACTAGTTGAAAGTAGGGGGGGTGGCTCTCAATGGGGGCCAAAACCCAAAGTGGTGTCTAGGATAACCCATTGGAGGGTTTCTTAATCTAGTGGTAACTTTAATAATGAATTAGTGGGATGGGTAGAATTCACAATAAACAAGATAATGGATGTCTCACCCATTTCCTGTAGTGCTTATATAGGCTAAGGATAAGTTGAGAAGGCCTGGTTGGCAAGATCAACTTCCTTGTTCTCATGAAAGGAATGTTGGTTCTACATGTGTCACCCTATGGGATCAAGACCTGGTGAGAGGTTTACCAGGACAATGATAGGTGGGGGTCGGGGTCTAGTGACAGACTGCCAGGACAACCCATGATACGACCATGTAATGACACTCCTCCCTATTGCAGTCTAGTATTCCCTAGTTGTATTTTCCTCTCTGATGTGTGAGTTCCTTTGTAAGTGTTGAAATTATTGGTTTTATTAGTAGTGTTGTTGTGATGTCATGTATAACCCTTGCTTCTGTTAGTCTATTGATTTCCTACCTGTCTATTGGATGTGGAACCTTGTGTTATCTCCTAGCATGAGCATGGACCTTAGGATTCCAAATGATCGGGAGATTGGTGCTTTTTATCCATTGGGTATTCCTGCTACATGTTCATGTACATGGAGAGTGGTCATTATGCTATGGACTCTACTTCCTATTCAAGTTTGAGAAGATATCTTATCATGTATTTATATATTGGACTGTATTTCCATTTGTATCTCTTTATGTAATCTGATGTAATCTTCCCACATGTACTAGGGGAATCATTGTTGTAATTATTGTAATTATGTAACAATTAATGATGATTCCTTCTTGTAAATAGTATTATCGACCTCCTATAATGATTTAAATAACTAAGCTCTTACTACCATGATTCATAGATTGGAAATCTAATTTCAATAGCCATTTTGACCATCATGAAGGTAGATTTAAATTGTCAATCCAGGGATGTGAAATTGAAATGTGTCAGCACAATATGTGCACTAAGAATTCTAGAGTAGTCATCACAATTTTATGACCAAGAAAGCTTAAGGCTAAAAGAAAATTGCATGAAAGGAAATAAAGAAAATACTGAACATTACTCAAAAAAATCTAAACTGATTATGCATAGCAGGAAGGAAAGATCTAAGCATTCAACAAAAACTAGTCTACCCTCCTTGGTTGTAGGAATAGTCACAGAACAGAGTCCTAGTGGTTGCAAGAACAATCAATGCCAAAAATCTTATATAAGTACTAAAAAAAAAATTACCCCTAATCTAACTAAACTAAAGGAATGGATTAGTCACCAAGTGGGCCCCCTTGGATGAGTATCCTTTAAACTACTATAAAACTTGGATACTCAACTCAAAATCTCATTTTATTCATCAAAAAATGCAATTACAAGAATATGGTTGATGATCAGCTTGTACAAGAACTTGGCGATCAACTCACTAACTCGTTATAACTAGCTCAAGGAAGGAGGATTCGAGCCTTATTTACCAATTGAACAGGGCCATCAACTCCCACTAAATGAGAGGATTCCATTTAGGGAAAACAAGAGAAAATGGAAGGAGCGGTTACGCATGCAAGGGAATCCATTCGGGCATGCATGCCCAAACATGGACTCGACCACTGCAGTAATGCCCGCGATGCTCAATACCATTAAAGATTGATGCAAGGTGGTTACATGTGGTTGACACAAGAATCTTCTATCATTGTCTTCAGTTGACCTTCATGCGACTCCTCAACCTAACCGGTTGGCGGCTACATGCATCACATAGTATTCCAATCATGTATGTAGAATAATTTTAGTACAAATAGTAATTGCATAATCATAACCACCTTAAAGAACATTCATCAATCACATGCAAGATAAATATAGATGGTCTACATAATGGGTATATATATCATTAAAACCAACAGAAGTTAAATTAGTCCATATGTCATATAACTAAGAGAAACTATATGAAAAGTGCCAGCATATAATGTCAAAGTTTGTGGTAATTTCAGAAAATAACAAGAGATTATTCCCCTCTAACTAGGCCATATTCTAGACTCATCGAGTACTGTAAAGCAATACAATATTCAGATGATAGTTAGAGAATGATTCTTGTTGATTATCAGTTGTCCCATTATGGAAGTGAGTAATGTAGGAACATTTAATCTGGTGCTTTACAATGAACTTTACATTTCAAATCACTCGTGTTATCTTAGAAGTTGAGGAAATGTTCTAGTTATCTTGGTTATTAGTTTTGTGAGTAGTGTAGTCAAGGAACCTTAGAGGACCTATGGCTAGATTATTATGTTATGTTATGTATTCTATAGTTATTTTTTTTAAAATAACAAATCTCCATTAGTTTTACATACTTTAGTATTGTCCTCTAGGTTTCCTTGGTGGGGGTGTTACACCTGGTAACAGAGCCCAAGTTCTAAAACTTGGTACTCTGGTTACATATGAGCTCATTATGTTATCTCAGTTACTTGGACTCTTGATATTATGTTTTTCCCCTTTTTTCCATCCTTGCCTAAGAGCCTAGACTTGTCCTTTGGTGGTGTTTGTGTATGAATATTGCTAGAGGCCGAGGTTGGGGTGGCCGTGGGTCTAACTACCAGAACACCCCTTCTTAGGGTTCCCACAAAGGTGATTGTGAGGAACAACAAGGCTCTCAAAATGATCAGGGAAGCATGGGTCAAAATCATGCCCAACCAGAGTTAGAGGGAGCTCAATTACATTATTTTCTTGAGGATATCCTTGCCCGCCTAGGCCCTAGATAGAAGGGTAATCAATAGGGGGAATCACAACACTCTAGGCATAAGGATAAAGAGAGAAATATCTCCTAGGAGGAGAGATTTCACAAAAAAGGAGGATGTTAGGTGATAGGTCGAATTGGCCTCCAAAACTAGAGTAGTGGTAGAATCCCTTGTGTATGAATGTAGATTGAGGATTGGTACTCTCTTTACCATGGTGGATCTTCACATCATACCCTAGGATCTTATGACATAATGCTGGGTATGGGTTGGTTGGATTCTCATCAAGTAGTTATTGATTGTTGACATAAACCAATGCAGTGTTTGGATGATTCAGGTAGGGAGGTAGAGGTAGTTGGTATTCAAAGACCCATCTCTTTGTGTAATATTTCTACTATGCAGTTAAATAGATGTATGCATAAAGGTTGTTAGTTGTTTGTTGTGACGATTAATGATTTGGAATTAGGGGAGAGTCGAGAGTTGTCCCTCAATGATCATCCTATTCTTAGGGAGTTTGCAAATACCTTCCCCAGTGATATTCTAGAGATTCCACCTAAGCATGACTTTGATTTCAGGATACATCTTGTTCTTCGGGTAGAACCTATTTCCTAAGCTCTGTATCAGATGACTACTTAGGACCTTTGTTGCTAGCTAGAGGAGTGTTGGAAGCTTTTCGTATATTTTCATTGATGTCACTATGTTGGTCTAGTACCTTGTACATGTGTGAAGATCACACTTATCTCATCTAGTATTTGATCTAGTATCTCTAGTATGTTGGTCCAGATATTTCCTTTGGTAATCAGTATGATCTGAGGTATTTAAAAAAATTCTTATAACAGTTGGAATCATGTATGTATGTATTTTCATATGCTCATATAAATTGGGTGATGCATTGGCATCAGTTTTCGGGATTGCATTTTGGTATTAAGTTAATCCTAGCCAACATGATGTTGCATGACATAGGTGAATTACTCTTGATATGAAGCCGACAAGTTATCATCTTGAAAAATATGATTTGCATCAATTAGGCTGACCTAATCAATGCATATGGATATATATGATATATATACAAGATGGTTAGAGGATGAGATGGATGAAGTGGATTAAGGATAAGTGATATAGGTGTGTACAGTGAATGTTAATGCGAAGAGAAGAAGAAGTGTGTTTATGAGAGAAGTATCTGAACAGTGGTTGAAGATCAGGTCATGCGAGCGAATACTCTAAGCATCAAATGAACTAAACCTGCACATGTGGTGTAACTCCTCAGTTCAACTCTGGTGGTTAGCCATTTTGTTTACTTATTTCTATAGGAAAAGAGCCTCCATTTTGGACAATAAGTCCTTGTAAGCAGTGAGCTTCTGTATTGGGTAGTGAGCCTCTTTATTACCGGTATTGATATAACTTTATATACTATGAGTTAATCCTCACCTTGGGTTTTCCCTCATTGGGTTGTCCACGTTAAATATGGTGTTCATGTGTTGTGGAACTTAATGTTTGAATATTGCTTTAATCTATTTTGTGTTGCAATAAAGTTTTAAATATTTGATTAATGAGTTTGTGTAGATATTGATTCACCCCCCCTTTCAGTATCTGGTGTATTCAACAATTGGTATTAGAGCTCTAGTTGCTCTAGATAATTTTAATAGCTTGAGGGAGATCCTACAAATTGAAAAAATGGATAGAGAAGAGCTCTAGACTACCCTTGAAGATCTTGACAACGCTGAAATTGAAAATAGAGAATTGAAAGAAAATCTTGATGAAGCAAATGAATGTGTCCGAAAATTAAAAGAATAGTTAAATAAATTTAAATAAAGATACTGAGAAGTGAGTGATGAATTGAAACAAGCAAATGATGATAATATTAGATTGAAATTGAAGATAGATGACAAGAATAAAGTTGAAGAATGTTTGAAAACAATGATACAAAGCAAAATTGATGTTTGTTGTAGGCTTGAATAGGAAGTGATGAATTTGAAAGAAGAACTTGAGAAATAAAAACTCTATGAAGAAGATTTCAAGACAAGCTCCACCAAGCTTCATGAATTGATAGCAATACATAAACCTTCTAAAGACAAAAGTGGCATAGGTAATGAAGTTGATGAAAAAATGTATAACTCAAATCTAGTAAATGATCAGAAGACTCGAGAAAAATAAAAGAAGAAAAGATACTCTGGAAGGAAACCACCTATCAGAAAACCAAATGCACAAAGGTACTCATCATTCAATGTTGTTTTTTTTTTCATGTAATAAGTTTCGTCATAAGGCAACTGAGTCTAGGATTAGGTTGAATAATTTTTTTGGTCCATTCTCTGAACAATGTTATACATGTAAGAAGATAGGACATAAAGCTACTGAATGCAGATCTTTAGTAACAATGATTAGTCAGGTGATGATGAATAGGTTCAATGGAAAAAGCATGAATCAATCATTTAATGTCTATTTCCATACTTGTAACATGTTTGGACATAAATCGAATCAATGCAGAACAGGGAATAATGAAAATTAGACATGATAGAGAAATATAGTCTGCTACTATTGCAAGAAACTAGGACATATCTCAAAGGTGTGTAAAAATAGCAAGGAGAAGTAGTCTGCTCTGGTGGAAGATAATAAACCAATAGAAAATATTGATAAGGAAGAAGTTAAGGGGGAAATGAGAAAAATATATGGAAAAATAAAGAAGCATCAGAAACTACTAATGCATTTGTACCCTCATCCAGTTTAGATGAATCCTCTAGGAATTAGACCTAGCATGTGTTAGTTTTTAATGATTAGATATATATGAACTAAAAAAGAATCAAATTATGCAGCACATAAGACAATAGACACAACAAGATACCTTGAGAAAACTCTCCAACCTCGAGGAGAAAAACCCAGCCAATATATCTCTTATATATTGATAGAATAAGAGCAAATTCTCTTACAACTTAGGCATTACACAATGCCGATTTGATACAATGAATAATAGCACTTCTCTTAGATGCAAGATACTAATGAATATGTTTCTCCTTATGATCAATCTACTTATGGGTGCAAACCTCTTCTTCTACTGGGCGTGGACTTCTTCTTCTAAAATATGCGAACTATATAATAAAACATGATGCCAAATGAATGAGGATGAATTTCCTTATATATAAAATTAAAAGGATGCATCTTTTCATAATGGAAAGTCGTCCCTCATAAGAAATTGTGCCTCAAGAATTTAGCCTTATAATATAAATTATTATTAAATAATTTAAACATAAAATATTATTAATGAGGTGCCTCCTCATTATTTCAGATCGGTTATAAATAAATTAAATAGCCATTGGCTATATTTAATTTATTTCCTTCATAGGAGTTTGAGCTTGGAAATTATGAGGCATGTGGTTGTAAGTAACATCAAGACTCCCTCTTAGCTAGGAGGAATATTTCCAGCTATACAAGTCATATCACCTCATCGTGATGACAAACACCATGGCTACACCCATGTGTAAAAGAGCATATCACCTAATCGTGATATCAACCACCATGGCTACACCCATGTGTGGAAAGGAGCTTATCACCTCATCATGATATCATATCAACTCATCATGATATCAACCATTATGGATACTCCCATGAATGGTATATGTGCACAAGTGCCCATCATTCAACGTGATGTCATCACCTCATCATGACATTCACCATAGACACTCCCAGAGGGTGAATAAACACAAGTACAAGAAAATCACCATGGACTCTCTCACATGATGTTTTCATGGAGTCACAAACATGAAATCCACCATGGCTCTCCCAGATGGTGGAAAGAAGGGCTTTCACCTTGAAATTTTCTCATAAAGAGAAATGCATTAACAAGGGCTTGCACCTCAAATCTCTCTAATAGAGAGAAATGCATTAAAGAAAATTTGAAGTTCACTGATTCTAATAATCCTTCTCAGCTAGGGATTCATTCTCCACAATACCAAGCTTGTCTCAAAATTACACAAAATTTACTCTTGCAAGAGGCTTGGTGAGAATGCCTGTCGTCTACTCATCAGTGCTGATATACTTCAACTGGATTGCTTTCCTCAACACCATATCTCCTATATAGTGGTATTTGATCTCAACATGTTCATTTTTTTCATGAAACACAAGGTTGACAGAAAGATTCACATAGCTCTGGTTATCACAATAAATGATAGTAGGCTCCATTGATTGTCCAAACAATCCTGCAAGGAGCTTTTGAAGCTGCACTACTTCTCAGGCTACCACACAAGCTGCAATATACTCAACTTTTGTTGTACTCAGTGCCACAAAAAGATTACTTCCCTTTACACCAAGATATCATGGCAGACCCCAAACTTGAATTAGAGATTTGAATCAACATCATTCTTGGAGAAACCCAAAATTAACAGGTAATGATCAATCCTTTCGTACCAAGGACACGGAGCCTGCTTAAGGCCATACAATGCCTTCTTCAGCCTACAAACATGAGACTCCTTCCCATGAACCTCAAATCCATCATGTTTCTCAATATTTACATCTTCCTCAATTACATCATTTAGGGAATGCAATATTTGAATCCCTCTTAAGCTCCAAGTTCTTGCAACAACCTTCTAACCACCTCATCCAATATTGCCTACAATGCTTTCCTTAGAGAAAATTTTCCATAGCACACCTCTAATATAGAAGAGAGTTCAAGATTGTCCTCCTCAACCTCAAATCATATCACTCTAATAGGTTTGCGAAGATACCAATGTTAAATCTTGATAGATTATCTTGTGCAATTATGATCTTAGCAGCTGAAGAGGTATTCCAAGGACTTCATCATCGGCCTTGTAATGTTGCATCCTTGACTTATTCTCAGTGATTCATAGAACTCCCTCTTGATCCATGCTTGAGAGATTGCAAAGAAGACTTCTAGAAGTGAACTCCCTCTATCCACCAACTCAATCCCAAGGCTGCAAGTTGTGACTCCATGCTTGATCATTTCTTTGGTCAGCATGACTTCCTCACAAGATTCTTGAAGCTCTTCCTCCTTGTGAAATCTCTCATTACTTTCATACTCCTTGATCCATCTTGAAAGAATTTTAGAGAGAGATTACAAACAATTTATAACTATCCAAAGAAATATCAAGGCTAGAATCATACAAGATTTACTATCTCAAGTTATAGCATGAACACATAAGATTTTATGAACAATATTAAAAACATGAATAAAAAAATCAACAAATAAGTGAATTATGTAACAAATGTCAAAAGATCAGAAAGAAGGGATAAAGAAATTATCTTTTTAGAATTCTGATATAACTCTTTCTTCCGTCTTTTACTCCTCTCGAGAGTTCTAAACTCAGCACAACAAGAGACAATTTGCACAACTACATATTTCTTGAATGCATTATGCTATTAGCATGAAGAACTAACCCTCTCCAAGAGTCAAGGCTCTATCACATTTCATTCATTTAGAGGATGATATCGATGTGACAAACTAATCATCATCAAAATTGTAGTTCTCTTTTTATTTTAGAGTCACACTCAGAAATCTTCACAACTAGCATGAAAAATAACTTGCAAAGAATAATTTGAATATTCAAATGATCTTATGCCAGTGAACACAATTCAAGAGAAACCATGATTTTTACTAAACACACATGATTCAAATAACCAAGGTCATATTTTCACAACTTAGCAAACTGAATTTTAGCCTAGAAGGGTGATTTCAAATAAAGCAAAGAATACTTATCTCTTTAAATATTTTGATGGGTGTAAGTACTAGGCACAACAAGATATGCTTCTCTTGTGCTTAGATCAGTACACAACCTTCATGGCTTGAAGACAAGCCCATGAATTAGAATAGAAATTCCTTAGAATCCTTTTGAGGAGAGATCTCATCCACATCTGCAAATGAAGCATGTTTATTAGGCCTCGTTGGGCAATCCTTTGCATAGTGACCAAACTTGTCACATCTAAAACATTGAAAGAAGGATAGATCCTTCTTCTTCTTGAATGCAGGGGCACCATCTGACCCTTTATCTCTATTCCTCTTAAATTATCCTTTATTTCCTCCTTTTCCTTTATTCTTTGAGGATTGAGTTGAAATACATGAATGTCTTCATTTATAGAGCTTTGACCAATACCTCTCGCAACAAACCTAGACTCTTCTTGAATACAATCTACCCTCAAATGATCAGACTTGGGGAGTTTTGATCTTACACTTATACCTTGAATGTATGACTCGCAAGATGAAGGAAGACCTTTGAGGGCCAGCATGGTAAAATCCTTGCTATCAACAATATGTCCAACAGTAGAGAGTTGATCTCTCAACTCGGTGATCCTCATGAAGTAAGTGATGAAAGATTCTCCTTTCATCATCTTGACATGAGGAATTTTTTGCTTTAATGAAAGTGCATGGCTTGTGTTGTTGATCGCATACATTTCCTCCAAATTCTTAAACATCTCTCTCATTGTCTTCAACTTAAAGATGATTGGAACAATATGATCCTTCATGGAATCAACTAACATCTTCTTCACCTTAGTATCTTTCTTCTTCCATTGAATATTCTCTTCCTCATCAGTAGACTCGAGGACATTGCTCTCCACAAACTCAACCAATTCATTTTCCTCCAGGGTGAGCATAACTTTGAATATTCAAGATGTGAAATTTTTTTCTCCCTCAAGTTTGTCCTCGATCTTGAGACCATTCACCATCTTGACGAAGATATATAGAAGTAATCAAAGATGAGAAAGAGGATAAAGAGTATTGTTACAAGACTAAATCTAATCAAGATCTTCTTCAAAACCGCTCTGATACCATGTTAGTTTTTAATGATCAGATATATGAATTGAAAAACAATTAGATTATCCATCACATAAGACAATAGACATAGCAATATACCCTAGGAAAACCATCCAACCTGAGGGACAAAAACCCAGCCAATATATCTCTTATATATTGATAGAATAAGAGCATATATCTCTTACAACTCAGGCATTACACAATACCGATTTGATACAATGAATAAGAGCACTTCTCTTAGATGCAAGATAAAAATGAATATGTTTCTCCTTATGATCAATCTGCTGCTACAGATAATGATCTACTGTTGGGTGTGAACCTCTTCTTCTATTGCGAGAGAACTTCTTCTTCTAAAATATGCGAACTATAATAATAAAACTTGATCCCAAATGAATGAGGATGAATTTCCTTATATATCAAATCCAGAGGACGCATATTTTCATAATAAAAGTCATCCCTCATAAGAAATCGCACCTCAAGAACTTGGCCTTATAATATAAATTATTATTAAATAATTTAAACATAAAATATTATTAAATAATTTAAACATAAAATATTATTAATGAGCTGCCTCCTCATTATTTCAGATCAGTTATAAATAAATTAAATAGTCATTGGATATATTTAATTTATTTCCTTCATAGGAGTTCAAGCCTGGAAATTATGAGGCTCGTGGATATAAGTAACATAAAACACATGCTCTTAAGGGGAGCATTATCAGAATATCAGTTATTTACCCTCGAAAGAATAGTGTGTTAGGTACTAGCACGTGGATATATTGTAAAGAATGATAAGACATAAGTATTGCAAAATAAATTGAAAGAAAAGGCGTAAGCATGTTCTTTTGTAGAGAAAATTAGGGTTTCTCAATATAAATGGAAGAGAAATTTATTAGCTTTTTGCAATTAATGTGAGTTAGGGAAAAATGATGGAGTATAAAGGAAATTTTGTAAATAATTTTAATCATCAAATGCATTCGAAGGATTAGTAGAGTTACTTGGAACTCTCTTCAATAATATCTTAAGCGATTTAAAGACCTTCGAAGAAATCATTGTGGAAATTCAATGGTAGGTGACTAAAGCTTTCCTATCTCGCGGTCGCAAAAGAAGGTAACAAAAGAATTTTCTTATTGAATCCTAAGAGCTAAATGGAAATTTCTAAATTATGATTGAGTGGGAATGCCCCTCTGAAGTTGAAAGGAATCAAGATAGATGAATTCAATCATTTGAAAATAAAGAAGTTGGAATTAGGGTTGGAACTAAATGATTTACGGAACATACAAACGCTAGGTTTGGATGTATGGGGAGAATTTACTTGGTTTGCTGAAAAATGATTCATCTTATTCCTTCTAATAAAATTCAAGGATGATATCATTTTATTGGATAAACCTTATCTCATTTCGAAGGAAGCGATCAAAGTGGTTACTAGACTGTGCAATGTTGGAGAACTTCCTAGACAAAAAACTATAAAATACAAGTGGAGAAAATGACGGGAGCCGACAAGGACCCTTGAGCACTATTGGCCGATATTATTGGTGATGCCTTGGTTAGGTATCTTGCATACGGTATTTCTTATAAAAATTATTTCAGAAATCGAGAAGGCTCTACCTCAACCATTGCAATTTATTTGGTGCATAAAATGGTAAAAGAGAACATACAATTTGATATGTTTATGCTAATTCTTGAAAATATTACTGAGAACATAGAAATGACAATGGGAGAAGGATACCCTTTCCATTTTGGGTCCTTTCTTATTACATCTTTGGTATTTTATTTTCTGAAATCACTACCAAGAGAAAGATGTTGAGTGGGAATCTAGGATTCATGTTGCAAGATAGATATTCAGGCACTTGGAAAGTTTAGAAGATAAATCAAGTGCATGCAAAGAATTTTCCTTATCATTGCAGAACGTAATAAGCTTCAGTGAAACTAGGTTAAGTCAATTTGAGGAAGGTTCTTTCTTCGGGATGAAGGAATTGGAAGTAGTTAGTGCTGATTCCCCTCCAGAATCGAAGAAAAGAAATGTTGTCTCCAAAAATGTCATCATTATCCCTGAGGAAAAGAAAGAAGAAGAAGAATCTTTGGTTGAATCAGAATCTTTCGATCCAGAAGGCATCCAGTCCATGTTAATAAAAGGAAAAATGAAGAAATTTGGTGATGTTTGGAGTACGAACTCGCCTATTAATAGACTTAAAATTGATGATGCTTTAGTTGAATATCTACTTCGTAAAGGTATTGATGTATCTGTTGTTTCTAATTCTTTACCTGAAAAATTTAGTTGAAATAGTTGAAGAGAGAATGTTGCTTGAAGGCCCAAGAGGACGTAATTTGGATGCTCTGGTTGAAAAGAGATGTTTTAAAGAAAAGCAGAGGTTATCTGAATTGATCATAGAGACAAAGAAATGCATAAAAGAAATTTCTGACATATACAAGTATTGTCTTTGATGGCCTACTACAGTAGAAAATTTTTGAAGCATAATTGAAGCAATAGAATCTGAAGTGAACAGTATTGGAAATAAATTTGATATTTTTGAAGACAAAGAAGGAAAGAAAAGGATAAGAATTGGTGAACTTCAAGCTGAAATGATCATTGTGCAAAGGAAAAGGGATGATGTAGTAAAGATCTTTTGGCTTCTTAAGGCGATTGTTGAGGTCTGGTTAGATCATATTTCTGGAATACTCTCTAATGTAGAAGACTGTGAGAATCAATTCTCATCCATAGTTTGGTCATCCTCCTTCACACTATTGGTTGTATTGGGTAGTGTGTGTGCAAGAATGGATTCTGCAATATTGGAGTGCAAGAAATTGCTTCATGTGATCAAAGAAAGGTACAAAATGGTATTCCAGGTGAAAATAGTCTTTCTGGTTTGAGAAATTGGATGCTTGAAAGTTTTTAAAGTTTTGAAATTTTGAATATTGGAGGACACCATGTTTTCATCTTATTGGTGCCCTTTTCCATTGATCTCAAAGGGGGAGAGTTTTGGAAGTTTTAGAAAGGGGGAGAATTTTTTTTTGGGAAAATAATTTGTTTTTGGAGAATTTTTGAATCAAACAATTTGCACATGTTTCCATAAATGACAAAGGGGGATATTGTTGTAATTTTTTGATATATTGTCATTAATGCCACCATGTTGGTCTAGTACCTTGTACCGGTGTGCAAATCAAGCTTATCTCATCTAGTATTTGATTTGCTATCTCTAGTATGTTGGTCTAGATATTTCCTCTGGTAATCAGTATGATCTGAGGTTTTGAAAAAAGGCTTATAATGGTTGGAAGCACATATGTATGCATTTTTAGATGTTCATATGAATTGGGTGATGCACTGGCATCAATTTTTGAGATTGCATTTTGGTATTAAGTTAATCCTGGTTGAAATGATGTTGTATGACACAGGTGAATTACTCCTTATATGAAGCCGACAAGTTATCATCTTAAAAAATATGATTTGCATCAATCAAGCTGACCTAATCAATGCATACAGATATATCTGATATATATACAAGATGGTTAGAGGATGAGATGGATGAAGTGGATGAAGGATTAGTGATATAGGTGTGTACAGTGAATGTGAATGCAAAGACAAGAAGTGTGTGTATGAGTGAAGTATCCAACAATGGTTGAAGATTAGGTCATTCAAGCGAATACTCTGAGCATCAAAGGAATTGAACTTGCACATGTGGTGTAACTCCTCAGTTCAACTCTAGTGGTTAGCTAGTTTTGTTTACTTATTTTTGTAGGCAATGAGCCCCCATTTTGGATAATAAGTCCTTGTAAGCAGTGAGCTTTTGTATCTAGCAGTGATCCTCTTTATTACTGGTATTGATATAAATTTATATACTTTGAGTTAATCCTCATCATGTTTTTTCCCTCATTGGGTTGTCCACGGAAAATATGGTGTTCATGAGTTGTGGAACTTAATGTTTGACTATTTCTTTAATCTATTTTGTGATGCAATAAAGTTTTAAGTATTTTTTCAATGATTTTGTGTGGATATTGATCCACCCTCTCTCAGTATCTAGTTTATTCAACAAGGAGTTGTTGGATAATGGGTTTATTCATCCTAGTGTCTCTTCTTGGGGAACACCAATCATTTTTGTGAAGAAAAAGGATGGATCCCTTCAATTGTGTATTGACTATTTGCAGTTGAATAAGGTGACTATGAAGAATAGATATCCCTTGTTGAGGATTGATGACCTCTTTCATCAGATTAAGGTAGACAAGGTGTTCTTGAAGATTGAACGAAAATTAGAGTATCACGAGTTGCATATTTTTGAGGTAGACATTCATAAGATTACATTTCACACTCACTATGGGCACTGAGTTCACTGTTGTGTCATTCGGGTTGATGAATGCACCATCTATATTTATGAGTTCGATGAATGGAGTATTCCCCACCTATCTTGATAGATTTGTCCTTGTGTTCCTGGATGGCATTCTGATTTATTCTAGTACTATGGAGGATCATGAGGAGCACTTTTGGAAGGTATTGGAATGTCTAAGGGAGAATCGTCTATATTAAATTTGGAAAAGTGTGAATTCTTTTAGACAAGGGTGAGGTATTTGGGGCGTGTCATTTCAGGAGAAAGTATTGTTGTGAATCCTTCAAAGATCCAAGCCATCATCGATTGGCCTGAGCCCACTAATATTTTAGAGGTTCACATATTTATGGGCTTAGTAGGTTATTATTGGTGGTTTGTGTAGGGTTTTTCAAGTATATCTCACCTTATCACTTCCTTTCAGAGGAAAGGGAAGAATTTCATCTGGTCGAAACAATTTCAAGCAACCTTTTAGACTCTCAAGGAGAGGTTGACTAGTGCAACCATTTTGGTAGTTCCTAATCCTATAGGAGATTTTGTGGTGTGTACTAATGCATCCTTGGAGGGTCTAGGAGCAATATTGATGTAGGTTGGTCATGTGATATCTTATGAGTCTCACAAACTCAATGACTATGAGTTGAACTATCCTACACATGACTCGGAGTCAGTTGTCATCATTCATGCCTTGGTGAGATGTAGAGAATTTGTGTTAGGGCATCGGTTTGAGTTGCATAGTGATCACCATAGATTATAGTACATATTCATGCAGCCAAACCTAAATGCTAGGTAGACACTGTGGATGGAGTTTCTATTTGAGTGTGACTTTAAGGTGAAGTACATCCATGGTAAGGATAATGTTGAGCCAGATTCTCTTAGTCAGTGGAGGCATGAGCTTTTATTAGTTACTCTTGGAGTAGATTTGAGGGGTCAGATCCTTGTAGTGCTTCCTGTAGACAATTGGTATCAAGAGGCGAAGTCAGAGGTTGACTTAGGCAAAGCCTTGGAGGGCAGGTATGTAGGTTATTATCCCAAGTTAGGTGGTCTCTTGCAGCACTTAGGTTGCATATATGTTCTGCAATTAGAGAGTCTTTGTACCCTAGTTATGTCAGAGGTGCATTAGGCACCGTACTCATCTCATCTAAGTGTCAAGAAGATGCACACAGATCTTTGTCAGTTGTATTTTTGGTCAGGGATGAAGAAATACATTATAGATTTTTTCTTGAGGTCTTTGGAGTGCCAAAGGGTTAAGGCAGAACATCAACACCTTGCAGGTCTTCTTCAGTTGCATCTAGTCCAAGAATGGAAATGGGATATTATTTCAGTGGATTTTATAGGTGGTTTTCCAGTATCTTCTCATTGTCATGACACCATCATGGTCACTATGGACAAGCTGACTAAGGTGGAACACTTCTCTCCTATTTGGTCTTCATATAATGCTTCTTCAGTTGCTATGAATTTTATGAATGATATAGTCAGATTGCATGTGATTCATGTAGGATCATCTTTGATAGAGATCTAGTATTGACTTCAACACTCTGGATGTCCTTGGAGCATGTGTTGGGGACTTATTTAAACTTTAGTTTAGCTTACCACCTAGAGATAGATGGGCAAATTGAGAGGGTCAATTAGGTATTTGAGGATATGATCAGAATGTATGGCATGGATTAGTAGACTCATTGGGAGGATTATTTGTACTTGGTGGAGTTTGTGTATAACAATGGGTACCACAACTCTATCGATATGTCCCCTTTTCAGACCTTCTATAGTCATCCTTGTCAGACCCCACTTAGTTGTGATCATCTTGAGGATAGAATCCTCCTAGGACCAGATATTCTCTAGGAGATGGAATAGTAGGTGGTTCATATTAGACAGCATTTGGTGGTAGTGTAGGATAGGTAGAAGAAGTATACAGATGCTCATAAAGTTGATCATTAGTTTTTTTTTAGTGACTAGGTGTTCTTGTGGGTGCGTCCACGAAAGAGTATGATCCACTATGGAAAGGGATCTAAGCTTGCACCACATTTTGTAGGGCCATTTGAGAATTTAGATAGGACCAGCCCTGTTGCATACCATATTGCTTTACCGCCTAGTCTATCATGTATCCATGATGTCTTTCATGTTTATGTTCTCAGAACATACTATCTAGATATTTCGCATGTTCTTGACTAGAATTCCTTGCAAGTAGACGATAGACATCTGGCTTCGGAGCCCTTGGGCATTCTGCAACATAGGAGACTTTTCATAAAGGGTCGAGATGTTCAACAGGTGAGGATCCAATGGGATCCTAATGATGAGTCTTTGGCCACAAGGGAGGATGCATCTTGGATGCGAGAGTTGTACCCTTTCTTGTTTGTAGGCTTCCAAGAGTAAGCCTAATCCTAGAAGGGGGGATGTAGTGCCTCTCATACTATTACCCTGATAGACTAACATTTGATCTATTTATGATGAGATATTACGATACACTATGTGATGTTTGATTCATTGTTATGATGATGCCACTGATGAAATTTGTGTTATTTGAGGTTTTATGCACATGTTAGGATTAGTATGTGGTTTTATTCAGGTGACTATGGAGATTTTATTTGATTATTAGGACAAATCAACAGTATGTGATTATTTTTCCATGACTGTTATGTGATTATTATGTGACTGATCTTATTCTAATTACTATGTAGTTGATTGTTAATGAGTTGATTCGACTACTAGGTGTTGTTCTTACTGATGTGATTGAGTGAAAGGGACGGTGTTGCATCACTCACTTATGAGTACATTGTGATATTGTGGTTCCCTTTAACAGTATGACTATTATATGTATATGTATATGCACAATCATTTTGTGTGTTGTAGGTTGCAAGTACCAGACATCAACTCCACCTCAATTAGCAGGTCTGAGCATTCCTAGAACCCAATGGATTAGTTGATTGGAGATAACTCTTGGTCCCCTACCCTAGCCATCATCCTCAAAGAGGATGAGTATCCAGGTTGGCACCCTGTCAGTGTCGTCACTATTGTTAGTTTGGTCAGTTAGTGTTGTTTGAGGTTTTACTTCCAACCCTAGATGGTGGTCAATTAATTAATTGGGAATTTCATTCCATTTCATTTGAATTGTTTGATAAATATTGATTGGATGTCTTATGAATTAAAATAAATTGCTAAGTAAAAGGTACACCTTGATAAATATATATATATATATATATATATATATATGTATATAATAATAGTTAATAATAAAATAAATTTATAATGTAATATTAAAAAGAATAAATAATAATAACAAGGTAAATAAATAAAGTATTATATAATCGGGTTATATAATTAATTAATAGGTAAGTAATGTCGATAAATAGTTTTACTATAACTTGCGTGAAATTGGGTATCAATTTTATTCACCCAAATTATAAATTATAAATGATTTTTTTTTAACTTATTTAAAATTAATTACTATGTTTGTGTTGGGAAGGTTATTTTAATAAATCAAAAGCTAATTATAATTTGTTGGATAGTTGGTTGGCAATTCTCGTACAACCAAATTCTTTTTGCTCTTGAAAACATTTTGGTGTCAAGGGGATTTCAATGGGTTCTTTTGGGAAGATAATTTTTTTCTAGAAATTTCAATATATGGTTGATTATGCTAGGAAATTGGGGTTTTTAGAAATTTGGATTGCGAATTCAGAGGAGTTGAAATTGTAGTGAAAGTTTGGGCTCAACATCTCTTTGAGGCATTTTGTCAAATATTTTGGCTACCTTCTCTATGTTGCTAATTATTACATACATGTCTACCAGGGCAATTATACCAACAAAATCTAATATACAGACACACAAAGTCATATACGGTTGAATTTGGCTTTACTCTTGCCAATTGTATATGCATAAAATTTTCTTAAGCCTTTTCAACAAATTCAATCTATGCCCAACCTTCTATCATTCCATCCATGAGTGGAGGTCTCCTTGCTTGACCTTTCTGTTAGCTAGTTCGTGTGCCATAAAGTCTATGGTGTTGCTTCCTTAGTAGCATTCTGTTAATGCAACTTAAATTTGATATTTTATATTATAAACTACATTTGATAATGTCTTTCTATGATTTTATTTTATGGATAAAATGATATATTGATTGGAATTAAATATATTATGATTTCATTTCTCAATAATATATATGTATATTGATGGGAATTAAATAAAATATCATTTCATTTTATTAATAATAAAATATATATATATATATATGTATGTATGTATGTATGTATGTATGTATGTATATGTATATATATATTATATTATATTCTCATCAAATAGTGAAGAATGACCTTTCTTATTTGAAGAAATCAAATTTTATTTAAATAAAGGATTCTAATTGGATAAGTTAATATTAAAATGAATATTTAAATTGTCATAGGTAAAAGAATTGTGTAATTAATTAAGTGAATTGATCTTTTAATTGAAATGATTCAAAGTAAATGTTAGATGATTTGGTTACTCCTTGGTAATTTCTTAGTAAATAAAGGTTAGTTATCTTTATTATAATTTAATAGTTGATTAAATGAATTTACATGTGAGTCAATTAATTAGAATCTTGTTATTTAAATATTATATATTAAAGTTACAATTTAAAATTAGGGTTATTGTAGAAACTAGTTCAATGCAGATGGTTGTGTTATTATGGTTGTGTTATTAATATTATAGTTACTTTTCAATATAATTAATTGTAGTGAATAATGCCTTATTTAAGGAATTTCCTCATGGTTATAACATTAGGATTGATTGATGCCTAAAACAATGTGTTTTGATTATTGGGTTAGGTGATTTTGTAATTTTTAAAAGTGGGTGTCATTTGTGTAATGTTTTTTTAAGGTTCTATGTCATTAGGGAATGTGTTAGTATGTTGGTTTGTAGAGGCCCAAGAGGGGGTATATTTGTATGAATGAACCTTAGGGTTGTTTAACCTTGAAAGAGGTGTTTCTATGTTGTGGGTCATGGGTATTGTGTGAAATGTAAGCCCTAAGGGTGTTGCCTCATATTTATGTATGGATTGATGTGATTGTGATGAGTGTGCAATATGGGCAATGCCTTGCTTTGTGTAGGGTTTACTAGTTGCAAGTAGGGGGAGTGGCTCCCAATGGGGGGCGGAACCCAAAGTGATGTCTAGGACAACCCATTGGAGGGTTTCTTAATCCAGTGATAACTTTAATAATGAATTAGGGGGACATGTAGAATTCACATTAAACAAGATATTGGATGCCTCATCCATTTTTCTTTAGCGCTCGTATATTCTAAGGATGGGTTGAGAAGGCCTAGTTGACAAGATCAACTTCCTTGTCCTCACTGAAGGAATTTTGGTTTCGCATGTGTCACCCTATGGGGTTGGGACCTAGTGAGATTTTTACCAGGACAACCAGAGATGGTGGTTGGGTTCTAGTGAAGGAATTCCAATACAACCCATGTTCGGACCATGTGGCAACACTCCTCTCTATTGAAGTCTAGCACTCCCTAGTTGTATTTTTCTCATTGATGTGTGAGTGCCTCTAGAAGTGATGTAAGTGTTGAAAGTATTGGTGTTGTTAGCAGTGTTCTTGTGATGCCATGTATAACCCTTTCTTGTGTTAGCCTATTTCTTTCCTATTTGTCTATTGGATGTGGGACCTTGTGTTATCTCCTAGCACAGGGGTTGGACCTCAGGGTCCCACATGGTCGAGAGTTTGGTACTTTTTCTCCATTGGGTATTCCTATTGCATGTTTGTGTGCATGGAGAGTGATCATTGTGATGTGGACTCTAGTTCGTGTTCCATTTTGAGAAGACATCTTATCATATATATTTGTATATTGGATTGTATTTCCATTTATATATCTTTATGTAATCTAATGTAATCTTCCCACATGTACTAAGGGAAGCATTGTTGTAATTATTATAATGATGTTTCCTTCTTGTAAAGAGTACTGTAAAACAATGCAATATTCATATGATAGTTTGTTAGAAAATGATTCTTAATGTTGATTATCAGTTGTCCCATTATGGAAGTGAGTAATGTAGGAAAATTTAATTTGTTGCTTTCAAATGAGCTTTACATGTTAGATCACTCATGTTATCTTAGTAGTTGTTAGAAATTTCTAGTTATCTTGGTTATTAGTTTTTTGAGTAGTGCAGTTGAGGAACCTTAGAGGACATAGGACTAGATTATTATGTTACATTACGCTTTCTATACTTACTTTCTTTTTAAAAAATTCCCCGTTAGTTTGACCTAGTTTAGTGTTTTCCTTTGGGGTTCCTTGGCGTGAGCATTACAATACTTCTCTTTATTACTTATAATTGTTACCTTCCTTATCTATCACTCTTTCCCCTTCTATATATATCTTAAAATATTCCTCTTTTTCTCCATCTCTATCTATATCATATTATCTTTACCTTTATCTCTTATTCATTCCATTTTTCTCTCCATTTCATTATCTCCATCCCTCTTGCTCATTTCTCTATCTTTTTTTTCATATATTTCTCCACTTCTATATCCCTATCTCTTTATATCTCTCCCTCTCCATCTCTATCTCTTTATCTCTCATTTTATTTATATATATTTGAACTATAGATTTTTAGGGATAGGGCTTCCCTACACTTCTAGGGTTTTGCACCTAAAAAGAGAAAGGTATCCCACAAAGGATCTAAGGGTTCCTTCAAAACTAATGTTAATATGATTTAAATCTGCCTAAATGGACTGTCCTAAATGCAATAAATTGATAAAAGAGATTGAATATTAATGTAAAACTAATGAAATGCAAGATGTTTGAAAACACAATGTGATACGCCAAATGACCTAAGAATGTAAACAAATAATAACAGAAATGAAAGGGACTGGAGAGGTGCACCTAGAAACTAAAACTTGATGTAGAGAGGCTATGGAATTCTTCAAAAAAAATTGTTGAAGCCAATTGGGACCATTATGCGAAGCTAGGCAACATAGTCCTAATTTGGGGAGATTCTATCGAAACAGGTTTCGAGAATCTAGGTATCCAGAACTGCAAAAATCACATTTCAAGCTCGACAGTGGGACTAATTCATCATTGATGGCGACATAGTCCACATTCAACTTTCGGGAATCTCGAAGATGCAATTTGTAGCTTTCAATCTGTACTTAAGCTCCTAACAAAAATTTGGATCCAAATCTACAGACTTTGACCTATAGGTGATCTCCAAGCTTATTTTAGGGTTTTGTTGACTTTAAATGATTTTGATGAGATTTTGACACCTTTTAACATATTTCTCTTTGAAAAATATACATATAAGACCTACAAAACACACATGCAAACAAGGAAAAATGGTTAAGGTTTAGAGAATAGGGGTTTGCCTTAGTCAAATCACAATTTGGTAATCAAACCCTTGAAAATGAAATGAAATGGAAAGAGAATGATGAATGAGCAACATGAAATGCTACAACTCACCAAACCTTTGATGTAGAAATCTAATGACATGCAAGTAGAAGCTCCAATGAATGAATGCTTGAAGAATGAATTGTTGGGGGGTGAAAATGATAGGAAAACCCTTTATTTATACATGATTGTGCCCTAATTCCTAAAAATTCCTCATCATAGGCCGACCTCAAGTTCTAGAGAATAATATCCCTCCAAAATTATAAAATAATTTTGATTTTTAACCCAAATGGGACTAAGTCGCCCCAAAAGGTGACTTGGTCTGACCAGGGCAATTTTATTGGCTGTTGGGAATTAAAGTGCATTTAATGATTTTTAACAAGATTATTTTCAAGAACACTTTTAAGTACAACTTGTGAGTACATTAAGGGGACATTTAAACATAAGAAAAGGTCAAGTTATTGATGACAAGCCTAGAAAAGTGTGAGATTTTGTTACAACTCCTTACAACACTTTGAAATAAGGCTTGGCAAGTGATAAAAAGAGGTTGTTTACGTGAAATACATTAGAAAGCTCCTAGAAAAGTGTGAAAGTATGTTACAACACTTCACAACACCTTTGAAATACATCATAAAGTTTTTATCGATTTACAAGAGTTCAAGACCTAATGTGAATGTGTTGGCCACATTACAACATTAAATCTATGAAAAATCAGACCAAAATCCATAAGACAGGCCCAAATGAGAATGAAAATGTCCAAGGATACATTTTTATACATTACATTTATCCCCCACTTTAGTGAGAGGATGAACTTGCTTCAAAATCACACTAAAGTAGACAAACATGCACATAAAGAAGGAACTAAATGTACCCATGTCGGCAAGATGAGTCAACAATCAAGAGGCGTGATCAAGCCCCTAGGACCAAAATCCCATGGAAAAGCAATGATACACATGAAAAATGATGCAAAAGAAGACAAGAAAGGGAAAGAGATAATCATGTCAAGCTTCAATCATTTGTCCAACTCATTGTGGATCAAATCAGTTGTTTGTCCAAGAATATGCATACTCACTCTAAGGTGATGGAACTTATGGTTATCCGCTAGGTGAGAAGGCATAAAAAGGTTGGAAACATACACTCATGGCTAGTATGCACTCACACACACATAAGTGGCTATGGGGAAAGTCATGTTGTTGGTTGGGCTTCCCACTCGAACCATACCAAATTTATACCTCCTGATAACTTTAATAAGGCACCACAAAAGAAAATGATTCTTCAAGCTTCACGAGACAAGAAAAACTTTACATTCTTGGAGCTCATGAAAAAATGCAATGGCACCACAGGCATACAAGTTGTGTTATGCAAGGTGGCCATATAGAACATAAAAAATGGAACATGCAAAAAATGTTCAAAGGATTCTTGCTTAGTTCATGTGTGAGGCCTTTAGCTTAGGGAACATTGTGCCTAATGTCTCCAAGAGAGGACCAATCAAATAATAGAAAATTTGCAACTTAGGGGATGCAGTGTGTCATATTCATCCACCAAGATGAATGTAATATGCTAAGATAGTTCACACTCATGAAGGACATTACACCCAATGCCATCCAAAAAATGACAAACGTATTGTATGAAGTAACAAGGCTATACTAAGAAGCATGAAAAATGAAAATGAAAAATAATAATGCCAATGTATGCACCCACTTTAAAGGAATTTCTAAACACCATACTGTGAGAAATTACATTAAAGAAACAAAATGCAAAATGCAAAAAGAAAGAAAGACATGAGAGCCAATTTCGAAAGCCCCTATGCCAAGTCACATGTTTCTGAGTTAGGCTATGTCATACAAATAAAAATAAGAAAGTAAAGGGAAGGGGTTGTCCCCAAAATGAAAATGCCAAACACATAAGGGATCTATGGATTTGGGTTCAATATGTTTTTTGTTGTAATGTTTTTAGAGAGCTCAGAATTGTCATCATCTCCCAAACAGATAGAACTGGAAGAATGACACAAAGGGAGTGAAAACAAAGAAAAGGAAAGATTATTTTGGGTCATCACATAAGAGATATAGGGTGTCTCAACACTTTGCATCATCCCCAAAAGGAAAGAAAATCCCAAGAAAGAAAAGGTGAAAGAACAATGAAAATATTTTGGGTCATTCGCAAAAGGAAAAAAATAGAGAAAGAAAAAGAAAAAGGAAAATGAAAAGAAAAATCTTATTAGGTCAACATGGAAGAGACATTTTGGTCTCAATTCCTTGCATCATCCCCAAATGGAAAACAAAAGAAAAAGAAAAAGCCAAAGAAAAAGAAAAGAAGCCTTTTGGGTAAAGATGAAAGAGATATTTTGGTCTCAATTCCTTGTGTCATCCCCAAAAGGAAGGAAAAATAAAAGCGAAAATGGAAAAAGTGAAAGAAATGCTTGAAATATAGAAGAATGAAGGTACAAATAAAGGAATGGCACAAAGAGAGAAAGAACATCAAACAAAATAGTACAGGGGATCACAATATGGACATGCAAAAGAAATAGAAAAGTAAAATGCAAAATACTAGTAAGGAAAATGAAAGTCAACCATCTAGAAAGTCATTCACTGCCAAATATTCATCAGTGTATAGTGAGGGCAAGCGACTAGCTAGAGGGACAACAAAAATTGCAGAACTAGTACCAAAGTCAATAATCGTCCTAGGATAATTTTCATAAAATCTCATGGAAGAGGAAAAAAATGTGTTCAAATCATTATGCACTTCTTCATCGATTTTAGCAATCTTATCATCATCATCCAAATTAATCACAATAGGAGGATGAATGATGATGTTTGTTGAAGAGTGTAACTCTAGTTGTGATTGTTGTATAGGATTAGTTTGTTGTGGTTGGGGAGGAGGATCATCATGCATTGCTTCTTTCAAGTGTGGATTGTGATTTTCTTTATTTTCTTCTTCATGTAACATGCGAACAAGGGCACAACGTCTATTCCTACACTCCCTAGTTCCCCTCTTTCTTTTCATTTTGTTGTCGAGTTGTGTTTGTGAAGGAGTGGGTTGATCAACCATAGGTTGTTTTTCGCCCTTAATGGGAGGAACATAATGAACCATGGAGGGTTGTTCATCCGCTTTCTCCTTTTCTTTGTAAACTTGTTTTATGCGAGGAGGCATGGCAGACTTACTTTCATAGTCTCATGGTCTCTTGGATGATGTCAGGAAGTGCCAAGTGTTGGTTGAGATTGGTTGTGTGGCTCTTGTTCAAGTTGGAGAATTTTTTCATCTAAGATAGGAGTGTTGTATGTGGATGGGGACATGTTTCAAAGACACAATTCAACTATTTTATTTGCTTTAAATTTTTTGTAAGCAATGAAAAATAAATCTTTCCGAGGTGTGATGGGTTCCATGGGTTTTGGCCAAAAGGCTTGTAAGGAAAATTTTCCTTTGGAAGACAAGGGGTTAAAGCCACTATGGTGAACAATAAATATGTCATTGTCAAATGGAAACTTTAAGCATTTGTGAATAACCGAAGGGACAAATTTCATTGAGCGAATTCATGGGTGGCCTAGCCTCAAACGAAACTACTATGACTATGGGATGATGGAGAATGTGACATCCAATGTTTTAGGTCCTATTGTAATGGAATGATAACCAATACTATCGTAGGGCAAGCAAAACCATTATGTGTTTTAATCCATGTTGTGGGTTTATAATAGTTATCTTGATAGAGATCATGTAATACCAAAAATTCCTCAGTGATCACATTCTCTCTGCGGACGAGATCTATTAATATCCCATTAGTGGGCTTGACATAGATACAACCGGCTATGTAAATAAGACCATCGGGGAGATTTTTAATTATGTCCTGAGAGGAGAAATTAATATCAAGATATTTCTTAGGTTGGCCCTTACGAGGTAAAACATTTATTGCACCTACCATTTCATCCATAGGATTAACATGGGTCACATGTATGATAGAATCATAATGTTCATCATAGGTAGCAACATTCATCACATCATTCTTTGTACTCTTATTAGCTTTGAGAAATGAAATATTATGTTTGGGCATTGGATTAGTGAAAATTTACAATTTTTGATTTGGAGGGGCAATAGAATTATTGCCTTGATCATTAACACTATCAATGGATACATGGCCAAAATCAATGAGGTCTTGAATAAGATTCTTAAGACACTTGCATTGTTGTGTTTCATGTCCTTTTTGTCTATGATAATGGCAATAAGAATTGTATTTAAAGTTTTGGGGTAAAGGATTAGTAGGGTCAGGTGTGTCAACAGCAAGTAAGGTAATCATTTGTTGTTGTAAAAGTTGAGACATTATGTTATGAAGGGTATCTGGTAAAGGTGTGAAGTGTCTTTTTGGATCTCCATAACTAAAGGGCACCATGGTTTTAATGGCTGATACTTGATTTTTGATAGGTTGAGTTGGTTGTTGAGGGGGGTTAAACTATAAGAACCCTTTGTTTTTCTTTCTAAATGGTTGGGAACTGTTTTGGTTGGCATGGTCAAATTTCTCAATTAAACTATAAGTGGATCTTGTATCTCGACTACTAATCGAATTGTGATAATCACAAAGGGTCTTGCATAAATGCATGAAAGAGGGGAATTTCATCATAGTGAGTTTGTCCTTAAGTTGCAAGTTTTCTATAAACATATTTTGGAGATGTGGGTTAGGGATCTTGAAATCGATTTGGGAATAAAGCGATTGATATCGTGAGATAAAATCAATTATATTTTCATCATTATTTTGCTTGCATCGCATCAAATAAGCCAATTTATTCTTGGGAGTCATATGCACTTGGAAATGATTGAGAATAGCATCAAGAAGTTCATTAAATGAACAAATTGAATTTTTTGGTAAAGAAGAGAATCATTCCAAGGCAATATCTTTTAAAGTCCTAGGAAACAATTTTGCTAATAGTTTATCATCAAGTACAAAGTCACTACATAAAGCGGTGTAGGCATTAACATGGTTAGAAGGATCTGACTTTCCTCCAGATTTCTCAATTCTAGGCATCTCTACTCCTTATGGCATCAGTGTTCATAATATTTACAAGGATAATGGGTTGATGCGAACATAATATGTGGGCGTAACATTCTGATTTTGGTTGGTGGTAGATATTTGTTGCTGCATGGATGAGACAGTTTGGAAAAGTTGTGTTATGAGAGGGTCAGTGTAAGTGGTATGAGGTGGAAGATAGAGCAGTGATGGGGTGTATGTAGTGGTAGGGCAAGTGAATGGAATTCTGATGAATGGTATGGTAGAAGAGGATAAAACATGAAATGCCACATAGGAGTTAGGAATGCTAGTAGGAATAGTCGAGGAAGGAATCACATTACTAACTTTTTGCATTACGATGGTGACGTTAGGAATTGTATAGGTAGGTATGGAGGCCACTATTGAGGGAGGAGGAGTGTGAGGTCCTCCTTGGCTAATCATAATGTTTGCCTAGTGAAAGACACTAGAGGTGGAAGGAACATGTTTTTGATATATCTCAACTATTGTTTTCACAACGTCTAGGCCTTCATCACTTTCAAGCATGTGATGGATGTTTTATATAGTTGGAATTGTAGTGGATGAAATATTTTCAAGGCTCACTTGATGTTGCAAGTATACTAAGTCCTCATGAATGTGAATGAGCTTGTCTTGTGGGATATCATCAAGGCTATGTTCAATATGCATGCTACCTGAATCAAAGAGTTACTAAGGGTATTTTCCATGCCTAGTGTACTATTATCAATACTAGGAGTGGAAGCTCTAGATAAACCAAGATCTACAACGATTGTATGATTGCGAGATGCCATGAGTCTCAAACTTCTTCTTACTAAGGTATTAGAAATAGGAAACCAAACATGCATGCAAAGGTTTCTAAATGCAGGGTGAATTCAAATGCAATGCAAACAAAGAGCAATAAAATGTTGACAACTAAAATTCTGGAAAGCAAGTAGAAATATAGAAATTCTAGAGTAAATTCTAGAAAATGAAGTAATAAATATGCATCTGGACTAAGTCACCTAGGGTGGCAAATTAGTCCAAGTAGTGATTTTCTTAACAATTTTCAAAAAAATTAAATGGAATTTTATGATTTTTAGGTTTTTAGATGCAGATATAGTATGAAAATGCAATTTGTTTTGATTTTTTAATGAAATACAATGCAAAAATGCAAGCTATATGAGCTTTTCACTAATGCAATTTTGAAAACCCTAGAATGCAAAACAATCCAAAACCTAATGCAATTTTGATGCAAAATATTCCTAGGATACAAATGCACTTGGAATCAGAAGGAAAAATTTTCTAAAGGTGGGTTCACCAAAATGAACTGTGGATTTTTGGGGATAGGGCTTCCCTACACTTCTAGAGTTTTGCACCTAAAAGGAGAAAGCTATCCCACAAAGTATCTAAGGGTTCATTCAAAAATAATGCAAATTTGATTTAAATCTACCTAAATGGAATGTCCTAAATGCAATAAGTTGATAACAGAGATTGAATACTGATGTAAAACTAATGAAATGCAAGATGTTTGAAAACACAATGTGATATGCAAAATGACCTAAGAATGTAAGCAAACAATAACATAAATGAGAGGGACTCGAGACGTGCACCTAAAAATTGAAAGTTTATGTAGATAGGTTGTGGAATCCTTTAGAGTTTACTATTGAAGCCAATTGGGACACTTACGCCAAGCTGGGTGACTTAGTCCTATTTTGGGGAGATTCTGTCAGAATAGGTTTCAGGAAACTAGGTATCAAAAATTACATAAATCAAATTTTAGGCCTAAAATTAGGACTAATTCATCATTGATGGTGACTTAGTCCACCTTTAGCTTTCACGAATCTTGAAGATGCGATCTATAGCTTTTAGTCTGTACTTTAGCTCCTGACAAGAATTTGGATCCGAATTTGTAGATTTTGACCTATAGGTAATCTCCAAGCTTATTTTGGGGTTTTGTTGACTTTGAATGAATTTGATGAGATTTTGACACCATTTAACACCTTGATCTTTGAAAAATCTACATACAAGCTACAAAACACACATGCAAAGAGGGAAAAAGTGTTAAGGGTTAGAGAATAGGGGTTTGCCTTAGTCAAACCCTCGTTTGGTAATCAAAGCCTTGAAAACGAAATGAAATAGAAAGAGAATGATGAATGAACAACATGCAAGGCTACAAATCACCAAACCTTTGATGTAGAAATATAAAGATATGTAAGTAGAATCTCCAATGGGTGAATGCTTGAAATGCCTAAAATGCTTGAATGCTTGAAGAATGAATTGTTTCGGGGTGAAAATGCAAGTAAAACCCCTTATTTATAAATGATTGTGCCCTCATTCCCGAAAATACCTCATCATAGGCTGACCTCAAGGTCTAGAGAATAACATCCCACTAGAATTATAAAATAATTTTGATTTTTAAGCCAAATGGGACTAAGTCGCCCCAAGTGGCAACTTGGTCCCACCAAGGCAATGTTACTGGGTGTCGAGAATTAAAGTACATTTAATGATGTTTAACACAATTATTCTCAGGAACACTTTTAAGTATGACCTGTAAGTGCATTAAGGGGCCATTTAAACATAAGAAATGGTCAATTTATTGATGGAAAGCCTAGAAAAGTGTGAGAGTATTTTACAACTCCTTACAACACTTTGAAATAAGGCTCGGTAAGTGATAAAAAGAGGTTGTTTAGGTGAAATACATTAGAAAGGTCCTAGAAAAGTGTGAAAGTGTGTTACAACACTTCACAATACATTTCCAAGACATCATAAAGTTTGTATTGATTTACAAGAGTTCAAGACCTAACGTGAATGTGTTCACCACATTACAACATTAAATCTAGGAAAAATCAAGCCAAAATCATAAGAAAGGCCCAAAAGAGTGTGAAAATGTTCAAGGATACATTTTTCTACGTTGCAATATCCCTCAAAATCTTTGTTATCCATCTCTATATAATGAGATATATATCGCTCTCTCCCTCTATAAACCTATGTCTCCCATCTCTCTCTCTATCTTCCCATATTTCCCTATCACTCCCTCTATCTCTACATATATTGAGCTATCCCTATCGCTCTCCCCTATATCCTTTTCTCTCTCCCTCTCTATAGATCTTTATACATGTATTTCCCCATCTCTCTCCCTCCCTCCCTGTCTATCTCCCCTCGTTTATCTCCATATCTATACCTCTTCAAATCTTTCCCTATATATCCTCCTTTCTCTCTCCCTCTTTATATAAATCTCATTAACTATGCCTCTCTCCCTTATTCACTACATCTCCCCCTCAATATCTCTTTCACTCTATTTCCATGTATTTCTCTATCTCTATCTCCCCTTCTCTCTATACATCTCACTATCTAGGAAAATGTACCTCCCTTTCTCCATTTCTCCCTCTACCTCTCCCTCTTTATATATTGATCTATCTCTCCCTCTATCCCCCTCTCCTGTCTCTCTCCCTCTTTGTACATGTCTCTCTACTAATCTTTGTCTCTTAATATACATATCTTTCTCTAACTATATTTCCCTATCTCTCTCTATCCCTCTCTATCTCATTATATCTATTTCTCTATATATCTTCATCTTCAAATTTTTCTCCCCTCCTCTCTCTATATATTAAAATCTATCTCTCCCTCTATCTCTATCCCTCCCTCCCAAAAAAAATTCTCCATCTATTTATATCCATATCTTTCTCTACCCTGATCTCATTGTCACCTTGTCTATCTCCCTATTTCTCTCTCTATATATATATCCCATCATGTATATTTCTCCCTCTCTCCCTCCCCCTCTCTATATATTGAACTATATTTATGTCTTCCTCCCTCTCATTCTCTTCTACCTCTCTAAACCTATCTCTCCCCCTCTCTCCCTATCTTCTCTATCTCTAGCTCTCTATCTTCCCATATTTCATTGTCTATTCATCTTTTTCTATCCCTCTCTCTATCTCTAGTTTTCATCACAAACATAACGAAAGCTCATTGTAATGTCCTTACATTATTCTTAGAAATGACTAACCTTGGCTTTGTCACTAGCAATTTGTAATATGAGAATGCTATAATACACTTGAGTTATGTCTTAAATAGGCCAAAAAGTATTTGTGGCCACTTTTTCATTTTCCATATGTTTACACATGCCCCATAAATTGGGTTGACTCTAGATAGAGGTTTAACTTTTTCTTGATGATATTTATCAAGGAGTGATGACACTCATGCATTATTTGACCTATTATTCCATGGTTTAGGTGATCTTGGAGCATTTTGATTTTTAATCTAATTATTTCTTATTTTTTGTGAGTAAACATTTTAATTTTAGAACTGAGTTACCTCAATTGTTGGTATTTTAAGTTGAGCATCCATATTTTGAATAATTTTCACCCCTCGATCTTTAGAAATTCAATTGTCCCAAGCTAGATAAAATAATAGAATCATACCTCTATTTGGACAAGATTCATTTATAGCTCATCCAAGGTGCAATTATATGTAGTAATGTGTTCCTTATTGGGGAAGAAATGGGATAGGATTTAATAAAGGTGTATTCTTAGATAAATTCCCTTTCATTCTTTGTATTTAGTTTGGAAAATCCAAGATTTCCTATACATATAAGAGGTCTGTGACCAACTTTTCACTTTTCTTTATCAAATTTTATGGCTTATGTACGAGTACCAACTAATTTTTTAGTGATTGAAATCTTCTTTTGACAAACATAAAAATGGATCTAAATTTTCATATTAAATGAAGAATGTTTCTTCTCCATTGACATTGTAAGGGGCTTCCAATATTGAATAATCCTTTTGGAATGGATAATCAAAGGTGTTAATAAACTCGCCTTCACCTCTTTTGATCACGGTGAACTAGTGATATAGCATCACTACATCCACATATATTTAAAATATGCCCTAAAATATTTCTTGCATTAGGTCCCAACTAGTAATATAATTATTATGAAAATTAATGTATTATTTGTATGCTTATTTTACAAAAGTGTACATGAACAAGTGACATATAATATCTTTATGTGATATCTTCGATCTGAAACACATATTCTTAATGATATGGAGGTGATAATTTGCATCTTTATGTAGATTGTAATTCAAATATAACTCTTTTAGATTTTTTGGAAGATAATGATAAATAATAAACTAGATAGAAGAAACAACACTATAAAATAACGAAACCATATGTAAAATATTTACAACTAGATTTACATTCCTTGGGATGGCTCATAAAGTGTTTGTTCTAATTATTGGATTTTTTCTAGTTCTTACATGGTCTATCAACTTAAGAAATCCCACTAAAGAGTCACTAGATCTTTATCTAGTATGAATTATTCGTGGATCCATTTAGGATTATTGAACCTCCTTCTGATGTGACTTGTGTTGACATTTTTCTAGTCACAATCAACTCAAATAAAATTTTCAACAAATACTTTCTCTCTTGAGAGAAAATGATTTCTAGAATAAAATTTAATAGTCCTAAGGCTTTGGCTATTAGGCCTTGACATACAAGATCACTCAGACTTTTGTTGTGTACTGTTAAACAAAGGAAATTTATGGTTTAGGTGTCTAATATTGGATTGATCTATGAATAATTTTTATACACTAGAAAAATAGCATTCTCATTAACATATATTGAGTGAAATCCAAAGTAATTTGCAAAGATTATGAATTCAATGATCAATTTTCTAGACAGGATAAAGAAAATGAAAAGGAAAAATAGGGGAGAAAATTTATAGAAATCTAAGCTTCATAAGTATTTCACAAATACACTCAATGTTGCAACTAAACATCATAAATAGTTTATATTTTACTAGAATTATTCATAATTCCATTTAAACATGTGCAAAATTCAAAGTAAAATTTCAAATCATCAAAAAGATTGTAACATACCCAAACAATAGCCAGTGTTATCACATTTCACAATATTGAAAGAATTTACGATTCATTTGTGATACTTAAAATATATATGAAACAATTGACATCTCAATTGCAACTCTACAAGTATACATGAACAATATTTATTGGTCTAAGTAAAAGGAAAACATGTTCAAGAAAAAAAGTAATGACAATCCTACATTCTTTCTCCTACAGTTATCAACAATTTCTAATTCCTTAAAATGGAGAATAGATGACACTTTTATAGACAGAAGATGTTGAAATGCATTGCAAATCAATGATTAAGATGACATATCAAAGATAGACGGTCATGTAAGCTTTAACTAAAACTTTCAAATCATGAAAAATATCATATCATACCCAAACAATGGCACAATGTTATGATATTTCAGAATATTGAAATAATTTAAAAGTAACTTGATATAAGTAGGATAATATATGACTTAATTGACATCACAATTACAACTCTACAAGTGTACATGAACAAAAATTACTCGTCTATGTGAGGAAAATATGAAAGAATAAGAATAATGATAATTCTTTATTATTTATTCCATAATTGTGAATATCCAATCACTTAAAAGGGAGGATCAATGGTAATTTTATAAACACAACCTAGCATCAAAGTCCATTACAAATAAATGGTTGAGATGAAATCTCAAAGATAGATGGTCATGTAAATGAAAAATAACATAGATGGTCATGTAACAGAAAAAAGCCTTGATATGGTCATGGACCCTAGTATGTCTGGTCCTCCTTGTTGGTTTTCTAGGCATGGACCTAAGATTTTTCTGTCTCAAAAGACACCAAAATGCATGTTCCGGTCTGGATTGAGTTTCTCGGGTTACCTCTGCCATCCGTACCCTTCTTGAACCATATTGCTTCCTCTTTGGGGAGGGTTATTTGTATCGAACCTGATAGGTTCTTCCAAGCCCGTCCTCAGAAGAGGGTTTGTGTGGAAGTTTATTTATCCAAGGATTTGAAAGAGTTTGTAGACATTCAAATTGGTGCTATTAGACACACCTAGAAAGTCACATATTTCAATCTACCCAACACGTGCTATCAGTACCAGTCATCTGACCACAAGATCAGCAACTGCCCTTTGATAGTTCCTCATACATCTTCACAGTCACAGGATGATGAAAAGCCTCATCCGATAGAGCTTTCTGCTAAGGCTAAAACAAAATGGACTATAGTTTCAAACTAGAAAAATAAGTCGTTTGGTTCTGGGTCAGCTCCCAAGGCCCCTAAACTAACCAAAACAGTTTCAAACCCTTCAGAGAAGGGGACAACAGCTCCCTCAGAAGCCACTTCTATTGTTGTACAACCCAGGTCAAAGACCACACCTCAGCCTACGGTTGTTTTATGTGCTCAACTGGCTTTTTCTTCCACAACGGGAACTCAACGGTGGTCTCGCAGCCTATCTCCTCCACCAGAAGAAGGAGAATATGTGCCTAAAAAATAGAGGTTTTCTCCTCCTATGCAGATTGGTTATGTTCCACAAGAGTTTTTGAAGAATAGCTTCTCTTCCCTGTGTGAAGAGGACCTAGATTGTGCAAGTATGGAATATTTTCATCCATGAATTTTATTTAATGGAATATCCGAGGTCTAACTGACCTATCCAGGAAGTATTCTATTAGGAATACTTTGCAGAAATACCTAGGGATTGAAGTGCTTTATCTCCAGGAAGTTAAAATTTTAGGTTTTTTGCTCGCTTCGGCTTGTCGCTCTATTTGGCCAGCTAGTACTATGTTTGCACTTCACATGAGGCTAGTTGTGGTGGAGCTGTGACTCTTTTGGCCCCACGATTGTATTCTTGTGTGCTGGACCATGGGGTTGACCCCTCCCAACGGGTAGTCTGGGTTCTTCTTAATATTGAGAATCATTCCTTTGGGATTATTAATGTTTATGCCTCTAATAATGCCGTGGAGTGCTGCCTGCTTTGGCATTGGATTGTTGATTCTTTGTTAGTTGCCACCTGGTTGCTCTATGGAGATTTTAACATGGTGGATATGGCGTATGAC